>OY294060.1:58650302-59900302 GCA_958510865.1 Myrrha octodecimguttata | reverse complement strand
GAAACCTAGGATAATTGGCTCAAAGAGGAATACAAAAACTAAAGAGACATTCAAACTGTTAGCTGTTAGTTGTGCCTTGGATATCTGGAAAAATGGTAGGTTTACCTCTTCCATAACTTTTAGCCTGACTTGCGACATGTTCTGCGCAAAGCCTTCTTCAAATAAAGACGCGATGGGCGCTTGTTCAGTGGATTTTCACATCGTTTCTTGAAGAACTCATCGGCGTAACTCTGTCAAATGGAATTTTGAGGTTTAATAGAAGTCGGAAGGAACAAAGGCGGATTTCAAATAAAAATCCCCTCATATTCTTCGCCCTCTGCTGGATTAAAAATGAGCTAGCGGCTACCTCGAAATTTTTGTCGCAATCCTGAATGAAACAAAATCGCTTCAATTGAAACCCCAGTATTCTAGATAACTTAGTTGTAACCAAGAAGAAATATCTCGCGTGCATGTTTATCGGAGTGGTTAACGTAAGCATATTGCTTTTATCAAATTCGGAACGAATATTTCACACGACCGGAATTTCGTTTCAAAACGAGTAATCACTCAAAATGTCCCGAGGACTATCCAGTAAAGACAAATTTTTTCTCAGAACTATTTTCGTGTACATATACGTTCCAGATCTAGTCCATACTCCAACACTTTCCATAACCTCCCTGCTGAGGTTAAAGAATTTGGTCGATTTGGACGGCTTTCAGAGACTCCTATCCTCTCTCTTTGACTCAGTAGTTAAGTTATTGAGCCGAATCTTTCGGCCACTGTCAGACTTGAACATCGTTCGGAATAGACGACGATTCGTCGTTCCTTTTGCTTTGGATCAGCGGTGAGCAAGTGCGGCACTCACTTCAAGCAAACTCTTCTCATGGACTAATGCTCACGCAAATAAGTGAATAAACTGCATTCTGATTTCTTCAAATCCATTTGGATGACTTTTTTGCTGGTTTCCGAACCCGGGCGAACAGAGCGTTCAGCACCGTCTGTGGTTCTTCGATCACGTATGAAGTCAATCCGTACCACGTTTTAACCGCCTTTGTCGATGGAGCGGGAATATCACTTATCAAGTCATTTTTCAAAAACAGTGTTTTATCAATACTCGAAGCATTTGTTTTATATATTTTTCACATACAAAATGCAGCTTGACTTCACCTTTAATATTTCGATCCAACTAAATTATAGTTTCCGCAATTTTGACTCGCATCTTTTGAAGCTGGTACAAACGAGAAAAAGTACAGACATTGTGACGAAACTATAACCATTGTTTAAGAAAAAACAATGCTATTACGCTGTGTTTGATATTTTACCGTCGAGGCCTACGTGAACTAGATAGATTACGTAGGCTATGCTACCGTTTGAAACTGTTAGGTTATGGTCATTTTTCTATCGGATAACTAAGCGACGTTGTCCACTTTACACAGAAGTCATAGTAATTACGATGCAGCTGAGTCGAACTATAGAAGTCTATGAAAATATGTAAGAATAGGGAACATCCCGCCGAATTATTTTGACCTAAGCATTTCACTGAGCCCACCTGGCTGAGTTCCAGTAGCAAAAAGTGGATGAACTTATTCCAAGGCTTGAATGATACTTATTTCAAAAGAATGCCGATTCATCAAAATTATAACCTATACTAGATCATCTTCTTACCAACAATACATGAGTAAACTTGAGTCGCCTTCTTTCCTGTATCTTGAGTTGACGAAAGACGTTTCCTCAACTCTTCTTCTGTGATTGAATAAGGACTAGGGTTATCTGCATCATCTTCAGGTTTTTCTTTTGATAGACTAGCTTTTATTCTTACTGATTTTTTTTCGTACCATTTCACATTCGATTCATTTGGGTCATCTTCGGGCATTTTCGGGTGCCGCTAAATTTTGAATTTCATTCAAATTAACACCTATCATTGTTATGTCATAATGATAGTTCTGAATTCGAACATATGCTGGATTTCAAATGTCTTATTCACATATCAATCAATCATAAACCAAGGTGAATCTAATCATAACTAAGAAGTATTCAGCATGGGCTCTTCCCAGATATATAAGATATACTTCACAATTATCGTCAGGCGATCGTACGACGACGCTACGGCTGTCGTCGGGTAAAATTCATTTTGGCCAGATTACCACAATGTGTCGTCTTGCCATCGCCCGAGAATAATTGTGACCGCTGGATCCTAAGAAATTTGAATCATAATAAATTTCATTTCATGTTCCAAGCTGTTTCAAGATAAATTTTGAATTTTCAACTTCCATTGTTCATTCTATTTTGCAGTAGTTCCTTATTTTCTATCCATTTTTCAAGCTTCCAAATTGACATCAATTTCCGATTACCCAAAAGATCTAGTAAGCTTCAGTTTAGATTACGTGCCGATGGAAACCACGCAAAATTACATATAAAGCCTGAGGCGGATTCTTGTTAAAATGAATTGAAGCAAAAATATTGCGGCACGGCGAAAACCATTGAACGATAATTGATTTTTTGGAAATCCGCAAAAAAATGGTGGCAACATAAAGTAGCCTCGAAGGTAGTTCGCAGGTTGCAACGAATATACTTCGTTTGTGGATTTCCAGATGATCGATCGTTCACCGATTATCGTCGTGTTTTATTTATATTTTTGCCGCAAAATTCGCTGAAACATGAATCCGCCTCTACACGGTACGATAAATTGAACATTATAACGAAATTATTTAATAGATCCAATTTATCTTTGAGGTATCGTGTAGAGCGCCTCCAAAACTGTTCAGGTATATGTTTTTGGTGAGCAATTCATCTTCATAGTTCTGATGAATAGGCAAATTTACAATAAATAAATAAATCAGATACCAATTGATCAAAAGTTGTTCAGCCGTTGTGACTGTGAATGTTGTTCTTAGAAGGTAATTACACATTCAAAGATGAAATAAGTTATCCTAATTTGTCTTGGACTGACCTGATATTCCAGTGATTTTTAGTATTGTATCATTCATTGTACATTGTACATCTTGTTCATGTACCATTTCAGCATAATATTGAGTAGGTTTTCTTGATTATTGAATGAAGTCATCGATAGTTATTTTTTTTGCGAAGATCTTAATCTGTCACAAGTAGACCTTTTGACACTGTATCCATAACATAACCTACGATAAACCCATAATGAAATGATTTTGCATTCCAAATTTCTAAGTGCCAATAAATTTTATAGGTAAGTTTTGCTATCAATTCATACTAACTAATCAAATTATTCCCTCGTTTTTGAGGAAAATACTGTATTCTCGGACGTATTCCAAATTACACATTTATATCCATTGAATTAAGTTATGAATTAATTTACAATACCAACCGATTCAAATTTTCTTGCTTATCAAGTCAAAATTCCAAGGTTATCAATTTATCTTAACATGGTTTATTCTAGGATCTAATTCAACTTATTTAACAGATGCAAACATTTTGAGAATCTGTGTTGATAGAGTGAACATGGAAGTACTACATCATCTGCTATTACCCTACAAAGAGGAAGTCGGGCAGCTAGCTGGTATAGTAACTATAGCTCAATTTTTCTCAGGACTATTCATCTGTCATGATATCTACAAACAAAAAAGTACCAAGGGTATTAGTTCTACACCTTTTGTTGGTGGTATTACAATGTAATAATTATGTTTTCATCGAGACATCTGATTTGATCCTTGTGATTTTCAGTGGAGTACTAAATTTGAAATACGGATTTTTATTGCAAGACGAGGTGATGAATATTGTAAATGCTGCCTGTATAATACTCAATTTTCTATATTTGGCCTTTTATTTCTTGTATTCCAATGATACTTGGGGTGATATTTACAAACCTGGTATTTATGGTGCTCTTTTAGTCTCAGTATGTTTGGGGTATTCGGAAATGGAGTCTCCTCATTTATTGGAATTCAGATATGGTTTATTGGTGACTGTACTGATGTTACTTTTGATGGGAAGTCCCCTGAAAGATGTTGTAAGTGTAAAATTCCAATTTTACTGCTTGTGAGATATCTAGAATGTATAATATGCATTTATTGCTTCAATATATTTCTTTTAAGGGAACAATAATATCTTCGAAAGATGCTTCATCAATACCCTTCCCATTGACTTTCATGGGGGCAATTGTAACATTTTTATGGATACTTTATGGTATCATCCTGGATAACAACTTCATGGTGGTATGTATTTCTTTCTGAAAAGGTTGAAATGAACTGTAACATTTTTATTTTTCTAGGTCCAGAATGTTCTCGGTTTCTTATTGTGCTTTGTACAGTTGGTGTTGATTTTTCTTTATACACCAGCTTCTAAAGAAACAATGAAAAAGAAGAAACATTGATGATACTGATGACAAGTTCATTTTTCCAGAATGTTAGCGAATCATTCACAAAATAATTATTTGCAACCGGAGTTATTGTGGTCAATTCGTATAGGGTTTCAAAATTCCAGTTGTGGCATTTATTATTTAGGTATGTGATATATTTTTTACTATGTATGAAGAATCAGATCTGATAGCTATTCAAACTAGTTACAGTTCTCCCTATGTGTATTTTATAGAAACTTTCTGTATCAAGGAAGGATCTTCAACCTGAAGGTGACAAAAAATTGATGGAATTGTTGAAAAATAAAAGAAAAATTTGGTTTTTGAATTCAAGTTTTGTGAAGACGTAAAGCAAACACCTGTACCTTAATTGTGTTTTTAGATACATGAATCTTAATTGTAGTCTTACAAACAAAATTTCCATATATTTGACAATAAAAATTCTATTTTGGTTTTGGATACTTTATGATTTCAAGACTTATTCAGGAGTTGAGGGTTTAGTTTTAAAAAATTTGAGACATCGATAATAGAAGTTGTAGTAGCCATGAACTAAGTATTTCATCATTGATGAAAAGAAAATGTTTATAAAATAGTTCAAATTGATCAAGTTGGATTTCTCTTTTGAGTATATAATCTATGTAGAATTTGTTGATTTTTGGAAAGCTATATAATAAATATTTATATTTGTTAATTGTTATCATGATATGTATTCTAGCCCCTCGGATACGAAATTCCATAGGTATTTACCGCATATATACATGCTATATGCGGTAGCACGAAAGGCCCCTATAAGGGGTCTTTTGTGTGAGGGTATTTGGGGAATTGGAGCTTCACCCTATTGGTCGACGACGGCCACGGGATCGTCGGCCAATAGGGAAGAATGTCCGATTACCCAAATACCCGAATCTCCCTCGCACAAAAGGTAGCTTTAGAGGAAGGGCATCTTTGGATCGATATTAGTACTCTGACTACTCTGTTGAAATCAATGATCTAATAATATTATTAGATCATTGGTGAAAATCATGGTGTTCATATGAAAAAAAAAGGTGACGTCACCAAGATTAAAATACGAGTAAATTTATATTCTGTGCTTTGAATTTGAATGATGAAAGTGACGTCATCATTGGTAAATACGATCATGCACAGATGAGTACACCATGTTTCACTTACATCATGGGTGAAAATCATCTAGGGCCGTATTTATAGTTGTTCCTTGAGGCTTCCTTACTGAAGGCCGCCTTGAATTTGCTTTTCTATGTTTCTATGCAAACAAACTTGTATTTGTTTGCATAGAAAAGCAAATTCAAGGCGGCCTTCAGTAAGGCAGCCTCAAGGAACAACTATAAATACGGCCCCTAATCATAATGTAAGTTTTTCACATCTTGGTGGAAATAATAGCATAGAATATAGAAGAACAATGATATTGTCTTTCTATGATCAGTTATATGGGCATAGATAGACAGTATATGCTCTTCTTTTTCCATGGTTACTTGAAGACTCAAAAAGGAAAAAAAATGATATTGTCAAATATTCAACTTGGTGAAATATGAGATTTTAAATTATTCAACAGCGTTTCAATGTTTTATAAGGAACTTACTGTTGAAATATAAAAATATTGTTCGTTACCTATTGTGCCGACAAACGAAATGGAGACATTACATAATCAGTTATTACCTTATAAAGAACTAGTAGGGAGCATTGCAAGTGTTGTAACTATAGCACAATTTTTTTCTGGTGTTCTTATATGTAGGGATATACATAGAAGAAAGACAACTAAAGGTGTAAGCGCAATACCTTTTCTGGGTGCTATTGTCATGTGAGTATATATGAATTACAAGAGTTTAGAGTTAGTAGAAAGCTCAATCAATTCGTTTCAGAGGTATTCTTCTCTTCAAATATGGACTATTGTTACAAGATGACGCTATGCTTCGAGTCAATGTAGCATCAGTAACACTGAATGTCTGCTACATAGCTGTATTTCTGTATTATTGTGAAAACTCCTGGGATGAGGTATTTAAACCTGCATCTTACGGAATTTTACTTGTTGCGTTAGTTCTAGGATATACACAATGGGAATCCATTGAAAAAATTGAATTCAGATATGGTCTTTTAATCACTACCCTTCAACTGCTTTTGTTGGCTAGTCCTCTGACAGAAACGGTAACTCTGTTATCTGAACAATGAACACTGAAATATTTAATATATTTTTGTAGGCCAACATTGTAGCCACGAAAGATGCATCATCAATACCTTTTCCATTAGTTTTTATGGCGACCATAGTCACTTCACTCTGGTTTACATACGCTATAATTTTGAATAACATTTTCATGATGGTATGTTTAATTCGGGGATTTTCAGGCATCGTCGCTCGTTTTTTTAATGTTTTCCTTGTTTTAGGTACAAAATTTTACCGGATTTTTGCTGTGTGTACTCCAGTTAACTTTGGTATATCTATATGGATCACATCTGAATTGAATATTTTTTTTTCAATTTATGTTATATATTTATTATTATAGATTCCATATATGATGTAATAAGCAGTATAAAAATATACATGATAATGTCAGAATTCAAATATTATCAACAATTTGGAGTCTTCATTTCAGAATTCTGTGCAGGCCATAAATAAATTGAACAAGAATACAATATCTATGTCTTAAACCACAAAATTTAATTTCAGATTAGCAGAATGTGATGTACAGATCACAGACACGTGAAAGACGAAGGAGACAGATTCGACAAAAAATGTAATTTAATATTCAAAGGGAAGAAAATATCCTACAAGCAGAAAGACGTTTATAATAAGAACATAGAAAATTCTTTACTCTGAGCGTATTCTGTGGTCAATTTGTGTTCTGTGGTTCGAATATATTCTGTCGCGAATTGTAAAAATTCTCGCTTTATTAATTTTATTTCGTCGGCAGTGGTATCCATGAGTTCCATTTTTATTAGAAATATTTCATAATAATCTTGAAGTCCTCATTTATAATGTGGTTTTCGTATAAAATAAACATTTTTCCCCATATGGTTAACTGTCATACTGTAACAATATATGATATATTCTGTGTTCGTTCCAGATTTGCTCAACAAGTGGGAGATTTAGATGAATATTTTTTTTTTACATGAATTAGCTTAAAAGTGGAACTCTAAAGCACAATTCTTTCTCAACATGTCGACCTTCTCATTGAAGCGATCTGACAATTACTCTGTGAGTATGGTGCATATAAGAATCAAATATTGGGTTCATGACTCATGGGTGAGATCTTCTATTTATGGTGAATTATTATCTTCTAGGGATACAATCATCAGAAATATGTTACCAGGATCACGAAAACATTTTATTACGGAAAATTGCCGAAAACAGAGAGACTCAGCTTGCCTGTCACAGGTAATATGTACGATTTGTCGTTTGTTCTGAGTTATTGTTTCAATAACAAAATTTTCCAACTACGTAAACATTTTCAGAGCTGGCCGCAGAATTGTTTTCGGAGGCGCAACGTGGAAAATCTTTGAACAGACTTCACTTAAATGATGCGTCAGAAATTTCAAGGAATGCTTGTGTGTCACCATGCTCTCTTATAATTGCAATACTGTACCTGGAAAAATTGAAAATATGCAACCCCGAATACTTGGAAAGAATCAGTCCTACTGATTTATTTTTGGTCTCATTGGTCCGAATCTCATTTATAATATTGAATATCCTCATTATTTCTTGGATTTTAGATGGTCTCTAGTAAATACCTTTTTGACGATGGTGAGAATGATGAAGTTTTTATTGATGAGTGGGCAGCTTCTGGGGGTGTAACTGTACCTGAACTTGCCCAACTGGAGCGGGAATTTCTTGATGCAATTGTAAGTAAATTGAAGGATAAGGTTTGGTCAGACAGTCACAATATCACTAGCTCTTGTAGGAAAAATATTATAGATAGATAGTATATTTACTACTTTCCTGTGTTTCTCTCTTCTAAACTCATTATTCTAGGGTTGGGAAATCTTTGTGAGAGATATCTCTTTTTGGAAGAAACTGAATCAAATTGAGACCCACTTGGCTAAACAAGAAGGTGAACAAAGAGGTTTTTTCACTTATACAGAACTAACAAATCTATTGAAAGTAATTGAATTACAAGCATTGATCCAATGTATCGCTTCTATGGTGGCCATATTAGCTGTGACCTATATATTAGGTGTTCTGTCCATCTCTGGGTCATTTCACATAGTCAGATTGGCCAATAGAAACTCACTTGACAAAATTCATGCAATTTCACAAGGTGCCAAATTGGATCAGGCTATTATTGAAGACTGTGTAAATCAAACCATGGATGAAGTAGAAGAATTTGAATCTAGGACCATAGAAAGAGGGCATATTTTCAGGACATCATTATTCTTGGCTTCTATCAATACGTTTATGATTCCTTTTTGTAATTCAACCTGTTCTTGTGACGAAAGTATCACTTCAGATGAAACAACAGAAAATAATTGGGAGTGGTGGAATGTACCATCAATGAAATGGCTTACTGAAAATTCTCAAGAAATTTTTGAGGTAGATGTGAAATATTTCTATAAGCACTTCATGAGGTACATAGAACTTCTGTTCATCTCATCCAACGATTTGGAGGTGGGTAACCATGTCAATATGAAAAAATCTACAAAAACCAGAATACAAGACCAGATGGAAAGTTCTTGGCATCAAGAATGGATCGACAGTTTGAATAATGAATTCCCTTATAGAAACCACTTTCCAAATCAAAAGATGTGAAAGATTTTTCATAAAATTGTATGAATTATACAACAAATAAAATCTATAACATCACCCTATAGCATTATTATTTTCCAACATACAGTGATTTCAAGTCAAAAAGTGATTGTTATGATTAAGGTCCAGTTAACGTTGTCATTGAGGATACGATTGCAGAGTAGCGGCTATCAAAAATTTTACTTTCTATTGGCGGATTGTAATCCAATATCATACAAAATAAAGTTTGGTAAACCCGCAAGATTTCCCGTCGACGAGATATTAAAAAGATATTTACATCATTGTACGCAGTGTGTTTTTCTGAATAAAAAATGTGAAATCGAACATAGGCGGTCTTCCTTAGTTTGGAAGATATGGGCCCCCAAAGTTCCAAAATGAGTCTTTTTCAGGTCCCTTTTTCCACCATAAAAACGATCTCTCACATCATCTGTATAGTTCACAAACCACCTTTGAACCTTCAACCAACAATTAGCAACATTTTTTTCAAGAATAATCAATATTTAATGAAAAAACAATGAAATTACTGGACAACCACTTAACCTCTATTCCTTCTGATTTCGACTCAGTCTAAAAGTGAAGTTTGGCAATGGCGCGAATTTCATCGGTCGGAATCGTGCCATCGTGCGCATTCGTGAATGACAGATTATTGCTGGCGAGAAAAATGAAATATGTTCTTACTGTTTACTGCGATACTCTAAATCTTCCAATAGGAGAATTAGTTTCTAATGAAATCTACAAGGTTGAAACACATAGTAATGGAATGAGAATACACCCTGATATATATTTCAACGTACATTTTTTTCATATGTGAAAGGTCGCGCCCTTTCCTTATTTCCAATGAAATCGAGGTTATTATATAACCCATTTTATTGGAATACCCTGAATCTCATTCTAAACTGGGACCATCTCGAAGACACAAAAAAACGAATTAGATAACAACCTTCCTATTTTGAAGGGGATAGAAAGTTCAAACGAAAATATTGAGAGTGAAACCTTAAACAAATATTCTCAATGATTTTGTTTTGATGTTAGAATAACCACCTCTTCTTCAGTGACAGAAGCATTTTCCTTACAATCATATCCTTCAACTGTCCATCATTTCATATTTCCCGCCAGCAACTACTCTTCGGATATAATACGTTGGCCAGCGATGAAAAGACGCTGTTGCCAAGCTCCGCTTCAACATTGAAAAATATTTCGTAGAAATATAGGTAAAGTGGTTGTCTAATATTTTCACTTTTCTTCCTTTAAATAATGAATATTCTTGAAGGAAAGTGTCGCTATTCGTTGGTTGAAGGTTCAAAGATGATTTATGAACTAGATTTGAGAAGTGAGAGATCATTTTTATGGCGAAAAAAAGGATATAAAAATGCAACTATTTGGAACTTTGGGGGCCAATATCTTCCAAAAGAGACCGCCTATGCTGGCCTTCATAATTTTTGTTCAGGAACTCACTGCTTACAATGATGTGAATATATTACTTCGGGAAATCTTGCGGGTTTACCAAAATTACCTAAAGTTTTTCTCATATTCTGATTTTATTTATACGTATACTAACATCACATTAACATTTTACATGGTACTAAAGCAGGTTCAGGAACGATGTTCTGTATATAATTCAAAGAATAACAAGTATATACAAGTTCGTGTGGTTTCTTATATGGCCGGATTCATTTAATGATCGAACACTACTGAAAGCTAAATATACTTTTTTTAACTTAGCTACACAAAGGAACACATGAGGTCTACAAGAGTTTGAACTCAACAATATTTTTTTTTAAGATATAAGATTTATATGTGGGGTAACAATGCCATATCTGTATTGGAAAAACTTATAGTAGGCAAAGTCAACATTTGAGTTGAACTAATGTTAATTTACTTCTATTGAAAAAAATATCGAAGCAAGTATTGTCTCATCTCAATATTCTTAGTTTCAATTCATTTTGGAAGAATATTCCATTCCTAATCAAGCCGAAAAACATTGCAATATACTATGGGAAAAATGAGAAAATTTATGTAGATTTAATATTTTCAGTATTATTTCTAACAAGATGGAATGAGCACACTTATTGCTCAAATTCAAAACGGTCCATCTAAACAAATATTGCAATACAAACTAACATCAACACTTTAAACTGGTCAATATCCTTCTACTTCTGTTCCCTAAAATTTCACAAATCCATTCATGCTACGTTCAGGAGAATATCACATTTAATGAAGAAGGCAGAAGAATTTATCACAAGAATACTAAGATTCATACAATGTCAGTGATCCAAACATGCATAAGATTCACAAGCATTAAACTAGACAGATTTATCAAGCCATATCACTGGCAAACAAATGTCTAACTTTGGTCTTTTTCCCTACCATCACGAGCATTCAAGAATAAAATGTGACGGTCAAAGTTTAAAAATAAAGACTTTAAAGCTTGAAATGGATGCACAGATTTTTTGGGCTTGGTTTAAGACGCTTGATTTAAATTTGACAGAAAAATCAATATTAATAGATGAACATGCTTGAGAGAATAAGTACCTTGAAACATACATTTCACATAACCACAGAATTATTTCACTATAATTATTTATTGCACATTACTCCACCCATCAAACAAGCTCAAAAACTGTAACATTCCATGGTGATAGAAATAGTCTCGTTATTGCAAAATTAAAAAAAAAAATTAAATAAGTACGAACTATTCAATAGAAATAAATAAAATGTAATAAATATAATACATATCTACTAGCATAAAATCGATATCTCACTAATAAAAAATATGGCATAACATTTAAGATGCTGTCATTCACATTGAAATGAAGACTTCCTGGTACATCCAAAAAAAAAAGTTTATTGAATAGATTTTGGGATAAAAAGAATGTTAGTTCTTCAATTCCTCTTCTTCCTCCTTTTTGGGTCTCCTAAATAGTAGAGGCAGCATCCCAAGCAAACATCCCAAAGTTACCCCCAATACTCTGCCAAGATTAGCAAAGTTCCTAGAGCATGACATGTCCATTTGAATAGGGGACAACTTAGGAGGGGAAAATCCAATTCTATTTGCCAAACGTTCAACATAAAAGGCTGAACCAATACCAAGAACATCAGACAGAGTGTTTCCTAAAGCTGCTGCTGCCATTGTAGATATGCACAAGTAGGAACCCAAGTATAAGTCAATGTAATCGCCCTGCAATTAAATCATTGATCAGTATTACGTGAATTAGGAAAAAAATTTCGATCTATCGTCCAATAAGTTCTTTGACATAAAATGCCCTCATTTAGATAAATATGTGCAATGTTAAAAGTAACTACAAGATTTCCATTCTTTGATCGGTAATTTTGGAAAATTTGAAATAAAATGCCCATCAAAAAAATTATAGCAAGTATGTAATGTAAAGTTTATTGAATTTCCAACAACCTTTCAACTCACACATAGCTAATTATGGAATTTTTATCCCCCCAAGTTTGAAAATGTTAGGTCTCCTTGCTATAAATTTTCATGTTGTAGTCATATAATGCACCAAATTAATATTATTTTTTTATATACAACAGTGTACTTACAGCGATTAACATGAAAAAGTTATCCAGGAATCCAAATCCAATGAACGGAATCGAATTTGCGATGGCAACTGTGGAGAAAATTGAATAAATATTGAAGTTTTGCTGCAAGTGAAGATTTAATCTAATTTACTTACTATCAATTAAATTTTTGGTGCTTGGCCTTGGAACTGCATCAGCTGTAGAAACGAGAACATCTTTATTAGATATCAGAAAAATATGTACCTAAACAACTATCATGCAAATGAAATGTGATTTTTTCCAGAAAAGATTTGAAGCAGTGTACAAAACACATGAAAAAATATGAAAAATTTTACAAATACAACCATTTCAAAACTGAAGTGTACATTCTAATGCCACATAGATTAGAAGTGAAAAATTAAGAATGTGGATTGACTCGCAAGAATTCGAATAATTTTCAAATAAGATCTTCAAATTCAAAAATCTGCCTACTTTGGTTTTAAATTCTCAAACCAGCCAATCAAAGATTTACTGAAATGCATCAAACCACATTCTTAAATTGTGAGTTTCAGAGAAAAGAAAAATATTGTGCTTATCGAAGTGAGTTTTGGAGAATAAGAAAACACATATGATAGTCTTGAATGAACCTTCATACCTCAATCTATAAGAGTACTTGGAACACCTATAATTATGTTTGATATCAATGAATGAAGAAAATATGATCAGATTCAAAATCCCCTAATATAAAAATGCCTACCACATTTCTTTTTGAGCCAGTCCTCTGGAACTGGACAATAAGTTCCGGTTGGATCAACATCTCCTAAAGTTGGTAATTTACTTGGTCTTCCAAATCTGCTTCTCCATCTAGATGCAGCTAACTGTCCTTAAAATTTAAATTTTTCCATGTAGAGCCGATTTTGTTTCGCAGTCCTGTCAACCACCAGCTACATAGTTTTCATAATAAAAGGAATTCAGTTTCATAGTGATATTCACATATATGATACTGAATATATGCAGATGCTGATACAAAATGTGAGATAAATCAAATTAACAATTTGATCTGTTGTCATTATAAGTTCAATTTAGTTGAGGCACGAAAATTGGAATAAAAGGATAAGGTAAGATAGGGTATTTAAAAAGGATAAATAAGAGGAATGTATTTAGAATACACCAATAATAAGTAAGCTGCATCAGGTGCCACTAAAACAAACATTCAAGATCAAGACATATAAAGCTCCATACCTTCATATTCTTCCTTGACCACCTTTGATTGATATTCCTGAAGAGCAGTTAACAGCATTTGCCTTTCTTCATGGTTCAATCTGAGTACCAATTCCTGTGCTTGTAGTTTTGATAATCCCTGTGTTGTACTTGTAGTTTCCGCTCTCGCAGCACTTCCATAACATATCGAAGTACGATAAACGTTTCTATTTTGAGTTAAATAGTTTTCCTTTACGAATAAAACCGATAATATCGGTTCTTTCACATACTGAAGTTGTTTAACTCCAACTAGGTTAGAAAAATATAAACATTTGTTAAGCACTTTATTCGCCATGATAAAACTGATTTCTATGTACAAATAGATGATATGTAACGGAAAAAAATTCTCGATTCCTGAATATGAGGTATTTTTGTTTATGAATTTCTTGAACGAATCTGAATCCTAAAATACATTGTACAAATAATAATTTGTCTATGCACGAATAGAACATTAAATTAAACTGACGTCAAATATGACCTTGGACTGGGGTCATCGTCATCGAGAATTGGAGAGACCAGAGAATATAATATTCTCTTTCTCTAGTGCCAATGATCTTTATCATGGTTACATTTTACATTGTTTATTAACAGGATGTAAGTTTTGCTTACATGATGGATGTAAGTAAAACATGTTAACATCATGAGTTCTTGCCCAACTTGGTTCTGATCGGACTAGCTGTTGAAGAATCCGTTCGTATGTACTCTTGCGCCTTCTGTACACCCTTGCTGTAACAATATATACTTACTGTATAGTAAGATCCGATGCCAAGACAAGTTAATTACCTCTTGATTATTTATTTAGTCTATTCGTCTTGTTTGTGCTGGCCTACCATAAAACCAGCGAATGTTTCCCAAGAATTATAAAATCCATAGCCAGAATATTTTTTACCAGAATTGAAAAAAATATAATATATCTAAATAGTAAATTTTATTTGATCTTTAAACAAAAAACATAAAACACAATTTTCAAGCCTCAATATACATCAAACAATTCTCTCCCAATACATAAATTCCCAAGGGCACAGCATACAAACCAAAAATTTCTCCAGGTGGACCATTAAAGACTCTTTGTTCAGCCTTTTTTGGCCTAGATCCGGTCCTACGATTAATTAATTCACCTGATTCAATATTTCTATTCTGTCGATAAAGAAATATGTGCTTATTCATATCACAAATAACTGTAAATTCAAAGTTTGAGGGACTGCACATGAATTTTTTCCTTTCTGTAGTAGCCTGAAATAGTTAATCATAAATGATATACAGATAAATGAAATTGACTGAAAACTCTTACTTGGATATAACCTAATGCGAGAAGAGTTGCTGTATGCTTCATTTCCAAGTTGTTAGATTCAAAATGGGGTTCCCAAACACAAATATCAACATCATAACGGACTCCAAAGCTTGGAATTTTCTTGTTGTCAGCTTCCATTGTTAAAAGAACTGGACTTGTGCCTAAACTACACCTATGAGTAACTTTATGGGTATTGGCACATAGCCTTTCTAATATTGTATGTTCACTATTTGCGAAATCGCATTCTTCTACTTTCTCTGTATTGAATGTTAGACCTTGTTCTGGATTTTCCTGGAAAGATGAATGTTGAATGTAATTTTCAAAAAATTGTCTAATCTTCACAAACACGGACTGATCCGATGAGGTAACCATTGGAAATTAAAAACCTCAGTTGAAAATACACATTGTACAGGAAAATATTTCCCATTCTCATTGAAATCAAAAACTATTTACATGATACTCATAGTTTTTTGTAACTCACTCAAATGATATCAAATTATTCCTGCATAAATAACATTTTATTATATTTTGGTGCATCATATATAGAAATGTCTGGTGTGTTAGCTTCAAAATCAATGTTTTATAGGTACATGGTACCTACACAGTGTATGTTCGATAACGAAATCGAGAAGTATGAAATTTACGAAAAAATTCCGACATAAGTGCCATCTATATGAGTTTAACAAAGCTATATAGAAAATGACAGGTGAAACTGTCACAAAGTTATGAATAATCATGGAGGTATCTCCATGTGAATAATAGTAAATTACTGAACACACCAGGGTTTCTAAGATAAACGTATTTAAGATGTTCACTTACAGTATCTTCACTTGTGGAATTATCTAAATTTTCACTAATGCCTCCAACATATTGTTTACTTGTATCAAAATCTCTTAGTAAGCTTGACCATTCATCCCCCTCTTCAGTTTTAGCCATGGTGATTTCCAGTAAATTTTTTGAAATAGAAATTGTTGTTAAGTCTGTATGTATGATTGAATACAAGGCACCATGTAGAAGACTGAAAAATTCAACAAGATGAATTGCAAACAGTGGATTATTTCAAATATTTTTCTTGATACTACATATTCAATTATTTCTACTCCTCTAGGTATTTAACAGGGCATTATATAGAATAATATGCTGATTCTGAAAGGTCTGGATCCCTTAGCGGCTTCAAGAAGAAAAGTTCAAATAAACCTGTGTCCTAAACCTCTTATGTTCTGTGGGACAAGGTGGTTAAGTTTTGAGAAGAAACCTTACCTAACCCATTTATGTTCTGTGCGACAAGGTGGTTAAATTTTGAGAAAAAAATCTTTAATTAATTGTAACTTTTATATATATATATTTTTTAGTATCTAGGCCATATAACATACATGGATGAAACAGTAAAAAAACATCTGCATCCAAAAATGGCTATTGATGCTCAGAGAGCTTATGCCAAATTTTATACAGATATCGAATCAGCATTTTATCTGACCTACCTTGTATAATTTACAAGGGAATTCATGAAAGTTTGATATATCATATTTTGAGACTAAAAAAAATGATAAAGAAAGAGTTGACCTGGAATAGAATAATAGAAATGCCATAATTCTATATAAAATCAATGGTATGAAAAGTATTTGCCAACAATTCAAAAATCCTTACCTCGAATTCTTATATTCCACATTGATATAGGAGCTTTTGCAAGTAACATTGACATCTTCTTTATTTATATCATTTGCCATTATAAAATGTATAGCTATATAATTTGAATCTTGACTCCATTTAAAATCAAGTTTTGAAATAAGTTCTTTTTGTGCATTGCTAACATCCATTATGATATTTTCAGAGTCAAAAACGAACTTGCAAGAAGAAGTACTAGCAACATAAATTGCCTCACAGCTCCTCTCTAAATATAAATATCCTGAATCTCCCTCTACACATAGTTCTTTCAACGATTTTTGTCTCCATATATTATTTTCGTTTATGAGGGTTATCCAGTGAACAGCCAGATGCGTTCGTTTTCGACCCTTTTCAATACTGCATAACAAAACATGGAGTTCTAGATCTTTAAGAACAGCATCTTGAATATAGAAACCTTTGCCCTGTAATAATTCTTCAGAGTGCAATATTTCCCATTTATTATCCGTACTTCGATCACCAGTTTCCAATAAGAAAAACGTTCTAATACCATCACTGGCTAATGCTAAACTTTCTGAGATGAGTTTTAAAGATGGGTTGTATATATTGCTATCATTCTTGCATACTTCTTCTTGATTAGGGAATTTCCAAAGCTTGCATATTTCCAACTTATTCATAATTATATCCAATCGTGCTTTCCTTACATTTTTATTTCTATCAATGAAGTAAACATTTTCGTATGTGTTAGCCTTCTCACCAATCAAAAAGTTATGGAGACCGAATATTCGAGCGTGGAGGAGAGAATATTTTTTACGATCTGGTAATATTCTCAGAATTGGGGTACTCAACTGACTTGTTACAATTTTACTCTGATACAGAGCTACCTTATAACCTTCGAAATTATGGTCCAATAGTTTTCTATCAGGTGTAGGATCTAAGAACTGTGTGTCCATTTCAAAGTGATTAAATGAATTGGGAATTGGAGACTATCAATAAGCAGATAATTCTAGAAATATATGTAGCCAATTTTCATATTTTTTCAGGTTACACTTGTCAAACTTTTCGCTATTTCTTCATTCAGGGGCGTCCAAAGATCGTATATCAGTTGGATAGTTGTCAATGATTTCATTTGTCATTTCAAACTTTCTGGCTACAAATATTCTTTATTCGTTTTCTTTCCCTTTTTTATCTAATTATTGTGTCGATTATTAGTAACTGTAGATTCAACCTCAAACTTACTTGTTATAGTTGTTTAATGTGAAAAATTGATTTGTTTATGTACCAAGAGATTTCGTTATTCTATGTTTCCTACCGATAGGTCGATACTCCTTATAGGACTCTAACCTGCGCCACCCCTGAATTGAATTTTTTTTGTGAGTATTAGGTTTTCTATGACTTCGATGGAACATCCATCTCAAGTCAAAAAAAGAAAAATAAAGTCAAAAAAACAATAATAACTTTGTGCATTTTCCATCTATCTTATAATTAATTTTTCAAGATGTCGAAGGCGGAAAGCCAGAAGCAAATAGCTCAAAAGAACTGGGAACTGACGAACAAAGTAGAAGTAATTAATACTGTTGATGAAATCTATCGTTATGATAAAAAACAGCAGCAAGATATTTTGGCTGCTAAACCATGGGAAAAAGAGTATGAAAAAAATGAACTTGTTAACAATTACAGTTTCATTTCTAAATTTTCAGCCCTCATTTTTTCAAAGATATTAAGATATCTGCATTGGCTCTTCTGAAAATGGTGATGCATGCTAGATCTGGGGGCACATTGGAGGTCATGGGACTCATTTTAGGTAAGGTAGATGGTAACACAATGATTGTGATGGATTCTTTTGCTTTACCTGTGGAAGGTACAGAAACTAGAGTCAACGCACAGGCACAAGCCTACGAATATATGAGTTCTTACATAGATGCTGCAAAATTAGTAAGATTATTTGTATTTCAAATCTCCCTTCTTTCAATTAATTCAACTATTTCTATAGGTTAAAAGACATGAAAATGCTATTGGGTGGTACCATAGTCACCCTGGATATGGGTGTTGGTTATCAGGAATAGATGTTAGCACACAAATGCTGAATCAGAACTTTCAAGAACCATTTGTTGCCATTGTGATTGATCCTGTGAGAACTATATCTGCTGGGAAAGTTTGTCTTGGAGCTTTCAGGACATATCCAAAGGTATTTTGAGTGATTAGTTTTATTGCCTTAAAGGAAGAATAAAAATAAAATGAATTGAGATATTGGTTATCTACTCTGACCATGAATGACTTTAAGAGCAATAATACAACAAGTTCTGATTGTTGATCCAATTCAAATACCACTGTATGGAAATATATGTAAAGTGTTTCCTTAAACTCAGTATTTCATTTAAAACTATTTACAAAACAATCAAATTATTGAAGAACGAATTAGGGCAATTTTGATCCTAAAAAATGCTTATTTATAGAATGCGGGGTTGCTATTTCACCAATATCAGGACATTTGAAATACTTTACATGTAAACAAATAAAATATGTCCATTTAAATATTTTACTTATGACATATATCATTTTTTGCAGGGATATAAACCACCAAATGAAGAACCTTCAGAATATCAGACAATCCCACTAAATAAAATAGAAGATTTTGGTGTTCATTGTAAACAGTACTATTCCTTAGAAGTATCTTACTTCAAGTCTGCCCTTGATAGAAGGTTACTTGACTCTTTATGGAATAAGTATTGGGTCAATACTTTGAGTTCATCTTCTCTCATCACTAATTCAGATTATACTACAGGTCAAATATTTGATTTATCAGAGAAACTAGAACAATCAGAAGCAGCAATTGGTAAAGTTTTTTTTTCTAATTACATACATTATTTTTACCAAAGTGAAGAATAATTATACTTAAATATCAGTTGAACTCATTCTGAGAAATACATACAAATCAAGTTTTTCAATTCAATTAATATCTTTTATATGCCCTAAAGCATTTTTGATTTCCTATCATGAGATTGATCAACTGAATGAGAGATTTCATTGTATTTTTTATTGATGTGTTTTTTTTAGGGCGGGGAGGTTTCATGGTCGGAGCAAATGATCCTAATGAAAAGAGAACTGAAGATAAGCTATCTAAGGCAACGAAAGACAGCTGTAAAACCACAATTGAAATAATTCATGGTCTTATGGCTCAGAAAATTAAAGATAGATTATTCAATAGTACTTCTCTTAGTGTGTGTCATCCAAATAATAATTAGATTTATATAAATTGTGTTTTGGAATTATATGTCCTTCAATAAAGTAATTTTTCAACAATACCTGTGACCGTAGAACTCTATATTACTACCTGGAAAGGACCCGACCCTTCTTCAACGAAGCTTAAAGCGTAACAAGGGGCAACGAAACAAAGATAGCGCTAATTACGGTAACCTCTCCCTGTCACACCCGTTGAAGTAAATGGTGTTTAACGGCTCAAATTTGGTTTTACTTGGAAATTCAGGTAGTTTGGGTATTACATCGTTTAGAAAGTGCAATATTTTTGAAAATGAATATCTATTTTTCTCTGATATGCCATTAGTTTCTCTGCCTTCACCGAGTGTGGTTCAAAAAGTGAAGAATTATGTTGGTGTGAGCTGTGCATTGACGATTGACGATAGTTTCATCATTATTACAATGAATTTAAATAATAGGAACATAGGAAAATACTTCTCGAAAAGCACTGACTTGAAGTCAGGAAAATTTAAGCGCTGGTTAAAATTCATTGCCAATGCGAAATTTGACATACTTTTTTCCGATATTTTTGGAAATGTGTGTCGAATCAATCTGAAATTTCGAACATTGCTGTTCAGATTCGACTTCAAGGTCTGCGCCAACTTTCATTGAAATCTCATTGATAGTTTCCGAAAAAAATATTTTTTTAACAATTCTTCATGCAATCAGTTAGCAAGTTTCAATCTGATCGCATCAGTTCTTCTTGAGATATAGAGGAAATAAAATAATAAATTTGAAATGGGTATAACTTCGAAATTGTTAGGTAAATTTTGCCCATTAACGAACTTATTTTGAATTTTTTAAGTCGCTATAGCTTTTCTCGGTAGTAAGTTATCGTGGCAACGGGCGGCTGAGTAGAATTCAATTTGACATTGAACTCTTCATCAGTGAGTCCAACCTGGTCGCTTGGAACCATTTTCGCCAAAAACTCGCAAGTTTACGGAGGATGATAACACGCTGTTCCCCAGAAAAACCGCCAACTAAGTTGAAATTTCACTTGAACATGTGCGATCTCCTTCAATCCTGCCTTATTCACGAATTAGTCAGAAAAAATTCAGGTTCTCCTAATTTGAAACGAAAAATTAAAAACATTTAGAATAAATGCGACAGAGTTCCCTTTACCGCAATGAGGAAGAAAGAGATAGATACCCGTGAACCTCGCGGGTTGCATAAGCAACGAATTGGCTTCACTTGTCGCTCAAAACGGGTCCCTTCCAGGTATATAATATTGAGTTCATTGCCTGTGACCTATGTATTTTGTCATTTCCAAAGATGCAATGAGGCTTAATCTTCTGAAATGCAGATATTGCAAAAAGAAATGTGATAAAGATTCAAACTTACCATGTATTTCAAAAACGAAACCTTGACTGGTGGACCTTCTTTATCTGACTCTTTTCTTCTAAAATTATGCAATTAATTTTCCCTTTCGGTTTGTAGCACCAATTTAGGACCACCATGTTTATTAAACAGCAGGTGGGTAAAAATGTTTGATGGATACAGTTAACCGGAAGGTTGTGAAAAAAATAATTTTTCGTGAAAAATTGACGTGTTTGATTCAAAAGCGCTTGTTCTAGGAAACAAGAGCGTTATAATTTTGCCCAAATGTCTGTAATTTAACAATTACTCTTCGTCCCCTAGCATTGTATAATCTTCATACAATGCCCCTAGTTTCATTCGACCGTATGTGCTCTAACTTTTGAAGGAGGGGGCCTAGAGTGTTACAGTAGTGTTTGTATCTCAGTAAATAGTAAATTTCATGAATAGAAAAATCTGTCCAACGGCTTAGCAGTAATACCACAGACCAACAAGACAAGTCACTTCATCGTTTGCGGGAATCGCGTCTCTCCGACCTTGAGAAATAAAACAGACATAACCACACTTTCTCCTTCCTCGAAACAGCTGTCAAATTGAATACTTGATTTTGGAATATCTAAAATCGAAATGTAAAAACGGATTTGTCGGGATTCAGGAATCACAAAATCAAAATCAGACTAAGATTTTTCGATGAAACCATTTGAAAAGCAAATTTCCAATACAAAAGCGAGTGTTTTGTCACATCTTAAACTCCTGTAGAAGAACTCGGTTGGAGTAAATGAAAATTTTGGAAAAATGTTATGGAAAACCCGTTTACCTTAATCAGAGAATCTTTGTAGTTTCACATCAAATGAGATTCATTTCAATATAAAATCAAACTACGAATAGACCAACTTTGTTCGATTCCAATCCAAGTGTTTGTGCAATCATATACAATTTTATTAGACATCCCATCGTTTTAATTGAATAATGGAGGTTTTAATGCTTCTACTTCAGTTGCGATTCCTTTATATTATATAAAATGAACATTATGAATGAGTCCACCTAAGTTCGATTCCAATTCTTGTTGTATAATTAAAACATATAATGAGGACTGTTATCATAAAATAGAACCTCAAAGATGACTAAACAATTCATTTGGTTGTAAAAAACTGTTTGGATTATATTCTAAAATAGAACAGATACGAAATTATTCATCAATAAATAGGATGAAAAATTCATTTCAGCTTGTTTACATGTTTATAACCTCTTCAAGCGAGTCCGAAAGCGGCGAGAGTGACGTAATCCTATTCCTGCAATCTGATTGGCACCCCAAACGCCTGCTAAAATTCTGATTAGCTCGATTCAGGGTCATATCTGCGTTGACATAGATTTCCTAAGTAAATGACGCGAGTGGTTTATCTGGTTGATCTCTGGTAATACCTTTGTTTAAGGAAATGGACACTGTGGCGATCAGTAGGCCGTAGCGATAGCAAATAATAGTATCTGTAAACTCACCATAATAGTTCGGAAAAGGAAAATCCCGAAGGCAAGGGTCCTGAATTCGTACCGTGAGTTAAGGGGATCGAAGGGTTTGCAGGGCGCAACTGAAAGGATGACGTTTCTCACATATGAAAAAAATTCTGATAACCACCAAACACATTTGTGTCCATAAAGTTCTTGACTTTTATCTAAGGAGCCTATTATACTTCTCAATATCTACACACTTGAACGAGCACAACACTCTGATTTGGTTCTTTTATTTTAATCTATATTTCTTACCGCAGGTCTTGAGAACATGAAGAAAAATTCGTAGAAATTAAGATTTGTTTATTGGTGTGCTTAACAAATTTGAAGAAGGCTTTATGTAGCATTTGATTGATATATGTGAATAACAGATTTAATATTGCTTTAATAAAACACAGAAATTATATCAGAAGTTTGCTGAAAACTCACAGACGCAAAACAAAACATAAAAAAACAAAAGGCAAATGAAGTCCATCCTACAGATTTCATATATTCATTTCAAAAGTAGAAAAAAAGTAGTCTGTCTAATCCTAATCGATTCATTCAATACTCGAAAACCGTTTTATTGATCTGAAATCTTACGGACAAATTCACTTGCCATTAAGAAACAAAATTTTTAAATATATTAGAATATATTATTATCAGTATAAACATAAATATACACCATAATACTAAATCAGTAAACTTTTACAATTTTCTTCGACTAGCCCAGAAGCGGAAAGTACGATAAGCAATCCTGATGCTAAACTTCAAAAATGAAATTTACATTCATCTTATTACTAGATACAAGTAGTACTTACACTAGGAGGATATTAAAATATTTCGTACAAATTTGAACTTCTAAGATAAAAAAACTAATCAAGGTATGTTAATCATTCTTATTTTCTGAACTTGCTTTTTTTAAGATATGGATGTACATTTCAGGAAAGCACCATAAACTTATTTGTCACATTTTGAGATTGGAAAACCTTTGAATATTGAAATGCTTCTAATGGTCATCAAGTATGTAAAAGAGAAATGTTTGGTCAATATTGCACGATAAGAGAATGATTTTTGGTTGAACAGAGAAACAAATTTTCAACAAGTAAAGATTTCTAAAATCTTGAAATACAATAAATATACATGAAAATTTATAGACCTCTGGGCTACACATACTTTTTGGAAGTTTCATTTAGCAAACATTAATTTGCAAAAATATCAAAAAATTTTCATTTTGAAGTGTATTCTCGATATAAATATTATCTCATGATTCTTTTGATTTTGCTGAAATATAACTATGTATTTGTATGCTGCAAACAATAAGTATAAAAATATCTCCAATCAATAATATTACTTACATAGTAATAAAATAGTACCAGACGAAAAAAACTAGATCGAGAAAAATTACCGACTAATGCTTCCTCAACATTTATATCTAAAATATAAATCTATGTACCTTCTGAATATCAATATAGCTTGCCTTGATATTTTTGTTCATCGCCTGATCTCATCATTTGTTTCAAAAGTGTCTTATGTCCAAAAAAAAATTTTTCTTTCCTAATGTTCCCGCAATCTTTAAGATCAGGTGATGAAACAAGTCCTAAGAACCAATGAGTCAAATATAGCTGCACCTGATCAGCGTGGATGATGACTTTTTTTTTGAATGATTTTTTATTTTTTCAGCGTGAACAGATAGCTCCGAAAGCCGTCGACTATGGTAGAGCCTATGAATCTATAAGAAGCGTGATGGTAATTATCTTAAAATAATCTAGCCCTCCTTTTCAGTTCGTTCCGCCGCCACTGTGGCAGCCTGTAAAAGTCCGTTCTCGACAGTTGGAATAAAGCATCAAACTCAGCATCCGACAGATGTCTCTGTAAAATAAAGTATCGTCAGAACTTGTCTGAAGATGAACGAAAGTTCGAAACTAGTCACAAAATGTAAACCTTACGTATCCTGAGATATCGATAGGATTCTTCATTGCTGAACACAACCTTAGCCGTCTTCAATCATTCATAGATGGTTGGGAAATTCAAGGCATTTGAGCAGAATGAACAATAAATGAAAAAACAATTATTTGGAAAAAATGTAGCTAACAACCACGAAAATAAGCGAATGTAAAATTTAGGGCCGTATTTATAGTTGTTCCTTGAGGCTTCCTTGAACTGAAGGCAGCCTTGAATTTGCGTTATAATGGAAACAAATACAAGTTTGTTTGCATAGAAACATAGAAAAGCAAATTCAAGGCGGCCTTCAGTTCAAGGAAGCCTCAAGGAACAACTATAAATACGGCCCTAAATAACCTAGAATATAGGCCCTCTCACAACGAGGTTGGCATAATTCTTTTATTGACAAATAATGCTTTTCACAACTTCGTAATCAAACTTATACTCCATTGGCATTTATAAAGTCAGTCTGTAGACCTAGAGATAGGCTTGTTAAATTTTTGTAACTAGAACTGAGCGAGGTTGGAACTCGTGACATATCATAAGCGTCAAAATAATTCGGAAGGAAGTTGCCAATTCTCACATGGTCAACTTCATGGATCGGTTTCATACACAATTACAACGTCACGCAATTATCTGACAGAAATAGGACTATAACCTAACATTCTTAAAATATACACGGTGGAATATGTCAAACTTGCACGGCCTACCGACTGACTTAATAAAAGTGAATGAATATATGAGTCGTTCCAAAACCAATCAACAAAAGTCCAGTTTTAAAGTTTTCGCAGGAGAGCATTATTAATGTTTCGTGCCAGTGTTTCAACACATCCTAATATTTTCGAAGAATCAAGTTATTTTCCATATGATATGGACAATGTATTATACATAATTCTCTCATGCTGAATTTTGAGAACTGAACTTATGTTTGTTTGGCCTCTGAGTGGCTCATATATTGTCATGTGTAACTTACCTCTAAATTACACCTGTCGACGTCAGATGGCAGTCTGTAGTTAGTGATCACAAGCAGGTGGTAAGGGTAAATTTTGGCCGGCTCGTTTATCAGCATCGAATGGGCCATGTTGGGCAGTGACCTGCGCACTTGATATCCGCACCTTCCCGGGTAGCGTCCGTACGCGGGAGCCTCTGTACTCTACACATAGATAGATGGCGTTAGTGTTGAAGGGTATGGACTAGGACACTACGTACACAGAGTAGATACAACTAATTTTTGAAGCAAAATTTGGAAAATTTCATTAAAAAAGCTACGAAGTTTGAATGCTGTTCAAGATTTTATATACAAGCGCTATTAAGGTTAATAAATTAGTAAAGACAGTTAGAACTTGAAGAAAGTGATATATGAAGGGTGAATCAGGTTTTTATAACAGTTGTAATATCAAATTGAGTCTTATATGATGAGGGAAAACATACACAAATTATAAATAGGATTCCTCTCGAGACAATTTCAGCATCAGTTACATTATATTCTTCAAATATGTGTCAGGTACGATTGAGAATAGAATAAAAAAAATTTAACGTTCTTACAGACATGTGATTACTGAGGTGGAGTAACCTACTCACGTATTGACCCCGCCAAGCGCAGATTTTCTTTCTGATGGAAAAAAAATTAGGCTTAATTTTAATTGCTCGAACAACAGGATGATCACGAAGTTTTGACGAGTTTGTGCATCAGCATTTGCCTATAAGTAACTGATCGTATCAATAGTTTTTGAGTTATGGATACACAAATATCTTCAAAAATACAAAATCAAGATTCGAAAAACATAAAACTCAAAAACCTCAAAAATTCAAAAGAGTATAACTCCGAAATCATCAGTCCGATTTAGACCATTAACGCAGTATATCGTCGCATTCTCATGCGCAATCTAGCCTGCAAAGTCGCTAGCTCAATCTATTTCGATGAAGATTCAAACAGTAACATGATAGCTGTGAAAAACTGATTTGACAACATGATTAGGTGATGACTCTGTTACCTAAATATGAAATTATTGGGTCAGTAAAATATATATTGAAATACTGATTAATCTGATTCACCCTGCATATGTGATTTTATTTACATTTTCCCAGAGCCCTCCAACATTTTATTGACTATTGAATTAGTCGAAATACTCTTTGAAGGTTTGATCAAAAGATAAGAATAAGAAACATTTTCCAACACCACTAGAAATGTCGTAAATCTAAAGTTCCAATACTGCCGCTCTCTTTCAACACATCTACGAAATATTTGAGGAAAATAACTGACTTAACATTTCGACAATTCCACATAGTTACGCTGAAAACAAGAAGCTAAGTGGACAGCCAACAGAAGCCAAAATGTACACAAACATAAAACAAAGTCAGATAGTAGAACAAAAATTAGAAGCGTTTAATATTTACATACCATTACACGTCTTTCGACATCAGTGATGGATCCAGTGGAAACTAGAGGAAAAAGCATTATGTTTAACACGCCTCACTTCGACTAATATTTTAATAAAACTATTGAAATTGGGAAAATTTTAGTCTCAGCACACCGTTATTTCAGCATGCATAAGCCTTGAAATCATGTCATAAAAAGCATCATCACCACAGAGAATTTTAAAGGCCATAAACGATGATTCCGAAAATGTTAGCTGTGGAAAGTTTAATTATACAGTTTTTGGCAATTTTGTCTCGTATTATGTTTGGATTATTTGTTGCATTTTTGATTCAGTTTAATATTTATCATAGTTATTTTCAAGGAATATAAATTTTCCATTACCGACTTGGGTCTTTAAAGGATTGCAATTATTACTATATATACACTCAAATTAAGCCCTGAAATACCATCTCTTGGAATCTTTCCTGCTAATTTTTCTACACCCTTTTCAAAAATTTGAATCCAACATGTTAATAACATCACAAATAAAATCGAATTTTCACCACCAAATCATATATAGTGAATAAAATGTTCAAATATCCCACAAGCTTTCACCAATTCATTAGTTAACATAGATAGATGAGTTTCGTTGACTATGAAGGAATATTTAATTTGGTCTTTGAAATGTCTACCTTCCACTCATTGTTTTTAAACGTCTAAACTTTGAAGCAAGGAAATATACTTACTATCTGATTTTCCACAACTGTCAGTACTGTGTGTTTTCATGCCCATTCCACTAAATGAGTAATCACCCTGCGGAGTATTTATATTTAAATAAAACATTTCAACATATTTTCAGTTTAAACACACAAAACATGCTGCCACTATAAACCAGTAACAAAACAAATTATAACTGAAAACTAATTCGCTAAAATAATCAAATGAGTTAGTAATAATGAAAGAATGATATAAAATTAATTTATAATTCGATTTAATACAAAGAATAATATTCATTGATTTTGAAATCAACAAAAATTCTTCCCTGACCTGAACTAATTATATTACAACTAGAAAAAAATTCGTCGTTGCGACATGACAACACAACATAACCCCGAACACTTTTTGAAAATTCCAAGCAATTATTTTCAACCCCAAAATTATAATTCTACATAAATCAGTAATGAAAATAAAGAATGAAAATAAATCCTATAATTCTCGAGTTAGTAAATGAAATATATAAATCCAACATAAATCGATATCATGCTAGAACACAAAAAAGTTAGAGAACAAATGTAGAATGTGGTTATTAAAACCGAACATTTCTCTAACATGAATCAGATCGTCACTCAAACTTACAGGAATTTGGGGATAACTACCCGCAGAAGAGCTGAAAGTGTGTGATCTTGGGGCTAAACCGTAACCTGGCTTCGGCACGTGACGAAGAGCACTGACAACTGAATAAAAATATGGTACTTAAAACCACAATCTGATTATCGAGTACAAAAAAACAATCATTACATTGGGCGCATGGTTTTGTGTGTCTCTCTCTCTCTCATGGTTACGTAGGTTTTAGGGAAAACGAGAAAATATGGCAACACAGCCACTGCAATTTTTTGATATTTCAACTGTTCTGTTATTGCTAGTTTGTTTTTGTTCGTAAATTATGAACGAGCAGTTTTTTTACAGAGCAGATTTCTAAATTATAGCAGCAGTTGCCACACTTCTCGAATTTCCTCTAATATACTGAAAATACTTACGTAACCGTTTCTGAGCGGTAAAGTTGAGGACTTCAGTCCATATCCAGGCTTAGGTATGTGCCTCGAAGCTGACACAACTATTCAAACGCAAAAAAAATTAAAATGCTCTATTAAAAAAAGAATAACAAAAAGCCTATCATGCATTAACAACACTGTGACACAAAAATCCAGAGTGCTGACACAGCAAAATATTCCCCCAGCCGATATAAGCTGTGCGATTCAAAACTAATTCGGATAAAATCATGAAAAACAGGTAATTATTCTCCTCAAAAATTATTCGTTCCCATGCTCACCAAATCCAACAAACTAACCTTGTAAACGAAAAAATTTGGATAATTAAATTTTTGGAAAAAAAATTTCATGGTATTTTGGGAAGTTCATGCTTTCCTCACCTGATGTTCTGTCAAATTGCCAATTATATATTTTCACTCTTTTTGTTTTTTCACAGGGACCCAGATTATTTATTGGATTAAAATCATTATTTGGCATCGATAAGAGCTGAAATATTCTCATATCGTGTTGGATTCTCCTGTTCTTTTTAATTATTGAAACCTTTCATAAATGTGAGGGATTACCTATCACGAACACGATTACTTCAGCCATATCACATCAATTTTCATGTGGTTAAGAGATAACATTACTTTTACACTTTTGTCTAGGTCCAAGGTGATATTTTTGAATTATCATATATTATACGTTAGTTTAAAGAAATTAAAATGGAAATTGATACCTCAGCTCTTTTATTAAACTTAAACTCCTAAAGGTGTAACTCACCATTGTAATTGGTTGAAGATCTACCGCCAGTCGAAGAGCGACCGCTATAAGATCTGTCGAAGTCATCGTCCTCCAAAAATTTGGGGTGGTCCATATTCCTTGAAGGACTTGCGCCTATTGGATTTTCGTACCTCAACCTGTAGGTTGGTTCTTTATTTGCAGATGGTGTTCTAGAAACATCCACAATTAGGAACAAATTGAAACACTTTCACAACTAAATTTACCTGGAAGCGTTTCTAGGATCTAAATGCGCAGCTTTGTACAATTTAATCTTCTCTCTCTCCTGTACCTCTTTCAAAAATACTTTTCCCATTCCGCTGGCTATCTTGCTCAGTTCCTCCTCTTCCTTCTTCAACTTGGGGTCTATGGCATCTTTGCTGTTTACAGCATCCACCTCGTCTTCATCGGAATCCTGTACACCTTTGTAGGAGCCTGGAAAAAAAGACCATATTAACATTTATCCCTAACAGTAAGTTTTCAAATTATAAATACTGTGAAATCTGCACGTTTCCTCCAATAAACAGGAAAATCTTTGGTTCAATATTAGATCCCTGTGGAACCCCGCATTACATTGCCTGATACCACAGACCAACAAGACAAATCACTTCATCGTTTGCGGGAATCGCGTCTCTCCGACCTTGAGAAATATAACAGACATAACCACACATTCTTCTTCCTCGAAACAGCTGTCAAATTGAATACTTGATTTTGGAATATCTGAAATCGAAATGTAAAAACGGATTTGTCGGGATTCAGGAATCCCAAAATCAGACTAAGATTTTTCGATGGAACCATTTGAAAAGCAAATTTCCAACACCAAAGCGAGTGTTTTGACACATCTTAAACTCCTGTACAAGAATTCGGTTGGAGTAAATGAAAATTTTGGAAAAATGTTATGGAAAACCCGTTTACCTTAATCAGAGACTCTTTGTAGTTTCACATCAAATGAGATTCATTTCAATATAAAATCAAACTATGAATAGACCAACTTTGTTCGATTCCAATCCTAGTGTTTGTGCAATCATATACAATTTTATTAGACATCCCATCGTTTTAATTGAATAATGGAGGTTGTAATGCTTTTACTTCAGTTGCGATTCCTATACAGAGTGTAACAGCCAAATGGAATAAATTCGATAACGAATAAATGAGGGGGTGTTAGGAAAAACGCTCGGACACGTCGATTTGTAATTTTAAATGAGCATAGTTTTCAAGAAAATAAAATTATATAGGGTGTTCCATGCGACCGTGGCCAATACCAACTTTCTTATTTCAAATGTAACCCCCTGTATATTATTTATTTTTTGGATTCTTCAGAAAATTCTAGACATAATTCATGTACAATGCCCTATACCTATCTTCAACTTTTTCGGAAATATTAAGTGTTTTCAGAAATGTTGAGTATATATATTACCGAAAAAGTTAAAGATAGGTATAGGACATTGTGCATGAATTGTGTCCAGAATTCTCTGAACAATCCAAAAAATAAATAATATACAGGGGGTTGCATTTGAAATAAGAAAGTTGGTATTGGCCACGGTCACATGGAACACCCTATATAATATTATTTTCTTGAAAAATATGCGCATTTAAAATTACAAATCGACGTGTCCGAGCGTTTTTCCTAACACCCCCTCATTTATTCGTTATCGAATTTATTCCATTTGGCTGTTACACTCTGTATATTATATAAAATGAACATTATGAATGAGTCCACCTAAGTTCGATTCCATTTCTTGTTGTATAATTAAAACATTTAATGAGGACTGTCATCATAAAATAGAACCACAAAGATGACTAAACAGTTGATTTGGTTGTAGAAAACTGATTGGATTATATTCTTAAATGGAACAGATACGAAATTATTCATCAATTAATAGGATGAAAAATTCATTTCAGTTTGTTTACATGTTTATAACCGCTTCAAGCGAGTCCAAAAGCGGCGAGAGTGACGTAATCCTATTCCTGCAATCTGATTGGCACCCCAAAGCACCCCAAACGCCTGCTAAAATTCTGATTAGCTCGATTCAGGGTCATATCTGCGTTGACATAGATTTCCTAAGTAAATGACGCGAGTGGTTTATCTGGTTGATCTGTGCTGATACGTTACCAATCAGCTAAATTAAGCAACCCTACAAGTATCGAAGAGAGGACAAAGATATGCTAGCACAAAGGAGTCTGTCATTGGACAGTTCAAAAAAATACGCACATCGGTAGGGTCTAGGGGAAAGCGCGAAATTTCAATGGAAAATTCTTCTTTGTGAAGAAGATTTCCAGTTATCTACTCAATAGTCAGAAAAACAACTTGAAATGTGTCATATTCCAATCCTCCATCGACCATTCTGATATGTGCAATCAATAAGGTCAGCATTATTTAAAAGTTATAAATTCGACTCTTACCTGACCATCTTTTCCTCCTCTCGGGATCGGTGTACGGATAAGGGGGCGCTGGAAAATCGTCTCGATCTATTTTGGCCTGCTCGCCTGGCTTGGGTGGATGCGCAGCAGGGTAGTGAGACAGTTCGATGGGCTCCTCGTTGTTCATGTGGGGCGATTTGGGCCTTGGGGTCTCGGATCTCATAGAATCTACCATGGCTTTCATCGCAGAACGGGAGCTGGACCGTTTACCGCCCGCACCTATACTGCCTCTCAAGGAGTTTTGTGCTGAAAACGTGTGAACTCATCAATAAAGGGAATTTGATAATGAACTAACATAAGCACAAATGGATGAAAGTCAATTAAATTTTTCTGCAATTGAATGTCAGGGTTTGTAAGTCACTCCCAAGATGACGCTAGACCATTCTCATTCAAAAAAGCATCATTCAACAGGTATTAAGTATCTAGAATCCTTTCGTCATTCGACAAGGTGACTCGTTCTGATTAATCGGTATAGTTTCAATTCGATCGCATCAATACTTCTCGAGATAGTGAGTGAATCTTTTCGAAATTCCAAATGAGTGTAACTCCCAAAACGTCACGCCGATAAGCAACCTATCGCGAAAGTTACGGATCGCTGGCCTGTTAGGTTCGAAAGTTATCGGACAGAACTGAATTTGACTTCGGATTCTTCATCAGAGAGTCCAACCTACTAGTTTAAGATCATTTCCGTCAAAACATTCGAAAAAAAAGCACTGCCGTGAAGGCAGCAACTTTTGCGCGCATGTTCAATGTAGATGACCGCCGTTAGGCAACCTAACGGCCGACTGCGTAAACACAATAACTTCCGAAAGAAACAACTTAGAAACTCGATATTTGTAGAGAAGGTTTGGACCTTAATTACGGAGGCCGAATTCGTGAATGGGTAAAATCCACCCAATGATTCCGCAGATATACCCATTCAAAATTTTATTTTTCCAATATTTCCAAAAATACAGATTAGATCGAATTGAAATCCAGTACTTCATCCAAAAATAATCAATTAAATTAATTAATTAAATTCGAAGTTTCATACAGAATTTAATGAGGATGATATGATAAGAAAATCATAGAAATTTTTTTTTCAAATTGTTCTAATGATACGATTATCACGAAATTTCGCATAAAGTTGTCTTTCAGCATCTCAAAACTAGCTGTGAAATTTTAACAGGACTGAATCAGTTTTTTTCGAGTTATACCGAAAAAATCAACGATATCGAAAAGAAAACCTCGAAATTTGACCTATTTTTTGCCGATATCTCCGGAACTTATGATCGTATCGAACTGAAATTTGGTACACTGCTGTGAAATATAAAGCTCAAAGTGTGAGTGGAATTTTTCTTCGGATATGATAAATGGTTTCCGAAAAAAAAAATTTTTTGGAAAAAAATTTCGAAAAAAAATTTTTTTTAAATTTACTGACGATATGACCCTGACGAAATTTGGCTCAAAGTTGCGCGTCGTTATACTCCACCTAACTGCCAAGTTTTAATCCAATCGCTGGAGTAGTTTCTGAAATAAAAAATTAATAACTTCCAAACTTCAAGTGCCTAGAACTCCGAAACTATTCGACCGATTTGGCCCATTAACGAACTTAGCCGCGGCATTCTGATGCGCAACCTATCCTGAAAGTTTCAAGTTGCTAGCTTGCTTCTGTCGACAGTTAGCGTGTCTACGGTCGGCCGGACAGAATCGATTTTGACACCGGATTCGTCATCAGTGAGTCCAACCTAGTCGATTGAGACCATTTTCGGCTCAATCATCCAAAATTACAGACATTTGGACAAAACGATAGCACACTGTTCCCCTAGAACATGCGCGCAAAAAAAACAGATATTTGTGCAAAATAAACAACAAGAAGCCCATAAAAAATTCATCAAATGTTTCATTAACTTACAACTCGGCCTGTGGAAATGTGGTGATGTTGGCACCTTATCGTAAGGATCTATGGGTTTCTTCAAGTACCCCAATGTAGGTTCTTCGGTAAGATAACTAATAGTATGTATCCTTGAAACTGCGTCATGATAATTTGCTGATCTTCTGTCGTCCCTAAGGATTAGGCCAGGGGAAGAGGTTCTGTAACTGAAATGCTGCAAAATACAAGATTTTATGAAAATTCAGATTGCCCGAAAATAAGTAAAACACAATTAAGCTGCAATTATCAAATTATGCAATGATAGGAATTTTGAGGATAAGTACTTCCTCGTTACAATTTTAAAATGCACAATTTTTTCAAACTTTTCTTTTATCACATACTGTGCTATGTTTGTAGCAAGTAAGTATTTAACTTTGGCATTTATGGCAAAAATGAAAAAAAAACAGTAACAAACCTTCCTGGACATGCTAGTGGGGCTACAAAGAGAACCATTCAAGCTAGGTGTTCGAGAATGCATGGAAAACTGCAAAATAATACATGCAAAAATAAAAATTCACAGAAAATAAAAATAAAATTATACAGAGGGTATTGTATAGCTTTCACTCAAACATAAAAAATGATGACATGATGAAGGGAAAAACTGACGGTAATGTAACCAAACACTATAGTGCAACCATTAGGTGCATGGTACCAACAGAATGTTTCATATCAGTAATACCACCTTCATAACATGAAATTTAAAATGATAATACGTTTAAATGAGACGAGATAATAGGTTTGTTCCAACACTCAGTTCTTTTACTGTCTTGAACTCATTCAGAACTGAATCAATTCACACATCTGCGCTCATCCTAGTTCGGTACTAATTCTGAATAGATAGTTCGAAAGTGTTTGAAACGAATCATCCTTAGAAATCCCTTGTTATAGCCCAAGGGCTGTTTGTCACCCGAAAAATGCAGATGGTCTCTGCCAGATGTGGTTTTATTGCTGTATTTGACCGTTTCAATTTGGCCCTCTCAGTTCTTGCCTATAACCAAGAACTGAACTCACGTTTCTAGAACTGGTCTGACCACAATTCATTTCGCGTTGGAACACTTGATTCGGAATTCCAGAATCAGTTCGAACGTCGTTGGAAAGCTAATATCGATATGCGCGCACTCCGCCTGATTCAGAACTGCTTCCAGAGTGTGCAGGAACAAGCTTTATGTCTTCATTCAAAATATTTTTAGTTCGTAGTTTTGAATGTATTATATCCATATTTATAAAATGAATAATCATGATTATAATCGAAATAAATTTATACACATTAGAATTAAGAAGGAAGTAAAATATGTAAACCTGGAGGATCACCTATTTAAAATTGAAAACGCATGCGCAGTCTTGCCCATGAAATCTCATTTCCATAGAAATATACGCCCACGTTCTTCTTATAAGCTCTGTCACACAGATCACGATCCATCATCTTGTTCGTACAGCTTAGATTAGATTAGAGGAGGGGCGATGAGGCTATGCTTAACCTCGCTGACACCTTGACCTAAAGATCTATTGTGCAACCCTGCGCTGTTTACCAGTCAGGTAGCAAGGCCTCGATAAACTTTACTACCTTACTGGGTCCTACACCCATTATTTGTTCCGGTTTTAAGAAACAGGAGCCAAGATGCCGCAGCCTTCTCCAGAGGACGGCTTCACATTTGCATAACAGGTGTTCCGCTGTCTCAGTGGCTTTTTGGCAGAAGCGACAGGTATCATCAGGAACCTTCGTCATGTTCCGAAGATGATAATTCACAGGACAGTGTCCCGTGAGTATGCCTGTCAGTTTTCTCAGTTCCAATTTGCTAAGTGAGAGAGCTTTTTTAGTCCAGCTCGTTGAGTATGAGAGGAATGACTTCGCCTGTCTCTGTCCTTCAATCCTTCGCCAGGATCTGGCCTTCCTCTTTTGTTCCCATTCTTTAACCGCCCTTGCTTGGTGGCTTGATGAGAAGTCGCAAAATGGCTTTGGTCCAATGAAGGGGGTTGATCCCCCCTTCCTTGCTAGCTGATCAGCCATTTCGTTACCATGCACTCCAGAATGACCAGGCACCCAAATAAGTTTGACCTGATTATTTGATCCGAGTGCGTTGAGTGACATTTTGCATTCCCAGACTAGCTTTGACCGGATTGACGGTGAATCAAGCGTCAGTAGAGCTGCTCTGCTATCAGATAGTATGTATATCCTTTTTTTCCGGTAGTTACATCCCGCACAATATGCGATGCACTCCCTTATGGCAAAGGTTTCCGCTTGAAATACCGATGGACAGAAGCCCATTGGCAGGGCTAGTTGTAATGATGGGCGGTATACACCGGCTCCGACTTGTTCATCTTCGGTTTTTGAGCCATCCGTGTAAAACAGCAGAGACCCTGAAGGGAAAACCACTTCGCCGTTACTCCATTAGTCACGACTTGGTATTGTCACGCTGTAGTTTTTCTGAAACTCGTGTTTCAGGGTAAGATTGTCTGTGACCACATATAAAAGCTCCTTACATTCATTCAGAACGCAAAGATGGCCTTTGTAGTCTCCAGTTTTAAGCTTCCGCTCTCTCGCCACCCGCAGAGCCCACCTAGCCGCCTCACTTTCTAAGGATAGTCCTAGAGGAGGCAGATCCAGGAAAACTTGCATGGCAGCAGTCGGACAGGAGCGAGATGCTCCTGTTATAGACAAACATGCAGTTCTTTGCAATTTGTCCAGGGTCTTTTGTCCCGTTTTTGATTTCGCCTTCGGCAGCAAAATGAAGGCTGCGTAGCTGACGATTGGTCGCACAATGGATTTATAGATCCAGCTGGTAAGTTCCGGTTTGAGTCCCCACGTACTTCCGACCATCCTCTGGCATGCGAAAAGAGCTCTCTGTCCCTTGCTAATCGCTGCCTTGAGGTGGTTCGTACAGACAGTTCGAAACCGATCCGAATCTGAACTGTTCGGGGACACGCGCATTCACACTGGATCGCAAAGTGGCGATGAACATCAACGAAACCTGTAACCTTTATGAACATGAAAATCAACGAAACCTGTGAGGTTTATGAACACGATTACGTCCACTTTTCAGAATGGATTTTTCCGCGTGACAACTCATGCTGAACAAAGCTGTAGCCTTATTCTTGTTTCTTCATAATTATCATTAGAGGCCCGAAGTATCTTACCTGCATTTCGCTGACGGCCGAACTGTCGTAATCCCTCACAGACATGTCGGTATCGGTCAGATGTCCGTTCTCCTGTCCAGAACCGTTCAAAACTTGACCGTTCTCGGTCGGTCCGGGTCCGCATCTCGGATGCCAGATGGCGCCACCCTGCAGGTACATCTCCTCGCCGTCGCCGAAGGGATCTCCGCATTTTGTACAACGTGCGCAGGTCGGGTGGAAATGGTGGTTATCGCCCGCCTGAAGAGAATATAAACTTGTTTCATCTACTGTTATAGAGGTTTTATCCCTATTGAATAATAATGTTTCGGATGATTTATTTTTTGCCAACACAAACGGAAAGTTTTCTTCCTTCACGATCCTGATGAGAACCCGAACTTAATTCGTGTTTTGGTTTCATCGCTTTTAGAACGGTTCTAGGATAGTTCTGAATCGTGCTTCAACAGCGCATCGATTCTGCGCAGTTCTAGAACTATCCTAGAACAGTTCTGAATTTCGGAACCAAAACAAAGCTAATTTAAAATTATAGTCAGTAATGAGAACATGAAAGAATTGACAACTTTCTGCCGAATTATTTCGACCTTGAAGAAACTGCAGTGATGCCAACCTGGCACGGTTTTCATGTATTTAGTTAGTTAGTTTAGATCTCAACATAATCATCACGCCTGGAAACTGAAAATGCCGAAGGTAGTTTTGAAGAAGCAGAGACGAAGCATCAGGAAGTGCAATGTAGAATTGAAATATGCTTTTTCTGTTAGTAACCCTGATAATTTGGAATCAATAATTTATCACAACCTATCCAACATTTTCTTAATGAAGTATTTCAAGTTGTGCAACAAGGTATTTTGTCTTCTGTAGGCTTATTTCTTGAGAATTTCGAAAAGTAGGTTTGTCTGTTCGTTTAGATGTTTCACTGCAGGGTTACTCGAGACCTTTTATTTTTTTTTCGAATGAACTATCACAAAGTGACGGACTACTCTATCCATTATTTTTCAGTGAAACTTCAACACTCTATTCTTGATTTCCGTACAAGAAAATAGCATGCTGAATCTTCCAACCATGTTGGCAAGGTCTTTGGAATTATTGAATTCACATACTTTCCCAAAACGAATAAACATTTCGAAAAATACGTAATTACTACGACCTCTATGTAGAAAGGACAACGTTGCTTAGTTATCTGACAGCAAAATGACTATAACCTAACATTTTCAAAATATACACGGTGAAATGTGTCCGAATGTCATGGCCAACCGGGACAGTTAATAAAAGTGAATGGAATATATTCTATGATTGAGCCTCACCTGTAGGACCTTCCCGCTGATGTATCTGTTGCAGTAGGCGCACTTGACGCCGTACTGTTTCTGGTAGTCTCGTTCGCAGTACGGTATACCGTCTCTGCCCATGTACTCGCCGTGAAGCACGACATCGCACACGCCACATTTGAAGCACCATATGTGCCATTGTCTTTCCAGGGCCACCAGAGCTTGCCCCTCCTTGAGCTCCTTCTGGCAACCGGCACATTCTATAACAGAATTTGTGGGGTTATAGACAGAGGTATCTGAAAAACGATTCGGCCTATATGAAATCTGAATTTTATGGAAATGAATAAAGCTATTCCACGACAAACTTCAACATAAGAGCGTCTTAAGTATCTTTGGCAAATTTAATCGAATGAGACAATAATATTCATAAGAAGGCTTCCAAAACCTTATCTACAAAGAGCCGTATTCAAATTCTGAAAAGCCCTTTCGAAGTGTTTACATAATAATAATAATAATAAAGGGTGTTTTTTCAAAGGTATAGCAGTTTGAAATAAAAGGATGAATTTTTAAAATTCACACCATTCAAAAAATAATCCTTTGGCATAAATATAATTTTTGGCATATGACGGCCACGGCTGGCTCGGACGTAATCTAATCTGGAGGTCCAGTTTTGAATCACTTTTTCCAACACTTGTGGCCGTATATCGGCAATAACGCGGCGAATGTTGTCCTCCAAGTGGTCGACCGTTTCGGGCTTATCGGCGTAGACTAGTGACTTCACATGTCCCCACAGAAAATAGTCTAGCTGCGTTGAATTGCAAGATCTTGGAGGCCAACTCGTGGGCCCGGAACGTGAAATTGGGCGGTTATCAAACGTTTCCTTCAGTAACTCAATTGTGACACGAGCTGTGTGGCATGTTGCGACATCTTGTTGAAACCACAGCTGCTGCACTTCATCATGGTTGTTCAATTGAGGAACGAGAATGTCAGTAATCATGGCTCTATAGCGGTCACCATTGACTGTAACGTTCTGGCTAGCATCGTCTTTAAAGGAGTGCGAACCAATGATTCCAACAGCCCATAAAGCACACCAAACACATATAGAGTAAACGTGGTGCGAAAACGGTCCATAGTTAGTCGAATTAAGAGCTCTGATGGACGATTATGTTGATCATAAAATGGACGTAGAGCGCTATACGTATTTCGAACAGAACCATTATTTTCAAAATAAATTTGCACAATTTGTGTTGTTCAGGTGTTAGTCTATTCATGTCGTCTGCAAATAGTATCAGCAATAAGCTGGATTAATGTGCAGGCAAGGCATTTATGAATGGCAAAAATAGCAGAGGTCCTAATACGGATCCCTGAGGCACACCCATATTCATATTGTATTGTCTAGAATAATACGAAGTACTCAAAAAACGTCAAAAATTGAAAGAAAATCAGGTATAAAGTTAGTCGGTACTCATCTTGTTTTTCTGAACAAATTTTCCCTGCTGCATTGTCCCTTTGAAGTAGACGACTTCGGCCCAAGTTGCCAACCCACAGTTTTCCTCACAAATTTACTATCACTGCGGAACGGAAATTTCTGGACAAATTCGACATGATAAGGTTCGCGGTATTTATAAATATCCGTAATAGATGCCTCGGCTCCCCAGACAAGATAATTCCTTCCAAATATAGGGTTTTGTTAAGATCATCTCTGATTGGCTGGAATTTAAGTTGGGATTCCTGATTTCATGTTAATAGTGTCAAATTTATATAGGATATGTTCCGCAAATCAATTTGGTTATTTCGGTTGCCGGTTTTCCATTCCGTAATTATGAAATATTCGGTTGGTTCCTGAAAAAAAGGTTAATTACGGGATTTGATTGATGAAAAAACGTTCTTTATGTCACCAGAACGACAGTCAATGTTATATGGTAATATATCCATGGCATTGGACAATCTTTATTTACTTTATGATCCATAGAACATAAAAGAGACAACAATCAACAATGGACAAATTACTAGGTATGGTCTATGGATCATAAGGTAAATAAAGATTGTTCTATAGTATGGATATGTTACCATAAAGCTAACTTTTGTGCTAGGGAGATTCGGGTATTTGGGTAATCGGAGATTCTTTCCTATTGGCCGACGACGATCACGTGATCGTTGTCAGCCAATGGGGTGAATCTCTCGACCAATAGGATGAATCCCCGATTACCTAAATACCCGAATCTCCTTCGCACAAAAGGCCCTTTTAAACATTTACTGTCGTTCTGGTGACAGAAAGATTGCTTTTTCATCAATCAAATTCCATAATTAACCTTTCTTTCAGGAACCAACCGAATATTTCATATTTACAGAACGGAAAACTGGCAATCAAAATAACCAAGTTGATTTGCGGAACATATCCTTCATAAACTTGACACTATTAACATGAAATCAGCAATCCAAACTTAAATTTCAGCCTAACAAAAACCTATATGTGGAAGGAATTATCTTGTTTGAGGAGCGAGGTATCTTTTACGGATATTTATAAATAACGCGGACCTCATCATGTCGAATTTGTTCTGAAATTCCCGTTCCCCAGTGATAGTAAATTTGTAAAGAAAATTTTGGGTTGGCAACTTGGGCCGAAGTCGTCTATTGGTGACCTTTCACTTCAATGTCGAATATAACGTTAATAGATGGTCAAATGTCAATAAAATGTTAACTGTCATATTCAGAGGGAAAAAAACTTTTCAAAAACATAACGCACGACCTATCTTTCCTATTCATAGTAAACAGTTTGGAGTTGCCGCACAGAAGGATGAAATATATGAAGATGGATTTAATGAAACAAAATGTCCCTCATCATGTAGAACATTGAAGGTCCCGAACGATTTTCCAAAATCTTGAATTTTCTACTAGAAAAAGAACTGTGTGTTTCCTTTTCAATGTGACGTGACATCCTTGATAGAATGCTTTATGTATTTTTCGGTTTGCCTTGCTATTTGAATATTATGAGGAAATAAAAAATCTATATATAGAAACTGCGCGTTTCGGATACAATGTAAAGTAAATTGAGCTAAAAATTAAAAATGACAAAGCTATCGTGTGGCCTTGAAATGAATGCATGCGCTATCGGCAACATAGTAGGTTTATTTCTATTCAAAGATTGGTCAATTTCGAGAGGTAATTACCTCTCATATGCGTAGAGACATGGACTAAGGTTCAAGAGAATAGGAAAATATATTGATTTCTCGCTAATCACTTGATGGAACGTTATTAATATTAATAGAGTAATACAAATCTAGAGAAGCACTGACGTGAAGTCAGCAGCTTTTACGCGCTTGTTCACATTGCGAAATAGTGACTTGGAAATTTTAGTGAAATTTCAATGAAATATAAAAATTTTCAAAAAAAAATTTTTTTTTTCGAATTTTTCCATGGATACTTCTACTTATTGACACTATTCATATTCCAACCAAGTTTCATTTCGATCAGACAGATACTTTTCGCGTTATTGAAAAATCAAAATTTCAAATGACTGTAGCACAAAAACCATTGGGCAGATTTGGCCCATTAACGAACTTAACCGAGATATTCATGATCTGAAAATTTCAAGACTCAAGGTCCTTCCTTTCGAAAGTTACAGCGCACACGGGCGGACGGACAGAATCAATTTTGACCACGGATTCATCAGTGAATCCAACCTGGTCGTTTGAGAGCAATTTCGACTCAAAATTCGAAAATTACAGACATCGTGACGAAATGATAACGCGCTGTTCTCCAGAACAAGCGCGTAAAAAGGACACTCGTCAGTGTATTTACCATTATCAAGGTATTGATGCATAGAACACATGCAGGGTTCCAAATGTTGTCAAAGTATTGCTTTATTGTCTTACTTCAATTTTCACCGATAGATGCCGACATAGAGAAATCTACCATATGAAATCTGAAATATCTTCGGAAAACTAGTCAAATGAGGAAATTTTTCGATTTTCCTTGTTGCTCCATACATTATTTTCAGGAATTCCTAAAAATAAATTTATTTTCACCAATTTAAGTGATGACAATTCATTTCCCTCAGTAAGAATGGCGAAAATATATATGAAAGTTTCCTTCGTCTCTGAATATACAAGTCTGAAACTTGATATTTTTGAATACCTATTTAATACAATTTTTCAATATTTAGTTCATGGAGAAGAAGTCTTACAGAGTTTTGTATACAAAAATACCTATAGGAAATATTTGGAATGATAGCTACTACGATTAATTTGTCCATGAGTAATATATCAATCTCCCGTTCCGTTCCAGTAATTGTGTTAAAGGTCGGCCGTAAAAACAATATCTTCCGAAAGAAACAACTTAGAAACTCGATATTTGTAGAGAAGGTTTAGACCTTAATCAAGAAGGCCGAATTCGTGAATTGGTAAAATCAACCCAATGATTCCGTATATAAACCCATTCCAAATTTTATTTTCCCAATATTTCCAAAAATACACATTAGAAGGAGTGTATCCAGTACTTTATCGAAAAATAACAGTTTGAAGGTTCATACAGAATTTAATGAAGATAATATGAGGAGAAGGTCACAGAATATTGAATATATGAAAAAAAAAAATATTGAAATTTTTTTCAAATTGTTCTAATGACACGATCATCACAAAATTTTACACAATGTTGTACTTCATTATCTTTGAACTATCTGCGGAGTTTCATCACGATTGAATCAGTTTTTCTTGAGTTATACAGAAAAAAACGACATCGAGAAGAAAATCACGAAATTCTACATATTTTTTCCCAATATCTCCAAAACTAATAGCCGTATCGAATTGAAATTTGGAACACGGCTGTAAAATATGAAGCTCAAGTTATAACTGAAATTGTTCCCGAATATGGACGATAGTTTCAGAAAAAAAAATTTGTTCGAAAAAAATGCTGAAAAAATTTTTTTTTTTATTGAGTGACTATACGATTTCAACGAAATTTTGCTCAAAGTTGCGCGTCGTAATGCTTCAACTAACCGCCAAGTTTCAATCCAATCGCTCCAGTAGTTTCTGAAATATGAGGGGAATAACCTCGAAATTTCAAATGGCTATAACTCCGAAACTATTTGGCTGATTCGATCCATAAACGAATTTAAACTTTGCATTCTAGAATGCCACCCAGCCTCAAAGATTCAAGTCGATGAAATCCTCCGTACGCCCGTAATCGTGCCTACGGACGGCCGGCCGGACAGAATCGATTTTAACCTCGGATTTGTCATCACTGAGTCCAACCTAGTCGTTTATTGGAACCCTTTTCAGCTCGTAATTCGAAAATTACAGACATTTGGATAAAACGATAGCACGCCGTTCCCCTAGAACATGCGAGCAAAAAAATTCATGCAAGAGACCTATTCGGAATATAAACTCTCGAATCAATTCGATATTTAAATTCTGACCGGTGAGTCATAGAGACGGTAATCAACACCGACTCACGTTCACTTCTATGTTTGTTTTATTGCCTTGTCCCGTTAGAGGGCAACTATGTTTAATTCAGGTTTTCAGCAAAAACCAAATAATAATCGTGCCGCGATAAAAAGCGGTCGACCTTTCAGCCGTTAGCTCATCGGTATATTTATAATTTGTGGGAGAAAATATTGACGCGCAACAGCGGCTCCGAACCCAAACAATGTTCTATTTTATCTACGGTGCATCGTTAATTGATTGATATCGATTAGGGAATATCTTGATGGATTCGAACTTGGCCGGTTGAGGTCGAGATCTGGGACGCTATTTTCGAGTCATCCGAATCACTTTCGCATGCGAAAGTGAGGTCTAGATTTGGCCAAATGCGACAGTTTGGCAACGTGTTGTTTTTCCTTAGAATTTGTATTTGTAGGCAATCCTAATTACATGCCCCAGGGCGACATGACATACAAACGAAAATACAGTGGATACTTATTAATGTTTTTGATGGATTTCACAGTTTGAAATTGTTTTTATGGGCACTTCTTTTGATTTAATAATTATTTCTGTCCTCTTGTGAACTAATATTAGTGATGGAGTGAATATCTGAAAGTTGATGTACGAAAGGCGATGTGGATTGAAGCCTTGTTAAACAATGATTGAAGGTAGGATATATACTATATCGTACCCAAATTCTATTTGTAATATTTATGATTAGTTTTGTTTTAGGTATCAAATGGATATATATGGTCCCTTGAATGTCTAAAATCAATTACTCAGAGCTTCAGCGGAATTGAATTATGCTGTGAATATACTAGGTACATATGAGGTGTCGAATAGCAGTTTCTGCACAAGGTGCAAACGCAGACTTTTAAATGTCTACAATCTTACGAATACTTTGAAGACTCAAAACCTGTTAGTAATTTATATGTACAAAATATAAGTTACAATATCAAAATAAATGAAGCATATACATTATGGAGTGTTTTATTTACCAATTCATGGTTGAAATGATGTATTTTCTGAAAAAAGCATTTTGAATACCTAATTTGAACTGTATTCTTGGTGATCGCAACAGAAGTTACATGTATAGTTAAATTGAACTCAAATGCAAATTTTGAAGGTACTCAGTTCATCAGAAATCCACTTCAACTAGATTGATAAGTCCCAGTTAGTGCTCATTTGCGGGAGAATTTTAATTTTGTTCTAATTGGGGTTTTCTCAAAAATTAATAAATTTTTTCGGTTAAAATACAGTTGATTAATATTATACAGGGAATAATTGTTGGAGAAAATTCACAAGAGCACAGCAACAAAATAATATTGTTGAACGTGTTCTATATAAATTATTGATTTTTGGTGGATTGAACTGTAAACTTTGGTGGATTAAATTGGAAACTAATGATTTTTCACCTTCCCTACGCTAACAAAAATTAATTTTCCATATACAAACGCAATTTTTTCCAAAATGGTTTTTAAATGTTTCACCTTCAAACGAGGGAACATATTAGCATTGTATAAATATAAAATGATATTAGCATATTTATTCTTGAATTTAGATCCCATCAAGAGGGAAGTAACTTGATTGGGATTTTTTTTATATCTACCTCGCTCTCGCTTTTTTTGCTTTTCGGAACCCAAGAAAATTCTATATACAGCACCGAAATTGTGAAAAATTAAAAGAGTAGTTAATCATTAATCAATGAAAGTTTGTTCTGGATCAACTATTTCCCCCAGGAAGAAAGTTTTTTTGAATAAAATTTGAATTTTTTTATTTAGCATGAATAAAATACTTTTTAACTGCGGGAAGTGAATAGATTTGCTCTATGGATTAATACACGGTTTTTGAAATTACAAAAAAAATTGATGTGCACATAATTTGCACATGCGGATTTGAATCCTCCTGCCTCGACCCATCCGATGTATTTCAGTCGAAAACGAAGCTATGCGAAAGTTCATTTACTGGTGCGCAAGTGCATATGAGTCATTTTTGTACCGTGCAAAGTGATCATCACACCCAAAAATGTTATCATTTTATCATTTCCCCCTTTTTTGTGCTCATTCGGCTTTTTTATATTCAGAAGTTATTTTAGTGTTCAGAATTATAATTGAAACATTCGAAATTATAATAAAAAAGGGTGTTTTCGTGAATAAATCATGCCCAAGTACACCGTGAACACCACGTTGCCAAACTGTCACATGGCCGCGAGAGCTCGTAGACGAAATGAATTCGGATGAGCTCGAAAATAGCGCCCCTGGAGCGGAGGAAATATTTTCACGATAAATTTTCCCTTTGGAACCCAGGTCTTCCATACGATATTTTATGGTGTAAAAAGAATGCCGATGACTGACTTTTCTTCGACACATATACCTAGAGAGTGTATTGATTTAAATTCTCCATTCATTTTTATAAACTATCCCGGTTGGCCATGACATTCTGACACATTTCACCGAGTAAACTTTGAAAATGTTAGGTTAGTCATTTTCCTGTCAGATAACTACGCAACGTTGTCCTCTCTACATAGAGGTCGTAGAAATTACGTATTTATCAAAATGTTTCTTTACACAAATCTTCGATTTTCATCCAACGATTTATACTGTAAAAATTTGAGTGGGAAAGTAATTTTGGCTGCAACAACATGTTTTTGTTCACTTAAAATTTTGCGATCATTTACCTATAATTTTAAAAAGTGATGTCCTTCCTCCGTTATATTCCAAATATTCCTTTGCAAAAGTGAGTAGTGCATCAATCGAAAAGTGTTCATTTTTCAAATTATAATTCCAAATTTGGCGTTGCAGATCTTTTTTCAAAATGAAGTCTTCAGTGTCTTTTTGGATGCACCAATAGAAGGAAATTCTTTGTCGTCTCTGCCACTTGAAAACTTTCTTATTGTAATGATGTGCAGCTAAAGAATAAATATCTATTCATATAAAATATAATTCCTTGGTTTTCCCTCACATACGTCGAAAATGTTTAATAGCTTGTGATGAATTATTGATTCCAAATCATCAAGGTTACTATCAGAAAAAGCAGATTTCAATTCTACATAACACTTCCTGTTACTTTGTCTCTGTTTCTTCAAAACTACCTTCGGCGTTCTTAGTTTCCAAGCGTGATGGTTACGTTGAGATTGAGAGTAGAAATTGGCATCGGCATCTGGCAACGTCGCTGAGAATTATTTTGACATTGCCGATATTTCACGAGAGCCAACCTGCGTCAGAGCTAAGTAAAAAAAAACTTGATAGACCTAAATCATGGACAACCGGGATAGTTTAAAAAAGTGAATAGAGTATAGATGTGTTCATTAATTGCACCCGGGATGCGACGGATTTTTTGGTCACGTGACGACGATTCTATGGATTTTTCAGATTTAATCTGAAGTAAACAAACAACTCAGACGAAAGCTAATCACAGTCTATACAGGGTCTTTCACGAGGAACCTCACCCATATTTATACGGGAAACTACTGAACGTATGTTCATGAAATTCAGCACTTATAAGTATTTCACGATGCTGATGAAATCTAAAATATTTTCAAGGCATGAGCACCTCCGGTTTTTCCGGAAATGACGTCAACTTCCGTTTTTCAAATTAGAACACCATTTTTTTATTGCAGAAATAGATTCCTTAGAAAATTTCAATTTATTTTGATGTAACATTTTTCAGTTTTGGTTGGAAAATTCTCTCTGAGCGGGAAAATTCGAAAAAAAAATCGAAAATAGAGCTCCGCTGAAACAAGAATAACTTCGAGGTTTTTGGATGGAAAATTTTCATTTTTGGGATTTTTCAAGATGTAAGATTGATGTATCCACTTTAAAAATCGAAATCGCGATTCATGATACAGGGGGTGAAAAAATCGCTTTCAAAGTTAGGGATGACAAAATCGTGAAAAATCAATTTTTTCAACTTAGAACCCCATTTTTTTATGGCAGATATTGAATCTACGTTAAAAAATGATGAGAGTGTATGCATCACACCCTTGCCCTAAAATGGATATTTTCTGAGTTATTCACAAAAAACTGTTTTTCGTCTTGAATTTTCAGCTATTTCTTTTCCCTTCACGCCAAAAAGATGAAATTTTCAGGAACTGTTATTTGAACCATGCTGTAGATTTTTCACCCCTTCTTGAAACCGACTTCAAGTTACTATTAGGAGAACCATGGCAAACTCTCGCAGTTATAACTAGAGAAGATGCTCAAAGTTTTGACCGTTAATTTCTAGACATTTATTTATACGTCTCAGGAATGCTTCGTGCGTTGCTCTTCTTATTTCATCGGGAGGAAGAGATCTGCAAAAGTGTTTAAAAACCAAATTGAGTTTCAAAACTATGAATCTAAAAATCTAAACAAACCTGAACGCATTTCTGACTCGTTCTATGCAGTCCTCTTTATCAGTCAGGGGAGTTGAGTAGACAATATTTTTTATCCTACCCCAAACATAATAGTCTAAAAGAGTTAAATCGGGAGAACGTGGTGGCCAAAGATGTGGACCATTGTTCGCCAACCATCGATCTTCAAATAGCCTGTAGAGGATATTTGACACATTGAGTGAATTGTGTGGAGGCGCGCCATCTTGTTGATACCATAAGTCATTAGGGTTCTGTACTAGCGGCTCAATTATTTGGGTCAATATGTCAGAATATCTATCTCCTAAGGGAGAACATTCTTTAAATAATGCAAACATGTGTAGTGTTCTATCTTACCAGTTAAAGTCCCATCATAAATGTGAACATCGAGAATTGCATTATTTTTGATGGCGCAAAAAACATTGAAACTCCAGGTCTCTTGAAAGTTCCATTGTCTGAAGTGGTGGTTGTTCTCTTCATCCCAATAATGACTGTTATGCCTATTGAAAGAACCATTCTTTGTGAATTTAGATTCATCTGTCCAAATTATACAGTCCAAAAAGTTTTCATTCTCTTGAAATCGAATCATCATAGCTTCGCAAAACTCTGTTCTCCTGACGAAATCAGTTTCCTTCAAATGCTGTACCCTATTGAATTTATATGGGTGCATTTTATGTTTTTTTAATATTCTCCAAACACTCGATTGAGATAATCCCAGATCAATCTCGGCATCTTTGAGAGAATTTTGAGGATTCACACGAAAATATGCAAGAACTGTAATTTCGTTGTTCTCATCTTCTACTACACTTTTTTCTCTGTGTGTAGTTTTCTTAACGAAAGATCCGACATTTCTCAAGTTTGTCATGGTTCTGTTAATGGTATCTCTCGTTGGTCTGGGTCGGTCAGGAAACCTCTCAATGAACAGTCGAATCGTTCTATCTACAACTTTATTACATTCTCCATGAAGTAGAATGAGATTTAAATAATCTTCATTGGTAAAATTAGGCATAGTGATCGATTTTATAACTTAATACGAATTATCACCAAATTAATAGTAAACACAAAATGCTACTGAATAAAGAGGAATTTGGCAGATGTAATTAATGATATCTATCATTAAAAAAACATAATGTAAAACATGGTAAGTTTTTGCATATGGTTCATAAGGAATTATTTATTTATCACTGGAGAGAAAACCGATGGCCGATTAGTTGAAATAAAGAGGTTTCCGATACAAATTCGAATCCAAATTCGCCATCTATTTAGGAACAACCTGTAACTTTTTTCTCTTGCATATTAGGGTAGTAAAATCTAAAACATGGTTTAAGTAACAGTTCCTGAAAATGTCATCTTTTTGGCGTGAAGGGAAAAGAAATAGCTGAAAATTCAAGACGAAAAACAGTTTTTTGTGAATAACTCAGAAAATATCCACTTTAGGGCAAGGGTGTGATGCATACACTCACATTATTTTTTAACGTAGATTCAATATCTGCCATAAAAAAATGGGGTTCTAATTTGAAAAAATTGATTTTTCACGATTTTGTCATCACTAACTTTGAAAGCGATTTTTTCACCCCCTGTATCATGAATCGCGATTTCGATTTTTAAAGTGGATACATCAATCTTACATCTTGAAAAATCCCAAAAATGAAAATTTTCCATCCAAAAACCTCGAAGTTATTCTTGTTTCAGCGGAGCTCTATTTTCGATTTTTTTTTCGAATTTACCCGCTCAGAGAGAATTTTCCAACCAAAACTGAAAAATGTTTCATCAAAATAAATTGAAATTTTCTAAGGAATCTATTTCTGCAATAAAAAAATGGTGTTCCAATTTGAAAAACGGAAGTTGACGTCATTTCCGGAAAAACCGGAGGTGCTCATGCCTTGAAAATATTTTAGATTTCATCAGCATCGTGAAATACTGCTGAATTTCATGAAAATACGTTCAGTAGTTTCCCGTATAAATATGGGTGAGGTTCCTCGTGAAAGACCCTGTATATATTTGATACCATGTCTTTTGTGTTTCCATCAGTCAATTTTACCAAATTTATATGCATTTTTGAAGGATTTTTGTTGCACCCTGTGCCATCCCCATCAACCCCCTGTTTTGGCAAGGTCTTTGTATCTTCTCGACAGGCGTGCAGAAATTTTCAAGAGAAAAATTTTTTTTTTTGAAAAATTAGTTACTTCAAAGAGGTTTTCAGTATGTGCACTTTCTCATGGCTCATTCACTTTGAGACGATGGTACCTGATGAAATTTGTCACCGAATGAAAGTCGACCATTACAGTTTTGTTCATGCACAACTTTCAACCCCCTCACGTGAAAAATTAGAATGTGTGAAACACTGCGCTTGAGTTATGATCTTAAGTAGGTAAGCTATTAGTTCGTTTCTAGAAACACAGGGTACAACAAAAATCCTTCAAAACTGCATATAAATTTGGTAAAAGTGAAACAAAATTGACCTGTTTCAGGATTTTTCTTCTGAGAAAATGAATTTGTTCCATAATTTTGACGCGCACTGTATATTATGTTAATCTTCAGTTGCAGCTGCTGCTGTCTATTTAGAACTGGATACAAGGTTGACTGACGTGTATAGCTACCCCAGTCAACCGCAGAAAGGTGAGATGGTAGAGACATTATAGAAACTTGATGATGCTCACCATTAGGGTTATTAGTTGTAGGACTCACGCTGGGCGTTCCATCTCTGACCGGTATGTGAACACATTTTTGACAAAGCACCTCTTTGCCCGTATAAGTTACTTTGTCACCAGATGGGAAGGGTTGTCGGCATCTATCACAGGTGAAGCATTTTTGATGATAAGTTTTTCCAAGGGCAGTCACAACCTGAAAACCAAAATAATCCTCTGAATAAAACTACTTACATGAATTCATAAGGTTTCATAAAAATTGTCTTCAATAATGATGCAATGAGGATTTTTCCTTCAAACGAAAATGCAGTAATTTTCATGAAAAACCTTTAGAACATCACATTTCGAACATATAATTTCAATATTATATTTTTAAAAAAATGTTTGATTACCTAAAACTGAAAAATAAAAATGGGGATTTGCGTTTCAAGGGATTTGTCTTGAGTGTACGATATGGCAACGTCGAATTCAGCTTTCTCGGAAAGGGAGGGACGTCAAATATGTTACTTTGCTTAGGAAAACAAAGATAGCTATAATTCGATCTGGTTAGAGTAGAAGACAACGACCAAGGAATAAAAAAAAAAGAGCACAGACTGTCGTACTGTCATATTACTGACAAATCGCAAACGGAAATTGTTTGGTTATATTGACGAAGAACACGTGTGTACCACAAAACAGGAATAAATATTTCATTATTCTATAGCAGAAAAAGCTATTCTACTAAACACCGTTGTCACTTCGTGCATGCCTGGCAAATCCCAAACCCCAATATTGAAATCTGATTTTGAATACTTTCTAAAGGTAATTTGGGAAACTGATGAATCAAACCCACAATAATTATGTTCAAATTTGCATTTGCAGTAATAACCCAAATTCAGGAAAAAACCCCATTCTTTAACTCTTGTTGTTAGATCATTCATCTTTATGTTTATGAATTGCGAAATCAGTTTATGAATCTACGGATTTGTTGAGATGTGTGGTTTAACATGAACCATAGACTACCTCGGTAGCCTAGGGGACTGAGAGATTGTCTAGGATACTGAAGGTACTGGGTTCGAATCCCGGCGAGGTCATGGATGGTGTAAAGTTTAGGGTGGGTCTAGAAATAAACCATTCTCTAGTTCGGTATGAATCAGAGTGAAATCAATGTATAATTTGAAAGATTGTCTCCATGACCAAAGCAGCCGAGGACATTTTAAGGAATGAATGAACATGAACCATAGATACGACACATGGTAGGTAAGATCTGTGAACGCCTTCTAAATATGACGTATGCTACCTCTATGTTGTTTGTTACTCAGTTACTACAGAGTTCATAACTCAACTTTGTCAAAATGAATTTACCCTCGGAAATTATTGAAAATAATGTATGGTCTAACTCGGAAATCTGGGGACTGAGGAGGCCAATCAATGTCACATAACCTGGAAATAAGGCGGCCAGGGAAGAGAGGACGAATAACGTTCATTGTTGCTCTGGCTGTGTTGGCGGTATCCCCATCCTGTTGGAACCTCACTCGTTGGATTCTTAATTCAGAGCAAAGAAGTCGGTTATCATTTCGATATAGCGCTCAGAGTTACTGTAACAGCATTGCCATTGACGTTTTTAAAGAAGTAAGGGCCGATGAGGCAAGTTTGGGATACAGCGCACCGAACGGTCACTTTAGGGCTATGCAGTGGTCTTTCGTGTAATTGGTGGGGATTTTCATCAGCCCAATAAAGGCAATTTTGCTGTTTAACGTGGCGATTAGGGTGAAATTGAGCCTCATCGCTCAACAAGTGTTCTATCTCACGGGCGAAGTGCATTCGTTGTGCATAATACCCTGGCTGTAACTGTTGCACAACGGCCAGTTTGTAGGGGTAAAACCGCAGTTCTAAACGCAAAATACGCCTTACCGAACGGTCACTGAGGCGAAGTTCAGCAGCATGCCGGCGAGCAGATTGACTCGGACTGCGAAGAATTGTTTGTCGCACTCTTTCAATGTTCTCAGGAGTTCGAATTGTTCGTTGAGCTCCTGGTAGTCTTTTCCTCATCAATTCACTTCGTGTACGAAGTGCTCCAATCCAACGAAGAATGGTGTTTCGAGAGGGAACAGCTCGACTTCGGTGGATATTGAAATGGAGACGAAACTCAACTCGCTATTACGGACGTAACTGTCGTAAGCAAAAACGCGGTGCTCTACCGTCCACAGGTACATGATTTCAACTGGTAAAAAAATTTAAGACCAACCGAATCCAACGGCCCCTTCCCCGCTTCTATCGACCCAATAGGAGGGGGAGTACGAGTTTCAAAAACGTTCGACGTTCGCATCTTATGCCGGACCCTGTATAAGAATGAATAAACACTACATTAAATGAAAAATATTCGTCAGTCGTCAGTCTACGAAACACAGAAGAGATGATATCGAATATTTATAGACTGTGATCACGTGGCCAAAACATCCGTCTCCTCTCGGATTCAATAGACGACTTCGGCCCAAGTTGTCAACTCACAATTTTCTTCACAAATTTGCTATCGCTGGGGAACGGGAATTTCAGGACAAATTCGACATGATAAGGTTCGCGTTATTCATAAATATCCGTAAAAGATTTCTCGGCTCCTCAAACAAGATAATTCCTTCCAAATATAGGTTTTTGTTAGGCTGAAATTTAAGTTGGTAGTGTCATGTTTATAAAGGATATGTTCCGCAAATCAACTTGGTTGCCGGTTTCCCATTCCGTAAATATGAAATATTCGGTTGGTTCCTGAAAAAAAAGGTTAATTACGGAATTTAATTGATGAAAAAGCAATCTTTCAATCACAAGAACATAGACATATTAAGTCTACGCACCAGAACGACAATCAATATTTTATGGTAACATATTTTTAGCATAGAACAATCTTTATTTACTTTATGATCCATAGACCATACCTAGTAATTTTTCCATTATTGATTGTTGTCTCTTCTATGTTCTATGGATCATAAAGTAAATAAAATTGTTATATGCAATGGATCTGTTACCATAGAACATTGACTGTCGTTCTGCTGACAGAAAGAATGTTTTTTCATCGATCAAATTACGTAATTAACATTTTTTTCAGGAACCAACCGAATATTTCATATTTACAGAATGAAAAACCGGCAACCGAAATATATATATAAATTTGACACTATCAAGATGAAATCAGGAATCCCAACTTAAATTCCAGCCAATCAGAGATGATCTCATAAAAAACCTTACATTTTGAAGGAGTTATCTTGTTTGAGGAGCAGAGGCATCTATTACTGATATTTATAAATAACGCGAACCTTATCAAATATTTCATATTTACGGAATGGAAAACCGACAACCGAAATAAAAAAGTTTATTTGCGGAACATATCCTATATAAATTTGACACTATTAACATGAAATCAGGAATCCCAACTTAAATTTCAGCCAATCAGAGATGATCTTAACACAACCCTGTATTTGGAAGGAATTATCTTGTTTGAGGAGCCGAGGCATCTATTACTGATATTTATAAATAACGCGAACCTTATCATGTCGAATTTGTCCTGAAATTCCCGTTCCCCAGTCACAGTATAATTGTGAAGAAAATTGTGGGTTCGCAACTTGAGCCGAAGTCGTCTATTAACGAACGCAGCTTATGGTGGACCTGAACTCTATGGACCAAGGATCGTTAAAATAATCAACACAATCCTATGGTTATACTGCAAATCAGCCAGATTGAGAACCATAGATAATCACGCCTAGGCATCGTCGAAACCGCCCAGATACAATCTGAAATCCAATTAACCGATCGTTATCTACTTCCTAATGCGAATTATTCCACTGATTAGACTTTCGGCGAAATCATGCGGAAATTTGCCGTTTCATCCCGAGAACTTTCGTCGGCCGCTCGATGATCGAACATTGACTTTCCGACGGTCCTATATGGTTACGCCTCTAATCGAAAAAACGCAGGCATACACGCTGCCAGCCGTTCGTACATTCCGGTCGCGTACACTCGCGGAATAAATTACGATGTACGAATGATTAATTCACCATGAGGACGGGAGATACGACGAGTCTTTTTTGTCGCTTTCACGAAATTTCGTACACACGGGAAACAGTTATTATTCACGGTGACATCATACCCCTTTGATACCAGTGACGCCATGTAGCGTTACGACACAGTTACGATAACATAAAACATAAAATGAAATAACATCGCATACTTTAATGTAGATAGGGGCGCAAAAGCTACTCGGAAAAATTCAAATTTGAGATATCCCAAATAAATCAGACGGAAATTATTCTATTGTCGAATGAAGATAAGCACTATTCCCTCTGGTGGCTACCAGAGTAACCCGAGGTACAGGGATTATCATTCATAGTGATGAATACTCTTCGCTAAAAGTGCTTCTGCCGATGAAATCAAAGTTGTACAGGGCCTAATTATTACCAAGACCAATCATATAAGTGTTAGAATAATTTATTTGTCAATCCATAATGAACGGTACAAGTAGCATTAGTTTTATGTGTTTATTCACAGTATATTGTGTAAATTCAGTCCTTCCCTATATAAATAGTAATGTTATGAGTATTTGTCTATTATTCCAAAAAGTATGTTTTACAATAATATCTGTTTTTCAACTTTTTGTGCAGGATATCCTAGGGGGTATTTGATCAATTATCAAGTTGGGTAGGTAGAAATGTATAAAGTTCATTATTTTTGCAAATAACATGCAACATAATATGATATGCATTTTCCTGAACACTTCTAGCTTCTGTGCCTTCAAGGTACTCCAAATAATTAGAAATTAATCTTGCATTTAGAGTTGAAATAAAATGATACTAAAGTACTTCTAACAGTAATTGTAGCATTGCTACACTGAATTAGAATAGATGATACATAACTTTTTCATAAAAATGAAATATGTCTACACAAAATCACTTCTGTTAACTGAAAAAATCTTCGAACAAATTGTAAAATCAAACTTTAACAAATCAAATATACAAGCAAACCTAGCTCCTATCCCTCTACCTAATGTTCTTAAACTGGCCACCGTGGCTCTGTAATCTCAAATTCAGACGTCAGTATAAAAGGGAATCGAAAGAACACATTAGGTACTACACTTTCCTATGTTATTTTTTACTGGCAGTCAAAATCGCGACAATTATGTAGTAGAAGTGATTTTTTGAAGGGTTTGATATAGAGCCGAATCATATTTCAAATATATGCAGTATTTTTTCTGCTTTTCAGTCAAAGGCACTATATGAAATTCCAGAAGAGGAACAAATGTATGCCATCAGAACTTACCTCTCCTTCTACATAGTCCTGGCAAGAAGCGCATTTTGTCCCAAAATGCCTCTGGTAGTCGGCAGTACAATAATAGAATCCGTCCTTTGAGAAAAATCCACCCTGAGCTAAAGAATTACCGCACACTTTGCACTTGAAGCATTGCGTGTGGAAGTATTTGTCTTGCACCCTTAGCACCTCTCCTGAACATTTCTTTTTGCAAGCCTGGCATAACGTTTTGCCTGAAACATAAAAAAGATTCGATCATTTGATATCCAGTGAGTACCCAATCATTTATTGTGTTGAATGACCAGATTGTTGGCCTTTATCGCTTGCAATCTATGTATCCATGTCTATGAGACGAAGACACTCCATGTCTATGGAATCTGCACAGATGTTCACAGAGATAAGTGTCTACTGCCATATTCCCAGAAATATCTCTTGCAAAGAAGGAGGGAAACGAATTCAATATAATTTAATGACCTCAAGACAGTAAGCTTGATCAATGTGCGGAATTGAAAATGCGAAATGCCTCAGCTTGATGATATAAGCTTTTATTGGGCTATTGTTGTACAGGAAGCAATAGGAAACAATTTCATTGGTCAGTAATGATTAACTGCCGCTTTTCAGACTTCAATGGATAAAACGAAAATTGCATGATTAAACTGTGTTTGCTCGTTACTAACTACAATTAAATCAGAATACATATAAAGGAGAAATTATGATTCTCTGAACTCTAAAGTCTGCCATGTTGATACTTTTATTGAGCAAGAATAATTGAAAAACAAAATAATGGTGCAGAATTGAGATTCATTCCTAGGAAAGAAGTCATAAAATAATGGTATAGTGTTGTAAGGAACTCTGAACATTAATGCATCAACCTGTCAGCGACAGTATTTCGTCACTTGTTTATTCAATTGTCTCTCAAGTCGAACACTGTTTTAAAAATAATCATTGCAGTTAAAAATAAATCCAAAACAATAACACACCCGATGACAACACGAATGAGTTCTGTTCCCCTAAACATCAAATAATAACATCACTTCCTGAACCCAACCCTAAATGAGACCAATCAGCATAAAACTCACACATAAATTGAATAAATGAAAGCACCATACGTGGACAAAGCGCACAAAAAATAGGAGTACTATCAGATGTACGAGAACGAAGACATCATCTTGAAATATACACGAAAAACAACAAATCACTTCCTGAACATACCCCTAACTCATATTCTTTGACCAAACTCTTGTCGCATTAAGTCTATGACCAATACATACCCTTAATTCTAAAGGGTTTTCCAGTAAGAGGTGTTATTTTGATATTCAAAGAAAAATGCCATTAAAAGGACCATATCCTTTTAATGAAATTTTCCATAACCAAATCGCAAAGTGGCTGCTCTATGTCCTCGATAGCCTCACGAATTCCATCTTTGAGGTCTTGAAACGACGCTGGGCTATTGGCGTAGACCTTCTCTTTCACGTGGCCTCAAAGGAAGAAGTCGCAAGGTGTTAAATCACAAGATCTCGGTGTCCAATTGTGATCACCTCTTCGAGAGATAACACGGTCTGGAAACTTTTCCCGCAAAAGATCAATGGTTTCGTTGCTGTGTGGCCCGTAGCGCCGTCTTGTTGGAAGTAAACGTTCTCCAGATCTATACCATCCAATTCCGGCCATAAAAAATCATTAATCATATCTCGATAGCGCAATCCATTCACCGTAACTGTTGCTCCAGCCTAATTTTCGAAGGCCCAATGACTCCGCCGGGCCATAAACCGTACCAAACAGTCACACGTTGAGGAAAGAGAGGCTTTTCAACAATAACTCTCGGGTTTTCCGAGCCCCAGATGCGACAATTTTGCTTGTTGACGAAGCCACCGAGGTGGAAATGGGCCTCATCACTCAAGATGATTTTTCGATGGAATTCCGGATCACTTTCATGCATTTCAACGATCCAATCAGCAAAGACACGACGTTGTTGATGATCGGCCGGCTTGAGTTCTTGTGTTTACTGAACTTTATAAGCCTTAAGCCCCAAACATTTATGCAAAATACGGTGTAATGACGTTTGTGGAATGCCTTATTCCAAAGAACGACGAGGAATGGACAAACCTGGGTTTTCTTCAACACTTTCGGATACAGCAGCAATATTCTCGGCTGTTCTTGAGCGACGTGCACGAGTTTTATTCTTCACATAACTAACTTGTCCCAAAAGCTCGAATTTTTCCACCAATTTCTTTATTGCGGTCCGACAAGGTGCTTCACGACGACCCAAAAATGTTCGAGTTTTAAGAACTGTCTCTACCAAATTTTCACCATTCTTATAGTGAATTTTAATAATTTCAATGCGTTGTTGAAGCGTGTATCGTTCCATTTTTATTAAAGGCGTAGTTTCTACTCGTAAAATGTCAAAAAATGACAGCTTCAAAAGTGACATCTACCAAAATAGCGGGCTATTCAAAATAACACCTCTTATTGGAAAACCCTTTATTATCTGATTCAAACATTTCAAACGCTGAAAGTGCAAACTTTATTAAAATTCCAAAAGGTGATAATTGGGTTTGTGTATAAATAAAAAAAAAAGGATCTAACGTTACATAAGAAGTTTATTGAATTATATCAATTGACCCTTGAAATGCAACGAGGTTAACTCTCTTCCATAAACGAATACGTGTAATGCAATAATTGATGATGCCCGTATAAATGAATGTCCGTCCGTAATTGGTATTATGAAATCAAGCGCTGATGGGATGAAATAGGTTGGCGAATAGACAGCAAGCTAGCCCGCCTGGCAATAATAAAATATGCTCCGATGACCTAGAAGCTGGAGATGTACGTACATGTCGTGAATCATTGGAAAATTCACCAAGGCCTTATTAATTCAGTTGACGATGATGAATATTCAACAAGATCCATCTGGATGCGATCATATTTTCTCCTTGAAAACGCCAAAAGACGATATGCTGGTAGGAAAACAGATTCTTATGTGGGTGCCATTCTCATTCGAATAATATGATAATTGAGTTGATAAGTTGACTTCGTATCTATATAGATGCATAGAATACATAAGGTGCGGACACTCTTTGACATATTTTGGGTCCGAAATGAGGTCCAAACGTTGTCAAAATACGGCTTTGTTGGCCTACTTCAGTTCTCGCCGATAGGAGGCCGGCATAGGAAAATCTGCCATAAATCTGAAATATTTACGGAAGTATTCAACCTGTCATGTAAAAACTAGTCAAATCAGAACTGCTTTCTGATTTTCTCAGATGGACCATACATTATTTTCAAGAATTTCCGATAATGAATTCATTTTGGCGAATTTAAACTATGATTATTCATTTCATTCAGACAGAATGGCGGTCATATCCTTCGCTTCTGAATGCACAAGTCTGAAACTTTATATTTTTGAATACCTGCTTATTACGAGAGGTATTTATTATCTCAATATTCAGTTCATGGAAAGAAAGTATTCCAGAGTTGTGTTTTCAAAAATACCACAAGAAATCATTTGGAACGATAGATACTCCAATAAATTTTTCTGGTTTGATATTCGTCTGATAAATTCGTATGAACATGAACAGCAAAGTGAAAATTCATAAATCAATTTCAAGAATAATAAACATGAACATTTCCTCCAAATATTTGCATAAGTAGGTATGTGACATAATTCAAAACTTTTGAATTGAATATGTATTAATAGGTAAATACAAAATTTAAAGGACATCTAAACTATCCAATAGAATACACCGTTGTTTTGGCATCGAAATAACTTCTTGTATCCATCCATGAAAGCGTTCTCACAATAAACCTCAAATTGCTCCTTAATCCCTTACACTTCCATATTATTAACGGGTAGATATTCCACATTTGTTAAACTCCTCTTATGTATTAGTGAGAATCCATAATTTCAAATATCTGATTCATTTTTTGGGAAATAGTTTCATCAGATTATAGCTCAATAGACGACTTCGGCCCAAGTTGCCAACCCACAATTTACTTAGCAAGTTTACTTTCACTGGGGAACGGGAATTTCAAGACAAATTCGACATGATAAGGTTCGCGTTATTTATAAATAACCGTAAAACATGCCTCGGCTCTTCAAACCAGATTCCTTCCAAATATAGGTTTTTGTTAAGATCGTCCCCGATTGGCTGAAATTTAAGTTGGGATTCCTGATTTCATGCAAACAGTGTCAATTTTCATAGGATACGTTCCGAAAATCAACTCTGTTGTTTCGGTTGCCGATTTTCCGCTCCGTAAATATGAAATATTCGGATGGTTCCTGGAACAAGCGCGTGAAAAAGGTTATTTACGGAATATGGTTGATGAAAATGCGGTCGATATACTGTCACGAGAACGATTTTCTATGGTAAATATCCATAGCATAGAACAATCTATGTTTACTTTAGGTTTGTTTTGGTTCCGAGATCAGAACCATAGACTGCATGCTCTATGCTAGAACCGTCCCGAACAGATCTGAACTCGGAACCAAAACAAATCTAAAGTAAACATAGATTGTTCTATGCTATGGATATTTACCATAGAAAATCGTTCTCGTGACAGTATATCGACCGCATTTTCATCAACCAGATTCCGTAAATAACCTTTTTCACGCGCTTGTTCCAGGAACCATCCGAATATTTCATATTTACGGAGCGGAAAATCGGCAACCGAAACAACAGAGTTGATTTTCGGAACGTATCCTATGAAAATTGACACTGTTTGCATGAAATCAGGAATCCCAACTTAAATTTCAGCCAATCGGGGACGATCTTAACAAAAACCTATATTTGGAAGGAATCTGGTTTGAAGAGCCGAGGCATGTTTTACGGGTATTTATAAATAACGCGAACCTTATCATGTCGAATTTGTCTTGAAATTCCCGTTCCCCAGTGAAAGTAAACTTGCTAAGTAAATTGTGGTTTGGCAACTTGGGCCGAAGTCGTCTATTCGTTTTATTCAGCGAAATTTAATTTATGCACTTGCCAAAGCGACGTAAGCGCTATCATCGTTTACAGAGCCAAGTAGCCCAAGATTTGACAATTCTAGGACCGCGTTCTGGACACAAAATTTTAGTGGGTAATAGCAGGAAAGTGTCGACACCTGATATATTCTATGCATCTATGTATCTATGATTATGTATCAGCGTTATTTGAAAGGTTCGAAGGGTATTCCTATGTTAGATTTATGAGCATAAAGACTATCATTTCATCAAAATAAAAATCAAATGTCGATCGTATTGACTGCTATCGGATATTCTTCGGATGGTTCAATAATTCTTCGGCAAAGGCCTCCAGACAGCTCTTCCGATATCTGATACCCGTGAAAGTCACAGGTCCTTGAAATGAAACAATGGCTCGTTTCTATATCTTTATCATTGAGTTGAAGTAGCAACCGGTATAGAGTGTTTCTAATGGATATAATTGCTTTCCACTTCGAAGTGTACACTAGCTCTGATTTTCCATTTAGGCTCCGAACAGAACACAAATGATCTCCGACTAGTTGTGTATGTAGAAATTACGATCTAATTAGAAATTACATCGAGGAAGAGAACATGTTACATGGTATTGTAATTGGGGATGGATGAAAGTGAAAGCAATAAAAATCAATAAGCATGCACCTGTATTCTCGTATTTTCAAGGAATGAAATATTCTGAAATATCCGTTAAAGAGTGAGTTAATGTATCATACAATAAGTACGAGAAGAGCTACAGGAACCGGACGTTTCTGAAATACGCAGTTATAGCCAAATAAAAACAAAAAACCTGTCGCGGGTTCAATTACAACCATCCGATTGTTCCGTGAAGTATTCACCATAGTTTATAGTTATATTCCACTGCGACCTTAAGGTCTATTGTGCCCCATCAGAGCTGTTCTCGCACTGCGGTACCTACAGCTCGCCCTCCAGCTCTAGAGCTCCAATATCTGTGAGGGCTTTGAGGAGTTCAAGTCCATATTCCTCCAATAATTCTCCTCTCCAAGACATTCCTTATATTGGCTTGCAATGGCGAAGCATTCTGTGATCAGGAGAACAGGAGTTTCCCCCTCTTCCCCACATCATCTGCACTCGTTAGTTTATGATAATGATAAACCATTCTCTGCATATTCTGCATGAAGTTAGGCGCTACTCCCTATCAGAGTACCCCGAGGTACAGACATTATCAAGTGTTTTTACTGAGTAAAAGTAAACTCAAATGTCCCTTCCCATAGATTTCCACAGCCCGGTGAAAAAATTCAAGTTTGGGGTAAAAAAACTTCCCTTAACAAGTCGGGCATGAAAGTGCTGAAGAATCGATAAAAACCTTGGCAACTTTTAACTCACAATTGGTAAACCAACAACAATATTTATGAGTCTGTTACCTGTATCTTACCGATGATGATCATTTCTATAGAAGTAAGCACGAATTGCTCATGAAATATTAGATAACATTCATGAAGATAATTTTTTTCCAGGCCCATAATACAAGCAGAGAAATTTACTTAAGAGGAATGCTATGCCTTCCAGAAATCTGCCTGTTGAACTGATCATTAAGGAACAACGTAAATGTTTTAGTGAAGCTGACCGATGGAAACAAGAGTCTCGACAAGGAAATATCTGGTGATGAATACTCTTCGCTCAGAGTGCTTTTGCCGATGAAATCAAAGTTGTACAAGACTTATTTATTACAGCTTTTTCAAGACCAATCATATGAGTGTTGAAAGAATTTATTTGTCAATCCATAATGATTAAGGCTTACGGTACCACTAGCATTAGTTTTATGTGAATGTGTTCATTTTATTCACAATATATCGTGTAAATTTAGTCCTTCAATATATAAATAGTAAGGTTATGAGTATTTGTCTATCATTCCAAAAACTATATTTTACAATACTATCTGTTTTTGAACTTTTTGAGCAATAGATCATTTGATCAATGATCAAGTTGGGAAGGTAAAAAGGTATAAAGTTTATTATTTTTGCGAATGACATGCAACATAATATCACATGCATCTTCCTAAACACTTCTAGCTTCAGTGCCTTCAAGATACTCCAAATAATTTGAAATTAATCGTGCCATGTGGAGTTGAAAATAAGTTGATACTAAAATACTTTTAACAGTAATTGTAGCATTGCTACACTGAATTAGAATAGATGATAGATAACTCTTGCATGAAAATAAAATATGTCTACACAGAATCACTTCTGCTAACTGAAAAAACCTTCGAACAAATTGTAAAATCGAAAATACAAGCAAACACTTGAAAACCTAGCTCCTATCCCTCTAACCAAGGTTCTTAAATTGACCACCGTAGCGCTGCAATCTTAAATTCAGACTCCAATAGTGTTCACACCTGATATATTCTATGCAACTTGGCCCAAACTATCAGAACTGCACAATCATGATTGGATTCCGACAAAAACCTATTATCAGAGATCGTCGCATAATCGGTATAATGAATAATGCCAATATTTAGCACCGGCCTTGGAAGTCGAGACGGTTACAGTGAGAAAATCGACATAATTGATTCTAAAACCTGGACCAACAATAGCTTCTAGGCGGGTACGGACTTTTTTCTCCCAGGCCGCAAGCAAACCATGAAATTGATTCAATTCTCCACCACGATAATTGGCGAAAATGCAAAACAAGCCGGACGAATGTTACACAACAACACATGAGACTGGTAAACGACGATTTTTATGTGCTCTATGACCTTGAGCGGCGATGGAGTCATTTTCGACGCGATCAAATTGAGGATGTGCTCATTTTGGAACCGATGTTAAGTGTATATATGGTAATTTACATCCTTTTCAGTAAATACTGGAACAATCTGATAACGAACTATATTTATACGGTGAAATGCCTTCAGATTGAAAGCGGGAGTAATATTACTATCATTAACACTGATCTGTCAGTCAATCACGCTCTTCTATGTATTTATTGTTCAGTTCAAGATGCATAGAATATATCAGGTGTTGATACTTATTTCCTATAAACACTTACAGTAATTTTGGGCCCAAAACGCTGTCCTTGAATGGGGGTTTTTCCTTTAAACGAAAATGCAGTAATTTTCATGAAAAACCTTCAGAACATTACATTTCAAACATATAATTTCAATATTACATTTTTAAAAAAATGTTTGATCACCTAAAACTGAAAAATAAAAATGGGGATTTGCATTTAAAAGGATTTGTCATGAGTGCACGATGTGGCAACGTCGAATTCAGCTTTCCGGGAAAGAAAAGGACGTCAGATGTGTTACTTTGCTTAGGACAACAGAGATAGCTCTACTTCGATCTGGTTAGAGTAGAAGTCAACGACCAAGGAATAGAAAAAGAAGAGCACAGACTGTCATAGTACTGACAAATCGCAAACGGAAATTTTTTGGTTATATTGACAAAGAACACGTATGTACCACATAATAGGAATAAATATTTCATTATTCTATAGCAAGCTATTTTTCTAAACATCGTGGTCACTTCGTGCATGCCTGGCAAATCCCAAACCCCAATTTTTAAATCTGGTTTTGAATACTTTCTGAAGGTAATTTGGGAAAATGATGAATCAAACCCATAATAATCATGTTTAAATTTGCATTTGCAGTAATAACCCAAATTCAGGGAAAACCCCCATTTGGCCCTGAAAACGATGATGGCGCTAAGGTCGCTTTGACAAGCCCATACAATTAATTCAGCTGAATAAAAATAAATTGAGTCATAATTTATTAGATCTGATGAAGTTATTTCCTAAATGTGGATTAGATATTTTAAATCATGGATTCTTATTATATATTAGAGGAGTATAACAAATATGGAACATCAACTCATTAATAATATGACATTTGTGTAAATGTAAATGTGGATTAATATGAGGTTTATTGTTGGAAGACTTTCATGGATACAAGGAGTCATTTCGAATCCAAAACAACGGTAACAAGCGCGTAAAAACGGAATGGGAAATTCATATATTACTCATATGGATTTTATTGGATAGTTTGAATTTCCTTTTATAAAAATAAGGCGTATAAATTTTGAAGGTACCTATTAATAAATATTTATTTCAAAAGTTATGAATTTGTTAGATACTTGTGAAAATATTTCGAGGAAATATTCATGTTTATTATCATTAAGATATGACTTATTCAATCTGCTGTTCATGTTCATACGAATTTATCAAAAGAATTTCAAACTTGACAAATTAATCGTAGTATCTATTGTTCTGAATGTTTCCTATAGGTATTTTTGAATACGCAAAACTCTGGATGACTTCTTCATGAACTAAAAATAGAAATAACAAATAGGTACCTCTTGTAATGAATAGGTATTCAAAAATATCAAGTTCCAGACTTGTGTATTCAGAGACGAAGGAAACCTTTGTATATATTTTCGTCATTCTGACTGAATACATGAATGGTCACAACTGAAGTTTGTCAAAATGAATTTATTTCTGGAAATTCTTGAAAATAATGTATGGACCAACTCGGAAACTAAGAAAAGCTCTGCGTTGAGTTGTTTTGATATGACATTTCAGAAACTTCCGAATATATTTCACATTTTTTACATGGCTATTTATCGATGCTGGCATCTATCGGCAAAACACTGAAGAAAGACGGAAATCAGTATTTTGACAACATTTGGACCTCATTTCGGACCCAAAATATGTCAATGAGTGTCCGCACCATATATTCTATGCATCTATGTTCAGTCAACTGTTTTCAGAGTAGCACCATGTTATGATCGTGGCTATGATTTTGCTAATGAGGAATAGATTGACCTTGAAATTTGGAGAATTCGGGATAAATCGGCCTAACAGTTCTAAACATTCACTTTTTTTGCTACTGTCAAGCGGTGATGCATTTGAAATGAGAATACAGAACTATTTGACATACATTGCGTCAATTAAAAGGCAGCACCCTTTATACATCGGCCCCTAACCAAAATCAGAAAAACTGCAGAAAAGAGGTTGGGTTTGGTATAAGGGGGGTTATTTTAACATATCGGTTCTGATCAATTTGTATAAAACTTCTGAGTGCTATGTCACGAACCCCAAAACCTCAAATGCGAAGACGTACTGTATATGTAAATTAAAACGAAACAGTACAGTTTTTGAGTCTCCAATTAACTGAAAAGTTTGCGAAAAACGAGGATGAATCATCTTGCATTAAAATAATGCTCGGAATCAAACTGCTGCTCAAAGAAATGAGTATTCGAATGCCCCATACTTAGAAATAATGGATCATTAGCTCTAAATATATTTTAAGGTCTAATGTTTTCAAGCATAGCTTTTACGAATACATTTTTGCTCATCAATCACAAAATATAAATTTTCCAGCATCGAAACAAAATGTTGAAATCAAAAGATAATAATTCATATTAAAACCACAATCACACTAGAAAAGATATTTGCAAAGTGTTTCCATTACTTTCACAAGATACACGCTATTTGAAATCTTTTCGATACCTACTTCTGGCATGACTTGTTCTTCCATCAAATAAACTGCTCCACATAAGTTAGGGATATTCACTTAAATTCCAAAAAAATATAGTTAAAATAAGATTTTTGTGATGAAAATTCATATTAATATGATTTCATGTTGCAACTTAATTTTAGCCTGTAGGTCTGCAGCGTATACAGGGTGGTTAAGAAAAATCGAGTAAAATAACGAAATTATATTTCCAGAGAATTCAAGCATTTTAAGACTATCAATGCAATCTATGGCCTCCACGGGCATCAATAACAGCTTGACATCTTCTTTGCATACTACACACGAGGTTGTTGAACATTTCTTGAGGAATTTGGTTCAAAAACGGGGCAGAAGCTCTCTCAGATCATTTAATTATTCTGGGGTAGGTTGATGATTATATAATCTTCTGTGGAGCATATCCCATGCATGTCCTGTGCAATTCAAATCTGGTGAGTGCGGAGGTATTGGTAAATGTGGAATACCAAGCTCCTCGCGCGCATTCTCGACTATGGCTGCACGGTGCGGTCTAGCGTTATCGTCTAGAAATTGAAAAGTTTCACCAATAGCAGCGTGAAAATTTGGCACAACATTGTCAATGACATGCTCCCTATAGTGTAAGGCGGTCATATTCCCAGGACAAATGTGTAGATATGTACGGCCGTTGAAACATATCCCGGCCCATACCATAACACTACCCCTTCGGAATGGATGGACTTCTTGGACATAACGACGATTACGGGGTATGCGTGGGATTGTCCCTACCCTTATTCTTCGAGAATCTGAAAATCGTCCATATCTGGATTCATCAGTGAAAAGGACACTACGCCATTGATCGTTCCAATTGATATGTTGCCTTGTCCATTCCAGTCTTTGACGCTTATGTTCACATATTAATGGAACTCCTATTAATGGACGTCTAGAACCTAGATTCACCTCTCTCAAACGTCGTCTGATGGTTTCGATGGAAACTTGGACCCCATCTGCATTTTGAAGAGTATTCCGTAGCATTCTACACGTAGATGTAGGGTTTCTTCTCGCCGAAACGGTGATGAAACGATCCTGAGCAGGTGTTGTTTTTCGTCGCTCACCAAGCCTTGGTCTTTCCAACACGAAACCTGTCTCCCTGAACCTATTCCAACCGCTACAATAACCTGAGTTAGGCCACCCTGTAGTATTCCGATAGCCCTATCAGCCTCAGCGTTGTTAATTTACGTCTTGGCATTTTCAGAAAACTCGTTTCGAATCGAAGTCGTTGATAAACTGACTTCATTTCAAAATAAGAACATTCAGAAGCATATGCAAAGAACCAAACTTCAGAAAAAAGGCGACCAGATTGACGAAATGTCTCATACTGATTTTTATTGGATCGATTCAAGTTGTTATTGAGTTTTAAATGATTTTACAGCGATTTTCTCGAAGATTACATACTTTTAAAAACGATTGAATACGATATCCCTAACTCTTGTGGAGCAGTTTATATACGATAACTAACCGTGAAACTAATTTTTTCGTCAAGCTCTATTGAATTGATTCTAATAATAGCTAATTGAATCTAGATTACTATACGGTTCTGAGGAAATTAGCTATTAAATTTTGAGATAAGAGTTGGTCGATTCACTTTACCGCTTACTTGACCATTGTTCTACTCTCGAACTGTGGCATGGAATATTAAAATCATTTCAAAGATACTAATCATAGACGTGAACCGATAAAAATTATAGACCTTCTGTTCCTACACGAAGAAACATAACTTCAAAGTCCGTTGTGAATTCACCCGAATAAGAGTTACCAACTGAGTTTTCGAATAGTATTCAGCTCGTTTATCTTTATTTTTGGAACTGACACCAATATATAGGTTATCATGTTTGCGGAATCCAAATTGAAATTCTTATTGACTCACTGTGGAATCCGCTAACCAACGAATAAACATCGGTTTCGATAAACTGAAAACAAATGACGGTTGTTGACGAAAACTGAAAAGATAATTTTCGCTGCTTTATAATTTCTTGTACTGTGCTGGAACGCAGAGTTGGCGTCGTTTATTCAAATTATTTTTACCCTTAATGTAGGTCATGTGGGCGCCTACACGAGATCATAGCGTACGATAAAATTCAACTTGTTTACACCATTACTCAACCTTAAAGCTCACTTCCTCTTCCCATGCAATATTCTGCATAATGGAACGTGCCCCGAGAACATTTCATGCTCCTTATTCCGGGTCATAGAACCAGAATAGTGCTCGTCTTATCTATGCATGTCTCTACGCGCAAATATACCGTGGATTGAACATGAAGCGAACTTATACCATGAGCATAACATAGAATAACATGATTCACTCAGGAGTAATTCTCGGAGTGAATTAGTAGCTCAATTTTTTTTCCTTATTGAATCCAAAACTGTATCACTTATGGAAACTAATTTCAATGAAATGGTAGTAAAATACAATGAATTAATTAATATGTTACTAATATCCTCAACTTCAGCTTCAACTTCATATAAATCTCTATCATGTCTATGAACTTGATCGACAGGAACACCGAACAATCACACCTATTGAAACGCACCGCTATCAGTTAACCTTATCCAAATTGTATTCTGTGTATCATAATCTTTCTGTAGATAAATGTTTGTATAACTCGGGTTCGTGTATGAGAACGAGATACTTGGAAACATTCAATATACAATTTGCTCATTGTGCAGAATGCCATGTTGAGTAGGAAGCCCCTCGTTATATCAAATTACTATTTATCCACGCTGTACGATAACTGCAGTGTACACACGATAGGAGGCATGGCATCTTCATGATGAATACATCGCTAAGTAATGTATTCATTTATCTCTTCTTGGTTTTTCTGCTGCTGAATATTGTTGTTCGGTTTGGTTAATAAAATTGATGAACACTTTGATGTTGCCATGAGGATTATTATTGGGACCATAAGTTCTACATCTCTAAATTAGTTAACAATTCTTTCAAATGGAGTACCGCCCCATATTCGTAGAAAGGTTGCAGATATACATATATATGATATACAAATATCATTCCTTTTCGAATTCATACCCGATCATGTCTTATATTCTGGATCTTAAAACTAAATTATCATAAACCCTCATGGATTAATGATTTTCTTTATTGCAATGAAAGTGATGAAGAAATTTGGTGATCGGTTTGTGTAATGTTTTCAACAAAAGTTTTGTGAGAGGCCAACCAGGAACAGTTTCTGGAGTTACTCTTCCTAGGAAAATATGGCGCATTTGGAATCGACTAAGAATAGGTCACGGTCAATTCGCAACTACTGCTAAGCGATACGCCCTCTGGCGATAGAAATTCGGACACTTCCAAGCCTGTTATTCTAACGTATTTTGCTCACTTTTGGAGTTCATTGTCGAGCTTTTGTGTTGTTCTCCGAGTGGAAATTTTGGTATACCGAAAGTGTTTGTAATATTCATCAATCGATTCCTTTCTTTCCGATTAAAATTTTTGATTGCATTAGTTCGAAATGGCATCCTCCCGAAATGACTATTGTTGTGTGGCTTAACTCAATGTTATTCATGGTCAAGTTTTCATTTTTCCAAAGCCAAATTAAAGTAGAGTTAATTTGGAAACAGCATTTGACAGGGAACTCAATGATAGAAGAAAGGCCTAGATTTAGAAATTGAAGATTGGAAAACAGGTCACGAAATACATGAAAGTATTGCTCACTGCATTTCTCTGCAGATGTTTATTTTCATAAAGGTAAATTACAATGTATTCATTTCGAAACAACTTCATGTCATGATGTTTTTAGGTGTAAATGAAAATAAGAGAATTTTGATGAAAAATGCTGCAGAGAAACTACCGAGCACTTCTGCAGCTACCTAATTCACATACTACACAAAATCATATTCAAAAAGAGTGATCTGGTTTAAAACCTGTCAAAAACTAGATAAACTGTTATAGTTGATAATAGCTGAAGTTATTCATATAAATACATTAATATTTTTCATTTCGATTTAGGTAGGTTGAACCAGCTGTGACATTTTTCATTTTGTATTTGTATCTTGAGCTGCTGAAATATGAAAATGAAATAAATAATTATATGTCTATCTGTTTCCTTTTCTTTAGGAATACGATGTAAAAGAACTAAAACAGAATATCTGTTTTCATTTTATTGATTCACTCGTTTGTGAACAAAGAGAAAAAGTCATATCATTTGGACTGATTCTAGATTTACCACATAATATTGCCTGCATTCAGCACTTCTTCACATTAATAAGAGTCCTAAAATTACTTATTGTGGTGCCTTTTTTTCCAGAAATTCAAGTAAACTTAGATATTGGTTCATTTGGATCCACCAAGCAACATACAATAAAATAATACCGAAATTCTCCTCTAGGAACTATTTAAAGCACGATTTTAAATGGTGATCTAAACGAAAAGTTCCTTCTCAAGAAATCTTATACAAAATTATAATAATTTCTTTAAATATTCCAGTTCTGCTTAATAAATATTCGTTCTCCACCACATTTCTAAGGTTTGTTAACATAAAACTACTAGCTTGGACAGGATCCAAATTTAACCGTCAGGGCGCTGGCATCTTCGCAGAAGTTCCCAATAGTTTTTTCTTCAAATGGAACTCTATCGAAAGCCAAAAATGCGAGTGTAGTGAAGAAGAAGCAATGGAACACTCGGTAAAGAGTTGTTCCTCATATAATTTTGACCATGAGGCTTTTCCTTCGTACCTGCAATTTAGGTATCCTGTATAGATATTGGTTTTTCACTTAGACATTTGAACAAGCGATGAATTAGCGTGTTTTACATCGATGAAATGAAATAAAATAAAATGGTAATAGCACTCTGAAGAGACGTCAGTGGCTTACTAGGGTTAGTTACCAATGATACCAGGATACGACGATGTAAATGAGACATTGCTATTTGCCAGAAATACGACCCGATGCGATCATGTATATCAGAGTCACAGAATATTGTGCATATTGCTTGAACAACTGGAGTCATCATTTCCCCTCTAACGCCTGGCCTTAGTTTGGCTAAAACTCACCCTTCTTCATGTTTTTCTCAGCCTTCTTGCGTTCCTTCTCTCTCTCCTTTTCCAATTTCTCCAACTTCTTCTTATCGACAGGCGCCGGCGGTTTCGTGGTCACGCCGTTGTTGTTATTCTTCTGTTCCGATATAATCAACTGCTGGGTCGTGTTCTTACCGTCGTCCAATTTGTTTTTCGTCTTCATTGTGCTCGTGGATAGTCGAACAAGATCGAAAACGAAACTAGTTTAGGACCAGACTGCACGACGACCAAACAGAACGATGTACACCGACAACACTATCGTAGAACTTGCAAAGCCACTTTCGTTCGAAGACCACAAAATCGCCGTGATCCGTGCGACACTTTCGTTTTCTGTACTCTAGAAGAAACAGGTATACATATTACTATGGTCAGATAAGATATGCATGCCCTAAGCGTTCTTTTTGACCGTGTGCGAGTGTCGATCTAGATTGGTAACACAGAGTACCGTTTGTCTTCGTCTTTATTAGTCGGCGGCCTTTGCGAATTAAACAGCGATTTGTCGTTACGTAAATAAAAAGGAGAAAATGCTCGCGTAATACCGTGAATCACGTTTCGATTATCTCATAAGCGGTCGGAGGCATAGCGGTGAATGCCGTGAACTTCTTCAATATAAAGTAGCTGCTGTCCCATGGCCTCGAACGGAACGACGTGTTCTGAAGAAGATATTTGTCATTTATTTTAAACGGTGATGATGATGTTGACGAACGAGTCATTATGATGCTTCGGTAGTATACACGACAACATATCCCTACAATTTATGGTTAATTATTTGAACTACTGAGGAGAGTTTTGATGTGGAATGATAAGTTTTTTTTGCTCGTCAATATTAAAGTAGTTTTCTCTGTTTTCTGCGACATTATTTTTTTGTTGTGCGTTTATAGGTTATCCTCAACTATTGTACTTAGTTAAATAAATAAATATCAATAGTATTCGAGCTTGTTTGTGTGCATGTTCCAAGGACCATATTTCTATCATTTTGTACAATGATAGATCAAGTTCGTTATTAGTCAATATCGGTCGAATATTAGCGTCTGGACTTTTGAGTCTTCTCGCCTCTATAATTTCTTCATAGTGGCCAAAATTTGCTGGGGAGTGTGAGGTGTGTGAATGGACAATGTTTATACTGTTTTTTCTTAGGTATACCCAAAAATTTTCCAGACGCGAATATATTGATTAGATATATAGAACGAAAAATATTCACTAGTAATACCACAAGAGGTCAAAAAATTTCCGGATTTAATTTGACCTCGTGTGGTATTCGGTAAGAAAATTCCACACCAAATGTGTTTATTTCCAACATCAATTTTCGTCTTCATCAAGTACTTGCGAAACATAGAAGGTTTTGTCGACTTGATTATTCAGTTACCATGGCCACTCAGTGAAACTCAAAGCTAGAAATTATTTCTAGTTTGAATTTGTCAAAAACAGCACGACGTAGAAAAATGTCTCGCTTCGGTCAAGAAAGTAAAGATAATATTCGCTAGAATATTAAGCAGTTGACACCCGCGAATACTAGGAAATCGAAGGCAAGTGTATGGAAGCAGTTTATAAACTTTTGCACAGAAAAAGCGTATGATTTCGACAGAGCGGATATATTTGTGGAAGAACTGGCGCTTATTCTTGAAGACTATGCCTTCAACAGGCGAAAAAAGAACTCCGGAGACTACAAGGAGAGTGTTATCAAAGTTCTATGAAACTCTACAGCTAAGCAGTTTCAGGAATATTTTTTCGAAAGGTGCAATAGCTAATTTAATCCATTCTCTGACATAGAATTTGTCAACGCAAGAGCTGCAAAAAATGCTAAGCGTCGGCAGCTACAAATAGATTCAACTAAGAGAAAGGCAAGTCCATCCGCACTTTCAGCAGACGAATTGAGAAAATATTCTGTCATTATAAACGTCGAAAAAATTTCCAGTATAATTCGCTGTTGGATACCCACGAGGAAAAAATGTCCACTAAAAGTCATCCGTTGCGATGGTGATCTGTCAGAAATACACGTTCTGATTGGTTAAAATCAGATGTGTGGAATTTTCATTAGAATTTAGGAGGTCTCTCATACTTTGGAAGATATAGGCCCTCAAAAGTTTCGGAAAGTTCCATCTTCAGGTCACTTTTATCATAATAAACCCATATCACTCAATGTGTCCATATATAATGAAGATAATAAATTGTTTTTAAACCTTACAAAACGATTAGTGAAAAAAAAATTGAAAATACTAGACAACCATTTACTTAACCTATATTTCTACAGTTTATTATTCAATCTTGAAGTGAAGTCTGGCAACAATGCCTTATCATATGAACTTTGACCGATTAAATTGCGCCAATGCCAAACTTATATTAAAGTTTTAGAAACACCGCCATATTTCGAAGCCCCGAGTTCGTTTCTTTGAGAGTTATCGTGCTTACATCTAGGCTGATAGAATCTTCATAAAAGAGTGTAATGTGAATATTTTCAATTATAGACGAAGAAAATTGTTTAAGGTACATTAAATTTTTTTAAGAATTAGCAGACAATTAACACAGAATTAACAAATAGCAATGTTGTAAAATAACTGATGATAAATGACTCATTCGAAGACTCTAGATGGAATTCGTTTCAACTCTATGCGATTCGTTTTCGATCTACGGCAAAAAATTCACTTTCGAATGAAATTGAAGCGAATTAAAGGTGAATTCTTAAAATAGAAAGTTCAATTATTTCTCGATTAACCCAAATAATGTCACGCCGCTATCAACAATCCAAATGTGAGTACAATTAAAACTTGAAAACGAATCGTTTGAACGAGATTTTTTATCGAACAGGTCTGCAAATATTTGAAAAACAAATTAAATAGAAACGATTTCTTCGTGAGAACAAATATGCAAAAAAAACTCAGACTAACGAGGACGTTAGTAAACGTTCACCATCTAGGAATATGTTGTACTGTGTATTTGTTATTCGAAAATGAAGAGTCATATTTAATTTCATCGTAACTAAGGATATTTTGTCAGAAAGAATAGGCGAGATCACCCATTAATGATTTTAACTTAAATACCATTTCCCCTTTTCTTGAGTAGAAGAGCAAAATATATACTGGGTGAGTTTTTAAGTTCATCAATTACGCGCTTGTTCGGGGTAACAGAGCTTTATCGTTTCGTCACAATGTCTGTAATTTTCGAACTTTGAGGTGAAATTGGTCTCTTTCGACTAGGTTGGAACTTTCGAAAAAAGGACAGAGAATCTTGAGATTATCAGGTTAGGCTTCGATTCTGAATATTCGGGTTGAATTCGTTAATGGGCTTGAGATGAATATCATTCCTTTCCGAATTTATTCCCAATCATGTCTTATATTCCGGATTCTAAAATTGCTAGATTGAAATCTCGAAAACCTTTATGAATTAACGATATTCTTTACACCAATAAAAGTGATTAAGAAATTTGGCGTTCGGAATGGAATTCGTGTAATGTTTTCAACAAAGGTTTGATCAGCGATCCTTCAGAAAAAGTTCATGGTTTTAATCTTCCTAGGAAAATTTGGTGCGTTCTGAATCGACTTAGAACCGGTCATGGTCGCTGTAATAGTTTCCTCTACAAATGGAATTCGGTCGAAAGTCCAAGGTGCGAGTGCGGAGAAGAAGAGGAAACAATAGAACATTTAGTTGATTATTGTGCAATATATAATGTTGACGATGGTTTCGAGGCAATTCATTCGGTGTCTGATTCTTTTTTGAGATAGATCGTGAACTTCAAATTCATTTAATGAGCACTAAATCATTTACTAGTTCTTATTGGTTTTTTCGTCTCCTTTTTCAGGTGTGATTCCAAGATTTCAACCTGCATGGAATACAAAGGAAGAAATTTCGTCGATGTAAAAGAAGCCCTTCAATAAAAAACAACAATTTCATTAAACTTATACGGGAAGAAAGAGTTTTTGCTGAGGTTTTTATCTGTGCTCTTGTATCATACGTAAAAATTATGGTGCCCCGTATACATTTCCTCTGCTAATACTGTTATGACACATATTGTTTGATATGAAAAAAATGTACTGCTCATCTCGAAAGAATATATATATACTCGACTGATAGTATCAGTGTTAGAGAAATTTGAAGTTTTCATTTTCAAATAACTCATGAACTCTGATCGAATTATAACCTTACTCTCAGTTGCACAGTATCAACATAAGGATTATCGCAAAGTTGCGGGTCTATCGTATAAATGAAAAAAATTTAAAAAATCATAGTAATTCAATGTCTACTAAATACGCATGGATTATTAATATCAATCCATTACTATAGGCGCTGTGGCTAGATTAGTTACGAAGGGGACTTCTCATGCTAGTTCTTAGTGACTGTGGGTTCAATACCAGCAGCGGAGAAATTCTTTTCTCTGACTAAACATATTAAACTTTTTCACGTGCCTATTCATGCAGAACTTGCGAAAATTGAAAATATCGCTTGAGTATACGATCTGCGCGGACACCCATGATCGATGTCTAGTGGGTATTTGTAATTTTTTTTGTTTTCCCAATATTTAACAATTGGTTCGTTCGTTGTATCTGCATGAACTCCACTAACTACACCAGCTCCACTGACTTCCAATTCTCAGTGCAGTTCAGTCCACTCATTCAGTTATCTGTGACAGATAACTGAATGAGTGACTTCGTGCAGTTCAATCTGTTCTATGATTTTCACAGAATACAAATATATGATAGATGACTTTACGCAAACCCAAGATGACCGAATTCTATGCTTCTTTTATTTTGGCTACCACTTCGAGGTGATGTAGATTTGTCGTAAAGTTTTTCGAAAGTCGTCACCGACAGAAGTTCTATTTCAAATAACGATATGATAAAAATTTATTTCGTCCAAAAATAACCACACATAGAGAAAAAAACCGTCCAACCAGGAACCAGAGACAACCAGAGATGTCTATGATTATGAATTATATTTACGCATAACCATCACAGAAGGCAACCTCACTCTATGCACTGCACACGTCATCTGTGACTACACTGACTGCCAATATTTCCTCAACGAACAGAGTGCAAGTTTACAACAAACCACACCGAACAGAATCAGTGGACTAAGTGTAATTAGTGTAGTTCATGTAAGTACAACGAACAAACCTTTTAAGAATACCGCTCGGTTTTAAATGAACTGTCCTTAGGAATGAGGCATAGTAAAACAATGAACTGCTAACTTTCATTCATACTTTTTCAGTATGAGTGGAGACCAAAAATGTTCACGAGGGGTACCCTAGTCATGTCAAGAATGACCAAAATAACCTTCTCCCTCGAAATCGATATCGGCCTCTCTACGAGGTCAATACATCTAAAAATCCGAGCAGCATCAGCAGACGGATTTACGTCCGTCTATTTATGGACGCACTCAAAGAGCGCCGCAAAGACGCTCAACGACGCCATAAGGACATACCCTCCCGTTTTCTAACAGAACAAAACAACAACCGTTAACTACACGTGGTCACGACCGGTATCTTCGTGTTTACACGAACAAATTGGTATGTGGGACCCCGCTCCGATACGGAATCATGGAAAAACATGACATCCTCTGAATCTCAATTTGTATCGTAGTACTTTGTGGTGTTGACAGAATGGAAAAAGGGGAGATACCGATTACCGGCAGCGACAACACGACATTCGTCACTTACCTGATATATCGCGACTATAGATACAAACATGTTAGTGATAGCGAGTTAGATAGAGCGATGCGCCTTCTGGAACGTATCCCTGCTTTATATTTTCTATGCTCAGTATATATAAGCGGACACAGAGACAAAGTTCCTATGTCTACTATTGTGGGTATGTTCGTTATAATGCATGAAAATTATGTGCACTAACTCCACAGACTTCTCAGTTCACACGAGTATGTAGTCAGTGTAGTTCATACTGTTCTATAATGGGGGTTTTTCCTTTAAACGAAAATGCAGTCATTTTCATGAAAAATCTTCAGAACATCACATTTCAAACATATAATTTCAATATTATATTTTTAAAAAAATGTTTGATCACCTAAAACTGAAAAATAAAGATGGGGATGTAATCCATTTAAAGGGATTTGTCATGAGTGCACGATATGGCAACGTCGAATTCAGCTTTCTCGGAAAGAAAAGGACGTCAAATGTGTTACTCTGCTTAGGAAAACAGAGACAGCTATACTTTGATCTGGTTAGAGTAGAATACAACGACCAAGGAATAGAAAAAAAAGAGCACAGACTGTCATACTGTCATATTACTGACAAATCGCAAACGGAAATTGTTTGGTTATATTTACAAAGAACACGTGTGTACCACAGAATAGGAATAAATATTTCATTATTCTATAGCAGAAAAGACTATTCTCCTAAACACCGTTGTCACTTCGTGCATGCCTGGCAAATCCCAAACCCCAATATTGAAATCTGATTTCGAATACTTCCTGAAGGTAATTTGGGAAAATGATGAATCAAACCCATAATAATTATGTTCAAATTTGCATTTCCAGTAATAACCCAAATTCAGTAAAACCCCCCCATTTTGCGCAGACCTCACTCTATGCACTGCAAACGTAATCTGCGACTACACTAACTTCCAACATTTCCGCAACACAGTGCCAGTTTACAGAAAACATCTACACTGGTGCAAAATTGTGTAGTTCACGAAGACACAACAAATAGGCAAATAGAGACATGTACAGGGTGGGCCAAAGAGGATACTTTTGAATAGGAACTCCTATTTTTGTACTAGATAGACGAAAACTATGATGTTGGTGTCTGGGAACAATTGCTGTAACTTTTCTTCTTTTGAAATTTTCATTTCTGTAAAAAACATTTTCGTAGCAACAGCTTACGTAGAATTCAATTACGTTAATTGAATTTTCTGCAAACTGATAATTCATGAGACTATGAAAAAGTTTTTTCAAATGGGATCTCCAGCATTATTCCACATGTTTGGATAGAGCTTACTCCTGTAAATTCCCGTATAAAACGAGTTGATGTTCTAGGATTCATTTCAATAGCTTATAATAAAACTGCAATATTGGTTCGTTCATTTTTTTTTTTTCAAATTGACATTCATTTACTAAGTTGTGACGCAATCGTGCAGAGGTATCTGGTTATAGCGGTTGTCGTCTTTTGTAAATTTTTCAAGATACAAATCAATTGCTATTTCTGCATTTATCAGTTTTTTATAAATCAGACTTACATATTCCACTTTCCATTATGTTCGTATTTCATTGCATAAAGTTGAACAGAAGTTGCGTACTGAACAGGACTCTTATTGTTTCAAAAAAAGTTGAATAACTGAGATTTCCATGGTTTTAATCACCATAGCATCCTCCAAAGCCTACTTATCCAAGGGAAGAAAATTGAAAATACAATATTTCGGACATAACTTCAGAAAAATATCAACTATACCTTATATTCGAAATGGGAATTTCACGCTCTATCGAAATACGTGAAAATATACTGGAGGTCCCATTCGAAAAAAATGTCTAATAAATGATCATTATGGGGCAAATCAATTAACGTCATTGAATTTCACGTAAGAATTTGCTACGAGAATGTTTTCACAAAAATGAAAAATTTTCAACAGACGTAAAGTTGAAGCAATATTTCTGAAATGAATATTTTCTGAAAACACCCGGTAACTATGTTAGAGTTATAGCCAAGGAGTTGAGGTTTTTGCTAATGAGTTTCTGATCAGAATCGGCCCTCATACACAGATATCAGTTTTTGTCTATTTAGTACACACAAATAGGACTTCCTATCCAAATGTGTCCAATTTGGCCCACCCTCTATAGTGAATATTCTTCAAGTATGTGGAAGAAAAGGAGTACTTGTGTCAAAAACACAGTCGATGTCTATGTTTCACCGCCTATCGTCGACACTCGGACAAAATGATAACGCTATGTAAATTATGAGCGAATACGCAAATAGCAAATTGCATGAAATTTACATACATTATGTTAGCAGATAATCGTGAATTATATTCCCGTTTGCGAATATCAATCAACCTAACCCAAATTCGACCGATAGATCAAGGAACTTATTTCAATAGACGACTTCGGCCCAACTTGCCAACCCACAATTTTCTTCACGAATTTACTATCACTGGAAGACGGGAATTTCAGGACAAATTCCACATGATGAGGTTCGCGTTATTTATAAATACTCGTAAAAGATGCCTCGGCTCCTCAAACAAGATCATTCCTTCCAAATATAGGGTTTTGTTAAGATCATCTCTGATTGGCTGAAATTTAAGTTGGGATTCCTGATTTCATGTTAATAGTGTCAAATTTATATAGGATATGTTCCGCAAATCAACTTGGTTATTTCAGTTGCCGGTTTTCCATTCCGTAAATATGAAATATTCGGTTGGTCCCTGAAAAAAAAAATTAATTACTGAATTTGATTGATGAAAAAACGTTTCTGTCACCAGAACGACAGTCAATGTTCTATGGTAACATATCCATAGCATAGAGCAATCTTTATTCATTTTATGATCCATAGAACATAGAAGAGATAACAATCAACAATGGAAAAATAACTAGGTATGGTCTATGGATCATACGGTAAATATAGATTGTTCTATGCTACCATGAAACATTGATTGTAGTTCTGGTGCGAAGACTTAATATGTCTATGTTCTGGTGACAGAAAGATTGCTTTTCAATCAATCAAATTCCGGAATTAACCTTCTTTTTCATAAACTAACCGAATATTTCATATTTACAGAACGTAAACCGGCAACCGAAATAACCAAGTTGATTTCCTATACAAATTTGACACTATTAACATGAAATCAGGAATCCCAACTTAAATTTCAGACTAACGAAAACCTCTATTCGAAAGGAATTATGTAGTTTGAAGAGCCGAGGCATCTTTTACGGATATTTATAAATAACGCGAACCTTATCATGTCGAATTGGTCTTAAAATTCCCGTTCCCCAGTAATAGTAAATTTGTGAAGAAAATTGTGGGTTGGCAACTTGGGCCGAAGTCGTCTATTTGAATTCAATGAAACCTGCTTCAAATTTTCGGACCAGTTCATCGCATCTACAGTGTCATATGATCCACAATAACCAGAGAAATAAATAATGCGTCATAGAGAACTTCCGAGTGAGGAATTACGTTGAAAGAATTCGGGTTGTGTACTGGGTGAAGGAAACAAATTGAATGAAACTCGCTGACATCAGTCACGTCAATTTGATATATCGCGAACGAGATAAGATACATCTGTCTACACTGGAATCTATCCAGCGGGCCAAATCTTAGGGGAGAAGTTCGATGCCACCAAAGGCATTTCAAATCATACGGAAAGAAATAGACTGCACAATGCACATTACGCCCATAGACATGCAAACTCCAGTTTCAGAATATAAAGATCAACAAGAAGTAAATAAATTGATTCCTTCTCGAAATCGGATGACAGTTTTCCAACTGTCTGTTAATCTATGGTTTCGGAAACCTTCAAACCAAGATGCATAGAATATATTTATCAAGTGTCCAAAACACAGTCCTACGACTTGGCTCTGTAAACGATGATGGCGCTAAGGTCGCTTTGTCAAGTCCATACAATTAATTCCGCTGAATGAAATGAATTCTATCTATTCGCAACTACTGTTAAGCGATACGCTCTCTGGCTATAGAAATTCGAACACTTCCAAGCTAGTAGTTTTTCGACGTGCCTGTTATTCTAACGTATTTTGCTTACTTTTGGAGTTCATTTTCGAGCTTTTGTGTTGTTCGACGAGTTGAAATTTTGGTATACCGAAAGTGTTTGTGATATTCATCAATCGATTCCTTTCTTTCCGATTAAAATTTTCGATTGTATTAATTCGAAATGGCATCCTCCCGAAATGACTATTGTAGCGTGCCTCAACTCAAAGTTATTCATGGTCAAAGAAGAAAGGATCATCTACTGCCTCAAGTTTTCATTTTTCCAAAGCCAAATGAAAATAAAGTTAATTTGGAAACAGCATTTGGCAGGGAACTCAATGATAGGAAAGGAAGGCATAGATCTAGGAATTGAAGATTGGAAAACAGTTCACGCAATACATGAAAGTTTGTTCACTGCATTTCTCTGAAGATGTTTATTTTCATGTAGATAAATTACGATGTATTCATTTCGATATAACTTCATGTCATGATGTTTCCAGGTGTAAATGAAAATAAGAGAATTTTGATTTAAAATGCTGCAGAGAAACTACCGAGCACTTCTACAGCTACATTATTCACATACTACACAAAATCATATTAAAAAAAAAAGGTTGAAAACCTGATAAGAACTAGATATACTGTTATAGTTTATAATAGTTTAAGTTATTCATATGAATACATTAATATTTTCATTTCGTTATAGGTAGGTTGAACTAGAATGTGTCATTTTTCATTTTGTATGTGTATTTTGAGCTGCTGTAATATGAAAATAAAATCAATTATATGTCTATCTGTTTCTTTTACTTCAGAAATACGATGCAAAAGAACTAAAGCAGAAAAATCTGTTTTCATTTTATTGATTCACTCATTTGTAAACAAAGAGAACATTTGGACTCATTCTAGATTTACCACATAATATAGCCTGCATTCAGCACTTCTTCACATTAATAAGAGCCCTCAAATTATTTATTGAAGTGCCTATTTTTCCAGAAATTCATGTAAACTTAGATATTGCTTCATTTTGATCCACCAAGCAACAGACACTAAAATAATACCGAAATTATCCTCCAGGAACGATTTAAAGTACGATTTTATATCGTGATCCAAACGAATTGTTCCTTCTCAAGAAATCTTATACAAAATTATAATAATTTCTTTAAATATTCAAGTTCTGCTTAATAAATATTCGTTCTCCACCACATTTCTAAGGTTTGTTTACATAAAACTACTAGGTTGGACAGGTTCCGAATTTAACCGTTAGGGCGCTGGCATCTTCGCAGAAGTTCCCAATCAGATCTGAATAAGATATTTGAAAATTATGGATTCTTACTAATATATAAGAGGAGTTCAATAAATATGGAACATCTACTTACTTACTTAATATGAAATATGTATAAGCGAAAAACGAGCAATATGGAGTTTATTGTTAGAAGAATTTAATGGATTCAAGAAGTTATTTCGGAGCCAAAACAAGGGTAAGAACGGAACAGGATGTTGATATATTAGTCATGGATTTTATTGGATAGTTTGGATCTCCTTCCATAAAAATATGGTATATGGTAAATTCTGTACGTACTTATTATAAAATATGTAATTCAAAAGTTATGAATTTACTACATACTTATGAAAATATTTCGAGGAAAGGTTCGTGTTAATTTTTATTAAAATATGATTTTTTTTGCAGTCATACGAATTTATCAGAAAAATTTCAAAGCCGACAAATTAATCGTAGTATCTACAGTTCCCAATGATTATTTGATGACGTATTTTTGAATACGCAACATATGAGAACTTCTCCGTGAACTAAATATTGAAATACCTTTTGTAATGAATAGGTATTTAAAAATATCAAGTTTCAGATATGTGTATTCAGAGACGAAGGATACCTTCATAAATATTTTCTCCATTCTGACTGAATAAAATGAACATTCATAACTTGAATTTGTCAGAATTTATTTTCGGAAATTCTTGAAAATAATGTATGGTTCAAAATAAAAGAGCTCTGATTTGATATGACGTGTCGGTAACTTTCGAATATATTCACGGTTTTACATGACAGATTTTTCAATGCAGGTACCTACCGGCGAAAACTGAAGTAAGAAAACAAAGCCTTATTTTGACAACTTGGACAACTTTGGACGCAAAATATGTCGAAGAGTGTCCGCACCATGTATTCTATACATCTATATCCAAACCATAACTTATAACTTCACCATAAAAAGTGACATAATATCTGTACTTATTAATTGAATGATAAAATCAATTCCATGGAATATGTACGGGAAAGAACATTTTAGATAACGTAAATCACAGATGTGAATCCAAAACATTCCAGACATTGGCCCGAAACAAATTATAGCGGGAACTAACAAATTCACTTTCGTTCGCTGTTCAAGGAAATGGACGAGAAATATCCTGAACTCAACGATTGAATTAACTTGTAATTCAATCGACCTCATTCTTGATCTTGCCAGCAGATCAGATGGAATTAGATTTCAGCGAACTTCGAACCTTCGAGTGGGACGCAAGAGTACGCTTCTTCGGGGTCATCGCTAATTTGCTACAGGTTATGGGCCTGTAGTTAGTATATCGACGAAAGATCGGACAAAAAACTGTGTAATGGGTAGAGTATTGTATTCGGCTTGGTGGTATACTCCATTTACTCTTACGAACTATCCCGATTGGCCATGATTTAAGTCTATCAAGTTTTTTTACTTGAAACTGACGCGGGTTGACAATCGTGAAATTTAGGCAATGTCAAAATAATTCTCGGCGACGTTGCCCAATGCCAATACCACTTTTTACTTTTAATCACAACATAATCATCACGCTTGAAAACTAAAAATGCCGAAGGTAGTTTCGAAGAAGCATAGACAAAGTATCAGGAAATGCTATGTAGAATTGAAATCTGCTTTTTCTGATAGTAACCCTGATAATTTGGAATCAATAATTTATCATAAGCTATCCAATTTTCGAAGTAAGTGGGTGAAAACCATAGATATAACAAACCATGGATGAGGCCTGTCAGCTTGCACTGTGTAATCATATGTTGCCGAGAGAGATAGAGCTAGTGGTGGCAGAAAGCCCGCGTATTCCATTCAAAAAGCATTAAATGCGGATGAAAATTCTGTTTTTCCTGAGAATTTTCGGTGCAAATATGAAAATAATGAGAGCTTACATTGGCTAAACGATTATTTGTTTTTATAGCTACAAAAATGGATTACTGAAAAAAGCAGTGAATTAGATAAAAATTATTGATGTAGGTACTTTTTTCTTGGCGCAAGCTTTCGAGATTTTATTATTCCTTCATCAGGAGAACTATTAATTTACAATGCAGTAGGAGCATTAAAATGAAAGATTATTTTGTGATAAAGAAGTATTATATTTGACATCAATGATAATTAGTAGGTGAAAATATTGCTGAAAAATATTGATTTAAGTCGAAATGATACTCTATATTCATTTCTTGATTCAGGGATATTGATTAATCAGAATTTATAAAATCTAAATGAGTCATATGAAAAAATGGAGTTGAGACCGCCTATATATCTCTTCTTGAATTAATTCTTTTTTCATTTCGTGCAATTCTATTTTTTTAATATCTTCTTCGAACTCTATTATTTTCTAATAAATTATTCTCAAAATTTGGTTCATGTTGTTCTTTGTTCTGATATCACAAAAATGTACTAAGCAGGTACTTAAAATTTCAAGGACATCACGGAAGAAAAATAAAAACCTATAGAAGCACTGACGTGAAGTCAGCAGCTTTTGCGCGCATATTCAAAAAATAAAACACCAAAAGGAAACACTCGCAAAAGCTGCTGACTTCACTTAATTGCTTTTCTAGGTTTTTTCGAGTTATTCTGGAAATTATTCCGGAAAAACACCGATACCGACGGAATAACCACGATATTTGACCTATTTCTTCCCAATATCTCAGAAAATTATAATCGTATCGAATTGAAAATTGGTACACACAGATGTGAAGTATGAAGGTCAAGGTCTCAGAGCACATTTTTTTGGAATGTGATCAATAGTTTCCGAAAAAAAAATTTTTTTCGAAAAAATTTACGAGAAAATTTTTGTTTTATCTACGTACAGTACGAACTGAAAAAAATTCGCAGAAGTTGCGCGTTGTTTTGCTCCAACAACTGTAAAGTTTCAACTCAATCGCTTCATCAGTTTTTGAAATATCAGGGAAATAACCTCAAAATTTCAAACAGCTTTTGCTTCGAAACCGTTTTACCGATTTAGCTCATTAACGAACTCAACCACGGCATTCTGATACACGGCCTACTCTGGAAGTTTCAAGTCGCTAGCTTGCTCTGTTCGATCGTTATCGTGTCCACTGTCGGACGGCAGAATCGATTTTGACTGGATTCGTCATCAGCGAGTCCAACCTAGTAGTTTGAGACCATTTTCGGCACGAAATTCGAAATGTGGATGAAACGATAGCACACTGTTTCCCTAATAAGAACATGCACGCAAAATGCTGATTAATATCGCCGTGATGTTCAATTAAACAAAACTTTCAATCAATCCAAAATCCAATGTTGGAAGAATTATTCAACATTTATTAACATTTGAGATTTAATGACTTGATTCATTTGAACAAAATTTCATTTATACTAATGTTAATAAAAATTTTAAACAAAATGCTTGCTGCAAATTGAAATGGTGTCCGTGGGAACAAAATTTTTTCTTCGTACCGCCACTTCTACCATCTTTTCCTCAGGACATTGTCCTTTGAAAATCTGTAATATTTAGAAAGTCTTATCTCTTATTCAGAAATTAGGAAAAAAATAAAATAAATCAGGTTTAATTAAATAAAAACCCCTTGTGAAATTTGATATTTTGGCCTTTTTACAACCTGTTTGTGCAGTTTACGGCTGATCAAGATTTAACCATGTTCTGTAACTATAATATACACATTAAAAAAAAAACTCTTTGAAAAATCTTACAAAAAGCATGAAATAAGATGCTTTTGAATGCGATTTGGCGGCTTCTTGCCACTCCTAGCTCTATCTTTCTCTAGACAACACGTTTCTCTTTCCCTCACCGCTTCCATTGTAAGTTATAATTTCTATGGTGAAAACCCAGTGTTTCTTTTACATAGATTCCCAAGAACTTTGTAAATTGAGTTAGTTCTTTTAATGTGACACAGGTTTTGTAGTACTACTACATTTTCATACTGGAGTATTTCAAGTCGTGCAACAAGTTATTTATGTCTTCTGTAGACTTGTTTCTTGAGAATTGGTTTAGATGTTTTACTGCAGGGTTATTCGAGTACTTTTATTTTTTTTTTCGAATAAACTATCACAAACTAACAGACTACTCTATCCTTTATTTTTCAGTGAAATTTCAACACTCAATTCTTGATTTCCGTACAAGAGAATAGCATAACTGAATATTCCCACCATGTTTATATACGTGAAATATTTCCAGTGTTAACAGATAAATAAGTTTCTTCAACATTCGCCAGGTCTATGGAATCATTGAATTCACATAATATTTTCTCAAATTCATTATATTCCCAAAGTAAATTCACATTTTGAAAAATACGTAATTACTACGGCCTCTATGAAGAGAGGACAACGTTGTGCAGTTATCTGACAGGAAAATGACTAGAACCTAACATTTTCAAAATATACTCGGTGAAATGTGTCAGAATGTCATGGCCAACCGGGATAGTTTATAAAAGTGAATGGAGTATAGTTATCGTAGAGTATCAGCCATCAGATGTCATTCGCGACCACAAATGAATAACATTGATGGCGCCACCAGCGTCCTAGCATATTACCGCCCCTGATATCAATTAGGTTAATCAACACACATAACAATGAATACAAATACCAAAAAAATACAAAGCATCGCCGAAGATCCTTAACAATACGTATTAAGGACCTTCTTTCGGTCACGTTCGTTGGCAAGGCTCACCAATAGACTCATCAATGGATTATGAGATACGCTACCACGCAGACAGGTCTTATTTCGAGTTTTGTTTATAATGGAAACTATTTCGAGAACTACCGCGTGACGTCACGTTGTATCCACGCAGTTTGACGGCAAAATTGAATACAATATATCGCGATGCTTCCATTGACATAACAACTAGGGCGCCCGCGCAATTCGACCTTGCAAAAACTCGAGTTGCGTTAGGTCATTGTCTAATTTGATCAATGTTGTTATTTTACAGTTGTCAAGTTGATTTTTCAGTGCATTAAACGAGAATTTTAAGGATCAACTCGTGTGTGTATGATAATCATTCATCTATTTGTCATAGGGAGCGTCAAGTTTTCACCTGTCGTTAATAGAGAACGCAATAACCGACTCGTATCTTTCTAGATAGGTCCTTTTACTCTGACACATTCCTTCTTATACCCACTTATATTTTCGGCCCAAAACGCGGTCCTGGAATAGACGACTTCGGCCAAAGTTGCCAACTCACAATTTTCTTCACAAATTTACTATCACTGGAGAACGGGAATTTCAGGACCAATTCGACATGATAAGGTTCGCGTTATTTATAAATATCCGTAAAAGATGCCTCGGCCCCTCAAACAAGATAATTCCTTCTAAATATAGGGTTTTGTTAAGATCATCTCTGATTGGCTGAAATTTAAGTTGGGATTCCTGATTTCATGTTAATGTCAAATTTATATAAGATATGTTCCGCAAATCAACTTTGATATTTCGGTTGCCAATTTTCCATTCCGTAAATATGAAATATTCGGTAGGTTCCTGAAAAGAACGTAAATTACGGAATTTGATTGATGAAAAAACGTTCCATCTGTCACCAGAACGACAGTCAATGTTCTATTGTAACATATCCATAGCATAGAATAATCTTTATTCACTTTATAATCCATAGAACATAAAAGAGACAACAATCAACAATGAAAAAATTACTAGGTATGGTCTATGCATCATAAGGTAAATAAAGATTGTTCTATGCTATGGATATGTCACCATAAAACAGTAATTGTCGTTCTGGTGCATAGACTTAATATGTCTATGTTCTGGTGACAGAAAGATTGCTTTTTTATCAATCAAATTCCGAAATTAACCTTTTTTTCAGGAACCAACCGAATATTCCATATTTACAGAAAAAAAACCGGCAACAGAAATAACCATGTTGATTTGCGGAACATATATATCCTTTATAAACTTGACACTATGAACATTAAATGTCAGCCTAACAAAAACCTATATTTGGAAGGAATTATCTTGTTTGTGGAGCCGAGGCATCTTTTACGGATATTTATAAATAACGCGATCCTTATCATGTCGAATTTGTCCTGAAATTCCCGTTCCCCAGTGATAGTAAATTTGTGAAGAAAATTGTGGGTTGGCAACTTGGGCCGAAGTCGTCTAATGTCAAATATTGTTCTATTTCTCTCTGTGAACGATGATGGCGCTATGGTCGCTGGGTCGAGTCATTACAATTAATTCCGCTGAATAAATATATAATCTGATTGATCTGATGAAAATATCAATTAGATATACGAAATGATGGATCTGTCTAGTTGTTTCGATCAGTTGACAGTTCCTATGTTGTCTTGGTGTACATCTAGGTATTTACCATGGACCTTGACCTTGATTCGAACACAAATAACAGCTTTTTATGATTCCGGAATTCAGAACAGTCCTAGGACAGTTCTAGAACTGCGTAGAAGCGATGAAATCAAAACAAGAATTAGGTTCGGGTTCTCATCAGGGCCGTGAAGGAAAAAAATCTTCCGTTTGTGTTAGCAGATAAGGGGAAAGTTATTCACGTCTCAGTGTCTGTGGTATAATTAATGAATCTGGGAAAGACCATGTCGCAGTTTTATATGCAATTTATCTTTGTATCTTTGGGGATATATACACCACCCCGTCCACTTAAATTTTTTTTGTAAAATTCATTTTTCGAATTTTTCTTCATTTAATCATATTACAAAATGAAGCAACAATCTGAAAGTAAGTAATAGAAATAAAATTATTGATTCATATAATAATGAATTTAATGATGAACGTTTTTCAAATATGTGCGTTTCGGAGAAAAAATGCATTCGAAACCTTATTATTCAATAGAGATAAGAAATTCATTTAAGAAGTAGGAATACATCTCGGGTGTGAACTATGGAAGTAAAATCCTTAAGATTATTATGGGAGGTCGATGCGAAGGAATTATTCCCAATAACAAAAGTTTAGATTTATTCCTCATACAACAATCAAAAACCAAATCAACAGAAGACGCCAAAAAAGTCAGGTTAACCATTAAAATCGTTGACAGCCACTCTACGCTTGTGTGAACTATTCTGAAGCAGTTCGGACGGAGTCCGAACTCCTTTCACGGTTTTAGAACAATTCGGGAACAATTCTGAAAATAACCAAATCAGGATTAACCCAAATCCTGAACCGGTTCTGAAACGAACCAAAACACAAAATCGCGAACGAGCATGTTCGAACTGTTCCAGAACCTAACATCAACGAGTTTTGAGCATGATGTAAAAAACATGGTGTGCTCATCTGAAAAATGAGTGACGTCAGCAAGATTAAAATACAAAGAGTTGTATATTATGTGCTTTGAATTTGCATGTTAATTCAAAGGACATAATATAAAACTCTTTGTATTTTAATCTTGCTGACGTCACTCATTTTTCAGATGAGCACACCATGTTTTTTACATCATGGTTTTGAGGATAGAATCGGGTAGAATATAGGTATCTCTCATCTGGCCATAGAATTGTTTAAGTTTGGTATTGGATGATAATCGTCGAATTGCCAAGGTTACTTTTTCATGGCGACAATGATGACTTTGACATATCGTGTTACCATGACAGAAGGTCGATATAATACTAATTGCCAGTGGTCCGACTCCCACCTACCATAGAACTCAGGTTTTTTCCAATTGAACGTTGTATAATTAAAACCATAAAATCGGAGAAACAATGGAGAATTTTGACTTTAACGAGCATGATATGGAGGAAAGATTTATGATGATTGGTCACGGTTGTTTTGAGTGGGAAAAATTACAGATGAAACCACATACGAGTTTGTACGTAAAAATTAAATGTCAAATTTAGTGGTTTTTTCCTCGGTATCGTTATTTCTTGCATGAATAAATAAACTTGTACGATCCTGACGAAAGTTGGTAACTAGTTGGACTAAGTGATGCACATTTCGTGATGATCGTGTTATCGGAACAATTTGAAATAAAAATCCAAAATTTCATTTTCAAATATTTTGCGATCTTCTAATCATATAACACAGCATGAACCTTCTAGCTTTCAGTTTCCACTCAAATACTGTATTATCGATATTTGTAGGGAAGGTTTGGAGCTTATTACGAAGATTGAATCCGTAAATGGGCGGAATTGACCAGATGATTCCTTGGACATACTCATCCAGAATTTTATTTTGCGGAAACACAAATTGGATCGAATAGACGACTTCAGTCCAAGTTGCTAATTTACTATCACTAGGGAAGGGAAATTTCAGAACAAATTCGACATGATAAGGTTCGCGTTATTTATGAATATCCGTAAAAGATGCCTCGGCTCCTAAAACAAGATAATTCCTTCTAAATATAGTTTTTCTTTAAGATCATCTCTGATTGGCTGAAGTTTATGTTGGGATTCCTGATTTCATGTTAATAGTGTCAAGTTTATGAAGGATATGTTCCGCAAATCAACTTGGTTATTTCAGTTGCCAGTTTTCCGTTCCGTAAATATGAAATATTCGGTGGGTTCCTGAAAACAAGGTTAATTACGGAATTTGATTGATGACAAAACGTTCTTTCTGTCACCAGAACGACAGTCAATGTTCTTCGATAACATATCCATAGCATAGAACAATCTTTATTTACTTTATGATCCAAAGAACATAAAAGAGGCAACAGTCAGCAATGAAAAAATTACTGAGTATGGTCTATGGATCATGAGGTAAATATAGATTGTTCCATGATGTAAGTAGAACATCCTGGAATGTTCTATTCCATGGATATGTTACCATAGAATATTGAATGTCGTTCTTGTGACAGAAAGATTGCTTTTTATCAATCAAATTCCGAAATTAACCCTTTTTTCAGGAACCCACCGAATATTATATAGCGGCGGTAGCTCAGTGGTTAGAGCGCAAGCCCCATGATCGTAAGGTCTGGGGTTCAAGCCCTTGGCCGGGAAATAATTTTTCCGGTTTTTAGGGGACCGTCCAACCATTCGCTGTTGGGTAAACAATTAACAGTGCTGTTCCTAACGTGGCGCAAGCAATTAGTAACAAAGCCTACACAGAACACACCCGGTATTCTAACTCGCACAAGCTTTAAGCTTCTGAGGGGTTTCGTTGAAGCCTAGGATAGTCGGAAAAATACAAATACAAAAAAATTTCATATTTACGGAACGGAAAACCGGCAACCGAAATAACCAAGTTGATTTGCGGAACATATCCTACATAAACTTGACACTATTAACTTGAAATCAGGAATTCCAACATAAATTTCAGCCAATCAGGGATGATCTTAAAAAAAAACTATATTTGGAAGAAATTATCTTGTTTTAGGAGCCGAGGCATCTTTTACGGCTATTCACAAATAACGCGAACCTTATCATATCGAATTTGTTCTAAGATTTCCCTTACCCAGTGATAGTAAATTAGGAAGAAATTTGTGGGTTGGCAACTTGCACCGAAGTCGTCCATTGAAAAATGACAGTTGGAAGTTTTATGCAGAATTTCATGAGGGACATACGAAAATACGAACGCCAAATCTTTTCCATGAGGAAGTGGTTAATACACGAAATGGTGACCACTTTGGCAACGAATTTTAACATGCGTGAAAAGCTACTGACAGCACCCCAGTGATTTACTAGAATTTTTTCGAATTGTCGTTGGATTTTGAAATTTATCAGGCGAACAATTTTATCTGCACCGTAAAAACCTCTGTTCAGGTAGAGAAATCACCATCCATGGTCATTACAAATAATAATAGTCACGCTCAAGTTAGCACTTCGTTAAAAAAAAACTACAAGTAGGCCATGGCGAACCTTGAATGCATTTTCATTCGAATGTCGTACTTGACACCGAGCCGTACAATTCAGAACGATCTAGGCGATATTCATCGAATAAATTCTAAATACTCATTCTTGAATAATCTTCTAATTAATTTTCTCGAGCGTATCTGATAAGGAGGTCTATTGAATCCGCAGTGAAACATTTATGATCGTTTTATCTTTGATCAAACATTTATCGCCAGCTATTTCTAGGCGGAGATAGCGACATTCCCAAGCTGAAGATTCCAATTTTGTTTTCCTCATGATTGGATGATTCGAATGACTTTGGAAACTGATCAGAATCTGACTGAAGAACTCATTATTTTCACATCGATTGAATTTTAGGTTAGGGTTTGAGCTTGAATACGAAGATCAAGGTTGTGAATTGAAAAAATACGAATGTTCTCTTGATATTCCCCAAAATACCGATTGGCCTCAATACACGACTTCGGCCCAAGTTGCCAATCCACAATTTTCTTCACAAAGTTTCGCGTTATTTATAAATATCCGTAAAAGATGCCTCGGCTCCTCAAACAAGATAATTCCTTCCAAATAGAGGTTTTTGTTAGGCTGAAGTTCAAGTTGGGATTCCTGATTCATAGTGTCAAGTTTATAAAGGGTTTGTTCCGCAAATCAACTTGGTTATTTCGGTTGCCGGTTTTCCGTTCTGTAAATATGAAATATTCGGTTGTTTCCTGAAAGAAAAGGTTAATTACGGAATTTGATTGATGAAAAAGCAATTTTTCTTTCACCAGAACATAGACATATTAAGTCTATGCACCAGAACGACAATCAATGTTTTATGATAACATATCCATAGCACAGAACAATCTTTATTTACCTTATGATCCATAGACCATACCTAGTAATTTTTCCATTGTTGATTGTTGTCTCTTCTATGTTCTATGGATCATAAAGTAAATAAAGATTGTTCTATGCTATGGATAGGTTACCATAGAACATTGACTGTCGTTCTGGTGACAGAAAGATTGCTTTTTCATCAATTAAATCCCGTAATTAATCTTTTTTTCAGAAACCAACCGAATATTTTATATTTACAGAATGGAAAACCGGCAACCGAAATAACCAAGTTGATCTGCGGAACATATCCTATATAAATTTGACACAATTAACATGGAATCAGGAATCCCAACTTAAATTTCAACCAATCAGAGATGATCTTAACAAATCCCTATATTTGGAAGGAATTATCTTGGTTGAGGAGCCGAGGCAACTTTTACGGATATTTATGAATAAACGCGAACCTTATCATGTCGACTTTATCCTGAAATTCCCGTCCCCTAGTGATAGTAAATTTGTGAAGAAAATTGTGGGTTGGCAACTTGGGCCGAAGTCGTCTATTGAATAACACCGAAAAAATTTCAGAGGTGATTCTGTGGTGAAAATCGAGGTAGGTGTTTGGTATAATAAAGTTATACCTCTCTGAAGATTAGCAAAACGAAATTTTCCCTTTTTTATTTACCCTGTAAATATTATTTTCAATAAAAATACATATTTTGGAATTTTTTCAACCTTGAACTATGCTCAGAAGAGGTTGAAATATTCAACCACTAAGATGTTTTTTCTCACAACTTTTTTCTGGATGAAAATTTCCCCATAAAAAATATATGGTTTAAAAGCCCAATTTATTCACTAACTTTTTTATATCCATAAGTTTCTTCGAAAAATTAAGCATTCACGGGAAAAACATAACTCATGTTACATAGCATTTTATTGAACAACATCCAGCCAAATTATGATTCTAGTAGAATAAAACTTTCACAATTAAAACAATGGCGAATAATGAACAAAAACGTGTCGAATATAGACAATACAATTATAATAAATGTTGAAAACGATCTCGCAGTTCATCGATATTTTTTTCTCGTAAATGCTTGAGTTTTCGAAAAAACCTGTAGAAATAAAAAGTTAGTCAATGAAATCAGCCTTTCAGTCATGTTTTTTCTAAAGGAAAATTTTCATCCAAAAAAAAGTTGTGACAGAAAATATCTTAGGGGACGAAAATTTCAACCCCCTCTAAGCATACTTCAGGGTTCAACAATATCCAAAATGTGTAGTTTTATTGACAAATAATATTATTAAGTTAATTCTTTCGGAATTGAATTTACTATCGGCCGTAAGGGTGACCGCAGGCACAATAACTTTCGAAGTAGGTTTGGGGATGAATTACGAAGGTTGAATTAGTGAATGGGTAAAATCCACCTAATTATTCTGAAACTGCAAAATTTTATCTCCCAAATTTTTCCGAAAATACAGATGGGATCGTATTGAAATCTAGTACTTGATCTCAAAATTCTCGAAGGTTCTCGAAGGATTTCTTGAGGTTAATGTGTATAGAAAATCCTCAATTTGTTATCACGAAGTTAAGATGCTTTCGGAGAGGGAATATGTAAAAGGTGACAGCTCAGGCAACGAACTTGAACATGTGCGCTAAAGCTGCTGACTTCACGTCATTGTTTTTCTACAGTCTTTCTGGTTCTAGGTTAGTTAAATTTAGGACCGTACCAGTCGGAAGAAGAAAAATATATAGGAAATTTTGAATTCACATATGTACTTTGAAACTACTAGAACATATATTTTCCACAAAAAATTTTCAAAATACGCGTCCGCTCGTTCAGGTGAAAATTACCGAGTACTTTTTCGAAATTATTCGTTTTCTCCACCAAATGGAATTCCTGACACAAACATGATCCCACCCTAGTGTCGGGTTCCGCCAACTGCGATAAAAAAAATCTGAAAAATGCGAACATGCCGAAATGGCCACTCATCTTATTCCAAAAACGTACAAGCCCGCCATTGATGATGTCGCCGGTATTCGAAAAAAAAAATCACAAATTCTCCTGGGCCGTATAAATTTCAATTTTCCCTGCAAAAATCGCCAAATCACGCAGCAACATGGAAGTCATCCTGCACCATTTCTAGATCGCATACACACACTCAGCCAATTTTTCTTTAACGTAGAATACGTACTCTATGAATTTTCGATCTTCAGTTCGGTATTCGTATCGGAATTTCAGACGTTCGTCGCGCGGTTTCACACTGCACATACACAAGAGCACACCAAACTGACTTAACATGAGTTAGTAAAGCACTGAGCGCCTACGAGTTAGCGAATGAGATATTGGCGCGGCGTTGCCACACTTCTCGTTCGATACCTCGTTTCACGATAAATTCGGAGAGCTGTACTTGGTTGAATTACATATTTATCTCTATGGTTATAGGTAGAAGATCATTTATTTTCTATTGGTTGTCTCCCGCGCGTCTTCCGGACTTTATCATTTTTGGTGCAGGTTAATATGCCTCATATTGTTATACCTTCTCAAGAAGAAAATGCTGTGCACTTTTTGATTAATCCAAAGATCTCACTTTTTTGATATTTAGTCTGCTTTGAAGGGACGGTACTCGATCTTATGCTCAGTGTCCACCTGAGATTAAAAGTGTCGAGATTACTCTCCGAGTTATATCTCGAGGCACAGGCTGCCTAGTAATGACTTGTAAGTGTCCTTTACAAATGCTGAGTTTGAGTCCCGCAAATTTTGCTCAAACTCGCATTCTAGGGCATTTCGGGGGCAATTCGTCTACATTCGTCGACAATTCGCTGACGGGAAAGGAGCATTATGTGGCATAAATTTTCGATTTTGAGCTAGTCCTAGAGGAGATGTATTTCTGTGTGAAGTTTTCCACACTTATTTTTCAGTAGTCCCTCTATTTATACTTCAAACGGTTATAAATTTGCCGATTCATAAAACCACAAGAAATTTCATAAGTGATGCGTGATAATGAATTGTCCTAGATAACTGTGTCAATAGCTCAGTGATTAGAGCCTTGGACTAGTGATCGGAAGGTATCAGGTTCGATTCCGGACTTGGAAGGAAATTTTCTAGATCTCTACAGGCCACCATTCACTGATGCAAAATTCAACAAAGCTGTGTGCGAGAACACAGTAACAAAGCCTTCACAGAACACATCAGATATCTCAATTCGCACCAGCTTCAAGCTTCTGAGGAAAATCGGAAACATAATTTCCCCTGAAACGCACTATTTGCGAGATATTGCACGTAGAACTCCTGAGCTGGTAAAGGCTCAATCAACATTCATCCATACCATTCCATGAAAAATACATGGAAAAGAACAAAATATATATTCAGCTTGATCAAAAACTATTCAACCAGTAACCGAAATATAAATGAGTGACTAACACCGTAGCCAGAAGGAGAGCACAAGCGCCACCTACTGACCCAGAGCCTTTCTGTGGTATAAACAAATGCACCTATAAGAAAGAATTTTTGGAGAAGGATGGAAATGAAAGGGAAGCACTCTGGAGGAATCTTCCAGGAATCTTTCCAAAAAGTTAAAAGTTCCTTCGTATAACTTTAAAATTGCAAGGTCAAAAAATCATTTGGATCTCAGTGAAAGCAAGTAACGCCTTCTCACGGGCTTCCCCACAGGACACTGTAACCCAATGAAGCATTTGATGAGAATGGGTTTATCAGGAACTGATGAGTGCAGATTCTGTGGGGAACAAGAGGAAACTCCTGTGCACCTCAATACAGAATGCCCTGCCATTGCAAGCCTGCGCAAGGAATGTCTTGGACAGGAGAATGGGGGTTTCTCCTGAATTTGGGTTATTACTGCAAATGCAAATTTGAACATAATAGAGCACTAGCAGCACTCTATGGTTCAGCAAGATGAGACGTCAAAATCAGCTGCTGGGGGGACAAACAAAGAGATTTCCCATAAGAGCTAATGTTAACGTTTGGTGTATTATCTGAGTGGAAAAACATTTTGAGACTGTTTTTTTCAGTTAATTTTGATCATTTAACCTTTTTGAATACCTTCAGGTAAGAGAATAGTTTGCAATGATGATTTAAATGAAGATTTTTCCAGTTTAAATATACCCACTCCAGTTTGTTACATACATTGTTATGTCTCCCATTTCAGATTAAATTCAACTATGGGATTTTTTTCAGCTGTGAGCTGTAGTCATCGATCCAATAGTGATAATCACACCCATTTTTTTTAGATTTTTGTCGTTGAAAACTAAATAAAAGGAGTTGGAACCTGCCAAGGTGTAAAGAGGAAGTACGCTTGCTTTTATCTCTACATGGGGATGACTTCCCCGATTCTTAAGTAAAAAATTCTGCATTATCTTTAACAGGTAATGAACTAGCAAAGTTACTAAACATTTTTATGGATAAATATCATTTCAGGACAACCTTTAAACGAACTTGGCATTGGAATGATATTCAAGATACAATAACAATTATAAATTTATATAGTTACCATAAGCATGGCATTCTGAAATCATAAACAGAAGATAGATGGTAACAGAAGTAAAACGTACAACTGTGAACACTTTTGTGGCATTATTTTCTTGATGAGAAAATGTCTTCCGACAGGAGGCTCACGTTGAATCTATAAATCCTAATATAATTCCAGTATTCTCTAGGAGGATCTTAGACCTTAAAAGTTTGTGAAAATACAAACCAATCATAGTAGGATATTGCCACATAAGTTGATGCCAAAAGATCAATATCGGCAAAGTCTCAAACAATCAGTTAAGCCTCAAACATACTTTTTTGAATGAAAATATTGACTAGAGTTCCTTTTATGGTATTACAACCATTTTGAAAATAAATACATATTCATCTCATGTTATTATTCAAATATAGAACTCTCAACTACAAATTGTTGTTCACTACTTGAAGATATGAAATCATCTATTTTCCTGGATTATGTTAATCTCAAGCCTCCAAAGTTTGCCGACAATTTAAATTTAACAGGAAAACAACCCAAAATTATAAAATGGACAATAATCTGCAGCAGCACAACAAATGTCAGCTTACAATAACAATAACAAACTCTTTGTTTGTCCCCCCAGCGGCCAAGTTGTGACGTCACCTGCTAGTGCTCTATTATTATGGGTTTGAGATTTGCCAGGCATGCACGAAGTGACAACGGTGTTTAGTAGAGTAGCTTTTCTGCTATAGAATAATGAAATATTTATTCCTATTCTGTGGTACACACGTGTTTTTTGTCAATATAACCAAACAATTTCCGTTTGCGATTTGTCAGTAATATGATAGTATGACAGTCCGTACTCTTCTTTTTCTATTCCTTGGTCGTTGTCTTCCACTCTAACCAGATCGAAGTATAGCTATCTCTGTTTTCCTAAGCAAAGTAACACATTTGACGTCCTTTTCTTTTCGAGAAAGTTGAATTCGACGTTGCCATATCGTACACTCAAAACAAATCCCTTCGAATGCAAATTCCCATTTTCATTTTTCAGTTTTAGGTGATCAAACATTTTTAAAAAAATATAATATTGAAATTATATGCATGAAATGTGATGTTCTAAAGGTTTTTCATGAAAATTACTGCATTTTCGTTTGAAGGAAAAATCCCCATTTTCCGAAACAGAATTCGTAACGGAACCGGATCGAAGCGGAACCGGATCGAAGCATTCGAAGCCCCGACGGATCTCGCATATCCGATATCCGCCCATTCGAATCGATCGCCATTGGCGGCGATAACGGGGACGCATCTCTTCCGAAAGTAATCGAGTTATCTTGCCGTTCCGATTCGCCACGTTTCCATTTGCAGGAATTCGCCGTAGGGTCCCGCAGGAAGACTTCTTCGCCGCGGATTCCTAACTGTAAGGCGCTAGGTAATTGCGTGAGGCAAGAGAGCAATTTTCCGCCGCGTTTCTTCCGTAACGGCTTCTCGGCAATCTAATAAGCTCTTCGGGAAGCGCGTGGGTAGAGATCGTGCCTAGATTCTTCGCGAACTCTGGAATCCGATGGGAGGTGTATTCTTTTTGAGATGCATTGAATATCTGAGGTTGATACTTCTCCACTATCGCACATCGAAGTTTTTGTCGAAAAATTCTATACAGGGCGAGTCTTTAAGTTGTACATTAATTTCAAGCATTGATTCCTCTACTCAAACAAAAAACTTTTTACCTTTGCCATTTTTCCAGATTCGGCTCAAGCAAAAGTTATGAGCATTTCAATATTTCTCAATGTGCTAATACACTCCTGTACTTTCTTTGCAAGTTCACCACAGATATCTCTTACTGTGATCTCTTTGGCAGAATAAACAATTCAATGTTTGGAATTCAAAAAAGATGATTGAAAAATTCGTTTACTCACTTAGTTCTTATGATTTGGTGCTTTTAGCGATATTATCGCGAGGTTAACATTTAACTACACTGGACTATTGAAACAGTGATTTTCCACTTGATATTCTTGGGATATTCGATATCATCCGACTATAAAATTATACACAATTACATCCTCGCCCACTCTCATATTTAAAACTACATAGTCATTCTGATTTTCATCGAACTTATACCTGAATTATATGAAATCCTTTAACTAACCTAAACACATTAATTGAACTCTATGGAAAGTCAATTTCATAAACATAAAGACCTAGCCTCCATATCTGTGGTCTGATCACGAAATAGCATAGAAGAAGTACATTAGTTCTATGCGGAATAGATAAATATTTCTGTGTAATCTATGGTTCGGATAAGTGTAGCTGAAACTTAATATACCGCCTTCACTAGCTCAGGGACGGATCCATGAAAATGAGGTAATTTCTCTAATTTTTATCAGATATCATAACATTCAAAGTTGAATTTCTCCAAAACGGTGCGTTTAATGAGAAATTATAAGGAATAATTAAGTATTCTAAAATGATTGAAGTTTCTTATTATGACATAATATTAGCTTCATCTGCAATCTTCATGCTGATTTCATATAGTTTTTTGAATCGTTGAGTCTATAACTTGGAAACTATTTGAAGTAGGATGAAAGTGATTACTGCAGAATTTGTGTCATATTCATAGAAAACTTCACACCAAAATTCATCTCATTCAGAGTCACCATATCAAAGCTACAAAAGAAAAACTGATTTTTTTTGGAAATTTTAACAGCCTGTATCTTTTTACTGGAGGCGAATCTTGAAAAACGGTAAATGAAGAAAGTGTTTTATTTGATGAGATGAATCTACGGTTGAAATTAATTTACAACTTAAAGACTCATCATGTATAAGTACTGATGTGAAGTCAGCAGCTTTGGTGCGGTCATCTTTCCACTTATTAACCCTGCCTAACGCAACTTTACCTTCTGATAGAAAGAATTGGCGATCTTCTACTACTATCCTCAGGATATTCCGCAAAAACCTTCAAAATGTAATTTTTCAACCAAGTAGGTACTGGATTTCAATTCGATCTTATCTGTATTTTTAGAAAAACCTAAAAAAGCACTGACGTGAAGTCAGCAGCTATGCCGACCGTTAACCAATAATCTCTGGAAGAAACGACTTAGAAACTCGATATTTGTAGAGTAGATTTGGGGCTCAACTACAATTCGTGAATGGGTAAAATCCACCCACTGATTCCGCAGATATATCCATTCAAAATTTTATTTTTCCAATATTTCCATAACTACAGATAAGAACGAATTGAAATGCAGTACTTCATCGAAATATGGCAGTTCAAACATTCATACAGAATTTCATGAGGATAATATTATCAGAGATCACATAATATTGAACATTCGAAAAAAGATTCGAATTTTTTTTTTAAATTATCTAATTATACGACCATCACGAAATTTAGCACAAAGTTGTTAAACAGCATTTTCAATCTAGCTGCCACGTTTCATCATGATTAAATTGGTACTTTTTAAGTAATTCCGAAGAAGCAACAATATGGAGGAAAGAACCACTAAATCTCACCTATTTTTGCGCGCATGTTTTAGGGGAACAGCGTGCTATCGTTTTGACCAAATGTCTGTAATTTCGGATGATTGAGCCTCAATCGACTAGGTTGGACTCAATGATGAGGAATCTGGTGTCAAAATCGATTCTGTTCGGCCGAGGACACGATAACTGTCGACAGAAGCAAGCTAGCCTATTGAAACTTTCAGGGTAGGTCGCGCATCAGAATGCCGCGGTTGAGTTCGTCAATAGGCCAAATCGGTCGAATAGTTTCGGAGTTATAGGCACTTGAAATTTCGAAGTTATTTATTTTTTAATTCAGAAACTACTTGAGCGATTGGATTGAAACTTGGCAGTTAGGTGGAGTATAACGACGCGTAACTTTGAGCCAAATTTTGTCAGGATCATATTGTCAGTAAATTAAAGAACAAATTTTTTCGACATTTTTTTCCAAAAATTTTTTTTTTGGAAACCATTCACCATATCCGAAAAAAATTTCACTCACACTTTGAGCTTCATGTTTCACAGCAGAGTACCAAATTTCAGTTCGATACGATCATAAGTTTTGGAGATATCGAGAAAAAATATGTCAAATTTCGAGGTTTTCTTCTCGATATCGTTGTTTTTTTCGGTATAACTCGAGAAATACTGATTCAGTCCTGATAAAACTTCGCAGCTAGTTTGAAGATGCTGAAAGACAACTTTATGCAAAATTTCGTGATAATCGTGTCATTAGAACAATTTGAAAAAAAAATTTCTGTGATTTTCTTACCATATGATCCTCATTAAATTCTGTATGAACCTTCGAACTGTAATTTTTCGATGAAGTACTGGATTTCAATTCGATCTGATCTGTATTTTGGAAATATTGGAAAAATACAATTTTGAATGGGTATATCTGCGGAATCATTGGGTGGATTTTACCCATTCACGAATTCGGCCTTCGTAATCAAGGTCCAAACCTTCTCTACAAATATCGAATTTCTAAGTTGTTTCTTTCGGAAGTTATTGTGTTTACGCAGTCGGCCGTTAGGCTGACCGTAAACACAATAACTTTCGGAAGAAACGACTGAGAAAGTCGATATTTGTAGAGTAGGTTTGGGTTGGAGTATAACGACGTGCAACCTTTCGCAAAATTTTGTTGAGATCGTACCTACAGTAAATTAAGAAAAAAAAATTTCGAAAAACGTTCATCATATTCGAAAAGAAGAAAGAAAGATCAGGCCTTAATTTTACCAAATTTCATTTCGATCTGATCATAATTTACTGGAGATATTTGGAAAAAATTTCAAAAAGCACTGCCGTGAAAGCAGCAGCTTTTGCGCGCATGTTCAATGTAGATGACAGCTTCAGCAACGAATTCGAACATGCACGCAAAAGCTGCTGCCTTCACGGCAGTGCTCTTTGAATTTTTTTCCAAATATCTCCAGTAAATTATGATCAGATCAAAATGAAATTTGGTAAAATTAAGGCCTGATCTTTCTTTCTTCTTTTCGAATATGATGAACGTTCTTCGAAATTTTTTTTTCTTAATTCACTGAAGGTACGATCTCAACAAAATTTCGCGAAAAGTTGCAGGTCGTTATACTCCAACCAACTGCCAAGTTTCAATCTAATCGATTCAGTAATTCTCAAGTAATCACGGAAATAACCTCAAAATTTCAAAGGGCCCTAACTCCGACACCTCCAGGCCGATTTTGCCCATTAACGAACCTAAACGTCGCATTTCAAAACGCAACCTACCCTAAAAGTTTTAGGTCAACTGGACCCGCATAGAGACGACCGGGCGAACGGCCAGCTGGAAAGAACTAATACTTTTCTTGAACACCCTGTATTATAATCTTCCTCCATGGCAAATTGACAAGTCGTCCTCGCACAGCAGAGCCGTCTCGATCCGCCGCGCAGGCAACTGGAGCGTGAACGTGTCGCGCCTTTCTCACGGACGAGATTTAGGGAAACGCACACCTGAGGCAGCGGCAACGCCGCGCGCCGATTTCACGGGCCACGAAAAAATCGTGAAAGTAGACGCCGTCGGACGTTGGTCTTATTTCGGGCGACGCGACGCCGTTTCGCAATATCTGAGAATTTTTCGGACGCCAACGTACCAACAAGGATGCACCACGCTAGATGATTGAAATCGAAAAATTCTGCTGCAATTTTCTATTATTGTAGGGTTTTATTTCCCTATTTTGAATTCAAAATGTACCCATGAATACCTCAGTTGTAGTTTCAGATATTGAGAAAATAGACCCGTAACAATTTTTATGATTTTTACTACAATTAGGCTAGATCACTCGGTAGGTCATGAGAGTTTGACACATTCCACCCACTTTAATTGAAAAAAATTAGGATATATATATATATATATATATATATATATATATATATATATATATATATATATATATATATATATATATATATATATATATATATATATATATATATATATATAATACATACAGAGTGTAACAGCCAAATGAAATAAATTTGATAACTAATAAATGAGGGAGTGTTAGGAAAAACGCTCGGACACGTCGATTTGTAATTTTAAATGCGCATAGTTTTCAAGAAAATAAAATTATATAGGGTGTTCCATGCGACCGTGGCCAATACCAACTTTCTTATTTTAAATGTAACCCCCTATATATTATTTATTTTTTGGATTCTTCAGAAAATTCTAGACATAATTCATGTACAATGTCCTATAGCTATCTTCAACTTCTTCGGAAATATTAAGTGTCTTCAGAAATGTTGAGTAACGTTAGAAGACAATTCTACACCAGATTAGCATGTTGCCAAGACGTTCGCGGCGAGCATTTTGCACATTTCCTACATTGACATTAAGGTTTTTTTTGTTTTTTTTTAATTATTAGGAAATAATCAGTATTACTTATCAGATGTTAAGTGTAATGTACCAAATTTGTGAAATAAAATAATTTTTATTTAAAACGTTGATTTTTGAACTAAATCTGAAAACACTTAATATTTCCGAAATAGTTAAAGATAGGTATAGGACATTGTGCATGAATTCTATCTAGAATTCTCTGAAGAATCCAAAAAATAAATAATATACAGGGGGTTGCATTTGAAATAAGAAAGTTGGTATTGGCCACGGTCACATGGAACACCCTATATAATATTATTTTCTTGAAAAATATGCGCATTTAATATTACAAATCGACGTGTCCGAGAGTTTTTCCCAACACGTCCTCATTTATTCGTTATCGAATTTATTCCATTTGGCTGTTACACTCTGTATATTAATTTTCATGTCAGAACTTCTGTCTGAACTTCGTATCGATTTAAGATCATTTTGGGAGGATTTCCCATTATTTTTTAGGTATTTTTAGGATTTTCACTCCCAATATCTGAAGAACTATTAAAAATTAAATAAATTTGTTTTTTCATGAAAAACGTCAAGGGTAGTTTCTTGGAGAACAGATTGTCTAATGAACAATACAGGAACAATACAAACCATCAATAATGGCGAAATGTGACGTTTCAGCGTACAAATCGGACTCTTTAATCAGACAAAGGAAAAAATTTTAAGAATTATTTTCTTTCGGTTTTTCGTTCCGGGTTGAGACTTTTGTCAAATTGTTATTTTTGAACGAACAGCAACACAGATTCAATTGGTTTGGAACCTTTTTCGATTCCACCTATTTTTCAAGTAAATTCAGCCAAATAAGGTCTTGTCAGTTCTGTTTCAGATATTGGGAGTGAAAACCCAGAAAAAATCCTAAAAAATGAACGTACCTTTGTCCCTTCTACACAAATATGGCACTAATTACGTCAGTTACTAAAACAAACCATCTAGTCATTGTTGGAAATATGTCTGAGCATTGACAAAGTCCTGTCAACCTGGCTCAGTTCTAGAGACAAAATCTTGATAGACCTACTCTAAGGCCCACAGTTAACGTCGGTCAGCCTTTCTAGAACTTTTTATTTTTAAATTTGGCTAGTTGAGTTCAAATAACTTGCCTATTTCAGTTAAAAATTTAGTGTTGACGGAGCTCCAGGGTTTCGAAAGTTGAACATCAATTTTTCAACACTTTCGGTTACTAATTAGCTCATTTCAAGAAACTTGGTATTTTGTGATTCGAAATTATCATTGCTTCGTAATTGATAAAGGAAGAAAATCTTCCGTTTGTGTTGGCAGAAAAGGGGGGTTTTATCTGTGTCTGTGGTATAATTAATAAATATGCAAGTCCCTTGCGCAGTTTTATATGTAATTTATGTATTTTTGTGGATACTGGCGTCAACTTATTTTTCATGTTGTAAAAAATCATTTTTTAGAAATTTTTTTATTCAATTAGCTATATTAAGAAATGAAACAACAATCTGAAAATAAGTTATACAAAAAAAATATTGATTCATATAATAATGAATTTATTGATGAACGCATCCTAAATATTTGCGCTTTGGAGAAAAAATTTATTCGAAACATTATTATTCAATAGGGAAAAGAGATTTATTCAAGAAAAATGGGTGTGAACAATGGAAGTAAAATCTTTTAGATTATTATGGGAGGTCGTAGCGAAGGAATTATCCCCAATAACAAGAGTTTAAATTCAACAGCTAACCGTTTCCTAAAACAATTATCAAAAACCATCAATACACGACGCCGAAAAGGTCAGGTTAACCTTTTAAATCATTGACAGCTACTCTACGCTTGTGCGAACTACCCGATTCTGAAGCAGTTCACAGTTCTAGAAAAGTTCGGAAATAACCAAAACATGAGAACTCAAATCCTGATCCGCTTCTGAAATGAATCAGAACACAGAACCGTAATCGCGCATGCTTGAACCGTTCCGAACAGTTCTGAACTTGGAACCAAATCAAGGCTGATGGAACAGATCAAACATTTGTGATTTGTATCGCTTTTGGACTGAGTCCGACTAGTTCAGCTTATTTTTGAACAGGTTTACTTTTAAAGCTTTCGGCAAATTCTTCGTCGAAAACTATGTATATTTCGGCAATTTTTGAGTTCTTAAGTAGAAAAATACATCTAATAAAAACCTAGAATAAACATTCCATTGATCTATCCGAATGAAACCACGCTCATGTTTGGTGAGGATGATATGGTGCCCCCAATCAGATCTTTCGATCTATGGTCATTGTTATCGTTTCACGTCTCTGTTGATCTTCGTGTATATAAAAACGATTCCTCGTGTACCTCATCTACGAATTAAACGTTGGGAAGTAGAAATCCAATTATAACGGCATCTTCATCGCTCATCTCGCCACGATATCTGTAATAATAACAAAGATCGAAAAAAAATTGATGAAATGAACGATAGAAGTTCTTCCTGTGAGTAGGTTGATCACGAGGAAAAAAGCATTCCGTAAGGAATATCGATCATTAATCGTAGGATATCTTAGCTCTAACAAAAGATTCGCAATATCAGGATATCTGTAAATAATACAGAAAAAAAAAACATCTAGAAAAGCACTGACTAGAGGTCAGAAGCTTTTGCGCGCTTGTTCAAATTCTAACTATTTTGCATCAACACGAAATTTTGCACCTAGTTGCGTGTTGGTAATCTTCACCTGATTACGGAGTTTCAATCTGATTGCATTCGTATTTCTTGAGATATTTCGGAAATAACGTTAAAATTCCAAATATCAACGAAATTTGGCACATTTTCTTCCTTATATCTCCGAAAGTAAATATCGGATCGAATTTAAATTTGGAAAATTGTTGTGAAACACTGACTCTAAATTTGTGCCAAATTTCATTGAAATCTAATCAATATTTTCAGAGACAAAAAAATTTTCATCAAAATTTAAAAAATTTTCGAATGAATTTTTCTTTAAATTTGCTAACGACTCGATCCACACGAAATTTTGCTCTTAGTTGCGCATTGGTATTGGTATTTCAGAACTGTCCACGAAGTTTCAATTTGATGGAGGCAATACTTCTGAGATACCTAGAAATTAACCTCAAAATTTCAAATGGGGCTAACTCCGAAACTATCCAACCGATTCCACCCATTAACGAACCTAAGCCAGATATTGGGACTCCAAACCTAATATAACAATTTCAGGTCGCTAAGTCTTTTCCTTTGAAAGTTACAATACATACGGACGGACGGATAGAATTGAATTTGACCAAGGATTCTTCTTCAGGGAATTCAACCAATCGTTTAAGACCATTTTCGGCTCAAAGTTCGAAAATAACAGACATTGTGACGAAATTATAAGAGCTCCTAAAAGCTCTCATTTCTATACTATACTAATTGAATAAGGTGACGCTGGGTCAAAAAGGTCGTCTCACATATCAGCGATCTCCTTCGTAGCCGTTAGAGTTAGGAAAAAGCGGTAAATTCACATAGGTAGATGAAATATCACCCTACTTCCCATTGAAAAAAACGATATCTCAATCGAATTGCTAATATTTTTAAAAAAATCCAGAATATGGTGAACATTTCAACACAAATTCAGCTATATTCGACCAATCGGATAACTGCATTTTATGGGCGGGGCCTGAGACACGAACAAACGTCACGATCAACTGTCATTTGACGAATAAGAAATAATGTCACTTTTACAGGTGTAAATTCGAGATTTAATTGGGAACTTCTGGGAAGATGCCAGCGCCTTAACGGATAAATTTGGAACCTGTCCAAGCTAGTAAAGACCTAAATGAATTTGGAAACAGAACATAAAAACATCAAATGAATCCAAACAATGTCTATAATTTTTAAGGTTCGAAATAGAGGAATAGAATGAATGATACTTAGTGCTAACCTTGCCTTGTGATTTTGTTACTTAGTGCTAACACTCTTTGACATATTTTGGATCTAAAAGGCGTTCCGAATATTGTTAAATCACAGCATTATTGTTCTACTTCAGTTGTCGCCCATAGATGCCGCCATCATGAAATCTTCCATATAACATCTGAAATACTTCCGAAACTTACGGGCACTTCGTATCAAAACTAGTCTGATCAGATCTGTTTTTGATCTTCCATACTGGACCATACATTATTTTCATGAATTTACAAGAATAAATTCATTTGAAAAATTTAAGTTATGGCGATTGATTTCATTCAGTCAGAATGGCGATAATATATATACATATACAGGGTGATTCCGGAGGAGACCGTCAGATTTTCGGATAAGTTTACACTAGTCAAGACAGTCTCGGAACACTGTTTGGTTTATGGTTGGGGGTCTCTATTGAGAATATACAGGGTGATTTGTCCGATTCGACCGATTTTACTTTTATCAATAACTTTGGTATGGCTTATTCGATTTAAATGAAATTTTCAGCGTAGTACAATAGTGTTGAACACATTCATTGATTTCAAATTAGTCAAGTCATTATTTGAGAGTTTCTAATTTTTTTGGCACACTTCTAGTTTTCCGAGAAAATTTTTTCAAAAAATGATAATGTTGAAATTTCGCTCCAAACGATTCTACTTTTATTGATAACTTTGGTATGGCTCATCCAATTTTGATGAAATTTGCAGTGTGGAACAATCTGAACGAGTACATTAAATAATCGCAACAATCTCTCAAAATACAGAGTTGTAATTGTGATAATTTCAGACTTTCAGATTAATTGTGCAGTTGAAAAAAAAAACACCCTGTACATTGCTTTTCCAAAACTTTCTTATTCGTTGCAGATTTTACAATAATATGTCATCACCCAGAGGTTTTTGATTTCTTTGGCACACCTCCGGTTTTCCTAGAAAACATTTTTAAAGAAGAGCATTATCGAAATTTGGCTCACAAGCAGTGAGAGTATTCCGCACTAGGTAGGAAAGCTGTATATTTCAAGGATGCAAAGTTGTTCGTCACTTCTAAAATATTCTTTTCAAATTCTAAATATATTCTGAATTTAATGATTTCATACAAAATGTTAGCAATTAAATATGAATTTGGAATTTGAAAAGAATATTTTAGAACTAAGGAACTGCTTTGCATCCTTGGACAATACAGCTTTCCTACCTAGTGCGGAATACTCTCACTGCTTGTGAGCCAAATTTCGATCTTTCTCTTCTTAAAAAATGTTTTTAAGGAAAACCGGAGGTGTGCGAAAGAAACTAAAAACCTCTGAATGATGACATATTATTGTAGAATCTGAAACGAATAAGAAAGTTTTCGAAAAGCAATGTACAGGGTGGTTTTTTCAACTGCAGAATTAATCTGAAATTCTAAAATTATCACAATTACAACACTGTATTTTGAGAGACTTTTGCGATTATTGAATGTACTCGTTCAGATTGTTCTATACTGCAAATTTCATCAAAATTGAATGAGCCATACCAAAATTATCAATGAAAGTAGAATCGATTGGAGCGAAATTTCGACATTGTCTTTTTTTGATGGAATTTTCTCAGAAAACTAGAAGTGTGCCAAAAAAATTAGAAACTCTAAAATAATGACTTCTTATAGTAGAATCGTAAACAGATCGCGTAGTTTTGGAAATGCGATGTACAGGGTGTTTTTTCAACCTGCTCAATTAACCTGGAATTATCACAATAACAACCGCTTATTTTGAAAAAAAATTTGAAATCAATGAATGTGTTCAACACTATTGTACTACGCTGAAAATTTCATTGAAATCGAATAACATATATATTAAATATATTAATACTTATATTAAGATCCATAGACCATAGCCTTCACTGTTTTTTGTCTGAGTGAATCAGAAATCTTTTTTTTCAGAGCCAATTATCTACTTTGAAGACGGATATCAATAACGAGAACCTCAACATGTCGAATTCGTTCTTAAATTCCCCTTCTCCAATACTAGAAAATTTCGAAATTTTTGGGTTGGATCTGGGTCTCTTTTTCCAGACGTGTGGAGATTGGTAACATGTTACATCTCACAATCGATCTCAACCTCGAATTCCAATGGGATTCTCATTTGTTATGTAGAAATTCTTCTATACCGTGTCCTTCACTGTTGCGACCACCTCGTATTCCTGGAACAATTCCCACCAGGAATGGTTTTTACGAGCCGATCAATCGATACGAGGTTCACGTTCTCAATTCTCATGTTTAGACTGCGAGCAATAAGTTTATTGTTGAGACCTTCGATTTCTGATACGTTCGCTGACACGTGGAACAAACCACCAAGAAATCCTTTTGAGACATTAATGACGTTTGTGTTCAAGAACCCGAGCGGTCTAGACAGTAATCGGAGACAAAAACAATTTCCTTACAAGTTAAGGTGGGTTTAAACAGAAGGAAGAAAGAGCAAGAGCTAGAACAAGAATATTCTTGTTGATCTTTTAGTATAAACGAAATAGTTATTTATGTATCAAGGGAGTTATGAGGATGTTAATTAGCGAGGGCAACAGATTTCAATCCAGAGGGAGGTCAGTCCCGAGGGATTGTAAGTTGCCCGAGGTTGTTAACATTCAATAACTCACGTGATAGATAATTGATATTATTTCATACTATTGAACTTTTAGAATCAAAATTTGTTGGTTTTCAAAATCAAACGAACGTTATTTAAGAATGAAGTATATAGGCATGATAACCATGGATATATCAACTGAGAAGTTTGTAAATCTTTGTAGAATTCATTTATTCTTGAAAATGGATGAGAGCTTGGAGAGAATTGAGATTTAAGGCGATTTGTTGCTGAGGACGAGAAACCTCGTGCCGTACCATTACCGATAATGTCGGAACCAAAGCATAATTAAATAACCTAGAAGGCAGCAGCTTATGCGCCCATGTTCAATGGAGATGACCGCTTTGGCAACGAATTTGAACATGCGCGCAAAAGCTGCTGCCTTCACGGCAGTGCTTTTCTGGATTTTTTCGATAAAGCACTGGATTTCAATTCGATCTAATCAGCCTAACGGCAAACACAATACCTTCCGAAAAAAACAACTTAGAAACTCGATATTTGGAGAGGAGGTTTGGACCTTAATTACGAAGGCCGAATTCGTGAATGGGTAAAATAATAATAATGATCTTTATTCGTCACTCAAATCAATACACTCATAAGAAAAAAAAAGTATGACGAAAAGGCGAAGTTGCAGCTGAGCTGATTTTAAACTTAACCTAAATAAAAACACAAACATATAAAATACAATCATCGCACTGAAACACGCAGAGAAAGAATCCAAGAACGAAACTAGTCGGGTGTGAAATTATCAAAGTAGAGAGAGCGGAGCATATCCTTCAATCTTTTTTTGAAATTGAGCAATGAGTACTCCCAAAACTGAGCTGGGAGCGAGTTGTAATGTTTAGCAGCACAGAAGGAAAAACTACGCTGGAACAGTGTCATGCAGTGTCTAGGGGTCACTAACAAGATCTTTTTCCGTGTATTAACCCGGTTGAAGGAACGGTATAGGGTCAATCGGTTCCGCAAGTAATATGGAACATTAGTCTTCAGAATTTTATGGGTCTATGTAAGTAGGTGGAGCCTTCGCAATCTATCTAGTCTGAGCCAACCAGACTCGAAATATTTCTCACTAATATGATCGTACTTGCGTATACCATAAGAGAATCTTATACAGGAATTCTGGATTTTCTGCAAGCAGAGCGCATCAGCTCGCAGGAGTGCCGGTCCATAAACACAATCGCAATATGCCAACCTAGACATAACCAACGCCCGGTACAACTCCACCTTAAGTCAAGTCGGCAGTACATCACGACTGGGATAGAGCTGCCTCAGAATGCCGTAGGATGACTGGCAAAGATGTGAGACATGACCAGAGAAGCGCAACTCCGCGTCAAACCACAAACCAAGGTTTCTAGCCTCGTGAACAATCTGAAGGTTGCAGCCTGCCAAATTGATGTTGAAACTCTCAGCGATCAGACCACGCTTACCCCTGGGACCGAACATCACAACTACACCCAATGATTCCGCAGACATACCCATTCAAATTCTCATTTTTATTAACGATGGATATCTTGAGAATCCGCGATATCTATCGTTTTTCCAACCGATTATATTGGCTCATTTGCATAGCGTAGAATGTAGGTGATTAAGTTATTAGATTTATAAAGTTATATAACTCGAAGTGGTTGTGCATTCTACTGATTACAACCTAATTAACCAGCCACTATCAGTCTGTTCGAATCCGACTTGTCAGACTAGTTTAACAGAGTGATAATCGTGTTCATCTTAGACTTCAGACCAGAAGAGATGATTCATCCTTTAGACGCCGGAGGCAATAATATAGATCGATAGATGAGAGACTTAAACAATAAGTTCACCTATCAATTCCTCGACTATAACCCTGAATTAGTTGAGATTCATTTAAAGTATATTCTAGATCTCTCCATGTGCATAAGGTTGAAAAAGCTCATGCACGGCGTATCTCTTACAGACGCTTTAATAATTTTTTTGTTAAGACACCTAGAATACTTGGTGCGGACACTATTTGGCTTATTTTTGGTACAAAAAGTGGTTCAAACATTGTCGAAATACAGCGTTGTTGTTCCACTTCAGGTTTTGCGGATAGATGCCATCTGAATTGTTTGCAGAAGTTACCGGCTTGTCAAATCAACACTAATCAAATCAGAGCTTTGTTTGATCTTTGAGAGTTGGAACACACAGTATTTTCAAGAATATCCGATGGTAAATTCGAGTTATGATGATTCATTCCATATAGATGTTCTGAATACGAAACTCTTTTCATGAATGATTTCCTTTTTCAGAGATGAAGGAAACCTCTATGTGTGTTTTTGATATTCTGACTGAATGGAATGAATCATCATAACTGAAATTTGTCAAAATGAGTTTATTCTTGAAAATTCTAGCGAAAACTGCATTGTTCAACTAGAAAAATCAAAAAATAGATTTGATTTGTTCACTTTTTATATGACATGTCTGTAAGTTCCGTGAATATCCCAGATTTTATGAGGCGGATTTTCCGATGTAGAAATATATCGGCGAGAACTGAAGTAGAATAATAACACAACCTATATGTATATACAGTGCGCATCAAAATTATAGAAAAAATTCATTTTCTCAAAAGAAAAATATTTGGCAAATCCTGAGATAGGTCAATATTTGTTTCACTTACACTTACCAAATTCATATGCATTTTTGAAGGATTTTTGTTGCACCCTGTGCCATCCCCATCAACCCTCTAAATTTTTTGAATAGGGATAGTGGGTCATGTGGTACTTTTTTGGCAAGGTCTTTGTATCTTCTTCACAAGCGTGCAGAAATTTTCAAGGGGAAATTTTCTTTTTTAAATTAGTTACTTCAATTAGGTTTTCAGTATGTGCACTTTGTCATGGCTCATTTACTTTGAGACGATGGTACCTGATGAAATTTGTCACCGAATGAAAGTCGACCATTACAGTTTTGTTCATGCACAACTTTCAACCCCTACGAACCCTTTAATGGAGAAAAAATGGAGTGACATTGGAAATTTATTTCGGCACCACCCGGAGAATCACGAAGTTTTAAAAAAAAAAATTTTCTTGAAAATTTATGCACGCCTGTGAAGAAAATACGAAGACCTTGCCAAAAAAGTACCACATGACCTACTTTCCCTATTCAAAAAATTTAGAGGGTTGATGAGGATGGCACAGGGTGCAACAAAAATCCTTCAAAATGCATATAAATTTTTTGAAAGTGAAACAGAATTGACCTGTTTTAGGATTTTGTTGCCAAATATTTTTCTTCTGAGAAAATGAATTTGTTCCATAATTTTCACCCGCACTGTAGTTTATATCATGATATTTTTACATCATGGTTTATATTGTAGATCAGAGAAATCTTTCACAGTTGTGACACACAACTTATATAAAAGACTCCAAAATAGTAGCGTTCAACTAATCGCAACAACTATACAGACCCATCATCTCAAATGTCGAATTTATTTTTTACGCGCTTGTTCAACGTTATTTCCGCAATATCTCAAGAAGAACAAATGCAATTGGATTGAAACTTCGTAATCAGGTGGAGATTACCAACACGCAACTAGATGCAAAATTTCGTGTTGACCCAATAGTTAGAATTTGAGTGCTTCTCTAGAATAATTTCATGGAATTACAGCTCATTTCAAATTTATTTCTCGAAATCAAACTGACGTTTACAGAAAAAAATAGAACAATATTTGACAATTCTAGTTCAGCGTTTTGGACTCAAAATTTAAGTGGGTAATAGTAGGAAAGTACCGACACCTGATAAGCATGATCTATGTAAAACATGGTGTGCTCATCTGTGATCGTTTCACCAATGATGACGTCACATTTTCATTCAAATTCAAAGCACAGAATATATATTTCCCTGTATTTTAATTCTGCTGACGTCACTTCTTTTTCAGATGGGCACACCATGTTTTGCTTACATCATGCCTGATAGTCTATGCGCATCTTGCAGCAAACATAATTCCTCTTCCAACCTAACATTTCAATTGAATCCATCAATGCATTGATAACATTTTTACTTCTACTATGTTTGAAACCTTGACGGGTATTCGAAATTGTACCGTGACGATCATCGATCAGCAATATGAAATTACTTTATGATCTCCGGCAGGTTATTCTCATTAAAAAAAACTAAAGTATCAATCGCCATATACAGGTAAGTAGATATCTCACTAGGTACGTAGCTACCAATTCTTCACATACCGTTACTGTTTAGTTCTCGGAAATGATTGTTTCCAAGTAAAGAGATCAATCAAAGCATGTATATAAGGATTTACAACTGCGGTGTGCGGTTAAAATGGTCCAGTGGACTGCACTTCCGTATGTTTCACACACACACAACGGACGATCGACGATTAGTTAGCTGGATATCATCACGAAAAGGCCATCATTAATGCTACACCTCATATTCACCCTTCTATTCTTGAATAGTGAGGAGTTTGTTCAACCAGGAAGAAAGCGGTGATGAGAACCGTCCTTTGCGGTGACAGCGGCGTCAAAAATCAGAAACAATGACGCAGATCGCATTCTGTGGAGTGGCCATAACCGAATAGAATGTCTCTTTCTCTATGTACTTTCCGGAGTTCAAGAACATAGAATGAGAAAAATGTGCCTTGTGCAGTTCTATTCGTAGGAAAGAAATGAATGAGTTTTAAGTCCGTGAAATTAATCCTTGAGTATTTCTGCAAGCGTAAAGAATCATGATGATGGTTGTTATTATAGTTTGCTATTGGAATAAATTAGCAGTATATTCATTTGTTTGGATCTGTTGAAATATATTACGAAATGAATGAATGAATGAATCTCAAAAACAAGATGCATCGAATTCCAGGTGTATACTCTTTCCTACATGGTTTCATGAATTATCTGTCTAGTTTCTATATTTACTTTGTCGCTCCTATTTTGCATTCTCACCATACATATAATTGATGGGTAAAACAACTGCATGGAATATCTACTGATTCACGATATGACATGCAATATATACTCAATTCACTTTTATGAACTATCTCGGTTGGCCATGATTCATGCCCATCAAGTTTTCTTACTTAAAACTGACGCAGGTTGGCACTCTGAAATATCGGCGATGTCGAAATAATTCTCAGAGACGTTGCCAAATGCCAATGTCTACTCTCAATCTCAACATAATCAGCACGCTTGGAAACTAAAAATGCCGAAGATAGTTTTGATTTAGCAGAGACAAAGTATCAGGAAGTGCTATGTAGAATTGAAATCTGCTTTTTCTGATAGTAACCCTGATGATTTGGAATCAATAATTTATCACAAGCTATCCAACATTGCGTGAAAGCCAAGGAATTTTATTATATATGAATATATATGTATTTTTTAGCTGCACATCAATACAATAAGAGAAGATTTTAAGTGAAAGAGACGACAAAGAATTTACTTCTATTGGTGCACCCAAAGAGACACTGACTGAAGACTTTATTTTGAATCAAAAATCTGCAACGACAAATTTAGGATTATAATTCAAAAAATGAACACTTTTCGATTGATACACTCCTCACTATAACGGAGGACGGACATCACTCTTTAAAATTATAAAATCAACGGGTTACAAATACAGAAGGGTAAATGAATGCAAAATTGTATGTGAACAAAAACAAGTTGCAGCCAAAATTACTTTCCTGCGCAAATTTTTACAGTATAAATCTTTGGATGGAAATATCAGATTTCTGTAAATGAACATCTTGATTATTACTGCGACCTCTATGTAGAGAAGACAACGTTGTGTAGTTATCTGACAGAAAAATGACTATAACCTAACATTTTCGAAATATACACGGTCAAAGTGTCGTGGCCAACCGGGATAGTTTATGAAAGAACCTGCATCTATCTGGGAAGCTATTCATCCTCCCAGCGGCCATAATTGAAATCGTTGATTTACCCTGGAAACATCTGTGTGCATTTCGGTGATTATGAACCCATGCAGTGTGAGAAATGCTCGAAAGAAAAACAACACGGTATAAACATTATTTCGGCCGATCCATAGGTTATGGCCCACATCAAAGAAATCAAGTGGGCGACCGTGATGGAATCAAAACAAGATCACAGTAGACGTAAATAAATATCGCATATTTTCCGAAACGAACGCATTAAGGAATTTATACAGGGGGTAAATACTTGAATCTCGATCGAGAATTGAAGGGTATGACAATTGTCATATGTTTATGTCGATTTTCTGAGTGTTCTCGAGCATCTGCAAAATTTGTGAGAGTTCTATTCGCCATTTCGACTATGTTTTCAAGCAAATATTCGAAGAAATAAACTGAATGCAAGATATCGAGAAATTTCAAATTCGAATGTTAACATAACCTCATCACCGTTTCGTTCGACTCAGCAACGAGTGGTACGGAGTATACAGTGTGTCCACCGATGGGGTGCCGGTAAGGTGTATATTCCATACCCGAATCGTTCGGTAGGCCCTACCAAAATAACGTACATGATATTACTCGACTAAACATGAAAATCAGCTCAAAATTCGATGTCATTGCAGACCTGAATTTCAATGGTATGAATCAATCCTATCTAATTCAAGTTTTACTGATTGTGGAGACTAATCTCCATCCTATATTCTTTGTCGAGGTAACTGACAAGATGCAAAGTAACATTTATTCTGTGAATTCTCGTTTTTGATCGCAGTTCTATATTAAATTAATTCAGAAAATATTATTTTCCCTTTCAGAACCGATAGAATTTTCTCATTTCTCTCTTTTATAATGGATAAATTGAGTTCCTCTCCACATCCGGTTAGTACCTACGAATCAAATGAAAATACTTCAACAACTCATTGGTAGTTTTCATCGATTTGATGCTGATTATTCGAGCTTGAATACCTGAATTTACTTCAAAAAATTTAGGTTTTAAATTGTATTTCCTTCCTTACTAAACCAAGCAACATGCAACAACAGCATAAACCAGCAAGAATTGTATTTAATCGAAAAGTTCCATAAGTTTAGTAAAGCTGTTACTATTACAAGATATCAAGTACTTTGGATATAGTACTAGATAATGCAATAGTGAATATTTCAGTCCAAAATGTCCGAATTCATACAAAATCACGGGACAAATCGCTTTTTCCCATAGTAAACAATGCATTTTAGGTTATTGTTGGTTCTCCGGTCTCTCCCAACTGTCAAAACTGCTCGTGACTTATACTCCGTACCACTCGTTGCTAAGTCGAAAGAAACGGTGATAAGGTTATGTTTATATTCGGATTTGAAATTTCCCGGTATCTTGCATTCGGTTTATTCTTGAATATTCGCTTGAAAACATAATCGAAATGGCGAATAGAACTCTCACGAATCTTGCAGATGCTCAAGAAAACTTAAAAAATCGACATAAACATAATATGACAATGGGGGTGTTTCCTTTAAACGAAAATGCAGTTATTTTCATGAAAAACCTTCAGAACATCACATTTCAAACATACAATTTCAATATTATATTTTTTTAAAAATGTTTGATCACCTAAAACTGAAGAATAAAAATGGGGATTTGCATTTAAAGGGATTTGTCATGAGTGCACGATATGGCAACGTCGAATTCAGCTTTCTCGGAAAGAAAAGGACGTCAAATGTGTTGCTTTGCTTCGGAAAACAGAGATAGCTATACTTCGATCTGGTTAGAGTAGAGGACAACGACCAAGGAATAGAAAAAGAAGAGCACACGGAAATTGTTTGGTTATATTGACAAAGAACACGTGTCTACCACAGAATAGGAATAAATATTTCGTTATTCTATAGCAGAAAAAGCAATTCTACTAAACAACGTTGTCACTTCGTGCATGCATGACAAATCCCAAACCCCCATTTTGGAACCTGACTTTGAATACTTTCTGAAGGTAATTTGGGAAAATGATGAATTAAACTCATAATAATTATGTTCAAATTTGCATTTGCAGTAATAACCCAAATTCAGGAAAAACACCCATTGTCATACTCTTCAATTCTTGATCGAGATTCAAAAATTGACCCCTTGGGCGTTCACCAATTTTGGCTGTCCGAAATAAGTCCTCATGAATGGCCAGCAAAGAGAATCGCGTTTATCTAAGCTGAAAGCCGTATTTCCTTTCTAGCCTTGCAACCAACCCTTTTTCAATTCCTCGACGACATCCGGTTTCGGCAGCGGCTCTGCCGGAAGTACCGATTACCGGCTTATAATTCATGTCCTGATTATCTTTTCATGGTTGATCGACAGATTGGTAATTATACGCGGTTTATTTTCTGGAAAATATATCATTTCCTCTTCTGATGTTGCGTTCGGTGCTCAGGGTTTGAGAAATTTCGACAGGAAATAATCAAAGATCCCGTGTGACTCAAGTTATTTTTTAAATGCAATAATATTGGCATATTTGGAAAAAAAATCATCAAAAGGTACGTAACGTAAGTGGTATAGGATGGCGCGACTGTTGAGATTATTTTTTTCTCAAAATCCGTTAATATTAACAAGAAATTAAAATGGACCTCATTTGTCCAGAATGAATCAAGATATCAGAAATAAATATTTAAATATTATAGTGTGAATAAGAAAAGCATTTTTTCAAAACAAAATTTTGGGTTGGCTCTTTTTGCGCGCATGTTCTAGGGGAACAGCGTGCTATCGTTTTGTCCAAATGTCTGTAATTTTGGATGATTGAGCCGAAAATGGTCTCAATCGACTAGGTTGGACTCACTGATGACGAATACGTTGTCAAAATCGATTCTGGCCGGCCGAAGACACGATAACTGTCGACAGAAGCAAGCTAGCAACTTTAAACTTTCAGGATAGGTTGCGCATCAGAATGCCGCGGTTAAGTTCGTTAATGGGCCAAATCGACCGAATAGTTTCGGAGTTATAGGCACTTGAAGTTTTGAAGTTATTTATTTTTTATTTCAGAAAGTACCTGAGCGATTGGATTCAAACTTGGCAGTTAGGTGGTGTATAACGACGCGCAACTTTGAGCCAAATTTCGTCAGGATCATGTTGTCAGTAAATTTAAAAAAAAAATTTTTTTCGAAATTTTTTTCCAAAAAATTTTTTTTGTCCGAAAACCATTCTCCATACCAAAAAAAAATTCCACTCCCAATTTGAGCTTTATATTTCACAGCAGTGTTTCAAATTTCAGTTCGATACGATCATAAGATTTGGAGATATCGGGATAAAATATGTCAAATTTCTATGATTTTCTTATCATATCATCCTCATTAAATTATGTATGAAACTTCGAACTGTAATTTTTCGATGAAGTACTGGATTTCAATTCGATCTGATCTGTATTTTTGGAAATACTGGAAAAATAAAATTTTGATTGGGTATATCTACGGAATCATTGGGTGAATTTTACCCATTCACGAATTCGGCCTTCGTAATTCAGGTCCAAACCTTCTCTACAAATATCGAGTTTCTAAGTTGTTTCTTTCGGAAGTTATTTTGTTTACGCAGTCGACCGTTAGGCTGACCGTAAACACAATAACTTCCGGAAGAAACAACTTAGAAACTCGATATTTGTAGAGTAGGTTTGGGGTTTAATTACGAAGTTCGTGAATGGGTAAAATCAGCCCAATGATTCCGTAGATATACCCATTCAAAATTTTATTTTTCCAATATTTCCAAAAATACAGATTTGATCGAATTGAAATCCAGTAATTTATCAGTGAAAAATTTAAAAAAGCACTGCCGTGAAGGCAGCAGCTTTTGCGAGCATGTTCAAATTCGTTGCTGAAGCGGTCATCTACATTAAACATGCGCGCAAAAGTTGCTGCCTTCACGGCAGTGCTTTTTGAATTTTTTTTCTCAAAATCCGTTGATTTTGGCAAGAAATTAAAATGGGCCCTTATTTGTTAAATTTTTTTTTTGTATTTGTATTTTCCGACTATCCTAGGCTTCAACGAAGCCCCTCAGAAGCTTAAGGCTTGTGCGAGTTAGGATACCGGGTGTGTTCTCCGTAGGCTTTGTTACTAATTCCTTGCGCCACGTTAGGAACAGCACTGTTAATTGTTTACCCAACAGCGAATTGTTGGACGGTCCCCTGAAAACCGGAAAAGTTATTTCCCGGCCGAGGATTTGAACCCCAGACTTACGATCATGAGGCATGAGCTCTAACCACTGAGCTACCTCCGCAAAAATGAATCAAGATATCAGAAATAAATACTTGAATATTTTTCGAAATGAATTTTTGGGTAGGCTCTTTTTACTCCTTGTAATCATAATGAAACATTACCAAAAGTTTTTGTGAATTACTTCTCGCTCGAATAAAATGCCTGCTTGATTGCGATTTCGTGAGTTTTTTGCGCCAATGTTATGGGGAACAGCGTGCTATAGTTTTGTCCAAATATCTGTAATTTTCGAATTCTATCCTTAAAATGGTCCCAAACGTCTAGGTTGGACTCACTGATGACGAATCCGGTGTCAAAATCGATTTTGTGTGGCCGGCCTTAGGAGCGATTACGAGCGTACATAGAATCCCACCAACTCAAGATTTTTAAGGTGGGTTCCATTTGGACACAGAAGCTACACTTCTTGACATTTCCGTTGTTGCAGCCAAATTTCGTGACCTTGAAGAACCATAAGAAAAATGGTAATAGAATCTAGCCACAGAAATCATATAATTATCACAGAATAGTAGGAATCCGTGGTCAGATTCACTTCTGTCCGTCCGTATGTGCTCTAACTTTCGAAGGAAAAGACTTAGCGACTGGAAATTGTCAGATTAGGTTTGGAGTGCAAATATGTTGGTACAGTTCGTTAATGGGTGGAATTGGTTGGCTAGTTTCGAAGCTAGGCCGATTTGAAATTTTGAGGTTAGTTCCCCAATATCTCATAAAGTATTGGCTCGATCAAATTGAAACATCGTGGACAGTTCTGGAATACCAACACGCAACTTAGAGCATAACTTCGTGTGGATCCAGTTGTTAGAAAATTGTAAAAAATTTATTCGAAAATTTTTGAAATTTTCGATGAAAATTTTTTTTCTCTGAAAATATTCGTAAGATTTCAATGAAATTTGGCACAAACTTTAGAGTCAGTACTTAACAACAATATTCCAAATTTCAATTCAATACGATATTCTTTTTCGGAGATATAAGGAAAAAAATGAGCTAAATTTCGTTGTTATCTGGAATTTTAAAGTTATTTCCGCAAAATCTCCAGAAGTACAAATTAAATCAGATTGAAACTTCGTGATTAGGTGGAGGTTACCAACACGCAACTAGGTGCAAAATTTCGTGTTGATCTGATAGTTAGAATGGGGGTTTTTCCTGAATTTGGGTTATTACTGGAAATGCAAATTTGAACATAATTATTATGGGTTTGATTCATCATTTTCCAAATTACCTTCAGAAAGTATTCAAAATCAGGTTTCAAAATTGGGGTTTGGGATTTGCCAGGCATGCACGAAGTGACAACGGTGTTTAATAAAATAGCTTTTTCTGCTATGGAATAATGAAATATTTATCCCTATTCTGTGGTACACACGTGTTCTTTGTCAATATAACCAAACAATTTACGTTTGCGATTTGTCAGTTATATGACAGTCTGTGCTCTTCAATGTTTCAAATGTGACGTTTCGAAGGTTTTTCATGAAAATTACTGCATTTTCGTTTAATGAAAAACCCCCATTTCAACAAGCGCGTAAAAGCTCCTGCCCTCACGTCAGTGCTTTTCTAGATTTTTTTCACGATAGATGATACAAATAGATAATAATAAATACATACAAATTCTCGACAAATAATCGACAACTACTGGGATGGTTTCCATTGACTTCCATGCAAGAGGCTCAGCTAACTTTATGGACATGAAGAAAAATCTCATTCCTCATTCCATCCGATTACTTTCTTCTAAACGCAGACTAGTTTCTAAGACTCGCCCAGTTCTATACCTACCCATGTACAAATATTTGCTTTCCTAATGATGTAATACTATCCATACACTGTCATTTCTATTTTTACGTCGAACTTTGAATCGAGAAATTCGCTCAACGATTGACAATTGATGCTTATATTGTGTTTGTTATTTTCGCAGGAGTTGTTTTGCGTCGATCGAATTAAACATGAAAACGATTAAGTCTGTATTTTTTTCTACGTTGACCTCTAAAACCGGGAGGTAGTTTAAGTGTCACATTGTTGCAATAGTTATTCGATTTGCCTTTCCTTAAATCAGGGCCGATATTATAAAACTTAACTGAAAGTTATTTTCAACTTTAACTGAAAATTAAGCAGTAATTTCCAGTTGAAGTTAGATTTGCAGGGTTATCTTTATCTGGTGGTTTGGGTATCAATTATAGTTAAAGTTAAAGTTAAATCGTTTTTTTCCAAAGATTCTCTGTCTTTTCGGTTGACATAAGGGGAATATAACCTCGATTTGTTTGTTGTTATGATATTTTCGGAAACATGTTAGCAAGATATATTCACTTCATTTTTAAAGGACTTTTAATTCAGGATGACGAATATGACATGAATTTTGTTGAACATCCTCGTTGAGAGATATTCACTTCATTTTTGAAGAACTTTTAAGTGACTTTGACGATGATGCCATGAAAATTGTTGAATATCCTTGTTGAGAAAGGATATTTAGAAATCGGCTGAACCTTCTGAACTTATGGGAAGAAACGGAATTCAAAAACCGATTTCGCTTATCTGGACACTATACGCCTGTAATGGAATACATATTCATAGTGATGCAAATGTATTGCTACACGCAGAGTGTATGCATCTTGTTCTTTCTTGATAGTTGCTGGAGATTTTAGGGGTTTTCACAAATCAGCTATACTGACTGTATTATCAGAAATGTCCCATTGAAAATTGTATACTTATTATCTATTTACATCAAAATGCCTGCTATAATCCTCACTCGAGTAAGAATCCAACCTTGAGAGTTCATCATGGCATATTATTGTAATGAAAATATCAGTTACTCTTTCCCTTCAACTATTATAAGATGTAAATGAAAAAAATCATTGGAATTTATTCTTTTCGGTGCCTAATATAACAGATAAAAGTTGTAAAGGCGTAATGAAGCATAATAATACACATTATTTAACTTTTAAGATGAAAGGAAATCATCACAATTGCAATGGATACTTTTCTTATAATAATGACCAAACTGGTAGCCGTGTACAAATTCTAGATATCAGGGCTCGATAACCCGGAGTCACACGAAACATTACCATATTTTTTAATTGAATGACAAATGTTGTAAATTTAGTGTTGAGATTATTACTACTCCCAGTGTCAGTTGAAAGTACTTGCCCGTTGGTGAAGAGTGAAGTATTTGTAAAAAAAATTCTGTACCTAATTGGATTTCGACAAATTTTATTATAATTGTTCAATAATTCCTGAATTGAATGTATCTCATTATTTCCAAAGTTTTTTCTTTTAAGCATTCATTTCCAATCTATTCATTAGTGGAAGTAGTTTTCTAAGTTAGGTTACCGAATAAATACCTATTGCATATACATATATATATATTGCATATTGCAAAAGGTATAAGAATTCAAAATTGATCATTGCTACTCTCCCTCAAATCAGTAATTAATGCTATTTTTATGGAAACCACAATCCATTAAGCTCCCTGATACATAGTGCGAATATTTTTCAACGAAAGATTTGTTTATTCCTATCATATTTTAAAAGGTAGTATTTTTCCAAAGCTTTTCGAACCCAGAAATTGGTTGATAGATTTATTACAGAATCTTAAATTATTTCCTTCTCCTTTTCATAGAAAATCATCACAGTATTTCTTGTCTATGATAGAAATGAGACTTTTATATTATAATTCCGACATTTTTGAGCAAAAGTTTAACTGTCAGTTAAAGTTAAAGATAACTTTCAGTTAAGTTTTATAATACCGGCCCTAAATCACATACACTTAACCTTTTTTGTCAATACATCCGAAAAATGAAGTGAACAGTAACAATAGCAAGAGACGCAATGAACCATGAAAACGAATAATAATAAAAAAAATGATATGATGAACATTTTCTCCACAATATTACTGAATTTATTGTTGAACTCTTCATTAATTTTTTTCACTCTCAAAGTAACAAATTAAAGAAGTACCAACAATAAAGAACAAGTGTGGGGGAATTTTCAAAAAGGACCTCGAATCACCTTCAAAACAAGATGTCACTCAACCCCCTTCCCATTTAATATTTAAGTCTCATCCCCCTCAAGTGTTGATACAAATTTATTGAAACCAACCGTATAAAATGTCCCCCTACGAACCAGGGTTTACTTCTTTTAGCATTTTTTCTGATTTGGAATGGGGACAACGATTTGAAGGGTGGTTACCTTTTCAAATTGAGACACTGTAAAATCCAAAAACAAAAATATAACAGCTGGAGGCATCCTCAAAGATTATGGTGATACTCTGTCGAAATATACACTGCACCCTTCTTATCTTCATGGCCAAAGGATGCTTTGAATTTATTATTTAATTTCCGATAACAGCTCATTTGTAGACAACGTTTGCATTCACGGAAAGAAAGAATTATAATTTCCCACAATTCAATTGTCTCAGCAATATAACAATACTTGATGATATGAAACATTCCAAAAGTTATCTTACATCTAACTACAAAGGCTATGATGATTCCAACTCGATTGAAAGAATCAAGGAATAAGCCTTCAGTCATATTTTCGAGATTTATGTACAGATTTTTTCATTTGAGAAGTTGATATTCCTATTTCAATTCGAAATCTCATATACATTTCAAATCTATCTGTTTCGTAAATAATGATTCTCACAAAAAGCTGAACAAACCTATATACCTGACATATTCATCAGTAGGTCCGATGTAATTATTATTTCAAAACAATTTCGGCTAAAGATTTGAAAATCCCAGACACAGTCTTAATATCAACGAAATGTAGTAGCAAAATGAGGTCAACATGTTGAGCAACAAATAATTTGTGGTGGGAATTATTTGATTTTTCTCCCTTATTGTAGCTACTAACTAGTTTGAATTTTCTGAATAAACTGCATCTGCATTATTTCAAAGATTTCAAGAAGTTATTCCACGTATCCAAAATGACATCACATTCAAACAAATCGGAACTGAAAAGTTGGGACCTTTAAATATAGCAAGACAAGGGTTTCCCCTGTCTAACAAGGCAAGAATATTCTAGCACCTGTATATTTTATTGATTTTCCGGATCTGTTACTGGAATTTCCACAAGAGGGGAGAATATCATTAAGATTATGAATTAAACAGTACAAATAATGAAACCACATTGTTTTTGATTGAACAATGAAGTCGAAGAGGACCTATATTTCTTTTCTGAAGGGGTCAAAGCGAGGACACCCCCTTATTCAACAACCCCACTCATAACAGGTTCGAAAATGCGAGAGATATTATAAATACCCTCACTCTAATAATAGCAAAATTGCGTATTTATATTTTTCGAACTTTTATTTCAGTTATTCCTTCATTCATTTGGGCCCTATTTTGAAATGTTACTAAAATAGTGCAGAATTTGGAGATGCACAAAAAGACCGGCTAAACTTACCCATTTTAAATGGAATTGATAGGATTCCTTCGTCAGTCCGTTAGTGTTTCACTAGTAGTTTATAAAACACAAAGTTATATCATTATTATAAAATCGTTCACTACATAAAATCGCACAAAAATGTAAAAATTTTGTTGTTCTGACACCGCTGTCAAACACAACCACACAAATATCAAATATGGGCGAGTCCAAAATAATTACGAAACAGGGTGCTTAGGACTTTACCCGATGCTCAAAATACGGCAGCACCGTCGTATTGCAGAACGCAGGGGCGTAGGACACAAGAATTTTCTTATAACGTTATTTCACTTTCTGGTATCAATTCACTAGATCTTGTATTAACTACTAATAACGTTGGATCAAAAAATAATTGAAGAATATTCGTCAATTTTCAGGGTTTTTATTCACAAAGAGCCAAATGCCAAATTTTCTTTTTTTAACGTTGTTACGCCCATGTATATTATTCTAATCTCAAGGACGTTGATGTCAAAAATTTTAATATTTCTATTCTAACGATGAAGTCAAGTTCAACGATAGCGAATATTAACAATTATCATCCTTAAAATTGGGTTCCAAAGGGCAAAAATAACAATCATAAATCAATTGACCATATATTTGAGAAAACCGAAAATTGTTTGAGATGTCACCATCACTTTGTAGTGCGTCACAGCAATTTAAATTCACGTGAGTTGGGAAAAACTTATTCAATAGGATAATTCTCACCCAATTCACAAAAAGAATTGCTGAAATTTTGCCAAACACCAATACTTATAGAATCCTATCTTTTGCGATTTTTGATTCATTCGAATTTTAGGTTAGACATGAAGTTGTGAAAGGTTAGGGATTGTCAGCAAACCATATTATTATTTTATTTCGTTTGGAACTATCTGAAAATCGAGAACAATGTTGGAAGGATTAGCTGCTTGGATTTTAAATACCTATTTGGGAAAATATGTTGATTTAAACACAGATCAGCTGAGTATAGCACTACTGTCAGGCAAGTAAAACCTTTATAATATGGATTCACAAATCAAGTTTACAATTTGTATGGGAAAAAGATACTTTATTCTATTCGAAATTATTCTAAGAAATGTGTTTTCTTCTAGGTAAAGTTGAACTAGAGAATCTTCCCCTCAAAAAAGATGCTTTACGACATTTGGGTCTACCTGTTGAAATAAAGACAGGTTTCATCGGTAAAATAAAACTGCAGATACCAGTCAGACAAATTCGTTCAGCTCCATGGGTTATAGCCATCGAACAATTGTATTTAGTTGCCAGTCCCTTACCGATTTCTCAAGTACTGAAGTTAATCCTTTTTTCGTGATAGAGGAATAATAATGTAATTTTTCTAGTGGGACAATGTCAAAGAAGAAAATGCCAGACAAGAAATCAAATTATCTGCATTGGATCAAATAGAGGCTCACTGGAGACTGGAAAATGACTCCAAAGACATTAATACATATTATTCAACTACTTACTCTTCCTGGATGAATTTTGGAGCTGGAATCATATCAGATATTATAGAAAATATACAAGTTGGTATTTTTATTTTTAATTCTATTTTCAAGATGTAGAATTTGAAAATCAATCTGAAAGATTTTTTACAACATGAAATCAGTCAGTTAATTTTTCCTTTTAATAACTCAGTATTATTGTAATCACAATTTGGTTTTGTAGTATTTTCCCCTCTCCTACTCACTGAGAAAATTCGAAGTTATCGAATGTATCCCTCTCTGTAGATAATGTTTAACAAATTTGTTAATTTCAGTTGAATATCGAAGATGTTCATATTCGTTACGAAGATAACATAAGTGTGACTAACAAGTCTGTGGCTTTTGGCATAACAATAGATTCTCTGTCAGCCCAAAGCTGCGATGCCAACTGGAGTCCTCGATTTTGCCATTTAGAAAAAGAAGGAGAGTCCTTCAAGTTATTGGAGATGCAGAAGTTTGGTATATATTGGGAAGACTTAGCACCTGAAAAGATGTTAGCACAATTATCTCTGGCAGATTTAGCTATAGCGATGTCTCCATTTGCGACAATGAAAAATATTAGGCATTATATTCTTCCTCCAGTGTCTGCACAAGCCCACATAAAGAATAATCATAGTGAGCAACCTTTAAGATCAACAGACACTCCAAGGTTCGCTTGTGATCTTGTTCTGGACGATGTTCCAATAACACTAATTGATGTGAGTGGTTTGTAGCTAAAATAGGTAAACCTGTTATTTTTCCCGTCTCAAAGACATTGATTAGATAGTTCAAAAGATGTGGGACTGCAAAGTTCTGAATTGATTTAATTTCAGGTCACATTTTCTATCAAAACAAGCACTCCTTTGTATTTTAAATATTACAAATCATTTTTTAACCTTCACTCAACTATTGGTTTCGTGCGTCGTTTGACATTTGTTATACGTTGGAGGTAAAACAAACTCACTTTCCCGCTTTGTTCATGTTATGAAATACAGCATTTTCAACAATTTTAGGATAAATTCACAAGTTAAAATGATTTATATTCATAGAATTGGTGAATTACTAGACCCGTGAAGCCAAGTTATTGTGTCGTTGTGAAATGCAACATAAATACACCGAGAGACCAAGGAATACATTTGCTTTGTTTACATTGGCGAAGAGCGATTATTTGGAGATTTTAGTGATTTTATTAATTTTACATGTGAAATTTTGTGATAATGGATCTGATTAACTGATATTCAATCTCAGATGATAAACGTTCAAAACGATATAAATGAAAATTGCAGTATTTATCCTTGTCTTCTAAAGCCTCGAGTATCCACATCAGAGATAGAATTTATTATAGGTATAACTATTGAAAATGAAACAGTAAAATGTTTGGCTCATTAATTCCTGAAAATAAACAGCAGAATGAAATCCAACAAATGTATGGAATGGAAAAAACATGGGTTCCAGAGAACTTCTCAGTACTATTTCAAATAACGTTCTATGTTGCAAATTATCTAATTACTACAATATACAGGGTGACCCATTTTAACTTAGGCAGCCAAATAACTCGAAAAATAAGCACACTACGAAAAAATGTTTAGAATCAAAATTTCGTCATTTCGAGGGGGACGTACAATGACGTTAAAATGAGCCCCCCCACCCTTCCCCCTGGGCGGTGAGGGGGGGAAAGTTTGAAATCTTAAATAGGAACCCCTATTTTTTATTGCATATTCGGAATCTTTGGCTAAAAACACATACAATTTGTCTGAAACATTTTTCTCGATTCATGATAGATGGCGCTGTAATCGACGAAATTCAATTTCTTCGATTTCTCTTACTGAGAACCCATGCTTACGATTCTGCAATAAATTAACAATAAAAATACCACGTTTTCATTGTTAATACTCGAAATTAGTCTTAAAACAAACTTCTTATTATTTTTTATTACTCATTAATTACTTCTCAAGAAACTGCATATCGACTACTTCTGTAGGCGTATAATTTGCCATTTTACCAAAATTTTATCAGAGTACAAATGTTAAAAAAATACATAAACACTTGTAACAATGAAAACGTGGTATTTTTATTGTTAATTTATTGCAGAATCGTAAGCATGGGTTCTCAGTAAGAGAAATCGAAGAAATTGAATTTCGTCGATTACAGCGCCATCTATCATGAATCGAGAAAAATGTTTCAGACAAATTGTATGTGTTTTTAGCCAAAGATTCCGAATATGCAATAAAAAATAGGGGTTCCTATTTAAGATTTCAAACTTGCCCCCCCTCACCGCCCAGGGGGAAGGGTGGGGGGGCTCATTTTAACGTCATTGTACGTCCCCCTCGAAATGACGAAATTTTGATACTAAACATTTTTTCGTAGTGTGCTTATTTTTCGAGTTATTTGGCTGCCTAAGTTAAAATGGGTCACCCGGTATATTGGTCTACAGTTGCTATGTCAGTGCTATCATAATCTTCAATTATATATATGTTACAAATAAAATAATTCATATGAAATTTTTTCCTTGAACACCGATTTTGATTCATCCTCAAAAAATTCTTCACTATCCATATAAAATGCTTTTTTATTATGCAGATGCAACATTAGGGCTTTCATAATCTTTAATAATTGACAATAAGGTCAATTCGAAACATATTACAAACAACAAAATGTAGGAGTTCCATCCTTGAGTAGTCGAGCCACATCGGAACGTGTTCAGTTGAGAACAGAGAAAGTTATCTGGTTCATTATTATTATAAAATGCATGCAATATTTTGACAAATCTATCACAACGAATTGCCTTTATATATCATATGGAGATGCGAGTGGTAATCATTCAGGATGGGTTTGTCATTCATAACGCCAGTTATTGTGGTGTCGATAAGATATAATTCTTGAAATGTGTATAACAAACACGAAATATTCTTATCATACTTATCTCATCATGAGTCAACTTATTAAACAGAACAAATTAAATATATAGTCTAACATAATTCCTTAACCAGTGTGGAAATGCCTCCAACAATCTCTACCATAGTTTGTTACTTTGTCAGAACAGTTTTTTCAATTTATGGCGTGAATATAGGATGTTTGCCTTCTCTGGGATAGTTCACATAGTATTCTATTTCTTCCAATGCCAGATAAAACTTAGGGGAATGGGTCAAAAATGCAAATATTCAAATATAAAGTCTACACTACAATATACAACAATGTATTTCACAACGAAACAATAACTAGGCCTAGTTATTCACCAATTCTATTAATATAAATCATTTTAACTTGTGAATTTATCCTGAAATTGTTGAAAATGCTGTACTTCATAACATAAACAAAGCGGGTAAGTGGGGTTGTTTTATCTCCAACGTATGACAAATGTCAAACGACGCACGAAACCAATAAGCGACAATTTCTTTCAAGAATGGGTTATATTTAATGAAAAATAATTGAAATTGTCAGATAACCATCTATATTTCTTTTGATTTCCACTTAATGTGAAAGTGAAGTGTGGTATCGGACCAATTTAATTGATGATGATAAGGCGTTGTTTCCAGACTTGGAGTGATTGGTTTTATGATAGAAAAAGTGACCTGAACATGCATCTGTTCAGAACTTTTGGGGCCCATATCTTCCAAACTACCGAAGACTGCAGTTTTTTTTTTCAGGAGAACATACTGCATACTTTGCAAATGTCGTAATCAATATCTTCGTGATGAGAAGATTTGTGGGTTTACCATAAAAGGCACTTTTAGGTTAGGTTTTGACAACTGTCATTGGATTATAACTGTTTAATATTTCAGTGGCAATATGATCAGGTTATGAAGTGTCTCCATGGTCTAGATGACCTTGCCAAATATAGAAGTTATCGTATATATCAACCTTCCAAAACTGTTAAAGAAGATCCTGTTTCTTGGTGGATTTACGCGATAAATTGTCTGTATCCAGGAAGACCTCCGAGTATTTGTAAACCAAAGCCTACTTGGGAATCGTGTCTCAAGATGGCGAAGCAAAATGTTATGTATGTCAAGATTTATAAGAAAATCTTGGCCACTCCAACCATAACATTGAGTTCCGAGGAGAAGAAACAGAAAGATGAAGTAGAGGAGAGTAGAGGCCTGGAGGAATTGAAAGATTTGAGAGAGGCAAGTTTTTTCTAGGAGCGCTATTACATCTGCAATGTTGATATTTCATTAAAAACCAAAGTCGTCCTATTTTATTCTATATTCCGTTCACTTTCATAATCTCAGTTGGTAGGACTTGGAAAAGGCATATCAGGTTTTGTTCTTGCCCCTTAAATGATGATACAGGTGTTCATTCAACGTAATAACAAATGTTCATTTGTTTCACTCAGATCGCCATGAAGACTGTTAAAATGCCTAACCTCAAAACTAACACAAACAATTCGGCTGGACGGAGCATGTTGGAAAATTGGTTTCCAGGATGGGTCGGCTGGTATTCTTCTGCCCCAGCTGAAAGTGAAACCTCTGAAACTTCCTCACCAGAAGCTAAACAGCTCGAGGGGGAGATCCTTCAAGTTCTATCCGATTCAGTGGAAAATAACAGCATTTTCAAGAGAGACGCTGTTTTTGGAAAATTCAATTTCTGTCTCAAGAAGGGTAGTGTCAATTTATGTACCACTATGGATGGAGAAACGTGAGTAAATAACCATTAGGAATTTTTTTCCGATCGAATGTTTTCAGGCGTTCACAGTGAGAATCATGTTTTAGCATGGTCGTCCACTAAAAGTAAACTACTCCACAAGAGTTAGAGATATCGTATTCGATCGTTTTTAAAAGTATATTATCTTCGAGAAAATCGCTGCAAAATTATTTAAAACTCAATTACAACTTGAATCGATCCAATAAAAATCAGTGTGAGACATTTCGTCAATCTGGTCGCCTTTTCTGAAGTTTGGTTCTTTGCATATGCTTCATGAATGTTCTTAATTTTGAAATGAAGTCAGTTTATCAACGGCTTCGATTTGAAACGAGTTTTCTGAAAATGCCAAGACGTAAATTAACAAACGCTGAGGCTAATAGGGCTATCGGAATGCTACAGGGAGGCCTAACTCAGGTTGTTGTAGCGGAAAGGCTCCAAGTCAGCCAAAGTGTGATATCTCGACTTTGGAATAGGTTCAGGGGGACAGGTTCCGTGTTGGAAAGGCCAAGGCTTGGTGGGCGACGAAAAAAAACACCTGCTCAGGATCGTTTCATCACCGTTTCGGCGAGAAGAAACCCTACATCTATACTCCATTCACTTTTATAAAGTAGCCCAGTTGGCCATGATTTAGGTCTATCATGTTTTTGTAACTAAAACCAAGGCAGGTTGGCGCTCCTGAAATATCGACAACAACAATGTCAAAATAATTCGACGCGAGGTTGCCAATTTCTACTCTCTTTCAATAACAATTCAGCTCCAGCCATAATAAACTAATAAATTAACATTTCGCTTTGACTGTATTGTATTGATCCAATCCAGTGTTTGTATCATTCACCTAGATTCCCAAGAACTGTTAGTTAGTTCTTTTGAGGTTAATTGTGACACAGGTTTCGTAGTACTACTACATTTTCTTAATGGAATATTTCAAGTTGTGCAACAAGGTATTTAAATGACTTCTATAGGCTTATTTCTTGAGAATTTAGAAAAGTAGGGAATTCCATAGCTCCATCCATTCGTTTAGAAGTTTTACTGCCGGGTTATTTGAGTACTTTTATTTTTTTCGAATGAACTATCGCAAAGTAATGGACTGCTCTATCCATCATTTTTCAGTAAAATTCCAAAACACTCGATTCTTGATTTCCGTACAAGAAAAAAGCATAACTGTATCTTCCAACCATGTTTATATACGTGAAGTATTAACAGAGAAAAATGTTTCTTCAACATTCGCCAGGTCCTTGGAATGATTGAACTCACGTAATATTTTCTCAAATTCATTACTTTCCCAATGTAGATTCACATTTTGAAAAATAAGTAATTACTACGACCTCTTCGTAGAGATGACAACGTTGTGTACTTATCTGACAGGAAAATGACTATAACCTAACATTTTCAAACTATACACGGTGAAATCTGTCAGGATGTCATGGCCAACTGGGCTACTTTATAAAAGTGAATGGAGTATACGTGTAGAATGGAAAAAATATGGAAAACTCTTCAAAATGCAGATGGGGTCCAAGTTTCCATCAGACGACGTTTGAGAGAGGTGAATCTAGGTTCTAGACGTCCATTAAGAGGAGTTCCATTAACAAGTGACCATAAGCGTCAAAGACTGGAATGGACAAGGCAACATATCAATTGGAACGATCAATGGCGTAGTGTCCTTTTCACTGATGAATCCATATATGGACGATTTTCAGATTCTCGAAGAATAAGGGTATGGACAATCCCACGCATACCCCGTAATCGTCGCTATGTCCAAGAAGTTCATCCATTCCGAGGGGGTAGTGTTATGGTATGGGCCGGGATATCTTTCAACGGGCGCACAGATCTACACATTTGTCCTGGGAATATGACCGCCTTACACTATAGGGAGCATGTCATTGTCACTCGCCAGATTTGAATTGCATAGAACATGCATGGAATATGCTCCAAAGAAGATTAGATAATATAATATATATAATAATAAGCATTTATTTTCAACAGGTAAGACACCCAATTACAGGAAAAGTGTAAATATTCGAAAAAAAAATATATAAATCCATATAACAGCCTAAATATAAATGAGAAAAATTACAAAACAAAAAAAAATACAAATATAAATCTGGAAATATAAACAATGCAAAAATTAGTGCAAAAATTAGTGTACCCACAACAAAGAAAACCAACACAGGAAAAGAAATAAAAAATTTTGTATAAATCCCTAATTGAAATGAGTTTACTCGACGGTACCTATATACGCCTTCAGAATTTTATCCAAGGAATCAGCAAATACATCAACTTTATCTGCTATTTGATTATATATATCACACATATAATGACTTGACGACTGTAAGCTCAAATTAGTCCTTCCCGAACTCAAGTAAAAAAGAGATCTACCTCTACTCTCCAAACGTGGAGTTAAAATTGGAAGTTTCTCCAACAGTGCTGGGCAGTCAATCCTGTTATTCAATAATTTGAATAATGTATTAAGAGCTAACAGAGCTCTACTAGTTTCTAGTGGCTGAGCATTGAATCTTTTTAGAAGACTCTTGTGGTCGCAACCTATTGGAGGGTAAACAGAGTCCAACCTCCAAACTAAAAATTTGTAAAAACGCCGCTGAACCGCCTCCAACCGATTCACATGACATTCATAGATAGGGCGCCATATTATGCTAGCGTATTCTAGCTTACTCCTTATCAAGGAATTGAATAAGGAGATGAATGTACGAGTGTTTAAGCAGTAGTCTCTATTACGCACTATAAACCCGTATGTCCTGAATGCCGAGGATATCGTATTTTCAATGTGTGGCACAAAAGAACATTTCTCATCAAATAGAACACCTAAATCCCGAGTCTGCGTCACACGATTCAAATCATTTCCGTTCAAGTTATAAGGATACCGAATTGAAAACTTTTTTCTAGTATATGATATTACATGACACTTTTCAACATTCAAGCTCAAGCAGTTAAGAACACACCAACGATATAATAGATCAATCGCATGCTGCAGTGCAATACACTCCAGCAAAGATTTGACTTTCAGAAAGAATTTTAAATCATCAGCAAAAAGCAAACCCAAAACCTCCATTCCATCAAGCAAATCATTTATAAATAAAATAAATAAAAGCGGTCCCAAATTTGATCCCTGCGGAACCCCGGACGATGCGAGAAATAGAAATGAATTCGAATTCTCAACCCTGACATATTGAAACCTACCCCAGAATCCTTAAATGATCTGAGAGAGCTTCTGCCCCGTTTATGGAACCAAATTCCTCAAGAAATGTTCAACAACCTCGTGTGTAGTATGCAAAGAAGATGTCAAGCTGTTATATTTTAACTATATTTTTTTGTAATTTAAGTCAATATCCCTAACTCATGTGGAGCAGTTTAATTTGGGGCGTTTATGAGCTACGCGTAAACGAGCGCCGACCAGAGTTTTTGTTCAGTATTGATTTTGGTTTGCAAAGGATTTCTTACTTCAGATTTCCATGCTTATCGAAGGAATTGTGAGATTGCAGATGGATTCAGAAGAAATAAATTATTTCATGGAGAATTCTTACTCGATGTAGGTTATCTGCAAAATGGAGTAGATCCTGTAGGGTGAATTTAAATTTAAAGAAAAGGAAATTATAAGAGAGCTTCCCATAACGAAGGAGGTTCTACAACATGTATCTCTCTCACTCACCACATTCCGTCAGATACTTCTCCATAAGGGTGCACGTTCATTTGTACAAATCCAAACAGGTCGAGATCAGATTACGCCCCTTGAAATTCGCTGCCAGTTGACGAGGCTACCTAAATCTAAGAACCTCGTTCAGTGGACGACTAGTTTGAAATTTTTTATTTCCTTCAAATTCATTTTGTTCATGCGGTGGAAGCAAATCGTTAGAGAGCCAATCTGATATGATTCACCTATATAATGTTGAGAATATTATCTCATTTTGAGAGCACTTGGCAGTCTTTCAATGGTTAAATAGTTCATAACCTATCTAATAATCTAATACGAGCAGTTTTGACAGTTGGGAGAGACTGGAGGACCAACAATAACCTAAAATGCATTGTTTACTATGGGAAAAGCGATTTGGCTTGTGATTTTGTATGAATTTGGACATGTTGGACTGAAATATTCACTATTGCATTATCTAGGAACTATATACAAACCACTTGATATCTTGTTACAGTAACAGCTTTACTAAATTTATGGAATATTTCGAATAAATACAATGGGGGTTTTTCCTGAATTTGGGTTATTACTGCAAATGCAAATTTGAACATAATTATTATGGGTTTGATTCATCATTTTCCCCAAATTACCTTCAGATAGTATTCAAAATCAGGTTTCAAAATTGTGGTTTGGGATTTGTCATGCATGCACGAAGTGACAACGTTGTTTAGTGGAATTGCTTTTTCTGCTATAGAATAACGAAATATTTATTCCTATTCTGTGGTAAACACGTGTTCTTCGTCAATATAACCAAACAATTTCCGTTTGCGATTTGTTAGTAATATGACAGTATGACAGTCTGTGCTCTTCTTTTTTTATTCCTTGGTCGTTGTGTTCTACTCTAACCAGATCGAAGTATAGCTATCTCTGTTTTCCTAGGCAAAGTAGCACATTTGACGTCCTTTTCTTTCCGAGAAAGCTGAATTCGACGTTGACATATCGTGCACTCATGACAAATCCCTTTACATGCAAATCTCCATTGTTATTTTTCAGTTTTTAGGTGATCAAACATTTTTTTAAAAATATAATATTGAAATTATATGTTTGAAATGTGACGTTCTGAAGGTTTTTCATGAAAGTAACTGCATTTTCGTTTAAAGGAAAAACCCCCATTCTTCTGGTTGATGTTGTTGCATGTTGCTTGGTTTAGTAAGACAGGAAATACCTTTTAAAACCTAATTTTTTTCAAGTTAATTAATGTATTGAAGCTCGAATAATCAACATCAAATCGATGAAAACTACCTATTAGTCGTTGCAGTATTTTCATTTGAATGGTAGGTACTAACCGGATGTGAAGGGGAACTGAATTCATCCGTTATAAAAGAGAAATAAGAAAATTCTATCAGTTCTGAAAGGGAAAATCATATTTTCTGAATTAATTCAATAAAGAACTGCGCTCTAAAATGGAAATCCACAGAATAAATGTTACTTTGCAACTTGTCAGTTACCTCGGCAACATAGGATGAAGATTAGTCTCCACAATCAAAACTTGAATAAGATAGGATTGATTCATACCATCGACATTCAGGTATACATTGATATCGAATTTTGAGCTGATTTTCATGTTTATTCGAGTAATATCATGTACGTAATTTTGGTAGGGCATATCGAAGGATTCGGGGTATGGAATATTTGAAAATCATAAGTTCTTAGTAAGCATTTCTTTATTACTTGAACAGGACAGGATTTATGAAAGATATTTCCATTCAAGTATTCAATGCAGTCAAATTTTTAGCTGAATCTCACTTAAGGTGCAGTATTACTACTGATAATGTTTTGTTTGGGTATGCCAATTGATACCAGGTAGGGAATTTTCGTAAAATCGTCAGTTTTTGATAAACATTCTTTTTTATTTTCACAAAGAAAAAATATAAATCATCACTGATCGGCATTTTAGCCTAATTTGATCGTCCTTGAATCGTATTTTAGAAACAAAAACCACTGTGACAATACACTGTTCCTATCTACTACACCCAGAAATACCTGGCAGTGTCCAGAAATGAAAAATTTATTAGCACGATGATATCACAAAATATTTTTGCAATATTTTACCTCCATATGAAAGTAACATCACACAAAAAGGCTGTTGACTGAACTAAACAAAGGTCTGTTTATTTGCCCGTTTATGAAATCAGGGACTCATTTCATATTATGTACACCAAATTTATACTATCCTTTTCAAAAAAAAGTGAATATATCCATCCAAATTTCCAAATGAATACGAAATCACGAGAGAAATCGCTTTTCCCCATAGTAAACAATGCATTTTAGGTTATTGTTGGTCCTCCAGTCTCTCCCAACTGTCAAAACTGCTCGTAACCTATACTTTCGAATCAATTCTAATTCTTCTTTTCAGATCACCAATGCTTGAACTTGAGTTCAAAAATGTATCCTTAAACATTGTGAGCAAACCACGTACTCAAGCACACCTAGTTGAGCTTTCCCTCGGTGCTCTCTATCTCAAGGATAAAATTACCCAAAATTCTTTATTCAGTGTGCTTGTTGGTCCTCCCGGCCTCGAAAGAGGTTATGTAAGTCGATCTAGAGGGCCCCAAAGTCCAAGGGTTAGTGTGGTACATCAACTTGACCCGTATAACGAATGCTTATTTTACATTGCCTATGAGAAGAAACCCGCCAGTTCTAACGCAGACTATAGGCTGTGTATTCAGTCGAAATGTTTGGACATAGTTTATCAACCGAGTGCAATAAAGTGGCTGATTGAGTTCTTGTGTTTACCTCACAAGAAGAACATAACCCAATCCAGGATAGAGGCAATGAAAAGTAGAACGAAGAAGGAACTTATGAAAAATTGGGAGCAAATCCTTGGCGGGAGAATGGTAGGTTCATTCAATATTTAAACCTTCAATTCACCTACAAACACCCATGAACTACGAACAGTTCAATATTATTTATTATTTTCCTAAATATTCATAACGTTTGGTACATACAAATGTAAATTTTGCAAATTCGTAGTTTTGACGGTAAACCCGCAATATTTCCCGTCGCCGAGATATTAAAGAGATATTTACATCATTGTACGCAGTGTGTTTTTTTGAATAAAAAATGTGAAATCGAACATAGGCGGTCTCCCTTAATTTGGAAGATATGGGCCCCCAAAGTTCCAAAATGAGTCGTTTTCAGGTCCCTTTTTCCACCATAAAAACGATTTCTCACTTCATTTATCTAGTTCACAAACCACCTTTGAACCTTCAACTAACAATAAGCAACAAGAATAATCAATATTTAATGAAAAAACAATGAAATTACTGGACAACCACTTAACCTCTATTCCTTCTGATTTCGACTCAGTCTAAAAGTGAAGTTTGGCAATGGCGCGAATTTCATCGGTCGGAATCGTGCCATCGTGCGTACTCGTGAATGAGATTATTGCTGGCGAGAAAAATGAAATATGTTCTTAGTTCTTACTGTTTACTGCGATACTCTAAATCTTCCAATAGGAGAATTCGTTTCTAATGAAAAATCTACAAGGTTGAAACACATAGTAATGGAATGAGAATACACCCTGATATATATTTAAACGTACATTTTTTTCATATATGATAGGTCGCGCCCTTCCCAGATTTCCAATGAAATCGAGGTTATTATATAACCCATTTTATTGGAATACCCTGAATCTCATTCTAAACTGGGACCATCTCGAAGACAACAAAAAACGAAGTTGATAACAATTTCCCTATTTTGAAGGGGATAGAAAGAAAGTTCAAACGAAAATATTGAGAGTGAAACCTTAAATCAATATTCTCAATGATTTTGTTTTGATGTTAGAATAACCACCTCTTTTTCAGTGACAGAAGCATTTTCCTTACAATCATATCCTTCAACTGTCCATCATTTCATATTTCCTGCCAGCAACTACTCTTCGGTCATAATACGTTGGCCAGCGATGAAAAGACGCTGTTGCCAAGCTCCGCTTTAACATTGAGAAATATTTCGTAGAAATATAGGTTAAGTGGCTGTCTAATATTTTCACTTTTCTTCCTTTAAATAATGAATATTCTTGAAAGAAAGTGTCGCTATGTGTTGGTTGAAGGTTCAAAGATGATTTATGAACTAGATTTGAGAAGTAAGAGACCATTTTTATGACGGAAAAAAGGATCTGAAAATGCAACAATTTGGAACTTTGGGGGCCCATATCTTCCAAATAAAGAGAGACCGCCTATGTTGGCCTTCATATTTTTTGTTCAGGAGCTCACACTGCTTACAATGATGTGAATATCTTACTTATAGCTTCGCGACGGGAAATCTTGCGGGTTTACCGTTTTGACATATACTTCATTCACTTTTATGAAGTCCGTCAGTAGTCCATGGAAATTTGATACATTCCATTCAGTACCTATATTCAAAAAATATTAGGTCATAGTGATTTTCCTGTCAGATAATCACATGTAGCACACGAAGCTCAAAGTAATATCGTTTGTAAGTAGAATGAAAAATTTATACAGTGGGAGTCAGCAACTGGTTCCTTATTACAAACTGAAAGCAAACAATTTATGATATCAATATTTATTATCCAGTGGTAACTATTTTACAGGTGAATAGAACAACTTGGGACTTACAATTTGATATATCAGCTCCCCAAATAATTTTTGTTGAGAATTTCTGTGATCAAGGTGCTTCAATGGCTGTGATTGATTTTGGAAGACTGCAATTAAAGAATAACAGTGAATATGTCTTATGTGAAAACGAACAAACAATTAGTAAAGCTAGTGAAGAAGAAGGTAAGTTTGATTGTATATTGAACTGAAAACTGACACTAAAATCATGACTGATCATCAGTATTTTTGGCTCTCTCAAACTTTCAAGTTACAAACTACTGGAAACTGCACCAAGAGGGTTTTGACCCGTTGAATCTCTTGAGGTCGTCAGATAGATGGGATCATTAAATTTATTGGCCCTCTCATATTTCATATATTCCATTCTTTTTATAAACTATCCCGGTTGGCCATGATTTAGGTGTATCAAGTTTTTTTACTTAAAAATCGTCACGCTTGGAAAATAAAAATGCCGCAGGTAGTTTTGAAGAAGCAGAGACAAAGTATCAAATGCTATGTAGAATTGAAATCTGCTGTCTCTGGTAGTAACCCTGATAGTTTGGAATCAATAATTATCACAAGCTATACAACATTTTCGACGTATGTGAGTGAAAACCAAGGAATTATATTTTATGTGAATAGATACTTATTTTTTAGCTGCATATCACCACAATAAAAAAGATGTTAAGTGGCAGAGACGACAAAGAATTTCTTTCTATTAGTGCACCCAAAAATACACTGAAGACTGTATTTTGAAAAAAAAATATGCAACGACAAATTTGGAATTATAATTTGAAAAATGAACACTTTTCGATTGATATACTACTCACTTTTGCAAAGGAACATTTGGAATATAACGGAGGACGGATATCACTTTTTAAAATTATAAAATCAACGGGTTACAAATACAGAAGGGTAAATGAACGCAAAATTTTATGTGAACAAAAACATGTTGTTGCAGCCAAAATTATTCTCTTGCTCAAATTTTTAAAGTACAAATCGTTAAATGAAAATCTAAGATTTGTGTAAAGAAACAGTTTGATAAATACGTAATTTCTACAACCTCTATGTAGAGAGGACAACGTTGCGTAGTTATCTGACAGGAAAATGACTATAACCTAACATTTTCAAAATATACACGGTGAAATGTGTCAGAATATCATGGCCAACCCGGATAGTTTATAAAAATGAATGGAGTATATTTGTAACTACCAACTCCTACATATATTATGATTGGTAGATATAATTAAATCGAAACAAAAAAATATATATATTAGCACACAAAATAAATACATCGCTACAACTAATGAATATTTTGGCACAAAAGTAAATACATTTGCAAACAGCGTATATCCCTAACAGCTCCTCATAATATTTCTTCCTTTATCTTGTCGTCGTAGATATTGGAATGAACGAATATTTTTTTTAGAAACATTTTTGACACCTTGCTCAACTCCTCCTCAGAGTGAGGCTAGTGATTCCGAAGATCATACTTTGGATATATCAAATATGGAAAATTTGCCAGCCGATGTTCTTAACGAGACCATGCTTCACCAGAAGATATACGAACGTTATACTGTGGAACTGACAGATTTACAGATTTTGGTCGGAAAAGTGAAAGACAACTGGCGATACGCTCATAACAAGGGTAGTTCGACATTACACGTTTTGGACAGATTCAACATATCGATCCAGGTTGAAAGACGGGTTATTCATACAGTAGATCCTTTGTACCCCAGTTTGACATTCAACGCCAATCTACCGAAATTGGTGGCTCACCTGAACGAATCCAAAGTTAATTCGGCGAGGAATCTGTTACACATTATAACAACTACAGGGTTGCCATCGCCTTTCAATACTTCAGAATCAGTAGACGACTCCGTTTTTGAGCCCGGACAAGACGAAGAACCTTCCTTGAGTGTTGATACGAGCCTAGAGTTGTCAAAGTTGCTCATGGTGCAGTTCATAGTTGACCATATGTCTTTAGAAGTGCAGAGTAGGGGTAGGAGTGTGGCGGAACTTCAAGTGTCGGGTGTTAAAGTTGCATTGATGAAGAGAAGTATTGATATGAGCGTTACTCTGACGGTGCACAGTTTGTTGCTTGTGGACGCTCTGCAGACATTTGGAGCCGATTTTGAGTTGTTGGTTGCTAGTCACAAGCATGTCGGGTAAGCTCCTCAAATGTATAATTGGCCAATGGGGGTTTTTCCTGAATTTGGGTTATTACTGCAAATGCAAATTTGAACATAATTTTTTTGGGTTTGATTCATCATTTTTCCAAATTACCTTCACAAAGTATTCAAAATCAGATTTCAAAATTGGGGTTTGGGATTTGCCAGGCATGCACGAAGTGACAACGGTGTTTAGTAGAATAGCTTTTTCTGCTACAGAATAATGACATATTCATTCCTATTCTGTGGTACACACGTGCTCTTTGTCAATATAACCAAACAATTTCCGTTTGTGATTTGTCAGTAATATGACAGTCTGTGCTCTTCTTTTTCTATTCCTTGGTCGTTGTCCTCTACTCTAACCAGATCCAAGTATAGCTATCTCTGTTTTCCAAAGCAAAGTTCACATTTGACGTCCTTTTCTTTCCGAGAAAGCTGAATTCGACGTTGCCATAACGTGCACTCAAGACAAATCCCTTTAAATGCAAATCCCCATTTTTATTTTTCAGGTTTAGGTGATCAAACATTTTTTTAAAAATATAATATTGAAATTATATGTTTGAAATGTGATATTTTAAAGGTTTTTCATGAAAATTACTGCATTTTCGTTTTAAGGAAAAACCCCCATTTAGGTTATGAATATTTCAAACTGTCATGGTCTCTCTGATGATGCCAGAGTTTGCCAAAAAAAAATAAGGGTTATGCAAATTACAGCAATAAATGAATTTTTAAAACTCTACAAAATCAATTCTAGGAATAATGTCTATAAATGCGCATGAGGAAGATGGAAAACGAAAATGTGATTTCACAAATATTCATTTTCAAAGGAAATTTTGATGTAATCTGCTAATATGTGTCGTTTGTTGTGATATTATATAATTTACTATTGATCCCAGGCTCGGATACCATTCAAGAAATTTGCTCTTCAAGGTTCCAGAGTAACCCTCGAAATAAATATCGAAATTGGCGTTTTTATCAACTTTTGGGCAAGTTACAGCTGATATAAAATCGATCTCTCCACAGGAACATTACCAAAACTCTGTTAATCAACAACGTAAACAGAATGACGGAGTGAATGTATTCACATTGCAAACTGTGACGTCGCAAAATCTGACTCGCGTTCAATATCACGTGGTCAATAGAGGTTTTGTCATCATTTGAATTAATACATTTGGTTTTTCACATTTTAGATCTAATGGTAAAATCTGCGAATATTTTTTATATATCTATAACTGATGTGAGTTTGAACATCGTTGTATTACACTATCTAGTTTGTTCATATTGGGGGTTTTTCCTGAATTTGGGTTATTACTGCAAATGCACATTTGAACATAATTTTTATGGGTTTGATTCATCATTTTTCCAAATTACCTTCAGAAAGTATTCAAAATCAGATTTTAAAATTGGGGTTTGGGATTTGCCAGGCATGCACGAAGTGACAACAGTGTTTAGTAGAATAGCTTTTTCTGCTATAGAATAATGAAATATTTATTCCTATTCTGTGGTACACACGTGTTCTTTGTCAATATACACGAACAATTTGTCGTTATCGATTTGTCAGTAATATGACAGTATGACAGTCTGTGCTCTTCTTTTTCTATTCCTTGGTCGTTGCCTTCTACTCTAACCAGATCGAAGTATAGCTATCTCTGTTTTCCTAAGCAAAGTAACACATTTGACGTCCTTTTCTTTCCGAGAAAGCTGAATTCGACGTTGCCATAACGTGCACTCAAGACAAATCCCATTAAATGTAAATCCCCATTTTTATTTTTCAGTTTTAGGTGATCAAACATTTTTTTAAAAATATAATATTGAAATTATATGTTCGAAATGTGATGTTCTGTGGGTTCTTCATGAAAATTCCTGAATTTTCGTTTGAAGGAAAAACCCCCATTTAGGTTATGAATATTTCAAACTGTCATGGTCTCTCTGATGGTGTCAGAGTTTGCCAAAAAAAAATAAGTGTTATGGAAATTACAGCAATAAATGAATTTTTAAAACTCTATCATACAATTTACTATTGATCTCAAGCTCTGATACCATTTAAGAAATTCGCTGTTCAATGTTCCAGAGTAAATCTCCAAATAAATATCGAAATTGACGTTTTTACCCACAGGAAAATTACCAAAACTCTGTTAATCAACAACGTAAACAGAATGACGGAGTGAATGTATTCACATTGCAAACTGTGACGTCAAAAAATCTCACTCGTGTTCAATATCACGTGGCCAAAAGAGGTTTTATTATCATTTAAATCAATACATTCGGATTTTCACATTTTAGGCGTTCAAATGGCAAATATTGAGTAAAATCTGCAAATATTTTTCATATATCTATAAGTCATAAGTTTGAACATCGTTGTATCACACTATCTAGTTTGTTCATAATTGCACAAGTTTAACCAGAAATTTCAATAGGATGGACTCAACATCTGGAAGCTTGAGAGATAGTGAGCCAACATCTCCAATATCGCCCGCAAGTCCGGATCCAAATATTTCCCGACCTGTTCATACTTCACCCATGGCTCTTACTCAAGCGCTCTCATCTCTGACTGCTTCTCCTATGAATAACGAAACGACCCTTAGGACAACCACTTTATTGGACGCAGAAGCTCTGATCACAATTGAAGTTATATTAATAAGTGGCCAAGAACCTATGCAAATAGTCAATGTACAGTTCAATAACTTGGATATAATAGGTGAGATATAAAAGAAATATACTTCATTCACTTTTATGAAGTCAGTCGGCTGACCATGGAAGTTTGACACATTCCACTCTGTAAATTTTTTTTATTTAAGAATCTGTTGGCATTTCTTTTTTTTGCAGCAAATCAAGAAACACTAGTGGAACTCGTGGGATTTGCAAGGAGAGTTTTTCCAAAATCTCATAAGTCCTCATGTGCGAAGCTACCTACGGCAATACCATCTAGTGTGAGAGCGTCGAACGACTCTTTGCCCAGCTTGTTGGAGCCTAAAATTGCTAAAACTGAACTCACCTTCGATTTCCACAGATTGAATGTTCTCTTATTACGTGGAATTATGAAAGACGGCGTTCTGCGCGGAAAGAAAATCTGTACAGCGACCATGAGCGGAGCAAAGATTCAAGCAACTGTCAGTGAGTATTCAGAAAAAATGAGACAAAAAATTTTATTTAAAACATTAAAAGTTTTACCGACAATTGAAGGAATGTCATGTACATCGATCCGAGTTTTCTGTACTGGAAGGATAGCTTTTAAGTATCTAGAATCCTGTTTGAGTTTCAAAGGTGAGTCGGTCTGATGATCGGTAAAAGCGTGGAATTGCAGTAAATGAATCCCTTGGACAACGCTTCGGTGTAGGGGCTTTGGTTTGATTGGATAATTAGATCAGTTCAGGGGAAAATATTTGTTGATTTATTGGCAGATATTCATCCTTGTGTCATGTTAGTTCATTTTATGTAACTAAAGTTCTTTTTTCTTCATGAACCATTCCTTATTTTATTAACATGATAGGTTCCAAAGTGGAGATAGAAGGTTCTTTGGGAGGACTACAAGTGCTGGATTTGACACCAGAAGGACAAATGCATCAGAGAATAGTAAGCGTTGGCAAGGATTTACTTCAAGAAGATCAGATTCATCCAATGTATGTGTGTGTGAATGAAAACGACAAAGAGAGGGCCTTCAGTTTCAAGGTTGTTAGAAGTTTGGAGCCTAAGGATGATAAGGGTAGGATCGTTGTCGAAGATTAGTACCCTTTGATTATTTTCACAATTTCAGATGTCGCCGATATAAGGATAAGAATGGCGTCCTTGTGGTACACTCATTCTCCCCATTTCGTTTGTGAATTGCAATCATGCGCTACGGAATTTAAACAATACATGTCACATTTGGCCAGATCTATAAAAAGCGCAGCTACAGATATGGCGTTGGGTCTAGTTCAAGCAAGGTAAGTTGCTTGAATTATTCGAAATTTTCTTGATTATCTCCTGATGAACAGAGCAACAAATATATATTTTCTTGATATTTTAGGGCTGAGGCTTTAGCGCAATCCATATACATGAATGCTAGGTTATCTTCTTCTATATATGGGAGCGCTTTTTCTCTATCGGAATGTTCTTCTCCTCGAAAACGGAGGAGAAGCAGTTCTGTGGGAGCATCTGGATTTTCTTCAGCGAAAGATACAATTTCACAAACGCCTTACAGTCCTGATGATGATGATGACTTTGTTATAGATATCAAGTAAGTTGCGACATCTTCTCTATGGAAATGTCTATCGAAAGTTATTATTAAGATGTATGAAACAATGGTGTGTTCACTGTTTCTTGTCAAAATTTGATGGGTCTCAAACTAAAGTTCCGCCCGATTTCTTATGATTCTCATACTATTGTGGACATAAACATGAAGACAAGAACTACGTCTTTCCTCTTTATCTGTAAAAGAGAAGCGGCTTTGCAACCTTAATGGGAGTTTTTCCTTTGAACGAAAATGCAGTTATTTTCATGAAAAACCTTCAGAACATCACATTTCAAACATATAATTTCAATATTATATTCAAAAAAAAAATGTTTGATCACCTAAAACTGAAAAATAAAAATGGGGATTTGTATTTAAAGGGATTTGTCATGAGTGCACGATATGGCAACGTCGAATTCAGCTTTCTCGGAAAGAAAAGGACGTCAAATGTGTTACTTTGCTTAGGAAAACAGAGATAGCTATACTTCGATCTGGTTAGAGTAGAAGACAACGACCAAGGAATAGAAAAAGCAGAGCACAGACTGTCATACTGTCATATTACTGACAAATCGCAAACTGAAATTGTTTGGTTTTATTGACAAAGAACACGTGTGTACCACAGAATAGGAATAAATATTTCGTTATTCTATAGCAGAAAAGGCAATTCTACTAAACAACGTTGTCACTTCCTGCATGCATGACAAATCCCAAACCCCAATTTTGAAACCTGATTTTGAATACTTTCTGAAGGTAATTTGGGAAAATGATGAATCAAACCCAAAATAATTATGTTCAACTTTGCATTTGCAGTAATAACACAAATTCAGGAAAAACCCCCATTGTAATTGTCAACAAAGATGTCAGATAATAAGTGATTCTTCTTTTAGGTTAGACATAATTTTGGATAGTCCTGTTGTTGTGCTTCCAAGAGGGCCCAATAGCTCTGAGGTTTTCATAGCTCACCTTGGCAGAATAAATGTCAGTAATAAGAATGTCCAAGAGTATTCGAATTCATCCAATGGATTTCACGACAGATATTCAGAATCGAATGGATATCATGAGAGTTATTCAGAATCAAGAACAGAGTTCTATGAAATCGAGATTCGGAACATGAACATCTTCTCCCTGGACACAAGCTCCAGAAGGGCAAGAGAATCTAGAAAGGACCAAGTACCTATGTAAGAATAATTTGTAGAAGAGTTGAACGGTTTTTTAATTTTTTTTCATTGAAGGATCAAACCAGATGTGTTATATTCCTGTAGTACTTTGGCAAAACCGATATTGCATGACACTATGGTCAAATTGGACATAGAGAGAGAGGTCACCAAAAGTGTTCTAAATTATAGCAATGAGTCCCTTTTACCAATGGACGATGATGAACTCAGTGGTGATTCTCCAAGGAGTAACATACAGATCACAGGATCTGTAGTAACAGCTCTGAAAGTTTCCTTGACCAGGATGCAGTACGAGCAAGTCCTAGATACCCTGCAGTGGTTGACTTCGACACCGAAGATTTCGGAATCAGTTATGAGATCTTTGAAGCCGCAGTCTGCTCTTGGGGATATAACAGAGGAAGATACCGGCGTGACAACTCTCAATATGGATCCCCAAGTAAGGGCTAAGTTGTTCCCAGCCATGACAAATATGTCTAAAACTAAGAGTATCACTTCAAGAATGGCGAATATAAAAGGTAGAATATATAATATTTACATTATTTTAAGCAGTGATCTAGTTTTGAATGGTGGATGAAAGAGATTTTAAGCAAATCCTTTTAACTTTAGGTTGTGCAAAATATTCAGTGTGTTTAGTAGGAGATGCAATAAGAACATATACCCATTCCTTTCACTTTTATAAATTCAGTAGGTAGGCTTTTGAAGTTTGGCACATTCCACTGTGTATAATGAAAAATTTTTAGGTTATAGTAATTTTCCTGTCAGATAACTACGCGGCATTGACTGTTATACACAATAGGCGACTTCGGCCCAAGTTGCCAACCCACAATTTACTTAGCAAGTTTACTTTCACTGGGGAACGGGAATTTCAGGACAAATCCGACATGATAAGGTTCGCATTATTTATAAATAACCGTAAAACATGCCTCGGCTCTTCAAACCAGATAATTCCTTCCAAATATAGGTTTTTGTTAAGATCGTCCCCGATTGGCTGAAATTTAAGTTGGGATTCCTGATTTCATGCAAACAGTGTCAATTTTCGTATGATACGATCCGAAAATCAACTCTGTTGTTTCGTTTGCCGATTTTCTGCTGCGTAAATATGAAATATTCGGATGGTTACTGGAACAAGCGCGTGAAAAAGGTTATTTACGGAATCTGGTTGATGAAAATGCTGTCGATTTACTGTCACCAGATCGATTTTCTATGGTGAATATCCAGAGCATAGAACAATCTATGTTTACTTTAGGTTCCGAGTTCAGAACTGTACGGGACGGTTCTAGCACAGATCTTAGGTCTATGCTAGAACCGTCCCGAACAGATCTGAACTCGGAACCAAAACAAACCTAAAGTAAACATAGATTGTTCTATGCTATAGATATTTACCATAGAAAATCGTTCTGATGACAGTAAATCGACCGCATTTTCATCAACCAGATTCCGTAAATAACCTTTTTCACGCGCTTGTTCCAGGAACCATCCGAATATTTCATATTTACGGAGCGGAAAATCGGCAACCGAAACAACCGAATTGATTTTCGGAACGTATCATATGAAAATTGACACTGTTTGCATGAAATCAGGAATCCCAACTTAAATTTCAGCCAATCGGGGACGATCTTAACAAAAACCTATATTTGGAAGGAATTATCTGGTTTGAAGAGCCGAGGCATGTTTTACGGTTATTTATAAATAATGCGAACCTTATCATGTCGGATTTGTCCTGAAATTCCCGTTCCCCAGTGAAAGTAAACTTGCTAAGTAAATTGTGGGTTGGCAACTTGGGCCGAAGTCGTCTATTTCGTATGTAAGTAAACCAAACCATGGTAAAAATAAGTAAGAATTGACGTTTCACCAAATTATTGACAATGACATTCACGTCATTTCACGTGTGCCAATCTGACTGAGTTCTGGAAACAATAACTTAATGAAACTATGCCTAGGCCTACTGACTAACTTTATAAAAGTGAATGGAGTATAGTTGCCTGTTTTGTTACCTATTTTTTTCCTTACAGCTTCCTTTGAGCTTCCAGTATTCACTATCGAACTGAGAGGAAACATTCCATCTACAGAACAGGGTTTAATTGATGTATCCTTCAGGGATTTTGTGTTCAGCTACGAGAAATCTCACAAATACGAAACTAACATTCAGGTTTGACTCAGAATTTGCGTGGTATGCATTGAGCAATCTTTATGGTTATGTGATTCCAGGTTTCTCTAAGGTCCATATATATGGAGGATCTTTTACAGCCTGAGGGTTCCAGACAACGCGCCATGATGATTTCGTCTTCAGGTGGAGACCTCCCACCTAATGCGTCAAGCATGTCGAGATCTTGCCCGGATATAACCTACAATCAGTTCTATCCGGCACATATACATGGATCGCTTCCAGATCACTTAGAAACTTCAACCATATTCGGAATGACCAATAATAAACCTCAGAGGATGGAACAGTTATATCCTTCTACCCCTCCCCCTTCCCCAACTCAGGGGAAGAAAACAAGGATTGAAAAGAACTTGGTATTGGTTTCGGTCCTTTTAGTTGATAAGGATGCTCCGAATTTCAACTCGCAGTATAATTCAGTGAGTGCCGTCAAGCTTGTAATCGACATCAAAAATAAACCCGTTTACTTATATCAAAAATAAAGATTTATTTCAAGGCTCACTAATATTAAAATATCACATATTCAAAATGAAAAGCTAAGTATCAAAACAATAGGATATTATTCAAAGAGCGGTAATGAAGGTCATAACTTACCCAGTTAAAGTTTGCAGCACGAGCAGGGGGCAAGTGGTGTCATCAAGTGAGTTATTGATTTATTACCACAGCTTGAATACTATACTTTAAGTTAAGTTGACCTGACGATCAATAACAATTGTGAAACAGCTGTAGTCATTCTACTTGGATCCGCTTCTTCAGTGTAGGTGTTTTGGTTGATTGGGTGATTAGCTCTGATCAAGGGGGAATATTTGTTGATTTATCGACGGATATTCGTCCTTGTGATTATGTTATTTACTATACTTTATCTTTGACTATCTCAGAGTAACAAACAACATAGAGGGACTGTAAGCAGTTTTTGGGTGTCCGCAACATGCTTTTGTCGACGTAGTCAGATTGTGATTTATTTGGAAATGCGCAATGATATTATCTTATTGTAATTGTATATTAAATGAAATAAAAATATTAATCTTACAAATTCTCGGTTAGTTATGGTAATTTGAACATTTCATGATAGATATTTTTCTTCAGTTTCGAATTTGTGGTAAGAAGAATACTTACCCTTTTCAGTATCTACCTGCTAAAATCCAAGCTTTGGCAACGATGCCGCATTAACAGTATACCGCCGGTCAATCTGTCATCTGTTGTTTTTGTGAGTTTCTAATCAGTTTTTAGATATTCCTTATGTTTACTTCGATATTTTTCGAGTTATTACAATACTTTAATTCACTATGGGACGTAAGAAGTGTGTTGTTTGTGGAGAATCCCGAGAATTGATTGAAATATCGTATCACAGGTTGGTAACTGGTTTGTTAACAAGTTTATTTTGATTGCGGTCAAAGTGTCAAATTTTCTATCTCATGTTGCGGACAGCATTCGCCTTCTAAATATGACGTATGCTACCTCTATGTACGAGAGGATAGTCAGCCCAAGGAAATCCAATGTTGCCAAATGTACGCATAGAGATTAATACTTAACTCATATTTGAAAACCTATCAAAAATCGAACACCGTCCATAAAATAGTGTATGGTTAAGTTTAATTTTGTTGTCTGGTTAGGTTAGGTTAGTTTAATTTAGAACAGTGCCAGTTTGAATCAGAAACGGAAATTTGGTTAGGTCAGTTAACGCCCAATTTTCCGTTTCTGATTCAAACTGGCACTGTCCTAAATTATACTAACCTAACCTAACCAGACAACTAAATTAAACTGAACCATACTCTATTTTATGGAGGGAGTTCGATTTTTGATCGGTTTTCAAATATGAGTTAAGTATTCATCTCTATGCGTACATTTGGCAACATTGGATGTCCTTGGGCTGACAATCCTCTCGTCCTCTATGTTGTTTGTTACTCTAAGATTACTATAACAATAAATACTAGGATATAAGTACAAGGAAAGAATTTCATTGACAAATCACAAAAAATTCTAACTTTTTGTCTTATTTGTCATACCTTTCGGTTAATTTGTGGGATATAAAAATACGCACTGCAAACCTTCAGTCCTTGCAGGTTTTTCCCCACGCTGCGTCCGAGCCGAGGTTTTCCTCTCATTTTTTTTCTTTTTATTATTGTGAGTTATTAAAACTCATGTTGTACGTTTACAGATACTATTAATGGCTCGAAAGCAGTTGAATAATGAATATATAATTTAATAGGAGTAGACATATATAGTTTCTCTACTCCTAATAAATTATATATTCATTATTCAACAATACTGTCTGTAAACAAACAATGTGAGTTATAATTACTGAATACTATAACTCACTACAATCAATCGTAAGAAAGAGAGGGAAATTGCATTGCGAGTATCTTCGGCTAGATGGAGGGTGGTAAAAGAACCTGCAAGTACTGAACGATTTACAGGACGTATTTTCGTTCCTCGCGAATGAACCGAAAGGTGAGAATTGTTGGTAATTATTTGACGTTTCTCAAATATCCCAAAGTTCTGACAACCATCGATAATTTTTTTTTATTTGTCAATAAAGTTTTTTCTCTGTACTTGTAGTATCATAGTATTTATTTTTATAGTTGTACATAAAGTATAGTCTGATACTAAATAGGGAGCCATACTCGAGTAATCGTTTAATTTCTGAAATGTTACAAATAAGCGTCCATGACTCGGTAAACTCTAGAGCTGATATTCAACAACTCAGCCGATTTTATTCTTCTTTATTGAAAACAAGCAGAAAATTACGAAATTAAAGATTAAAACAAGATGAATCTTCTAGTCCCTCTCGACATCACTACTTGATCTTCAATATATCACATACATGCGTTTACGTTTTTTACCCTAATATGTTTCGAGTCCGCCGTTCCTTTGATTTCACCTCCGTCTGTCGGCGTACTGTCTGCATATTGGTTGCTTTGTTTGTCCCCGCTTTTTAATCGGTTATGATTTATTTTTACAAGAAATATTGGAGGATTGATTTGGTTCTTAACAAAATGATTTTGGGAAGATACACTTGTTCAGTCTGTAAGTACTATATCTATGTTTGTATATTTGTATGTATGTTAACTTTACGTTAATCCTAAGCTGTCTTTTAAATTGTGTAACTTTTCTTTGTGTGTCGAAATTATTCCAAAACCACTTTTTCTGTGATATTTTTCTAGTCAATAATTTATAGTATTGCTCGTTTTTCCTTTACTATTGTGAACAACTTCATCAATGTTACGAATCATGTTTTCCGTAAATTTTGTAGAGCCCTGAGGATGGAAATAAATTTTTCCGAAACGTCGGCGAACTGACAGAGTATCGTTTCCTGCATCCTTGATCCTTACACCATTAATCTATCGTGAAATAAAGTATAGTATTCAACTTGTAATGATCATAACTCCTTGATGAATTACAGCGCTTGAAGCGCTTGCAAACATCATCTGCGTAAGTGACCTACTTTCCAGCTCTTTGAATAGCAGACTTAAGAAGCCTTGTAAAATTATTCTTAATTTCATATTGTATTCTGAAGTATATTATATTCTATATCTCCGATATTATTTTTGGATTTGTTTTTATTTCTTTGTTTTTTAGTTGAATATGAATGCTTCCGTTGATTTTAACTGCTTGGATTTGGTGATAAGTGTGGAGTCCTGGGTTGTACTTATAGATTTCTTCAGCGCATCCCCTACCTATTTAACAAATGTTTCAGATAAAGTTTCCCCTCAAGTACCTGATAATGTTCCTTCGGGTAAGCAACCTGTTTTAAATCGTTGGGTATCACTTTGCACATTTCCTTCACTTGTTTCAGAAATTCTAGCTGAGAATGTAGGTACCAATATAACAATAAGATCCCTAACAATGGTACTCGTTAAATCAGGATCAGATATCGCTAAGGCGAACATATCGAAGGTTGAGATTGGTATTAAGACGAGTGGTGCCCAGAAAGAAGTAGAGGGCACTTTGGGATCTATGTCTTTGATTGATCTTACCCCTCATGGTCATTTGTATAAAGAGAGATTCTCAACTTCAGGATCTAAGGCTTTGAAGTTCAAATATACTAGGTGAGTCCTTTTATTCGTCACTACCATTGAAAGCTTCAACCATGAATTGCTTTTGAAATCCCTCATATTTCGAAGTGAAATTGATTTTTAGGTCCTTTTGTCACTGTCACAATACTCTTATACTCCACTCCCCTTTATATAGTCAGTAACCTTGGATTAATTTTATTAAATTTGTTCAATTATAATAGCTGTTAAAATCCGCAAATTAATGGGGGTTTTTCCTGAATTTGGGTTATTACTGCAAATGCAAACTTGAACATAATTATTATGGGTTTGATTCATCATTTTCCCAAATTATCTTCAGAAAGTATTCAAAATCAGATTTCAAAATTGGGGTATTAAAATTTGGAGGGCATGCACGAACTGGCTATGGTGTTTAGTATGAAAGCTTGTTCTATGTCTATAGAATAATGAAATAATGTGGTAAACACGTGTTATTTGCACAGATCAACCAGATAAACCACTCGCGTCATTTACTTAGGAAATCTATGTCAACGCAGATATGACCCTGAATCGAGCTAATCAGAATTTTAGCAGGCGTTTGGGGTGCCAATCAGATTGCAGGAATAGGATTACGTCACTCTCGCCGTTTTCGGACTCGCTTGAAGAGGTTATAAACATGTAAACAAACTGAAATGAATTTTTCATCCTATTAATTGATGAATAATTTCGTATCTGTTCCATTCAAGAATATAATCCAAACATTTCTTTACAACCAAATCAATTGTTTAGTCATCTTTGAGGTTCTATTTTATGATGAAAGGCCTCATTATATGTTTTAATTATACAACAAGAATTGGAATAGAACTTAGGTGGACTCATTCATAATGTTCATTTTATATAATATAAAGGAATCCCAACTGAAGTAAAATCATTGCAACCTCCATTATTCAATTAAAACGATGGGATGTCTAATAAAATTGTATATGATTGCACAAACACTAGGATTGGAATCGAACAAAGTTGGTCTATTCATAGTTTGATTTTATATTGAAATGAATCTCATTTGATGTGAAACTACAAAGATTCTCTGCTTAAGGTGAACGGGTTTTCCATAACATTTTTCCAAAATTTTCATTTACTCCAACCGAATTCTTCTACAGGAGTTTAAGATGTGACAAAACACTCGCTTTGGTGTTGGAAATTTGCTTTTCAAATGGTTTCATCGAAAAATCTTAGTCTGATTTTGATTTTGTGATTCCTGAATCCCGACAAATCCGTTTTTACATTTAGATTTTAGATATTCCAAAATCAAGTATTCAATTTGACAGCTGTTTCGAGGAAGAAGAAAGTGTGGTTATGTCTGTTATATTTCTCAAGGTCGGAGAGACGCGATTCCCGCAAACGATGAAGTGATTTGTCTTGTTGGTCTGTGTTATTTGTCAATATAACCAAACAATTTGGTATTCGATTTTTCATAGATATAACAAACCATGGATGAGGCCTGTCAGCTTGCACTGTGTAATCATATGTTGCCGAGAGAGATAGAGCTAGTGGTGGCAGAAAGCCCGCGGATTCCATTTAAAAAGCATTAAATGCGTATGAAAATTCTGTTTTTTATGCGTTCTTCCTGAGAATTTTCGGTGCAAATATGAAAATAATGAGAGCTTACATTGGCTAAAGGATTATTTGTTCTTATAGCTACAAAAAGGGATTACTGAAAATAGCAGGAATTAGATAAAAATGATTGATGTAGGTACTTTTTTCTTGGCGCAAGCTTTCGAGATTTTATTATTCCTTCATCAGGAGAACTAAAAATTTACAATGCAGTAGGAGCATTAAAATGAAAGATTATTTTATGATATAGAAGTATTATATTTGACATCAATGAAAATTATTAGGTGAAAATATTCCTGAAAAATATTGACTCAAGTCGAAATGATATTCTATATTCATTTCTTGATTCAGGGATATTGATTAATTAGAATTTATAAAATCTAAATGAGTCATATGAAAAGATGGAGTTGAGACCACCTATATATCTCTTCTTGAATTCATCCTTTTTTCATTTCGTGCAATTCTATTTTTTTAATATCTTCTTCGAACTCTATTATTTTCTAATAAATTTGGTTCATGTTGTTCTTTGTTCTGATATCACAAAAATGTACTAAGCAGGTAGTCAAAATTTCAAGGACATCACGGAAGAGAAATAAAAAATCTATAGAAGCACTGACGTGAAGTCAGCAGCTTTTGCGCGCATGTTCAAAAAATAAAACACCAAAACTTAACTCTCGCAAAAGCTGCTGACTTCACTTAATTTCTTTTTTAGGTTTTTTCGAGTTATTCTGGAAATTATTCCGGAAAAACAACGATACCGAGGGAATAACCACGAAATTTGACATATGTCTTCCCAATATCTCCGAAAATTATAATCGTATCGAATTGAAAATTGGTACACACAGATTTGAAGTATGAAGGTCAAGGTCAGAGCACATTTTTTTTTTTAAATATGATCAATAGTTTCCGAAAAAAAAATTTTTTCGAAAAAATTTTTGTTATATCTACTTACAGTACGAACTGAAAAAAATTTCGCAAAAGTTGCGCATTGTTTTGCTCCAACTAACTGTAAAGTTTTAACTCAATCGCTTCATCAGTTTTCGAAATATCAGGGAAATAACCTCAAAATTTCAAACAGCTATAGCTTCGAAACCGTTTCACCGATTTAGCCCATTAACGAACTTTACCACGGCATTCTGATACACGGCCTATCCTGGAAGTTTCAAGTCGCTAGCTTGCTCTGTTCGATCGTTATCGTGTCCACTGTCAGACGGCAGAATCGATTTTGACACTGGATTCGTCATCAGCGAGTCCAACCTAGTAGTTTGAGACCATTTTCGGCACGAAATTCGAAAATTACAAACATGTGGATGAAACGATAGCACACTGTTCCCCTAATGAGAACATGCGCGCAAAATGCCAATTGATATCGCCGTAATGTTCAATTAAATAAACTTTCAATCAATCCAAAATCCAATGTTGAAAGAATTATTCAACATTTATTAACATTTGAGATTTAATAACTTAATTCATTTGAACAAAATTTCATTTATACCAATGTTAATAATAATTTTAAACAAAATGCTTGCTGCAAATTGAAATGGTGTTTGTGGGAACAAAATTTTTTCTTCGTACCGCCACTCACCATCTTCTCCACAGGATATTGTCCTTTGAAAATCTGTAATACATAGAAAGTCTTATCTCTTATTCAGAAATTAGGAAAAAAATAAAACAAATCAGTTTCAATTAAATAAAAAAACCCCTTGTGAAATTTCATATTTTGGCCTTTTTACAACCTGTTTGTACAGTTTACGGCTGATCAAGATTTAGCCATGTTCTGTAACTATAATATACACACTTAAAAAGAAAACACTTTGAAAAATCTTACAAAAAGCATGAAATAAGATGCTTTTGAATGCGATTTGGCGGCTTCTTGCCACTCCTAGCTCTATCTTTCTCTAGACAACACGTTTCTCTTTCCCTCACCGCTTCCATTGTAAGTTATAATTTCTATGGTTTTTTTCCATTTGCGATTTGTCAGTAATATGACAGTATGACAGTCTGTGCTCTTTTTTTTTCTATTGCTTGGTCGTTGTCTTCCACTCTATCCAGATCGAAGTATAGCTATCTCTGTTTTCCTAAGCAAAGTAACACATTTGACGTCCTTTTCTTTCCGAAAAACCTGAATTCGACGTTGCCATATCGTGTACTCAAGACAAATCCCCTTAAATTTCAAATCCACATTTTTAATTTTCAGTTTTAGGTGGTCAAAAATTTTTTTAAAGATGTAATATTGAAATTATACAGAGTGTAACAGCCAAATGGAATAAATTCGATAACGAATAAATGAGGGGGTGTTAGGGAAAACGCTCGGACACGTCGATTTGTAATTTTAAATGCGCATAGTTTTCAAGAAAATAAAATTATATAGGGTGTTCCATGCGACCGTGGCCTATACCAAATTTCTTATTTCAAATGTAACCCCCTGTATATTATTTATTTTTGGATTCTTCAGAAAATTCTAGACATAATTCATGTACAATGTCCTATACCTATCTTCAACTTTTTCGGAAATATTAAGTGATTTCAGAAATGTTGAGTAACGTTAGAAGACAATTCTACACCAGATTAGCATGTGGCCAAAACGTTCGCGGCGAGCATTTTGAACATTTCCTACATTGACATTAATGTTTTTTCTTGTTTTTTTTTTAATTATTGAGAAATAATCAGTATTACTTATTAGGTTTTAAGTGTAATGTACCGAATTTGTGAAATAAAATAATTTTTTTTATTCAAAACGTTGATTTTTGAACTAAATCTGAAAACAATTAATATTTCCGAAATAGTTAAAGATAGGTATAGGACATTGTGCATAAATTGTGTCTAGATTTCTCTGAAAAATCCAAAAAATAAATAATATACAGGGGGTTGCATTTGAAATAAGAAAGTTGGTATTGGCCACGGTCACATGGAACACCCTATATAATATTATTTTCTTGAAAAATATGCGCATTTAAAATTACAAATCGACGTGTCCGAGCGTTTTTCGCAACACGCCCTCATTTATTCGTTATCGAATTTATTCCATTTGGCTGTTACACTCTGTATGTTTCAAATGTGATGTTCTAAAGGTTTTTCATGAAAATTACTGCATTTTCGTTTAAAGGAAAAACCCCCATTGTATATGCTTGATAAATTGAAAAATATAATGGATAACTTCAATGTTCAATGAATTGCATTGAGAATATTTTCACTGCTTATTGCCCTTTTTCAGACACCAACCAACAGAAAACAAAAACTATGATGCCCATCTCGAGATAGGCATGTCTTCCGTTATGTACGTGCACACGAAAAGATTCGCTGCAGAACTACAAGCTTTCTCCAATCATTTCACTCAGTTGCAAAGGGTTATGGAGGGCATTAGGGCAGCTACAAGTGGACAGAAGCTTCGCAACGAACCACTGAAGCTATCGCTTAGTATTTATGCTGGTTCCCCCATCATACTGGTTCCTGTTAGCTCCAAAAGTTCCGATCTACTTGTGATCAATTTGGGGCAGTTATTGGTCAAGAATCGCTTCATGAACTCTGGAGATCAAAATACGATCAGCGTGGAAACTAAAAATACAGGTTAGTTATGAACGTGTTGAAAATTTTCAATATCTTGGTGAGTCAACATTCTCAAATGACTAGGTTGGACTCACTGATGAGGAATCCGGTGTCAATATCGATTCTGTCCGGCCGGCCGGCTGTCTGTATGCAAGATTACTGGCGTACGGAGGAGGATTATATCGAATTGAAAATTTCAGAATGAGTTGCATTTCACAAAGCGACTGCTAAGTTCGTTAATAGTCAACATTGCTTGAACGGTTTTGGAGTTACAGCCATTTGAAATTTTGAGGGTTATTTCCTTGATATTTTGAAAATTACTGAAACGATTGAATTGGAACTTGGCAGTTAGTTGGATCTTAAGGACTTCCAACTTTTTGCAAAATTTTCTTGAGATCGTGCTGTAAGTCAACAGAACCAAATTTCAGTTCGATATTACCATTATTTTCGAAGATATGGTGAAAAATATGTAAAATTTTGTGGTTTTTCCTCGGTATCCAAGTTTTTTCCAGAATAACTCAAAAAGAATCTAGAAAAGCACTGACGTGAGGTCAGGTAACATCCTTTGAGCATGCCTGCAAAAGCTGCTGACTTCACATCAGTGCTTTTCTTGTTTTTTTTTTAAATGCTAAAACCAATTGTATTCAGTTCGATCGTCGTTAATTTTGTGTCAAGCACCATATTATTACTACGGTTAAGTTCATTAATGGGCAAAATTGGCCATTGACTTTGGAGTTTTTCTACTTAATTTTTGTTGGAATTTTATTTTCCGAATCTATCCATCATTTTTTTGGAATTTGGAACATACTTTGAAGTTTAGTATTCAACAAGAAAGTACCAAATTTCTTCCTGATCCGATATTTTTTTTTTTAAATATTGGGAAAAAATATTACGAATTTCATTTTGGAAACAAATTTGAATAAGCATGTAAAATAACCTGGCTTCTGGTCAATGCTTTTCCAGAATTTTTTTACGAGTGCAGTCATCAAGATAGGTCATAGGAACCCTTGGACAATTTTTTTTATGTCGCTGCCAAACTCAATGTGAAGAATTTTTTTTATATTTTCAACGATATTCTTCAGATAAAACGACTATTTTGGATGTCATGTCTGTGGAACTACAGAATATGGATTTGTACATGGGTCGCAGAGAGAATGGTGTAAAAACTGCAGTTTCCGATAGTTTGCAGTTGGGAGGTGTCCATCTTTATAGGAATGGACCTTCACTTTTGACAAAGAAGTTTCAGGTTAAGTTTAAGGTAGAGAGAAATCTGATGAATTTCCTTCCAGAATATAGAATTGGTAAGGTTTTAAACCAGAATTTGATGATATGATACGAATATTTTGTTTTCTAGTGCCCGATATGAGTATTTATGGACAACTTTCAACTTTGGACGCTACGGTAGACTCTTCTCAGTATCGTTTACTGAAAGGATTGTTTGCATTCAATTTAGGAGAAGATACTGAGAGAATATTGCCGTCTGTTACCTCACCTGTAACTAGCACCTCGGTAAGTGTTTGTAAGATTCATCAGACTTAAGTATCATTATAAAAAAAAAATAAAAAAGCACTGACGTGAAGTCAGCAGGTTCTATGCGGATGTTCGAATTCTGGTAAACCCGCAAGATTTCCCGTCGCCGAGATATTAAAAAGATATTTACATCATTGTACTCAGTGTGATTTTCTGAATAAAAAATGTGCAATCGAACATAAGCGGTCTCCCTTAATTTGGAAGATATGGGCCCCCAAAGTTCCAAAATGAGTCGTTTTCAGGTCCCCTTTTCCACCATAAAAACGATCTCTCACTTCATCTGTATGGTTCACACACCACCTTCGAACCTTCAACCAACAATAAGCAACACTTTTTTCAAGAATAATCAATATTTAATGAAAAAATAATTAAATTACCGTACAACCACTTAACCTCTATTCCTTCTGATTTCGACTCAGACTAAGAGTGAAGTTTGGCAATGGCGCAAATTTCATCGGTCGGAATCGTGCCATCGTGCGTATTCGTGAATGACAGGTTATTGCTGGCGAGAAAAATGAAATATGTTCTTAGTTCTTACTGTTTACTGCGAAACTCTAAATCTTCCAATAGAAGAATTCGTTTCTAATGAAATCTACAAGGTTGACACACATAGTAATGGAATGAGAATACACCCTGACATATATTTCAACGTACATTTTTTTCATATGTGATAGGTCGCGCCCTTCCTAGATTTCCAATGAAATCGAGGTTATTATATAACCCATTTCATTGGAATACCCTGAATCTCATTCTAAACTGGGACCATCTCGAAGACACAACAAAAAACGAAGTAGATAAAACCTCCCTATTTTGAAGGGGATAGAAAGAAATTTCAAACGAAAATATTGAAAGTGAAACCTTAAAGAAATATTCTCAATGATTTTGTTTTGATGTTAGAATAACCACCTCTTCTTCAGTGACAGAAGCATTTTCCTTACAATCATATCCTTCAACTGTCCATCATTTCATATTTCCCGCCAGCAACTACCCTTCGGTCATAATACGTTCGCCAGCGAAGAAAATACGCTGTTGCCAAGCTTCGCTTTAACATTGAGAAGTATTTCGTAGAAATATAGGTTAAGTTGTTGTCTAATACTTTCACTTTTTTCCTTTAAATAATGAATATTCTTGAAAGAAAGTGTCTCTATTTGTTGGTTGAAGGCTCAATGATGATTTATGAACTAGATTTGAGAAGTGAGAGATCATTTTTATGGCGGAAAAAAGGATCTGAAAATGCAACAATTTGGAACTTTGGGGGCCCATATCTTCCAAACAAAGAGGGACCGCCTATGTTGGCCTTCATATTTTTTGTTCGGGAACTCACACTGCTTACAATGATGTGAATATCTTACTTATAGCTTCACGACGGGAAATCTTGCGGGTTCCGAATTCTTTGCCGAGGCGTTAAGTGATCCTATATCTATTAAGTATTATGGCTCTGTAAGTGTTTCTGTTACATAAATTTGTAGTTCAGAATTTAGGTTTTGTATTTTTTTTTCGGGTTTTCAGTCCCAATATCTGAAACAGAACTATTAAAGATTAAATAAAAATTGTTTTTTTATGGAGACCGCCCTATGCGGATTGCAGGATTAAAGTATTTGTCAAGGTCAGTTTCTAGGAAAAGAGGTTGTCTAATGAGCAATACCGGAACAATGCAAACGATCAACATAGCGAACTGTAACGTTTCAGAGTACAAATATAACTCCTTCGTCCCACAAGCGAGAAAATATGCAGAATTATTTTTTTGATATCTCGTTTTTTTAAAGCTTTTGTCGAATTGAGTCCAACCTAATCGTTAGAGACTGAGAAGAACGATAGCACGCTGTTCGTTATAAGTTAAATGATGCATGTTCAATGTTGTCATTTATTATAATTCTGAACATTCTCCTTCTGAAAATATTCAGGTCGATTCTGTTTGCAAATATCAATTTGGCCAGGAAAAAGATATTGCTATCATAGCAAGATTGGAATTATTGGTATTCTGATCAACGATTTGTAGCAATATGCAGGTCGATTCTGTTTGCGTATTGTTATGAACCTTGCTATTCTAGTCATATTGCTATCTTTCTAATTTATAGCAATATGGCCATGATGTTACGTATTCTGTTCAGTGGTATAGCAATATTTGTTATGAATTTTGTCATCATGGACTTCCATAATTGGTGATTTCAGAGCTGACAACACTGTATTTTGTGACTTTAGAACTACAAGGAAGAAGAAAATAACCCTAATTCGTGAGTTTTCTTTATGGTTTCGCATACATAACCTCTATCTACGGCTTTCTTCATTCATGTAAACATCATAGACAAGATATGTAATAGGTATATGGTAAACATCGACATAAAAAATGTTAGGAAACGAAACGAGTCAAATTGAACAACTAATTTTCTGGATACCAATAAAATATTGGTTATCAGAAATCGAATGCAGCAATTTTATTCAGGCGTTAATAATTCGACATTCGATAAACTTTTTCGTCGGCACTTCAAAGGGGTTAGAATAATCATCTCAGCTGTTGCCTATGACTGTATCTTAATTTTCCTTGAAATTAAATAATATTCTAGAGAACCTTGAGCACATTTCCATTAACATATACTTTTTTTTATTCATGTAAACATCGACTTATTCGAAAATGTTATGAAACAGAAAAACCAATTAAAGTCAAATTGACCCATTTCCTGGATACCGATAGAATTTTGGTTTCCAGAAATCAAATGCAGCAATTTTATGCAGGCGATAATAATTCGAAATTCGATGAACTTTTCTGTTGGGAATTCAAAGGGATGGCTGTTGTTGAGATCATTAGAATAATCAGGTCAGCTGTTGATTATTCTGCCGGTGTTTTAGTCTAAAAATCCTTAAAATTAAATATTCTAGAGAACCTTGAACACATTTCTATTAGCACATTCTTCCCTATCTTCAATATTTTCGAATTCTTGGAAGAAATAACACTGAAACAAATGGATCTCTGAGAGATTCCTTTTCTAAACTTTCTTGTTATGAAGCATAGCAAGTACTATTTTGAGGTTGCTAAGATAGCAATGCTGATAGCAAGATTCTTGTTAAAGTGACAGACCATATTGCTCAAAATCGTTGATCGGAATACCAATAATTCCAATCTTGTTATGATAGCAATATCTTTTTCCTAGCAATATTGCTATTTGCAAACAGAATCGACCTGATGATCTGTCACTTTAACAAGAATCTTGCTATCAATATTGCTATCTCAGCAACCTCAAAATAGTACTTGCTATATTTTATAACAAGATAAGTAAGAAAGGGAATCTTACAGAGATCCATTTGTTGCAGTATTATTTCTTCCGAGAATTCGAAAATTTTGAAGATAGAGAAGTATGGGCTAATAGAAATTTGTTCAAGGTTCTCTAGAATATTTAATTTTGAGGAAAATTCTTGGACTAAAATACCGGCATAGTAAGCAACAGCTGAGATGATTATTCTAATGATCTCAACAACAGCCATCCCTTTGAATTGCCAACAGAAAAGTTCATCGAATTTCGAATCATCAACGCCTGCATACAATTGCTGCATTTGATTTCTGGAAACCAATATTCTATTGGTTTATATGAATAAAAAAGGTATATGCTAATAGAAATGTGTTCAAGGTTCTCTAAAATATTTAATTGCAAGGAAAATTCTTAGACTAAAATACAGGCGTAGTAGACAACAGCTGAGATGATTATTCTTATCATCTCAACAACAGCAATCCCTTTGAGTTGTGAATGAAAAAGTTTATCGAATTTCGAATTATTAACGCCTGAATGAAATTGCTGCATTTGATTTCTGATAAACAATATTCTGTTGGTATCCAGGAAATTAGTTATTGGTCAATTTGACTTTTTTTGTTTCCTAATATGTTTTATGTCTATGTTTACATGAAAGCCGTAGATAGAGGTTATGTATGCGAAATAATGAAAAAAAAAATCAAAAAGCACTGCCGTGAAGGCAGCAACTTTTGCGCGCATGTTCAATGTAGATGACCACTTCAGCAACGAATTTGAACGTGCACGCAAAAGCTGCTGCCTTCACGGCAGTGCTTTTTGAAATTTTTTTCTGATAAATTACTGGATTTCATTTCGATCAAATCTGTATTTTTGGACATATTGTAAAAATAAAATTTTGAATGGATATATCTACGGAATCATTGGGCGGATTTTACCCATTCACGAATTCGACCTTCGTAATTAAGCCCCAAACCTTCTCTACAAATATCGAGTTTCTAAGTCGTTTCTTCCGGAAGTTATTGTGTTTAGGGTCAGCCTAACGGCCGACTGCGTAAACACAATAACTTCCGAAAGAAACAACTTAGAAACTCGATATTTCTAGAGAAGGTTTGGACCTTAATTACGAAGGCCGAATTCGTGAATGGATAAAATCCACCCAATGATTCCGTAGATATACCCAATCAAAATTTTATTTTTCCAATATTTCCAAAAATACAGATCAGATCGAATTGAAATCCAGTACTTCATCAAAAATAACAGTTCGAAGTTTCATACAGAATTTAATGAGGATGATATGATGAGAAAATCATAGAAATTTTTTTTTCAAATTGCTCTAATAACACGATTATCACGAAATTTTGCATAAAGTTGTCTTTCAGCATCTTAAAACTAGCTGTGAAGTTTAATCAGGACTGAATCAGTATTTCTCGAGTAATACCGAAAAAATCAACGATATCGAGAAGAAAACCTCGAAATTTGACATATTTTTTCCCGATATCTCCAAAACTTATGATCGTATCGAACTGAAATTTAGTACACTGCTGTGAAATTAGAAGGTCAAAGTGTGAGTATAATTTTTTTTGGATATGATGAATGGTTTCCGAAAAAAAAATTTTTTTGTAAAAAAATTTCGAAAAAATTTTTTTTTTTAATTTACTGACAATATGATCTTGACGAAATTTGACCTAAAGTTGCGCGTCGTTATACTCCACCAAACTGCCAAGTTTGAATCTAATCGCTTGAGTAGTTTCTGGAATAAAAAATAAATAACTTCAAAACTTCAAGTGCCTACAACTCCGAAACTATTCGACCGATTTTGCCCATTAACGAACTTAACCGCGGCATTCTGATGCGCAACCTATCCTAAAAGTTTCAAGTAGCTAGCTTGCTTCTGTCGACAGTTATCGTGTCTACGGCCGGCCGGCCGGACAGAATCAATTTTGACACCGGATTCGTCATCAGTGAGTCCAACCTAGTCGATTGAGACCATTTTCGGCTCAATCATCCAAAATTACAGACATTTGGACAAAACGATAGCACGCTGTTCCCCTAGAACATGCGCGCAAAAAGACTCACGAAGTAGGGTTATTTTCATCTTCCTGTAGCTCCAAAGTCACAAAATACAGTGTTGTCAGTTCTAAACTCACCGATTATGGAAGTCCATGATAGCAATATTGCTATGTCAAAATTCATAACAAATATTGCTATAACTTTCGGAACGGAATACGTAACATCAAGGCCATATTGCTATAAATTAGAAAGATAGCAATATGACTAGAATAGCAAGGTTCATAGCAATACGCAAACAGAATCGGCCTGATTTTTTGTTCTATAAGTCTAAATTGCTCAATATTATTGTATTATGTCATTTGAAAAATTATTCATTCAATGTATCGTTCACTTCAGCCTTCATTTTCCGATTCGTGGACGCTGTCATCTCTCAAACTGGATCTTCAAAATGTCACCCTTCGACTCAGAGAGAATGCAGGCTCCCCGCCATTCACATGCATAAACTTCATCAAGTCCCGCCTAACCGTGGAGACTTTCAGCAATCTTAGTCAAGACATAGACTTGGTTTCTCAGGAGATATTGGTGATGGACACGAGGTTCGATCATTCACCTGGAGGCGATCCTCCCAACGTGTTTACCAACATCTTACAACCGGTCAAGACGTCAAACCAAGCGGAGTCCGTTCAGGCGGAAATACACAGCAGGAAGAGGCAGGACCACACGAAATTCACAGTTTTATTGAACAATATGAGGCTGATGGGTGTTTTCGACTGGTGGGAAACCTTGCAGAAGTTCATTTTTCAAAAAATCGAAAACATCGAAGCTAGTCCAGAGCGTCAGAAGATGATGGTGAGCAATTGGAAAACAGAGCAAGGAACTTTCGAAGTAAAGTTGAATATTACGGATTCTGAATTAGTGGTGGTTGAGAATACTGCTCAATGGGATACTAACGCTGTGATATTGAAGGTAAAAGGTTATTTTTTGTTTGATTTCTTCTTTTATGAATTCAGTGCGCAGGCTGTGGAAGTTTGACGAATTCTACCTTGCATGTTTTAGTATATTGTTAGGTAATAGTGATTTTTGTCAGATAACTACGCGCCGTTGTCAACTCTACACAAACATTTTGGTAACTACATATGCAACTGAACCGCAACATTGACAACTTAATTAAAATATGTAAGAGATGGCCATGTCCTGTCAAATTATTTTGACCTTGACAATATTTCACGACTGCCAACCTCACTCAATTCTACTAACAAAAACTTGATAAACCGAATCCAAAGCCTACTGACTGATTTTATGAAAGTTAATGAAATATTCCTTTTTATAATGTCGAGGATCAAACTTTCTAGTTCACAGTTTCTCTTCGACCTTTTCTCAGATTTATCCTTCACAATGGGGGTTTTTCCTGAATTTGGGTTATTACTGCAAATGCAAATTTGAACATAATTATTATTGGTTTGATTCATCATTTTCCCAAATTACCTTCAGAAAGTATTCAAAATTAGATTTCAAAATTGGGGTTTGGGATTTGTCATGCTTGCACGAAGTGACAACGTTGTTTAGTAAAATTGCTTTTTCTGCTATAGAATAACGAAATATTTATTCCTATTCTGTGGTACACACGTGTTCTTTGTCAATGTAACCAAACAATTTCCGTTTGCGATTTGTAATATGACAGCATGACAGTCTGTGCTCTTCTTTTTCTATTCCTTGGTCGTTGTCTTCTACTCTAACCAGATCGAAGTATAGCTATCTCTGTTTTCCTAAGCAAAGTAACACAATTGACGTCCTTTTCTTTCCGAGAAAGCTGAATTCGACGTTGCCATATCGTGCACTCATGACAAATCCCTTTAAATGCAAATCCCTTTTTTTATTTTTCAGTTTTAGGTGATCAAACATTTTTAAAAAAATATAATATTGAAATTATATGTTTGAAATGTGATGTTCTAAAGGTTTTTCATGAAAATAACTGCATTTTCGTTTAAAGGAAAATCTCCCATTATCCAATGTGGTGAGCCTTTTCACGTTTGCTCCTTGGCAGTCCTTTAAAGTACGGTGTTTTAAAATACTTTACTGAAAATCAAAATAATCGAGCTTTTAACACTTTTTCAAAAGATTTTGTTGTGTTGTCAGGAAAGAAACTCAACACAGAGATTGTGCATTAGGATATCATGAAAAATCCTCTTTTGAACGACATTGAAATAAGTTAATAATAGTAAATCTTACGATTTGTATATATCATTCCAGAGTACAACTGTAGTAACCTATAAGCCAAAAAATATTCAAAAACCACTGTCATGCAATCTGAACCACTGTGAGATGTTCTCATGCATACTTGGCATGGAAGATGAAACAGCTCTGTCCATTATCGATCCTATAACACTCAACATAGACGTTAATGGAGACAACAAACTAGAAGTAAGTTCCTATTGTACTATCCTACCCTTTTAGACCCCGGCTACCTACTCGCAAACCCACCCTTGGCCAATATGCTGTGATCGTCTAGTAAAATGAATAGGACTCTACGTTGGGTTCACAACCCAAAATTTATTTATTTATTTATTTATTCATCAATCTTAGATACAAACAGACCTAAGTCCAACAAAGTATCCACATGGTAACATATATAACAAATAAGAGTAAAGTACAATTTCAAATCATTCCCACAATAAGACCAGAATTAAGGAGAAAAAAAAACAGCAAATCAACATATTATTCGAAGAGGAAACAAGACCTGAGTTGATCCCTCAAACCACTACGAGTTAAATAAAATATATCTAGAGTGTGAAAGTTATTTGCCGCTATGATCATTCTTACTAATGGCGAGTTCTGTGAACACCGTGTGTTTCTGAAGGGTTGGAAAAATAATCGAGCACATCTTACATTCATATTCGGAACATTGATAGAAAACATTTCCAGCAATTGAGGATGCCTGATTTCATCATGGAAAATTTTCTGTACAAAAAGAAGATCAGACATAATTCTTCTATTCTCGAGAGAAACCACTTTGAAGTGGGATCTGATACTCGCTAAAGTGTCTCTATGATACTGGAGGTTTGTTTTGAGGCATAAATATTTGAAAAATCTATTCTGGATGTTCTCCAGTCGGTTTATATAAACTTTATATTGCGGGCACCAAACCACACTAGCAAAACAGAGTCGACTCAGTATGTAGGCATAATATAAGCATCTCACAGGTTCAACACTTTTGAAAATACCTTGATATTCAGAGAATGAAAGAGAAGATTGATGGGAAGTTCAGGTTAGAATAAATAAAACAACAATTTGGCTATTCGGTGCGGTTCTCTTGCAGGAGGAAAAAGAATGCCTTAGAAAAAACTCCCAACCGATATTTATTACAATGTAACATCAGGAACAATTACAGTAAATGTGGAAGTTAATAGACGACTTCGGCCCAAGTTGCCAACCCACAATTTACTTAGCAAGTTTACTTTCACTGGGGAACGGGAATTTCAGGACAAATCGACATGATAAGGTTCGCATTATTTATAAATACCCGTAAAATATGCCTCGGCTCTTCAAACCAGATAATTCCTTCCAAATATAGGTTTTTGTTAAGATCGTCCCCGATTGGCGATTCCTGATTTCATGCAAACAGTGTCAATTTTCATAGGATACGTTCCGAAAATCAACTCTGTTGTTTCGGTTGCCGATTTTCCGCTCCGTAAATATGAAATATTCGGATGGCTCTTGGAACAAGCGCGTGAAAACGGTTATTTACGGAATCTGGTTGATGAAAATGCGGTCGATTTACTGTCACCAGAACGATTTTCTATGGTAAATATCCATAGCATAGAACAATCTATGTTTACTTTAGGTTGGTTTTGTTTCCGAGTTCAGATCTGTTCGGGACGGTTCTAGCATAGACCATAGATCTGTGCTAGAACCGTCCCGTACAGTTCTGAACTCGGAACCTGAAGTAAACATAGATTGTTCTATGCTATGGATATTTACCATAGAAAATCGTTCTGGTGACAGTAAATCGACCGCATTTTCATCAACCAGATTCCGTAAATAACCTTTTTCACGCGCTTGTTCCAGGAACCATTCGAATATTTCATATTTACGGAGCAGAAAATCGGTAAATGAAACAACAGAGTTGATTTTCCGAACGTATCCTATGAAAATTGAGACTGTTTGCATGAAATCAGGAATCCCAACTTAAATTTCAGCCAATCGGGGACGATCTTAACAAAAACCTATATTTGGAAGGAATTATCTGGTTTGAAATGCCGAGGCATGTTTTACGGTTATTTATAAATAATGCGAACCTTATCAGGTCGAATTTGTCCTGAAATTCCCGTTCCCCAGTGAAAGTAAACTTGCTAAGTAAATTGTGGGTTGGCAACTTGGGCCGAAGTCGTCTTTTGAAAGGGGATGAATAACAGCTAAGTCGTGTATAATATTAGGTACATAAATGGTAGTCGATAGGTGAAAACGGAGCAACTCAAATATTGCCCGCTCCTAGAGACTAACCAGACCTTGGATCGACACCGGGATATTCAGTATTCTAGATAAAAAGCACTGACCATTCACTCATAATGGAAACTGATGAAATCCTTAACGATAGTAGAAACACCTTGAACAGGATGATCGATATCAATTTAGATTATAACTTCGAAATGTACTGGGTCCACTACATAATAATTGAGATTTAATAATAGCAATCGGAATGAACAAGCTTGTAGTAATTGTAATAATGTAACAAAGATTTACGTGGTTAAAAACGAATATTGAACAAGTACACTATGCCAAAATGGCTGTGTTTAATTCCATCCTTTGTTCGTCGTAATTTCGAAGAGGGACTCTGTCGACTTACTTCTTCCATTGTGAATTTTATAGAGAATCCCTAGCGTTTTTGGTTCTCTCTAGGTTAGTTTCTCGACCATTGAAAAATCAACATTCCCTCTTATATCTGGGTAATGAATCAACCGTGAATAAACGAATGAATGAATGAATCACGGTTTAGCACATAGGCGTAGTATTTAAATATAAGGAAATATTATGATTTAAAACCGGGTACAGTACACTATGTTGCCATGATGTGCAGTGGCGACTTGTGAGTAAAAGATGTGGGGGTTCGGCCTTCAACGCAAAAGGTTCCGACTCAGTATAATAGAGAAAGTTTACTGAGTAAGCAGATATTGAGTTTTGACCAAATGACCAATTTGAAATAATGAGAGACAGTTTTTTTTTGATATTCATGATTGAGATGGTGACTGCTGAAGATTTGTTGTTTTCTAGAAATGTTATGAATTGAAAGGAGCGGATGATTAGCAAACAAAAAAAAAGCCAAAATATCTCACCGGTAAAATCATTTGCGCCTGTTCCATATTTATTTTGTTAGCTAAATTCTTTGGGAATTCTTGAATGCAAAGTTATCTATATAACTTCTTCACTAAACGAATACTCCTCAAATTTTTCAACATTAGTGAAGTTATAAATTATCTCATCAAGATTAATTTTTCAACAATTGAAAAAATCTCCTGAAAACGAAATGAACACAACTCCTGAACATGGACAGATATAGTACGGGGCATTGAAAAAGGTATTTCCAGAGTCTGATATTTCATAGGTAACAAATAGATTCTCAAGCAAACTGGCGACATCTCAGGTTATAAAGTAGGTATGCACCTAAAGTCTTTCACGCACAGAAGGGCGACTTTGAAAATATTCTAACAATTTCACCACCGTTGAATTTTTACTCTTTCCTAGAAAATAAATGGCAGCACTAGGCAGGAGCCTCCCCTGTCAATGTGTCTTGCTAATATTTTGAAAGGATTTGTATTCCAACAATATACTGTTAATTATTTTTATTTATTATAAACTTCTTATTTGTTATAAACTTCTTCATCTTCAGGCACAACTGCAGTATCTAACAGTAAGACTCTCCTACCATGACATGAAGATGTTCCTTCAGATATTGAAGTCCCTTCCGAAGCAACTTTTGTCTGGACAAGAATCAAAAGATGCTCCACCATATTCAAAAGGTACTTTTTGCCATATTTTCGAATCGAACAATGTTTAATACACGTGATTCTACAGAGAATGTCAATAAGTTGCTGACTCTGGGATTTAGCACTGAGGATTGTATTGCAGCTCTTGAGAAGAGCGATAACAAATTGGATGACGCTGCTATTTGGCTGACTAAGTATGCTTCACCTCATAGCGACAGCGAAAATTTTGGAGAGATGAAAATCACTGTAGATTGTTTTGAGGTAATCAGATCAATTGACGAATATGAAGGAGATGGCGTTGTCTTGACAACTGATTTACCCTTCAATCATTAACATTGAGCGATTTCAAGCGATGAACCAAAAGCTCCGGTTAGTTTCGGTTATCCAAACTGACATATAGGCAAAGGATAATCTGTCAATGTGGATAACCGTAACTATAACCGGAGCTTTTGGGCCATCGCTTGAAATTAAAGTTTCCCTGTCAGCTTCCTGTTGATTTGTATTTTGTATTTGTATTTTTTCCGAATATCCTAGGCTTCAACGAAACCCCTCAGAAGCTTAAAGCTTGTGCGAGTTAGGATACCGGGTGTGTTCTGTGTAGGCTTTGTTATTAATTCCTTGCGCCACGTGAGGAACAGCACTGTTAATTGTTTACCCAACAGCGAATGGTTGGACGGTCCCCTAAAAACTGGAAAAGTTATTTCCCAGCCAAGGGCTTGAACCCCAGACCTTACGATCATGGGGCTTGCGCTCTAACCACTGAGCTACCGCCGCATGATGTTGATGTCGCTATACTCAGTGTAATATTTTGCAGGTAAAAGCAAATTGTGTATCGATATGCATCATCGATGACTGTGGTGATTCAGATGTTCCTCTATTAGAGTTTTCTCTGAAGGATCTTTGTCTACAACAAAATCTTCTAGAAACAGAAAATAATGACTCCCTGTACAGGAGGGGCTCAATTTCATGTATATTAGCTAGCGACTATTATAACCGAGTACTTTCTGGTTGGGAACCTATCATAGAACCTTGGAAGTAAGAAGTTTTGTCCCAAAAACGAATCGTTTTTATACATCGAATTATTTTTTTTTAGTTGCAATATCACCTGGCACAAATCACTTTCAGCAGCACTGGTAAAGAACAGATTGAATGTTGAGATTCGTTCAACGGATATATTGAATGTTAACGTGACTTCGACGCTCTTGGATCTGTTTAAAAAGGTGAAGGAGAACTGGACCAAAGATTATTATAGTTTGAAAGATAAAAACGGGGAAAGTAGCGATGGTGAGTTCAGACAAATCTGTCAGTCTCCGTCTTTCAAACGTAGGTCTCCTTTTGTGCCATTTGCTTTGAAAAATGAGACCGGTTCGATACTTCATTTTTCTACGGTGATTTCTGAAGTTGACGATGTGGAAGCAACTCAATCGAGACATCCAGACGATGCTGTGATCACTGTATCACCAGGGGAGACAATCCCTTTTTCCTTCAGTGGACGAGGTAAGTGACAGAACCAGATTACTTACTACACAAGTCATATGATTATATTTTTGCGCGCATGTTCTAGGGGAACAGCGTGCTATCGTTTTGTCCAAATGTCTGTGATTTTGGATGATTGAGCCGAAAATGGTCTCAATCGACTAGGTTGGACTCACTGATGACGAATCCGGTGTCAAAATTGATTCTGGCCGGCCGGCCGTCCGTAGACACGATAACTGTCGACAGAACAAGCTAGCTACTTGAAACTTTCAGGATAGGTTGCGCATCAGAATGCCGCGGTTAAGTTCGTTAATGGGCCAAATCGGTCGAATAGTTTCGGAGTTATAGGCACTTGAAGTTTTGAAGTTATTTATTTTTTATATCAGAAACTACTCAAGCGATTGGATTCAAACTTGGCAGTTTGGTGGAGTATAACGACGCGCAACTTTGAGCCAAATTTCGTCAAGATCATATTGTCAGTAAATTAAAAAAAAAAATTTTTTCCAAATTTTTTTACAAAAAAATTTTTTTTTCGGAAACCATTAATCATATCCAAAAAAAATTATACTCACACTTTGACCTTCTAATTTCACAGCAGTGTACTAAATTTCAGTTCGATACGATCATAAGTTTTGGAGATATCGGGAAAAAATATGTCAAATTTCGAGGTTTTCTTCTCGATATCGTTGGTTTTTTCGGTATTACTCGATAAATACTGATTCAGTCCTGATTAAACTTCACAGCTAGTTTTAAGATGCTGAAAGACAGCTTTATGCAAAATTTCGTGATAATCGTGTTATTAGAACAGTTTGAAAAAAAAATTCTATGATTTTCTCATCATATCATCCTCATTAAATTCTGTATGAAACTTCGAACTGTTATTTTCGATGAAGTACTGGATTTCAATTCGATCTGATCTGTATTTTTGGAAATATTGGAAAAATAAAATTTTGATTGGGTATATCTACGGAATCATTGGGTGGATTTTACCCATTCACGAATTCGGCCTTCGTAATCAAGGTCCAAACCTTCTCTACAAATATCGAGTTTCTAAGTTGTTTCTTTCGGAAGTTATTGTGTTTACGCAGTCGGCCGTCAGGCTGACCGTAAACACAATAACTTCCGGAAGAAACGACTTAGAAACTCGATATTTGTAGAGTAGGTTTGGGGCTTAATTACGAAGGTCGAATTCGTGAATGGGTAAAATCCGCCCAATGATTCCATAGATATACCCATTCAAAATTTTATTTTTACAATATGTCCAAAAATACAGATATGATCGAATTGAAATCCAGTAATTTATCAGAAAAAAATTTCAAAAAGCACTGCCGTGAAGGCAGCAGCTTTTGCGCGCACGTTCAAATTCGTTGCTGAAGCGGTCATCTACATTGAACATGCGCGCAAAAGTTGCTGCCTTCACGGCAGTGCTTTTTGGACTTTTTTCAATATTTGATACTTTTCATTTGTAAATTATGTAATTGTTCAACTTCTTCCTTATCACAGATAAAATTAGACATCAAGATTCTCACAAGAGAAAAATGCACAAACTCATAGTGAGGGTCGAAGGATGGCAACAGGCTTTGCCCCCAGTTTCAGTTGACAAAGTGGGAGTTTACTTCAGACATGCAGTAGTTGAGATTAAATCAAGGTCGAATGTAAGTTACTAAGTACACTTATTGTTACGCTTCCACCACATCTCAATATTATGATATTTTTCAATAGATTCAAGCCGATATACCCCCGGCAAGGATAGTTTTCGACATAACTCTGGAAGGATCTGCTAGAAAATTGATTACAGTTAGATCCGCAGTTCTGGTGAAGAATAAATTGCCAGAAACGATCGAACTGAAATTTGAGAGTCAATATTTAGGTAAAATTACACTTCTTGTCCTGGGATTGATTTTTTTTCATTGAAAGTTCTCTTCAAGGCTCTGGTTGGGTGCCAAGCAAGTCGTTAAGCATACATTCTGGTACAACTCTGGCTGTTCCACTTCAATATGTCCATTCTGACATAGACGTTAGACCGGTGGGCAATTCGAACAAGTACTCGTATTGCACTCCTTCGATTTCTTGGAAACAACCCAATTCGGATTCGATTTATGACCTGCTATCTTGCACTTCGAAGAAGGGAACAAATTACAGGTTAATACCTTTTTTATTGATGAACCTAACCTCAAATGTAGGTTGGTCTGTTTACAGGTTTTGTTCGGATATAGTTAGAGAAAGATTCGTTATTGAAGGCAACTATAAGAGTGATCAACCAGCTCATCGTATATCATTATTGCCGACTGTGAAAATAGTAAACTTACTTCCAATCGATATGGTTTATCGAATAAAAGGTGAACATGGACGTATCACTTCAGGGTCTTCAAGGGCGTTAACAAGCGTGAGTATATGCTATCGCTTTTAGCCTGGCCGTCCACTGGAAGCGATTTGGGGCTTTTATGAGCTACGCGTTTTACGAGCGCCGATGAGCTTTTACGACCCGAGCGGTCTCAGGCTTCGGGATCGTCCACCGGAAGATAGTTCGCGAGGTGTTTATTGAAGAAATTGTGATTCGGGATGGATTCAGAATTAATAATTGATTTCTTGGATAAATCTTACTTGATCAGGCGTATGTTAGGTACGGAATGGGGAAAATTTTTGAGCTAAGGTAGATTCAAATTTAGAAGAAATGAAATTATCGGGAAAAATTCACCATCTTGATAATGAATGATTATTATCGTATACTCATTTATTATACTGGAATGGAAGTTGAAGTGTGAATGTTGATGACCTGGGTACTTTGAAAACAAACGATGTGAAACTTCCAAATTATGGCTGATTTGAATTTTATCTGTGAAAGTCAGCTTCAGATGGTAAATATGTTATTAATGTATCTAGAACGTGACTTCAAAACTTTAAAAACTGCAAACATCGAAAGAAATGATGGTGACACAGATATTAAGAAATTCTTAAAATTTTGCAGAAGTGCATGCGTATTTTAGAAAACAGGTCACTAGTGAAAATCCGTAGCGTTTTATAAAGAAAAAACTATGTTTATTTTGTGATCGAAAAGATCGTTCTGCATATGAGATTGATTGAAACGTAGTTGAATCATTACAGTACGTTTGGGCCAAAAACACTTGAGCATATAGAAAAAAGTTCGAAATAAAATTGGTCGGAGACTAAAAAAACAAATTGATAATAGATATTGAGATAATAAGAGCTATAAAACCCGAGATAATGGTGAAACACGCTGGATTAATTATATTTGGAATGCTATACAGCCGATTATTGCCAAAGAGTCCAACTTCAGATAGGCTACTATACACCTACAGAACTTCTGGATGTGAGTTTAATGTAAGAAAAAAGACAACATTCATTTACCTTTCAATCTGATCCATCTAAAATTCACCAACAATAAACAACGAGCTTCAACAAATATTCCGTTCACAAACCATACATTCCACTTGCCGACGGATAGCTCCTCTTTTCGAGCGTATAGACGCGGCCGATCCAAACTGATCGGAATACGATTGCGCCGCTCGAATCCTCTCGAAATCACCCGTATGAACTCGCTGCCAGTCTACGAGGGTACCTAGAATTCCATTCATTTGGATCTGTCGCGCAAATTCGTTCGTTTACGCTCCTATCGCGCCTCTCGAAATCGCTTGCAGTGGACGACCAGCCTTAGGTGGCATTGGATATTAACGCCCAAATATTAATTCAATTCACTGAAAAATTAGTTTTTTGCGTACCTGTATTTATAAAATGTTTTTGAGTGACTCATTTGCGGAATTCTATGATACATTTTTTTTATCTAGGTTGATCCAGATGATGTGATAGAAATGAACATATTGGTCGAAAATTTTGTCTCTAGTACTTCTGTGATAATACCGGCTGCTTGTTTGACTGATTTTGCATGCCGAATTAGGCTGGAAGACAATTTGGAGAGGAAACTCTTCTTACAGGCTGTGATTTCTTGCAATAAAGGGGCAAAAGTTAAGGTTTGTCATGAAAATCATAAACTTAGCGGACCTAACCTAAGCTTTTCCAGATCACTATTTCTGCACCGTACTGGATTATAAACAAGACTGGTTTACCTTTGGTTTTTAGACAGGCTGGTACAGGTAGCTTGGCTGCTGGCCAATTCGAAGAACACGAGTTTGCTAGAATGTTACTTCCTTTACTATTCAGTTTTTCGGATCATGATGCCAGTCCTACGATAAGTGCTAGAGTTGGCAACCATGTCGTTAGAGATGGCACTCCACAAGTATTGATTTCTTTAGATTTTATGCTTGAGTTATTATTAAATACTGTTTTTATAGTGGTGTTCTAACTTTCACGTTCAGAAAGGGATACAAGTTCGCAAGCTTCATGTTACAATGACTGACGGTAGAGCGGACACTGTGTTTGTTGTTGGTATTGAGATAAGACCTGGAAAGGGTAGATACAGGTCTACAAATATAGTCACTATCTCTCCAAGATATCAAGTACATAACAGGAGTTCATATCAGCTGGTGTTTTGCCAAAGTTACTTCACCCTCACATTGGTAAAGACTATTTATATATATTATTAAAATGGGGTGTTTTCCTGAATTTGGGATATTACTGCAAATGCAAATATGAACATAATTATGATGGGTTTGATTCATCATTTTTCCAAATTACCTTCAGAAAGTATTCAAAATCAGATTTCAAAATTGGGGTTTGGGATTTGCCAGGCATGCACGAAGTGACAACGGTGTTTAGTAGAATAGCTTTTTCTGCTATAGAATAATGAAATATTTATTCCTATTCTGTGGTATACACGTCTTCTTCGTCAATATAACCAAACAATTTCCGTTTGCGATTTGTCAGTAATATTACTGTATGACAGTCTGTGCTATCTGTGTCTATTTCTTGGTCGTTGTCTTCTACTCTAACCAGATCGAAGTATAGCTATCCCGGTTTTCCGAGAAAGCTGAATTCGACGTTGCCATATCGTGCACTCAAGACAAATCCCTTAAATGCAAATCACCATTTTTATTTTTTCAGTTTTAGGTGATCAAACATTTTTTTAAAAATATAATATTGAAATCATATGTTTGAAATGTGATGTTCTAAAGGTTTTTCATGAAAATTACTCCATTTTCGTTTAATGGAAAAACCCCCATTGAAATGGTATTGTTACTTTGTTTCTTTTTGTAGAGCGATCCAAGCCAACAGAAGACCTCATTGAGGTTGATGCCAAATTCTCATATGCCATTCCATTGGCCAAGGTTGGATCAGGACCAATATTTGTGTGTTTCAATCAAGGACATACCTGATTGCTGCTGGTCAGGTGGTCTGAAAATTGATGTCAACAGTTCTACACATGTTAACATAAGGTGAGTCCTAAATTATGATTTAAAGAGATTGGTCTTGTTTATTCAGGTCAATTCTGTTTGTAAACCTAGTTATTCAAGTTATATTGCTATCTTTCTAGTTCATAGCAATATGGCTATCATTGTATTCTATTCCCAGTGTTATAGCCAGGTTTTTTATGAATTTTGTCATAGCAATATTGCTATCATGGACTTGCATAATCGGCGGATTCAGAGCTGACAACACTGTATTTTACGACCTAAGAGCGACAAGGCCAGTTTTATACGATTTCACGTACACAACCTCTGTACGTTTTTCGTTATTTTTGTCAACATTGATTAATATTACTGATTCAAAAATGGAGCCTACTATGCCGGCATTATAGTCTAAGAAATTTCCTTGAAATTAAGTATTCTATGGAACCTTGAACACATTTCTTTTAGCATATACTCCTCAGTTTCCAATATTTTCGAATTGTTCTCTGTCTTATTCTCTCTCTAACTTATCTTGTTATCAAGCAAAAGAAGCACTATTTTGAGGTTCCTAGGATGCAGGATTTTTGTTAAATTGACAGATCATATTGCTCAGAATCGATGATCAGAATACCAATATTTCTGATCTTGTTATGGAAGCAATACTTCTTTCCTGACAATATTGCTATTCGCAAACAGAATAGGTTGAGTAGTCTTAGCTGAAAATGTGATGCATGAACATTCGCATAACATAACCTGTTTGTTCTCAGGGATACAAATGGGCGCGTATACTTCCTCAGACTCGAAATAGTGCTCCAAGGGGCAACTTTCTTCATAGTGTTCACAGATGCAGACACCATGCCTCCCCCTATTCGAGTGGATAATTTTTCAGAGGTGTCTCTAACATTCGCACAGACCTCCTGCAAAGAGGTTCATCACAGCACAGCTAGGGCACATTCCAGCATACCCTACGCTTGGGATCAACCCACCCAACCTCCTCTTTTGACTGTTGTGGCCCCTGGTGGTATCTGCAAGACTTACGATATTAGCACTTTAGGCCCTTCCTCTGGATTGACATATGAGAACTTTATCTATATCGCTTTCGTGGGAACGTTCAAAAGGTAATAAAAAAGGATTATGCTACACTCAGAATAACTTCGCGGGCTAATGGGGGTTTTTCCTGAATTTGGGTTATTACTGCAAATGAACATAATTATTATGGGTTCGATTCATCATTTTCCCAAATAACCTTCAGAAAGTAGTCAAAATCAGATTTCAAAATTGGGGTTTGGGATTTGCCAGGCATGCACGAAGTGACAACGGTATTTAGTAGAATAGCTTTTTCTGCTATAGAATAGTGAAATATTTATTCCTATTCTGTGGTTCACACGAGTTCTTTGTCAATACAACCAAACAATTTCCGTTTGCGATTTGTCAGTAATATGACAGTATGACAGTCTGTGCTCCTCTTTTTCTATTCCTTGGTCGTTGTCTGCTACTCTAACCAGATCAAAGTATAGCTATCTCTGTTTTCCTAAGCAAAGTAACACATTTGACGTCTTTTTCTTTCCGAAAAAGCTGAATTCGACGGTGCCATATCGTACACTCAAGACAAATCCCTTTAAATGCAAATCCCCATTTTTATTTTTCAGTTTTAGGTGATCAAACATTTTTTTTTAAATATAATATTGAAATTATATGTTTGAAATGCGATGTTCTAAAGGTTTTTCATGAAAACTACTGCATTTTCGTTTAAAGGAAAAACCCCCAATGCGATGTTAACACGAAAGTCGGCATGAAATTTGCCATTCTAATTTTCTAATTTTGAGCCAAAAATGGTCTCAAAAGACTAGGTTGGACTCACGGATGACCAATCCTCTGTCAAAATCGATTCTGTCCGGCTGGTCGGCCGTATGCACGATGACGGACGTACGGAAAATCCTAACGGTTGGAAACTTTCAGGGTAGGCTGCATTCCAAAATGCCCGCGAAGTCATTTTGAATGTAGCTTTGCGAGATAAGGTTGGGTCATGAAGTTTTTTTGCAGTGATATACTCAATCCTTTGGATGTAGAAAATCAGGAACTTGTCTTGGATGTTATGAATGGGAATCAGGTGGTGCTAGCTCGAAAGAGACAGGGTTTAAGGTCTCAGTTATGGAGAATGACATCAACTGGGCATATACAACATGAAGGGAGCAGTCCACCTTACTATCCGAATCAACCTAGAAGTGATCATGTTCTAGTTTTAGATATTGAAGGTAGGAATTGACTTCTTACCTGATAGTGTTTTATGTCTAGACCAAAATGAGCAGTGGACTTAAACAACTAAACAAAAATAACGATAGTTCCATAAAGGTATACATATATTTTCAAGTTACTTCTTAGTGTTTTTGGGTATTTTGGCCTTCTTTATTGAATGGAGGTTTTTCCTGAATTTCGGTTATTACTGCAAATGAAAATTTGAACATAATTATCAGGGGTTTGGTTCATCATTTTCCCAAATTACCTTCAGAAAGTAGTCAAAATCAGGTTTCTAAATTGGGGTTTGGGATTTGCCAGGCATGCACGAAGTGACAACGCTGTTTAGTAGAATAGCTTTTTCTACTATAGAATAATGAAATATTTATTCCTATTCTGTGGTACACACGTGTTCTTTGTCAATATAACCAAACAATTTCAGTTTGCGATTTGTCAGTAATATGACAGTATGACACTTATTTATTTATTTATTTATTAACGGGATAAACCCAATTTTACAAACGAACAATACAATATTAATAATTGATACAACCTAATACATATTGAAGTATAATGCAAAACTTCCAGAAAAAAAACTTCACAGATCATAACAAATTTCGATTGACATAACGCACAATGGAGTATGACAGTATGACAGTTTGTGCTCTTCTTTTTCTATTCCTTGGTCGTTGTCTTCTACTCTAACCAGATCGAAGTATAGCTATCTCTGTTTTCGTAAGCTAAGTAACACATTTGACGTCCTTCTCTTTCCGAGAAGCTGAATTCGACGTTGCCATATCGTGCACTCATGACAAATCCCTTTAAATGCAAATCCCCATTTTTATTTTTCAGTTTTAGGTGATCAAACATTTTTTTAAAAATATAATATTGAAATAATATGTTTGAAATGTGATGTTTTGAAGGTTTTTCATGAAAATTACTGCATTTTCGTTTAAAGGAAAAACCCCCATTATCCCAATTTGCCTGACTGAATTTTCCAATTTCTAACCTGTTCAGGCCACGCTCCTCAACCGAACTGCTATTCGAAACTGATGCTCAGGCGAATGGATCCTAGGAGATTGTCGACACAACTTTGGAAGTTCACAGACGATGGATTACTATGCTGCGCCCATTACAATATGTGCGTTCAGGCACAAGATGGATTCTATGGCCTCAGACAAGGTAAAAGTTACTTCATGTTAACGCTAAATATTTTAGGTACTTGCATTTTCTAGGAATTAATAGCAATGCCCTCGGAGTTTGGCAATCGTGTATGTATATTCTACTCTCCTTCTAAGTGTGTAGCCTCCTTTCCATTTTGATTATTTTTGACCATACTTCCTTTCCCTTTAGAAACTTTTGTATAATTTAAAATAAAAATCTTGAAGTTGAGCTTTTAATAACGATGTCCTAGAATATTTCAATCTATTCCGAAGAAGGTAGTAACGAAAGTTTAGGATTTGAGGTAAGGTGTTCTAGTGTTTTTTGGGTGGCTATTCTCAAGGAAGAGAACTCGATGGTGTTATTCATATATTTTGAAAAAAAACTGCTCGCAAAACAGTAATGAACGTCAAAAGAGAATTTTTCCGCTTCTTTTCAGATAATTCTTCTATGATATGAAAACAGTATTTTGTTTTTTGTTCTACACTATTTTTAAATTTTCATGTTTTATCAAGGATTTTTCAAGATTAACACAGTATTTTTATAAATTCGAAGTTATGCATGGATTGAATATTCTCAAAAACACTCAGTATCAGCTATAATAGAGAAAATGGTTCAGAATATTTATTTTTTAATTCCAATATATTGTATTCTGATGTCTACAGATAGAACTCACTTCATTACTGCGAGTTGAAACATAGTTCAAGGTCGAAATACACCTCTTAGCTCCCTGATGGCCATGGGTATTTTGATTATGTGGAGATAAAAATGGATTCGAAACTTTATCTTTTTTATATGACAGAGAAATGACCCACATTTATACATTGACCTGCCCAATGCTTGAAAATGAAGAATAGCCACCCTGTTTGATGATTTGAGCATTGAATTAATTTCGAATAATTGAATTATGACTCCATCTGTATTCCTAAAACCTCATATGTCAAATAACTTTTCAGGGAATGCAGTTGTACTAGGTTTACCTCTGACAAACTCCAGAAAATTCACTGATAACGGTGTTCCAATCGAGCAAGCTGTTGGTAGACAGAGGCTTAGACCAGGTTCTGGTTTTCTCTCGGTAGACATCATCATGGACGGTCCTACAAGGGTGCTGGTCATAAAGGACATGAAAGAGAAAAACTTATACGCAACATCTGACGACCGAGAGTGGGGTAGCATAGCCTTGCAACAGAGACCCCATCTAGATTTCACCCAGGAGGAAGAAACGGATAAGAGAGAATTCCAGTTTACGATGCACCTGCAAGGTTTGGGGGTCAGTGTGGTTTGTTGTAAAACACCTGAAGAACTTCTGTACGGTGTCTTTTCTCACATAGTCGCCGAGACTGTTCTGACTTCCAAATCGAAGACGTTCTGTGTGAGCATTGGTAATGTCCAAGTTGACAATCAGGTAAGATATGACTATAGATCTAGGAAACAGAGGGGCATTGAAAAAAAAATATATATACTCCATTCACTTTTATAATGTAGCCCGGTTGGCCATGACATCCTGACAGATTTCACCGTGTATATTTTGAAAATGTTAGGTTATAGTCATTTTCCTGTCAGATAACTACACAACGTTGTCCTCTCTACGAAGAGGTCGTAGTAATTACTTATTTTTCAAAATGTGAATCTACATTTGGAAAGTAATGAATTTGAGAAAATATTATGTGAATTCAATCATTCCAATGACCTGGCGAATGTTGAAGAAACATTTTTCTCTGTTAATAATAACAATTTCGATAATTTTCACTGATATATTGAATATTATCGCGAGAAAGTGCTACTTATGATTGTAAAAAGGTTCGAAGGTGATTTGTGATCTATAAAAGGGAAGTGATGAAAGGTCTTTATGGTGGAAAATGTGAACTGAAGACGAGATATTTTGGAACTTTGGGGGCCCATATCTTCGAAACTAAGCTAGAGCGCCACATTTTGATTGCAGATTTGTATTCAGGAGACCGAATTGAATACAACAAGCTAAACACCGGATCAATATCTGCTGGAGTCCGAAATTTTAAGGTTTACCCTTTTTTCTTGTACGGAAATAAAGAATCGAGTGTTTTGGAATTTTATTGAAAAATGATGGATAGAGCAGTCCGTTACTTTGCGATAGTTCATTCGAAAAGAAATGAAAGTACTCGAATAACACGGCAGTGAAACTTCTAAACGAATGGACGGACCTATAGAATTCCCTACTTTTCTAAATTCTCAAAAAATAAGCCTACAGAAGTCATTTAAATACCTTGTTGCACAACTTGAAATATTCCAGTAAGAAAATGTAGTAGTATTACGAAACCTGTGTCACAATTAACCTCAAAAGGACTAACTAACATTTCTTGGGAATCTAGGTGAATGATACACTGGATCAACATATTTCTTAACTGGGATACATACGGCTTAGCTTCAGTCTATTATCATTGGTTGTAATGACAAGATATCTGGATGAATTCTCCATGTAAACTACCTATCATTCAATATTCGAGTCAAAAGCAAGATATGGAATTATGTTTTATGGACATACTTTGAAGTCAAGTCAAATATTCAATTTCCAGAAAAAATGCAATTCCTAAAATATTAGAAAAAATAGAACTGAATGAGATATTGTATAATTCATGTTATTTTCATACGTAAAATTTCAATGTTCTGCCAAGATAGGATATACCAAGTTCATTTTCAGTGTACTACTTCCTATCGAAACAATTCCACGAAATATATTATGTTTGAAATTATTCATTAAGGAATTTGTTCAATTCAAACATGACTATCTACTTACTTAAGTCTCAACACAATCTTTGAATAATAAATAGATTTTTCTGTGATGCCTTCTCATTATATCTGTTGAGATTGATATATTACGATATACTTTCATTAAATTCTAAGTCTTGAATTACTAATTTAATTATTATATTAACTGACAAATAATGGTTGAAGTCAAAAACTTGAGAAACCATCAATACAATAGTAAAAACTCGTTTTCGATATATAAAATATCAATAATATGCAAGTAGGAGATTAACTTTCTAATATCATTAGATATTTCTATTTTTTATTGAAAAAGAGTAGGTTCTTGGATACATTCAACAATATAGCATCACGGTATAAGCAAGAGGGAATGAATAGGGCACCATACGTTGTTAACTATGATACAAGAGCATAAATATATAAACCTAAAAAAAAATATAGTGTCCCCTAGCATAAGTGTAGAGAAATAGGCTGACATATTCAGAAGGCCTTCATTTTCAAGACAGAATTTCTTCTTTCTTATGGGATTAAAACTAACAAAATATCTTGAAAACATGTCTGCAACAGAACAGAAGATAGAAAATTAGCGAAAATTGATAATAGTTTTACCTACATTTGTGACCTTACTTGGAAGGTCTTTCGACCAGAAACAATGATTTTTCACATCCTCACTGTATACCGAGAATCCTACATGCCCTGAATAATGAAGAATCTTTGCAATAACATGTTTCTGTTCACATAAAATTTTGTGTTTAGTGTGTTATTAGCAACCGATTGATTTTGTGTTTGTGCTTCCTTGATTATATTCCAAATGTTCCTTCACAAAAAAGAGTAGGGTGCTCGGCAGTGTGTCACTCGAAAAATGGTAATTTTTCAAATTATAATTCCAAACGGTACGTGGCAGATCAGTTTTCCAAAATAAAATCTTCAGTGAGTTTCTTTTTAGGTGCACCAATAGAAGAAAACTGTTATACCAGAAACTATTTGGCTTCCTTTTCAATATAAATCTTTCTGATCGTGGTGACGTGTAGCTAAAAAAGAAATATTATTTCTTAGAATATATAATATTTTGATTTTTACTCACATACATCTCGATGTAAGATAGCTTCTGATGAATGATCGTTTCCAAAATATCAGTTACTATCGGAATGAGCGCAATTCTATAAAGCACTTCCTGATACTCTGTCCTTGCTTCTTCAGATCACTTTATGTACTTTCAATTTCGAATCAAAGCGAAATGTTAATTTATTAGTTTATTATGGCTGGAGCTGAATTGTTATTTGTTATTGAAAGAGAGTAGAAATTGGCAACCTCGCGTCGAATTATTTTGACATTGTCGATATTTCAGGAGCGCCAACCTGCCTTGGTTTTAGTTACAAAAACATGATAGACCTAAATCATGGCCAACTGGGCTACTTTATAAAAGTGAATGGAGTATAGAACCATATTGTTTTCAATCTGTCACTTTCAAAAAGAATAAGACTCATTATAAGCCCAATTCAAAGCGTTTCACAGATGGGACTCCCATATCCTTCTACTGGCCTTATCTGAGATGATTAGAATAATGGTGATAGAACATTTGTTTTCCTACGAAATCATTGAACTAAATTGGGGACATGAATAAAAGTTCATTCTGTCGCCACTGATCCAGAAATCACCATTCTAAGCGCTCAACAATAATTATTAATGAGAGTTGTCATTTTGAATTTATTTCTTGGTGAAGATGTATTGATTAGTGAGTGTTAGCTTTAACGAATTGTATAGATGCTCAGATACTTTTAGTGGGTCTTTTCTGTATTTGTATTGTAGCGAGCGCCCTCTCTCAGCTCTTACTTAAGTCGCGCGCGCAGTACCATCTTGCGACTTAAGTATCCTACGTTACCACCTGTAACGCTTGGCCAACATCATCGGTCAACGTACAGGGGGCGCTAGCGCGCACGCTGTCCCGGTTAGATCCTCTCAAGATCTCGGATATACGCTCATCCCCAACGGTCTGGTACACTCCTTTGTGTTCTTCACAAGGGCTGTCCACTCACGTAGGCATGAAAACGGCTGAGTTTGGTGCATGCCCTGACGAGTTCCCCCAAACTAAGCCGGGACGAAACGTGACACTGTCCCAAAGAGGTAGAAGCTACCTCGCAAATCTTCAAAAGCTTCAGTGGTGACCCCGACGTGATTAATTTCAACGACGGTGTCACAGTTTCCGTCCCTCCGCGATCATCTTCGCTTCCAGTGAGAACCTCGCTTGTCACTGTGTGATCCTATCCGTTCCTCCCTCGGCGATGGTTCGGCAACCATCCCGAGGAGGTTCCGCACCGCCACTTCGCTCTCGTGCTGCAACTCGCTGATCAAAGATGTGATCACTAATGCACCCAGCTCACTGCACGACATCGAGTGGTATAGGAACTCACAAGTGGCGCAGCGTTTCTTAATCCGGGTTTCTCACATTTCAAAGGCACACAACTGCTCCGCATCACGGCCGCACTTGTGGGAAACCTTCTGGTCAATACGGCCACGACCACATTCCGTCAAAAGCTGACCTCCTCTAAATCGGTCACACTCCTCGAACGACGAGGCAGAGCGCTCTAGCACAGAGTCTACACGGCTCATCACAAAACGGTTTGGTCAACCTTGCATCAAACGCCGTAGACTCGTGCTCAACAGCGCAGCAATGGCACAACGGCTTGCTCACAGCCGCGTTTTAGGGGAGTACACCTTTTCGGTCTCGGTCACACTCCTCCAGATACATCTTTCTGGTATCGCTTTCACTGGAAGGGGAGTCCTGTAGCGAGCGCCCTCTCTCAGCTCTTACTTAAGTCGCGCGCGTAGTACCATCTTGCGTCTTAAGTATCCTACTTTACCACCTGTAACGCTTGGCCAACATCATCGGTCAACGTACAGGGGGCGCTAGCGCGCACGCTGTCCCTGTTAGATCCTCTCAAGATCTCGGATATACGCTCATCCCCAACGGTCTGGTACACTCCCTTGTGTTCTTCACAAGGGCTGTCCACTCACGTAGGCATGAAAACGGCTGAGTTTGGTGCATGCCCTGACGAGTTCCCCCAAACTAAGCCGGGACGAAACGTGACACTGTCCCAAAGAGGTTGAAGCTACCTCGCAAATCTTCAAAAGCTTCAGTATGAATATTTTCAAATGTGAAAATAATTGCATTCCCAGTGGCGACCCATGACTTACTTCAAAATTTCTATAGATATCCTAAAAATTGGCGAAATAAAAGCGCATACTCTCACCCATGTAGTTTCTATTTATCTCAACTTTGATTATTGGCGGATTCATGTTAAAACAATTGCCACAAAATTATACACCGCATTCATTTCAACATGATCTAAATTGGCAAGAATGGCAGTTTTCCAGATCTTTAGTGATGATTCAAATATATAATTTACAGTTATTTGAAACGACGACACCAGTTGTTCTATATGTAACACCTCCAAACATAAGAAATACTGATGAAGGGGAACATGATCTACCAGCAATAATGTTCCAAGCAGAAATGCAGGCGAAAGTTAACGAGAACGCTATAATATTCAAGGTATAAATGAAAGCACAAAAGGATAAATTAATTCTCACTGGATCCTAGAATTCATAATCCATCAGGAAAATGGTGGAAACTAGTAAGAATTAATATATCCCATGCTTGAAATCTGCTTCAGCAAATCTGAAACCTAACCCACAACTTTTTTCAGTATTTAATCCTACGTTTAAAGAACATATCAGTCATCTTGGAGGAGTTACTGCTTTTGAAATTCTGCTCTTTTGCCGGTTTTCATTCGCAAGAAGAAGAACTGATAAACAAAGACGAGAATGACTTTGAAACACAAAGAATACTCACCAAAGTCTCCACCGCACATTCGAAAAGGTACGTTTATCATAAGTTTTGAATCTATTCGTTCACATTCAATAAGTCACTATTCACTTATTTGGAGTATTGTCACTAGGTACTATTTCGGAGTGTTGCAATTGGTTCCTAACGAAATAAGACTCAGCGTTAAGACTGCTAGTAAACTCGGCACGCACCTGCAGAGAATCAAGAAGAAACTAGGTTTGACCTTGATCAAATTCGAAGACGCGGCCATCGACCTTCAGGCCTTTGATAGAAAGCATCCGTTCGAGACGTGGCAATGTCTTCTAGACTCCATTATGAAACATTTCAGAGACGTGAGTTGACGAATTTAATGTTTCATCGTTGTGGCTGCATGTTTTGTTTGTTGGTTCACAGGAGTTGATGTGGCAAGCTGGGATTATTTTGGGGTCTGTAGATTTTCTCGGTAACCCCTTAGGATTCGTCAACGACGTGTCAGAAGGTCTATCTGGGTTCTTCCTGGAGGGAAATGTGTCTGCGCTAGTCAAGAACGTCACCCACGGTATATCTAACTCGGCGGCAAAAGTAACAGAGTCTTTGTCGGACGGTTTGGGCAAAGTGGCCATGGACGATCGTCACGAGGAGACTAGACAGAGGTATAAGAGGGTGGAGACTGGGCGGAGTAAAGACCATCTTATAGCAGGCTTCAAGGGGTTGGGCTTCGGACTGTTGGGCGGAGCTACCAGTATCTTCAAACAGGTGTATGAGGGCGTGGCCAATGACGGCATACAGGGAGCGTTTTCTGGAATGGGCAAGGGATTAGTAGGTGCTTTCACTAAACCGGTTGTTGGCGTTTTGGATTTTGCTTCAGAGACTGCGAGAGCGGTGAGGGATTCTAGCAGTAGGTGAGTGACAAATTGTGGCTTGAAATTGTTGAATGTTCATTGTATATGGCTATTTTTAAGTTGCAAGAGGTAAAAAATATTAAAGGGGATATGTTTCTGACAGGGCTGGGCAAAATACATGCTTGGCTTAATTGAAATACAAATTACAAAATACTTTCTCGCAGGTATTTGAAATACAAAATACTTTCAAGTCGGGTATTTGAAATATAAAATACAAAATACAGTATTTTAGCTATTTGTGTTTGAAATACAAATTACAAAATACATTCAGGTGTTATGTAAAATGTGAAAAGAGTACAACTAATTCAGATCAGCTATTTTATCGCTAAATAAAGAATTTCCTTTCAGAAACACAAGATTTTTGAATGTAGTATCAGACAAACAGCCTCTTGTTGGGGAATGAATAAGACCTGCTAAAGAAATCAATCTTTCTACAGGTCCTGATGGGCAGAAACTTGTGTTATATTGTATGAACACATTTTTACGCGCTTGTTCTGGGGAACAGCGCGTTATCATTTCATCACAATGTCTGTAATTTTCGAATTTTGAGCCAAAATTGGTCTCAAACGACTAGGTTGGACTCACTGATGAAGAATCCGTGGTCAAAATTGATTCTGTCCTTCCGGAATTGTGCGCTGTAACTTTCGAAAGGAAGGACCTAGAGTCTTGAAATTTTCAGGTTAGGTTAAGATCCTGAATATCTCGGTGGAGTTCGTTAATGGTCCAAATCTGCCCAATGGTTTTTGCGCTACAGCCATTTGAAATTTTGATTTTTCAATAACTCGAAAAATATTCATCTGATCGAAATGAAACTTGGTTGGAATATGGACAGTGTCAATAAAAAGAATTATCCATGGAAAAATTCGAAAAAAAATTATTTTTTTTTGAATATTTATTTTTAAAATTTTACTATTTAATTGAAATTTCCTAGTCACCATTTCGCAATGTGAACAAGCGCGTAAAAGCTGCTGACTTCACGTCAGTGCTTCTCTAGATTTTTATGTTAGGATAATGTTCAAGGATAGTAGGCTCTTTGCTCTTATCGTTTTTAGAAGTTGACTAACTCTAACTCCATGATGAAATGACCATTGCGCAGGACCTTTTCTTCCTTTCCATTTGCCGAAAATATGATTGCTAACAAAAGAACTAGATGGAGCAGATGAACGTCGCGCCATCTGAAGGGAGATTCAGGGACTATTTTCTGTAGAGCGCTCAGCGCTAAATGTATTTGTTCGAAAGTATTTCGAAGACAAAAGTATCGAAATACAAAAAACTTCAACGTCAGGTATTTGAAATACCAATTACAAAATACATTGTCAAGAAGTAATTGAAATACAAATACGAAATACGTATTTGTATTTCAAATACGTATTTCAATAACAAGTAATTGAAATACTGCCCAGTCCCGGTTTCTGACTTGTTCTCACAACTTGTATTTTCCATTGAAATAAGGCTATACAAACAAATGAGAACGTCACTGGCATAGAATGTTTTCTGTCTGGCTTGCATCTAGACTATATCCTTTTGATTTATATGTTTGTTCTTTTTTTTTGCAGTAAAATTATATTTGAAAGACATAGACTTCCTCGGTGTGTACATGGGTATGGTGGTTTATTACCAAGGTATAGTCTGAAACAAAGCCAAGGTCAACAATACCTCTACATGGTTAACGACAAGTGAGTTCATGATATTGTGTTGCGACAATACTATCATTTTTATTTTTCAGAAACTACAACGAACAGCTCATAGCTTTCGAAATTTTGGGAAGTGCGTCCGAGGATTTACAGTGTATAGTTTCAAACGAACGTATACGAATTGTGGCCAATAATCCAGATCTTACACCAATAATAGATTGCCACCTAATGTGAGAACATTTCTGTCATTTCTCAACAGTATTTTGAATATTATTTGTTTCAGAAATTTGATAAGCTGTAAAGTCTATGAAGAAAAGGAGCATTCAGAAAATAGGTACTATATAGAAATCGTGCAACATGTAGCTGGAACTAGCAATTCAACATTAGTTAACCCAGATCCTGTTAAAAAACCTCGTGTGAGATGTCGCACTGTAGAATTAGCAAGGACCGTAGCTCAACAAATAAACTACGCTAAGAGGCTCTACACAGAATACCTTTATACTTTGAATACAGATAATACAACAACAGAAGACTGAAAGAATCCTAATAATTTCTCCTATATTTATACGAACAAAATATTTGTATAGTATTTGGTATTGTAAGATTCCATGCCAAAGAGCAGTATTTCACAGATACTTCGTATATAATCACCCAAAATATTTATTGAATAAAATTATGTGATATCGCATAGATAGAGGTATTTTAGATTATCAGCCTGGATGTTGTATTATAATATGAATAATATTGACAAAGACCAGGTTATTTATTTTAAGTTGTCAGCATTTTATTATCTGTTCATTGCAATATGAAATAGTTACACTTGCATTTTATTCTTGTAATCTCGGTTTTTTTCTTTGGTAGAATTCACTTAACTGCTTCTAGTCGATGTGAAAATTTGGAAAAAAATATTTATTTGGTGAATACTGAGGGTATGGTGTGTTGTTGCGATTATTTTTATATATGGTTTGTATATAATGTAAATAAGTTATCACTATTTTGTACCTAAACTGATTTTGATATCATTAAATTCCTAATGAAAATAATTTTTTTAATTTTACTCCGAAACATTTTCACGTAGATGTTTCTGTGATGATGCATGAACTTTTTGAACTCCTGTACTTAGATTAACTTAGGCTATTTATACTTCTTCCACTTCGATCAAATTAGTTGGTAGGCCTTGGAATAGATCTAACAAGTTTTTGTAACTAGGTCTGAGCAATGTTGGCCCTACTGAAATTTCGTCAAGGTCAAAACAATTCAGCTGAACGTTTTATTCATGGCCGTATAGTGTGGAGTAATAATAATAATAATAATAATTCATGTGGGAATCCACATGAACCGAGTGTTTCCAATGTTGATCGGTTGTTTGTAAAGCTGCAATATCGCAGTTACAGCGACCTGATGCGACAAAAGGATGAACGTCACACACATCGATCAAAGTATTCTGCACTCGAAGGTGAGACTCGCAAGATGCTCCTGGCAGATGGCGCGCTGTAAGTTGTATACTGCAGCGATCCCTCTGAAAGGTAACAAGTATCGAGAGAACTCTCTGCGGTTTATCCAAGTTAAGTTGACCTGACGATCAATAACAATTGTGAAACAGCTGTAGTCATTCTACTTGGATCCGCTTCTTCGGTGTAGGTGTTTTGGTTGATTGGGTGATTAGCTCTGATCAAGGGGGAATATTTGTTGATTTATCGACGGATATTCGTCCTTGTGATTATGTTAATAATAATAATAATATGTCTTTATTTCAAATAGAGAAAATGTACATACACATACTCGAAGTGAAATAGGGTCAAAATTTACAGCAAAAATTCATTCACCGAATATGGCTCTAGCCTCAGAAGCAGTTGAAAGATCTGTCTCTTAAAACCGATCAGGGTAGTTTCTTCTCTCATTTTGGGTGGCAGTTTGTTGAAAAACTTTATGCAGCAGTACTCAGAATTGCGCTCGGTTAGGGTCAGTCTATGTCTAGGGTATTTCAGTTCCGTTGTTCTTGTGTTATATTTACTGGTGGTTTTATGTTCAAAATATTTTTTATTTTTAAAAACGAATAGGAGACATTCTTGAATGTAGATAGCGACTGCTGTGAGCAATTTATTTTGCTGAAATTTTCCTCTGCAGGATTCTCCGAATCCCAGTTTGTAAATGATACGGAGAGCTCTTTTTTGTATTTTTATGATTTCCTCCATTCCAGATGAGGCTCCATAAAAGACAATCCCATATCTCATCTTTGATTCAAAAGTAGCCTGGTATATTGTTTTCAAGGACGTTTTATCAAGATATCTACTCAAGACCCCCAGGGAGTAACAGATAGAACTAAGTTCTTTGCGTAACTTGGAGATATGGTCATTCCAATTTAGACAGCTGTCTATTACCAGACCTAAGAAGTTACTACTTCTCTCCAATGGTAATTCGAGATCCATTGTTCTAATGTATTCAGGCATTTCAAAGTTTGCATGGCTGGTGTGTAATAAGATGGCACTTGTTTTCTGAGGATTTAGACACAACTGATTTTTTAGGAACCAATCATTTATTTTTGCGATGGTAGAATCTATGAGGCGCCTTAGATCGGCTAATGTTTTTGCTTTCAGCAACACATTTGTGTCATCGGTATAGTTTATTAATGAACACTCGATTATTGAAGATGTTTCAGCAAACAGGTCATTCATGAAGATGATGAAGATGATTGGTCCTAGAATGCTTCGTTGAGGCACTCCTAATTCAACAGGAAGTGGTTTTGATGTGGCTTTTGATTCTCCATCTGTGATTACAACTTGTTGGGTTCGGCAGGAAAGATATGATCTAAACCATTCGAGTGAGGTTCCCCTTATGCCATAAGAACTCATTTTTTGAAGAATATGCTCATGGTTTAGAGTATCAAACGCTCTAGAAAGATCCAGGAAAACTGCGATGGTAAATTCAGAATCCTCCAGGGCCCACAGTGTTCTCTTTATAAACTCGAAAATTGCAGTCTGCGTTGATTTTCCCTTAATAAATCCATGCTGTGAGGGGGACAGAATATTCTGATCAACAAGAAAAGCCATCAGTTGTTTCAATACGACTAGTTCGAAAACTTTAGAGAAACTTGGGAGCAGACTGATGGGTCTATAGTTTTCCGGTGCATCGTGGTTACCCTTTTTGAATAATGGTTTTACTAGAGCCCTTTTTAGTTGTTCAGGGAAAATACCTAGCTTTAGTGAAGTATTAATCAGGTATGTTAAAGGATAGACCAGTTGTTCTTTGCATCTTTTAATAATGTTCATTGGCACTCCATCAACACCACAGCTGCTCTTATTTTTCAACAGTGACATTATTTTCAATACTTCTTCTTCATTTGTTTGTTGGAATTCAAATATATTCGGGTTTTGAGGAATATCGGAGCCTGATTGTGGTGTTTTTTTAGTTATTAAATTCTTTGCAGATGTTGAGAAATATGAGTTGAATCGATCTGCCATGTCATCAAGATCTTCCAGAGTGGAAAAGGTTCTATTACTTTGTCCCTTGATTGTCTTCACTGCATTCCATAAACTTTTAGTTTTATTGTCCGACTGTAGAATTTGCGTACTAAAAGTTTTCCGTTTTTCTTCCCTTAGTAGGTTGTCATATTCTTGTTTTGCAACTTTATATGCATCATGAAAAATAGGGTTTTTTATTTTGCATAGGTGTAGGATATCAACTTTCCTTTTGCAGTGTTTTATATTTTCGTTTTCTGCCCTAATAGTTCTTGGCTTAGTGATGGGAATCTTTTTTAGGGGGTGTGCTAGCTTAAACTCAGTTGTGAAAAGTTTTAAAAAGGTGTTCCGTTCCATTGCTTGTCTATATCATATTGTGGAATTTTCTGCAGAATATTCCAATCCACAGATTTAAGTCGTTCTACCAAGCTTTCGGTCCTTTGTTAGGACATTAGTCGTCTATATTGATATTTTGTGTCTGTTTGTGGTAAGGCAATTGTTAACATTTGAGTAGTTTCATGATCAGACATTCTTGTTTGTATAGTTCTACCTGTATATTGAATTTCATTTGTTAGTATAATATCAATGCATTTGGTTAATCTTGTAGGCTGCAATATGGTCGGGTGAACGTCATATGAGCTTAGTAAGTCAGAGAAAGACAGTGTATATTGGTTATCCAATTTCAACAGATCTATATTGAAGTCTCCTCCAATAATAACAGTTTTCCCGGACCAGCACACAGCATTCAGGACTTCCTCAAATTTCTCCAAGAAATGTTTGCTATTTCCAGGTGTTGTGTAGACTGAAAGAACATTAATAAGAGATTTCCCTATTTTCAAGTCAATGGCTGATATCTCGATTATTTCCTCTATTGACATTAACTATTAACTACGTAATTATTACGATCTTTCTGTAGAAAAAGCCGCTCCGCGTAGTTATGACTGAAAAATTTCCATAACCTAACATTTTAAAATTATGCAGTGTGTAATGTGTCAAATTTTCATAGCCCTCTGATTGGCCTTATAAAGGTGGATGGAGTATACATGTTAATAATAGGTACTGAACCATGGCCTATTTCAATTGTTAAACTTTACTATTCTCTTTTATTTCGTAATCATTTCTCAAAACTTCATTTATATTTGAATGAATATTAATATTTTGTTGGGGTATTGATGGGCATATAAAAAGTGAAGGATTTATTATCATATTTCAGTTTCATTCTTCGCATTATCTTCATCTATTTTTTCTTCAATTTTCTCTTCATCTATTTCTTCATTTTCTCTAAGAACTCTTGAGGTGCTTGTCAAGAACAAATTGATATTCCTAGAAGAACTCTGGACAATATTTATTATTGTTTCGCTATCTTGCTCCTCGATGGTGGGTAAAACACGTTTTTTACCCAAAAATGATCCACCTGATGTTTTGTGAGGTTTAGGCAGTATCTTGCTAGTTGAAACCAATTTGGGCTTGGATTCGACTGTTTCAACATCCACAAAATCTGTGGTATCTCTATTAGAAGGTATGATATTGATTACCGCACTTTCTCTTCTTGTCCTTAAAGGAGCACCTATTCTTGGATGTGCAATTGGTGGTATATATCTTACGATGCACTCCCTTTGCCACCAATTGTACCAAACAGCCATGTGTAGTTTAATGATTGAAAAAACCCACATGTAATATCCAACCAACATTATTCCAATCATAACGAGAAGAGAAACTGAGGTCCATTTGGCTGCGGTGAGCGCTTGAAATTTTTTCTGGTTGTAGTAATCCGAGGAGAACAGGCATACGTATGTTATGACTACAGCCATCGGGGTTATAGCAGCACAAGCCAACATATCTCCAATAATTCCTCGACCCACTTCATTAGCTGTAGGCTGATATCTCAGCCATCTCCACAGCGATTGGCAGGTAGTGTATTTTGGGGTTCTTTCAGTGTGGAATGCTTGGTGACAGAGCTCACAATTCGTAGTGTTTGCCTCAGCTAACCATGTTTCAAGACAGCTTCTGTGGACAAAAGCTACAGTACCCTGCAAAGTAGTTTACATTAAATGATATATATATCAAAATACTTGAAATGAATAACCTTACAACGGCATGGTGTTATCAATTCTTCATTGCTGTCTGCATCGTAACAGATTCTGCATACTATTGAGAACACTGAGGCTTGTTCGTTAATCTGGTCCTGATTCTGGGAGGTATCACTCATATTGAGTAAGTGAAATAATCTTTAGACATTTCAACATCGATTGACCAGACTTTGACAACTTCATGATTTGTCAAATAAATCTGATGTGTATTCTAGAGAAGCATTGATGTGAAGTCAGCAGCTTTTGCACGCGTGTTCAAATAGATTTGATTGGAAGATCGCAAAATATGATTACATATTTGAAAATTTGGTAAACCCGCAAGATTTCCCGTCGCGAAGCTATAAGTGAGATTTTCACATCATTGTAAGCAGTGTGAGTTCCTGAACAAAAAATATCAAGGCCAACATAGGCGATCTCTCTTTGTTTGGAAGATATGGGCCTCCAAAGTTGCAAACTTTTGCATTTTCAGATCCTTTTTTCCGCCATAAAAATGATCTCTCACTTCTCAAATCTAGTTCATAAATCATTTTTGAACCTTCAACCAACGAACAGAGACACTTTCTTTCAAGAATATTCATTATTTAAAGGAAGAAAAGTGAAAATATTAGACAACAACTTAACCTATATTTCTACGAAATACTTCTCAATGTTAAAGCGGTGCTTGGCAACAGCGTCTTTTCATCGCTGGCCAACCGAAAAAATTTTTTTTTAAAAATTACCAACAATATAATCCTGACGAAATTTGGCTCAAAGTTGCGCGTCGTTGTACTTCACCAAATCGCCAAGTTTAAATCCAATCGCTCAGGTAGTTTCTGAAATAAAAAATAAATAACTTCAAAATTTCAAATGCGTATAACTCCGAAACTATTCGATCGATTTGGCCCATTAACGAACTTAACCGCGGCATTCCAATGCGCGACCTACCCTGAAAGTTTCAAGTTGCTAGCTCACTTCGTTCGACAGTTATCGTGTCTACGGACGGCCGGCCGGACAGAATCGATTTTGACACCGGATTCGTCATCAGTGAGTCCAACCTAGTCGATTGAGACCATTTTCGGCTCAATCATCCAAAATTACAGACATTTGGACAAAACGATAGCACGCTGTTCCCCTTGAACATGCGCGCAAAAATGTACGTTGAAATATATGTCAGGGTGTATTCTCATTCCATTACTATGTGTGTCAACCTTGTAGATTTCATTAGAAACGAATTCTCCTATTGGAATATTTAGAGTTTCGCAGGAAACCTTAAGAACCGAAGAACTAAGAACATATTTCATTTTTCTCGCCAGCAATAATCTGTCATTCACGAATACGCACGATGGCACGATTCCGACCGATGAAATTTGCGCCATTGCCAAACTTCACTTTTAGTCTGAATCGAAATCAGAAGGAATAGAGGTTAAGTGATTGTCCAGTAATTCCATTATTTTTTCATTAAATATTGATCATTCTTGAAAAAAATTGTTGCTTATTGTTGGTTGAAGTTTCAAAGGTGGTTTGTGAACTATACAGATGAAGTGAGAGATCGTTTTTATGGTGGAAAAAGGGACCTGAAAACGACTCATTTCGGAACTTTGGGGGCCCATATCTTCCAAATTAGGGGAGACCGCCTATGTTCGATTTCACATTTTTTATTCAGAAAATCACAATGCGTACAATGATGTAAATATCTTTTTAATATCTCGGCGACGGGAAATCTTGCGGGTTTACCACCGAAAATTTTACTTTTTTAAAATTGTACAGATAAAATCACCACGAAATTTTGCAAAAGTTTTTGATTAACATTTGTTTAGTAGTTGTCGAATTCCATAATGATTGGATCAGCATTTTTTGACTTATTCCGGGAATAACAACGGTAACTAAAAAAAACTAAGAAATTCGACAATTTTTTTTCCAATATTTTCGAAAATAAACATTAGATCAAACTGAAATTTGCTTCACGGTTGTAAAATATCCACTTCGAAATGGATGACAAGTTTCATTGAACTAATGTTCAATAGTAATCAATAGTTTCCGAAAAAAAAATGTTCAACAAAATTTATTAGTATACTTATTTTAAAATTTGTTAATGATAGCTGAAAAAGAAAACCCGATGGATCACCTGGTGTTATTGAAGCATCAAAAGTCTGTGAAATTCATCCAATAATCAATACAGTAAATCATCTGACATCATACATTGCTTATATAATTTTTTATCAATTTTTGACAATTTCTTCCTTCCGGTTTATTCAATTATTTTTAATTCACGTGATAGAAACTAACTTTTGTATTGGAACATGGTTTTAATATAAATTAAAATTTTGTTTATAAATAACTATACATTTTTCTCACAAGACACATAACACAATCATAAAATTAGCCCATTTTTATGAAAATAATATAATCGTAACAATGGTTAAAACAACACTTATACAGGCTGATTTCAAGAGTAGGACAATTGGCATTGACGAAGTTTTATATGAAAATGGCCTCAATATTAATTTTATGAAATGGATAGAATTGATTACTTCCAAAGTTCATTCACAAAAATTCTTAATTTTACAGTTAAAACAGTTTCAATCAGACTTGAGGGCTATGATCCTCACACTGAATGTAATATTCATGAGAATAAATTCTAGTAAGAAGAAATATTAAACCCATACAGGGTGTCCCATTAAGAATTGCCCACATAGTAACTGCAGAAACTTCACCTCAAAATAGGAAGGGGTATTTATTTAACGTAAAACATTTGAATAAAATATTCCTCCTTACAAGTTTTGGTACGAATATTCTGAAATGATTTTAGCACATTGTTTCAACACCTTCCAAATTTTTTTTCAAACAGTTCACACATGTTAGTATACTTTAAAATGTATTAAAAAATAGTTTTCGTCTTTCACCAGAACTGAGCATGTGTGAACTGTTTCCCAAACTTGAACAAAAAATATTGGAAGGCTTTAGAATATTCGTAATAAAACACTCGGTATAGCGAAATGGAAGATTATTTTTTGAAATGTTTTAGGTTGAATCTCCGTATTTAGAGCTGAAGTTTCTCATGGACAATTCTTAAAGAGACACCCTGTAATTTGCCGGAAATATAATATATATGAAATTAAATACAGATATAATGATCAGATTCAAGAATAATTTGATACAAGTCTATTTAAAGCTTCATTGCTCGTGGAGATATATAGGAAAAAACAGATATTATTTAGGACATGGATGGCTAAATACAGGGGGGAGCTGGCAAACTTTAAATTATAAACCCTACATTGGTTCAGCTTTATAACTCTAAGAAATGTCAGAATATAAAACAATAACAACTATAAAAAATTCAATGAAACTATATTGCTGCGACACAGTGAGCGCAATTTGACATTGATATCGACCGAATTACCGAATACCAATTATTCAAAGATAATACTGAAACAATTGCATAGGCAAAGCAAGACATGAGAATTTTTATCGATTAAGACAAATAAACAGGTTCTATATTTCCAATCAAGAAAATAAATAGCAATAAAGAATCGATAAGTATGTACGAAGATAGAAGTATGGGAACGTAAAATTTTAGTAATATATGAAGAGAAACCAGTGGATGAGTATAAATTATCCCTCATACACTTCTTTGCTGATTGGGTTGTTAATTCGTAACAATTAACGGATCTTTTCCAATAATAAGTAGATTAAATGTAACAGGTATGTTCTCTTATCTGAAAAAATAACCTCTACTAACAATTTTGTAAGTTATTTTATATTTATAATATGTGGCTGAAAATCACGAAGCTCTTCTTTTTAGTGAAATCTTTCCTCTGGCCAGATTCGTCAAGTAAATTTTTACTTTTGAACCATCAGATTTCTTTACCCAAATCTGAAATAAAAACATAGATAAGTTCAAAATACTTACGATGGATAATGGAATGAAATTGCACAAAACTGTATTAAATTGTTAGTTTTGGTCATGGCTAAGAGACAGTCTTTCCTCACTGAGATCTTTAGTGTATTATCGTTCTACCAAAACCTAGAAGTGTTATCTGTTCTGTTAAGTTGATAATTTTTGCTGGAGTTTTTCATTATGACAAGTTCTAAATAACACATATTACTCCCACGCCTAACCAGTAAAATCACATTTTTTGTTGAATATTCGATTCTATTTGTTAATATAAAGTCTGTTCCAACACACTCTGGGACTAGTTCTGAATCGGGCGGAGTTTGCGCATATCGATATTAGCGTTCCAACAAATTTCGAACTGGTTAGGAATGGCAAACCAAGTGTTCCAACGTAAAAAGAATTTGTGTCAGACCAGTTCTAGAACGGTGAATTCAGTTCTTGAGTTTAGGCAAGAACTGAGAAGGAGGAATTGAAGCAAGGGGCAATAAAACCACATCTGGCAGAGACGGGCTGCATTTTCGGGTGACAAACAGCCCTTAGGCTATGACAAGGGAATTTCTAAGAATGATTCGTTTCCAACACTTTCGAACTATCTATTCAGAATTAGTCCCGAACTAGAATGAGCGAAGACGTGTGAATTGATTCAGTTCAGAATGAGTTCAAGACAGTAACAGAACTGGGTGTTGGAACAAACCTATAGTTGCCTTCAAGAGTGAAACATTTTTTTTTTATTAACTGTTTATTGCATATTTACAATCTACTTTGTACAGTAATAAGTAAATGTATATAAGATCTTGACTTGAGTCGGGTACCATCCAAAATGGTTCTTCACATGGTTGTTAGAGGTCTTCGACCAGGTTCTTTTTAGTCTCTTCTCCAAGAGGGGTTGCGCGAAAAGATTACCAATCATTATATTTTCATGATCTGTGGTTCGGTTCCTATATTTGTTGATTCTTGGTTTTATTGTGTCCTTTATAGATTTTATTCCCAGATCATTTTGTATAGTTTGGTTTGTCACATACCATGGAGCTCCTGCTATCATACAGAGCGTCTTTGACTGGAATGCCTCAAGTATTCTTGTGTTGAACATGTGAAACATGTACTCCAAAATACGGATGCCATAACCCTGTCAGCCTATGTTTGAGATTTTGGTCGCTTAGGACGTCTTTCACCTATGGCTGTCCACTCGGCCCAAACAAAGTTCGGAATTGATCTGCAGTGAGCGAGCGCGGCACCAATTTCGAGCAAAGCTTTCTATTGGACGAAAGTATGGGAATACACTGCCTACTGATATCTTCAACTCACCTGCTTTCTCACCCAACTTCAATTTACAATTGGTTTCGTGCGTCGTTTGACATTTGCCATACGTTGGAGGTAAAACAACCTCACTTACCCGCTTTGTTTATGTTATGAAGTACAGCATTTTTAACAATTTCAGGATAAATTCACAAGTTAAAATGATTTATATTAATAGAATTGGTGAATAACTAGGCCTAGTTATTGTTTCGTTGTGAAATACAACATAAATACACCGAGAGACGAAAGAATCCGATTTTTCAGATATATTGTAGTGTAGATTTTATATTTGAATATTTGCATTTTTGACCCATTCCCCTAAGTTTTATCTGGTATTGGAAGAAATAGAATACTATGTGAACTATCCCAGAGAAAGCAAACATCCTATATTCACGCCATAAATTGAAAAAACTGTTCTGACAAAGTAACAAACTATGGTAGAGTTTGTTGGAGGCATTTCCACACTGGTTAAGGGATTATATTAGACTATCTATTTAATTTGTTCTGTTTAATAAGTTGACAAATGATGAGGTAAGTATGATAAGAATATTTCGTGTTTGTTATACACATTTCAAAAATTATATCTTCTCGACACTACAATAGCTGGCGTTATGAATGACGAACCCATCCTGATTGGTTACCACTCACATCTCTATATGTTATATGAAGCCAATCAAGGCAATTCTTTATGTGATAGATTTGTCAAAATATTGCATGCATTTTATAATAATAATGAACCAGATAACTTTCTCTGATCTCAACCGAACACGTTCCGATGTGGCTCGACTACTCAAGGTTGGAACTTCTACATTTTGTTGTTTGTAATATGTTTCGAATTGACCTTATTGTCAATTATTAAAGCCCCAATGTTGCATCTGCATGATAAAAAAGCATTTTATATGGATAGTAAAGAATTTTCTGAGGATGAATCGAAATCGGTGTTCAAGGAAAAAATTTCATATAAATTATTTTATTTGTAACATATATTCAGTACAATAAATATATAATTGAAGATTATGATAGTACTGACATAGCAACTGTAGACCAATATTGTAGTAATTTGATAATTTGCAACATGGAACGTTATTTAAAATAGTACTGAGAAGTTCTCTGGAACCCATGTTTTTTCCATTCCATACATTTGATGGATTTCATTCTGCTGTTTATTTTCAGGAATTAATGAGCCAAACATTTTACTGTTTCATTTTCAATAGTTATACCTATAATAAATGCTATCTCTGATATGGATACTCTAGGCTTTAGAAGATAAGGATAAATACTGCAATTTTCATTTATATCGTTTTGAACGATTATCATCTGAGATTGAATATCAGTTAATCAGATCCATTATCACAAAATTTCACTTGTAAAATTAATGAAATCACTAAAATCTCCAAATAATCGCTCTTCGCCAATGTGAACAAAGCGAATGTATTCCTTGGTCTCTCGGCGTATTTATGTTGCATTTCACAACGACACAATAACATGGCCTCACGGGTCTAGTAATTCACCAATTCTATGAATATAAATCATTTTAACTTGTGAATTTATCCTGAAATTGTTGAAAATGCTGTATTTCATAACATAAACAAAGCGGGAAAGTGAGTTTGTTTCACCTCCAACGTATGACAAATGTCAAACGACGCACGAAACCAATCGCTCGAAAGCATTTCGTTGACATTTCTGATGTTTTCTAAACAACTGTCAACCATAGCTTTCAGCATCGTTGGTGTTTCTCCGATGTTGTTCAAGGCCATAATAAAACCGTTAAACCGTTGTTGCTGATGGAACAGAGACTGAATAACACCAGTCAAGACACTGCTTTGCTTTCACAGTAATTCGTCCCATAAAAAAGTATTTTAGGACTAAATAAAACACTGTTTTCATTCATTTCTCAATCAACAAATGTGGCACTACTCAATTTTAAATATCTTGATCGAGATGCAACTCTGTTCCAAAATTTTGACACTCACTGGCCATGTCATCTATACACCAGACCGAGGACTCAATCAGAGATGTAGTACTGTTACAGAATAGCAGCCCTTTGAAAATCTTGCAAATCATTTCAGTGACACATGGGAGATCTACACCTTTACAGTGGTTACCAGTTCTATCAAATATTGTACCGCCCCATATTCGTAGACAGGTTGCAGTGATAAAGTCTTGGGATAAATATCGTTCCTTTCCGAATTTATTCCCAATCATGTCTTATATTCCGGACTGAAATCTCGTAAACCTTTATGGATCAACGATTTTCTTTACACCAATAAAAGTGACAAAGAAATTTGGCGTTCGGAATGGAATTCGTGTAATGTTTTTAACAAAAGTTTGATCAGCGATCCTTCAGAAAAAGTTCATGGTTTCAATCTTCCTAGGAAAATTTGGTGCATTTTGAATCGACTTAGAACCGGTCATGGTCGCTGTAATAGTTTCCTCTTCAAATGGAAATTGGGTCGAAAGTCCAAGGTGCGAGTGCGAAGAAGAAGAGGAAACAATAGGACATTTAGTTAATAGTTGTCCATTATATAAATTTGACGATGGTTTCGAGGCAATTCATTCGGTGTCTGATTCTTTTTTGAGATGGATTGCGAACTTCAAATTAATTTAATGAATACTAAATCATTTACTAGTTCATATTGGTTTTTTCGTCTCCTTTTTTGTTTTCAGGTATGTTTCCAAGATTTCAACCTGCATCGCATAGGAAGGAGGAAATTTTGTCGATGAAAAAAAAGCCCTTCAATAAAAAACAACAATTTCATTACACTTATACGGGGAGACAGAGTTTTTCCTGAGGATTTTATCTGTGCTCTTATATCATACGTAAAAATGTATGGTACCCCGTTGACATTTCCTCTGCTAATACTGTTATGACACAAATTATTTGATATAAAAAAAAATGTAATGCTCATCTCAAAAGAATATATATATATGGGAGAATCGGCACAAATACAAAATAACATTGAAAAAGACGATGAATTTGGATGAACAAAGAGCAAAAATAATACTCACAGCATCACTGCCTATAGCAGAAATATTTCCAGGAAATTTGGACATATCCTTACTCTCCACAAAAACGGATTGTCCCCGGTGAAACCATCTTCTTTCATAAAGTAATTTTCCCTCCTCTATTCTTGTGTCTCTGGCTTCCACCATTGAAAGATCGTGGAAAGGCATAACAGGATGTACTGGCGCAGCTGGATTTGGTGCATGTGCAGCATCAGAAACGCTATCACCTATAATACATCACAAATTTTTTGTAACTATAATAGGAAATCTTTAGGAATTATACTTAGATTTTAATATTCTTTTTCAGATATAAGAAACAAAAAACCCTGAAAACTAAAACCTTTCCTATTTAAAACTTCATGATTTCAGGAAATTTATATGAAATTTGATTTTTTCATCCTTTTTACAGGGGATACTTACTTCTTTTTCTGGTTGGCGTTGTGAGTTTTCCCTTTGTAATGATTCTGAGATCATGCTCAATATCTTTTTCATCTAGTAAATGGATAATTTGGGTAGTTTGTATTTTTCTTCTTTTTTCTGGTACTGGAACAGGATCGTTGGGTCTCCTCCTCAGTTTTCTGGTCATAACTGGTTTAACTTCCATTGGGTCACCTGTGAGTTCCCAGGAAAATCTTTCAGCTTCTATTGTTCTTTTTTTATCTTCTAAATCTGATATCAAATTTTCTTTGAGATCAATTTTTTTTTCTTCGAATTCCTTTACTGCAGCTTTTTTCTCTTGTGCATAGTCCTTTTCAATGCAATCTAAAAGATATTCTCGATGTATTCTGTTCATTTGCAACCGATCTTGGTATTCTTCATATAACAATTGAATTCTTTGATTTAACTCATAATGTGTGCCATCTTTCAATTGTTGTAGTTTCTTTTTCAAACTAGCTAGCTTGTCCTGATACATTTGTTCTTTGATTTCAACTGGACCTTCGTTGTGGCCAATATCAGTCTCACTTGCATCTTCTGTATCTAAAAGGAAGGAATAGACTAGTGTAGCAAAAATATTTCAATTCGAAGTTTCACGCAGGAAATTGATAAGGATTTGTTGAAATGAAAATTACGTTGGGAATCTTTGAAGCTGGACACATTTCATTCAAGTGAATGGGCCTTTAACTCACATTTTACACTAATGCTGGGGGTTTTCATTTTTTCGTACTCATCTCATCATGTTTCTTTAGAGAAAGAGCAATATTTCAATCTCTGATAAATCAAACAAAATCGCAGAATTGCAAAAGAGGCAACATGCGTTCTGACTTATGCAAAAGCTTGTGTTTTATTTCTAGATTTACCACCAGCTCTTTTTCGATTTTTTGAATCATATAGGATTTAACGAGTTGTATGAATTAGATAATTACCTTCGTCACTTTCTTCTGGCTTATTGTTCTCCTGATCGTCATCATCTTCATATTTATAGTCATCGAAATCAAATTCTTCCGGAGAATTATTCATTTCGAGAAATAAATCGAACCTCATTCAACAAAAGAGAGTTGATATTGAATTAAGTGCCCAACACAACAGCAACTAGCGATGGTAAATTTCGAGTTTGGATTTGGACGTAAACAAAACAAGAAAGGAAAGGGAAAGCAGCTGACTGTGCCAATCACAGAACATCAAAATATAAGAAGTGCAACCTGCCTTGTAAACTATGCGCAACAATTGTGACATTTCTCCTGTCATAAAATAAGTGGGAATATTCCATTATGGTTCTAGGGGGTGTCCGCCAGTTGAAGTATATGTCATTTTTCTCTAAAATTACATTGGTGCTCTGTGGTTCAGTTAATATTTCTGATTATTCTGTGTTCCAAATTTAAATTGAATGGAAAGGAATTTTTGTCTTCAATTAGAAGAAAGCTTTATAAATAATAGTTTATTGAATACAATAATTTTTGCAATTACATGTGTGTGAAAAACTGAATTATAGGATAAACAAGTATCCGATATTTGTCTTTTACCTAACGAAGTATGAATACTTATAACACAGGTTGCGGTTTTCTGGACCCAACAAATACAATTAGCTCCTAGAGAAACCAAATAAATCCATAATAAGGGTTGAAGAAATATTTCTGAGAAGGTTAGCACTGATTCACAACAATCCTAATGTTGTCACAAAGATTAATATATTCACTTCACTAATTTTCAATATCACTGATTCATTAGGGGAGGGGAGCGGCTTCCATAAGTCCAAAGAAACTGCCAAAATCATGTAGAAATCTTCAGTCCAAGTCCTTCCTGGCAATACCACTTTTCTAGAAAATCAATCAACAATTAGGCGATGAATATTGAAATAAAGATTAACTATAAATACTCCGAATTAATCTTTCAAAGCTAAGACTCCCGATAAGATAGTTCCCTAAATGAAGTTCATTAAGTAGTACTCCACTATGCTAGTAGAATATTCACACGAATCAAATTTATGAACTGTGAGGATAATAAGTGATATAATCCCATGTAAAACTTTCGCACCCGGCCAGTAATTATTATTCTTAGAATATGGGAAATATATGTAATGTTTCTGATGGTTCAACTGAAAAGATTTTTAGGCTGGAATTGCCGAATATACATACACCTAATAACATATCAAATTAGGTCTATGCGTATATACAATGTCCCAATAAATTAACTGACATTATGCCATAGCCTTTGTATTAAGATGGACTTTCATACTGTTTTCACTAGAATCTAAGATTGAAAAATTGTGAATACACATGCCTGAATGATGGATTATTTGTACTGCATAGGTAATGATAGTCAAAGTAATTACCATTTTTTTTATCTTATCATGGTTAAAAATTAGTGCTTGAGCTCATACATAAATGATTCCTCCGAATTCAACATTATCTGAATCCTGAAAATAAATATGGTTACACATATAACACCTGAAAAGATATTACCTTCATATTACACGGGTATTATTTTAATTTCAATTTTGAATATCAATAACAAACTGCCACAAAATAAGCCAAAAATGAAATTGGCATATCATTTGACATAATGTCATGTCATTTTTCCATTTCGATATATCCACGACATACGTTTCTGACAGATAAAAATAAGTGGAAACGTATTTCCTTGTTTCTACTTTTCCTACCGTCGCTTCACCCCCCTGGTGCCAATACTGCCAATCTCTGAATAATTCTTTTGTCAAAGGTGCCAATCACAGATATCAAATATGCCAGTACTGCCAATGTCATTGTTCAAAAACCATAGAGATCCAAAATATTTCATTCTTTCCCTTTAAGTTATTCAATGCTATTCAGTGCACATCCGTTAAGGCGCATACCCATGCACGAGACAAAAAAATTGTGTGAACATTTGCCAAATAATTAATAATTAATTATTTTGTCTGCGGCGTCTGACGCGATCAGAAATTTTAATTGTTCTGTTTTTCATAATATCTTTATAAAGTCTTTATACAATGATATAACCTCATGAAATCGAGCGCATAGTGATGGACGCGAAATTAATCGCATGAATTTTCTATTTATTGTTGAAACCAGATACCAAACTATCATTAATTTGTAACATCTTGTCTTTATATAATGATCGCGGTATAAAGACAATATAATGATATCATGGTCGAAACGTAGTTCAACCTCAACCACAGACCCTTTCTATCCCTATTCTATCCCTATCTACTATTGGTTAGGAAAGATGACCAAAAAATTTCAAAACGCACTGCAGTGAAGGCAGCAACTTTTGCGCGAATGATCAATGTAGATTACCGCTTCAGCAACGAATTTGAACATGCACGCAAAAGCTGCTGCCTTCACGGCAGTGCTTTTTGAAATTTTTTACTGATAAATTACTGGATTTCAATTCGATCAAATCTGTATTTTTGGAAATATTGGAAAAATAACATTTTGAATGGGCTTATCTACGGAATCATTGGGCGGATTCTACCCATTCACGAATTCGACCTTCGTAATTAAAGTCCAAATCTTAGTTAGACCGACTGCGTAAACAGAATAACTTCCGAAAGAAACAACTTAGAAACTCGATATTTCTAGAGAAGATTTGGACCTTAATTGCGAAGGTTGAATTCGTGAATGGGTAAAATCCACCCAATGATTCCGTAGATATACCCAATCAAAATTTTATTTTTCCAATATTTCCAAAGAAACAGATCAAATCGAATTGAAATCCAGTACTTCATCGAAAAATAACAGTTCGAAGTTTCATACAGAATTTAATGAGGATGATATGATAAGAAAATCATAGAAATTTTTTTTTTCAAATTGTTCTAATGACACGATTATCACGAAATTTCGCATAAAGTTGTCTTTCAGCATCTCAAAACTAGCTGTGAAGTTTTATCAGGAATGGAACAGTATTTCTCGAGTTATACCGAAAGAATCAACGATATCGAGAAGAAAACCTCGAAATTTGACATAGTTTTTCCCGATATCTCCAAAACTTATAATCGTATCGAACTGAAATTTGGTACACTGCTGTGAAATATGAAGCTCAAAGTGTGAGTGGATTTTTTTTTGATATGATGAATTTTTTCCGGAAAAAAAAATTTTTTGGAAAAAAATTTCGAAAAAATTTTTTTTTTAAATTTACTGGCAATATGATCCTGATGAAATTTGGCTCAAAGTTGCGCGTTGTTATACTCCACCTAACTGCCAAGTTGGAATCCAATCGCTCGAGTAGTTTCTGAAATAAAAAATAAATAACTTCAAAACTTCAAGTGCCTATAACTCCGAAACAATTCGACCGATTTGGCACATTACCGAACTTAACCGCGGCATTCTGATGCGCAACCTATCCTGAAAGTTTCAAGTTGCTAGCTTGCTTCTGTCGACAGTTATTGTGTCTACGGCCGGCCAGAATCGATTTTGACACCGGATTCGTCATCAGTGAGTCCAACCTAGTCGATTGAGACCATTTTCGGCTCAATCATCCAAAATTACAGACATTTGGACAAAACGATAGCAAGCTGTTCCTCTAGAACATGCGCGCAAAAATAAAAATCATCAAGAAAATGGCGATTCATTTATTATTTTTTGGCCAATTTTATGTGATTGCTTGCGAAAATTTCTTTAACTTATAACCACAATGCTAAAAATGATCCGCAATCTACCTTTGTGAAAACCAGAGCTAAGAAAGAAATTGATTATTATCCTTGAAGATTCCCCCTATGCCGTTGAATAAAATTCCCCATTCAAAGCGTAATAGAAAAGTTTTCGATCATCAACCGCATGTGCCATTTTTTATATATAGGTGTTTTACTTCGTTAGCATACACATAAACGCTTATAAGCAATGGTAAAGGAATTATAGTACAGGGAATAATGAGTCCCAAATAAAACTTTGTCATCGAAACTAGGCCCTTTAATTAATATATCGACGATTTGAGTTACTTCGAGATTTAAATGGCATAGCTCGCGGTACTCTCATCATATTTTATAAAATATAACTTTAATATATTCCGCAAATAATCATAACTGATCTTACAAATAATTTATTGGACTGAGTTCTCCATCCCAGATATAATAATTTTCAGGTTTAATTAATTTTTGATTCTGTAACATATTAGTAACCATAACTGTTATTGTAGTAGGACCGGTAAGTTTTAACCGGTATCTTTGAGACAAAGTTGAACTTCAATTGAAAAGTAGAAAGGTATAGTAGTACCAGTTGGAGTCTTGGTACCACTACCAGAACTTTATCTCATTTAGCTCACCTCCTCACCTGCACAGGTGCGTCTGAACGGAGATAAAATCAAACCTCGAATTATACCGGGTGCATCAAAAAATGTATTTTCATTTAAGTCTCAACAACCACATTCATCGCATTTTAAGCACATCGAACTCAAAGGATGCTGGAGTTATAATTACTACAGGTATACGACAGACAAAGAATACATTATCAATCATTCGAAGCTTCTGATCACAGAGACAAAGTACAAATTTTGATACAATATTCAAACAATGTTCAAACCAATGATAAATTCGAGATCTGGCAATGCAGCGATAAACTTGACAATTGGGGAGTTGGGATTCTCTATCGGAACTTCGGCTTCAGGCTTCGGGCGCTTCGGCAGTCAGTGTCAAATTATTTACAGTTTATAGTTGTGTTGAATACAAAATAGTCATTGATATTTGTTTGTTTAGATAAGCGCCATCGTCAAATTCAAAATGAATTAGTTTCTCATCAGTGCAATTAGTTTAATAGGTTAAGTTTCAGTGATTCAACTTCTGTGATTAGTGCAAAAACCCAAATATAAACACAACGTCACTTTCCAAATATTCGTCCAGAATAATAATAGAATGCTACAAAATATTCAGTTTTAATTCGGCAAGCATGGAGGATAGGGAGAACTCAGATGGCGAAGATTCCTTGGACCCTAGAATTCAAATTGCCTTGGAAAAATTGAACACAAGTACTGATGAAATCAATAAACTGGAGATTGAATATGATGTGAGTAATTCCACTTGTTTAATTCAACTGGCATTGAAACGTTTTTATTGTATTATTCCGAACAAATGAATTTATTTCACCCAGTATCTATGATATAGCGAAGATGGTGTTTTAGGAAGCTAATACAACCTTTCGAATGCTGCTTAATGAATCTACAAGAAGATTGAAATTGTTGCTGAAAAAACTTGGAAACTGCATCGAGCGAGCTAGACCATATTATGATGCTGCAGAAGTTGCAAAAAAGGCTCAAATAGAATGTCAGAAAGCAGCAGTGGCTTTCAGGAAAGCAAATGGTGGGTGCTTATGCTCAAATTGGAATGAAAATTACTTTACTTTCCTTTATAGAAATACATGCAGCTGCTAAAGAAACTGTGGCCTTAGCAGAACAGCGTTTTATGAGTAACCAGCATGAATGGCAATTCGACAATGCTTGGCAAGAAATGCTGAACCATGCCACTATGAAGGTGAGTGATATTTTTATTAAAACTCATGGGTAAACATATGATATGAGGAACTATATCAACATTAGTTTGTCACTGTGATTCAGAAATCAAACAGAAACCTGAATAACTGGAAATGCTGGGGAGTTTGATGAAATAAGAGTGATTAATGATACATCTGATATTATGGAGTTGATTGTTGTCAGCCTTGATCTGTCCATTCAATTCTTTCATGAGAATCTGAGTAGACTCATCATTTGAAAGCATATGTATCTTCGTGATTTATATATATGCATATAGTATGCGTACATTAAGGTTTTCACCTTCAATCAGCTTTTGGATTACCTATTTATTATTAATAATATTTCTGAACGAAATATTTTATTTGCAGTCTCTATTTCATTATCTTAAGTTAATTTGAAGTTATGGATATTGTTTTGTTCATAATCTAATATTATTCCCCCTTTAGTAAAATAAAAGTGATGGTTCCATACGTCCATACATTCATAAAATTCCCAGATATGACACAGATTACCATAGAAATGTAATGTTCGTTTTATGTCTACATTACAGAGAAACAATTTAAATCTGAATTTCTGTAATTTGTGTAAATTATTCTGTGATTCATTCTTATCAGAGATTATAATGATGAATCTTTTTGAAAACATATTTCTTTTCAAATAATGAAAAATGATATTCCATCAGCACTCAATAAAATATTGACAAAGTAAATTACAGTAGATTCTCGAAATAGTGAACGCTGTTCTCTATGCAGTGATCAACTGAAGCCCCTAAATAGTGAACCTAAAGAATTTGATGAGTCCTACCAACAAAACGATTTTGAACGTTTCAGATGGGTGAAGAGAAATCGCAGAAACAAACATAAATCACCAAATTTTTTGAGGAAATACTTCGAAACATGAAATTTAGGTAGTAAAAACTGTTATCTATCATACCGTGTACTATTAACTGTTGTTCATTCCAGCAAATAATGTCAACAAATCAAAACAGTGAACCAGGTGTGCACTAATTAGTTAACTATATTGAGACTCTAAAGCATGTCTTTTTATTCAATAATATGAAGTTTTCTGGGAAAATGGAAATGAAGTTCTATTTATTGCAACTCTTGTTTGAATATTTCTATTTTGATAAGTATAGGAAAATTTGTTGCATATTTTGATGTTGGGGAAAATTTCGTGAACGCAGGAATATTTCAACCAGTTGAAATTGGTGAGATGATTTCTATAAAATCATTTAAAAGAGCCAGTCAATTTGGCATTACTGATTTTAGGCAAATGCTGTAATTGTAGATGCTTTGGTATTCTTATGGCAACAAGCAGAACAAATTCTATTTGTGTGACATTAACATTTTATGGACCACCTCCATTACTGACATTAATGTCATAACCTAGAAAAACTCCACAAATGTCATATAGTTCGCATTTTTCGCCCACATATGGCGCTGTTAGTCGTCGCAACCATAAATACTGTCCACCATATTCATAGAACAATAGAACGAAGAATAATTCTCGGTCACAGCCGATATGCAAAATTTTCCGTGTACCATCCTTTCTCAACAAAAGAACGTACGCAATTCGTAGCGAGCGGAATAAACATCGGGAATACCTATTTCCCGTCTGCATTTAAATGAGGATTGAATTAATGGAGAGTGGTTTCTCAATAAGATCATCTACATGTTTGGAATAGATAATAAACGTTCCGGGCAGATAATATGATAATGGAGGAGTTATGAACCCACTAGAGGTACCGTTGTTTGCGGAGTTGTGGACTACTCGAACTTTATCGAGGGCTCATTGACGTACCTATTGGGGTTTGTGTGGAGTTTTTCAACTCCATTCGATTTTGGTTCCCGAAAAAAAGATTACTTACCGAACGTGGTTATTCAAACTGAAGATACTTCCGATTCGGTCAGAAAAAAGACAACAAAGACCAATGACAACATACAATGTCCTATGAATACTTTCCTAAGATGCATAGAATATATCAGGTGTCGACACTTTCTTACTATTACCCACTAAAATCTTGGGTCCAAAACGCGATCCTAGAATTGTCAAATATTGTACTACTTGGCTCTGTTAACGATGATGGCGCTTACGTCGCTTTGTCAACTACATACAATCAACACCGCGGAATAAAAAGAATTTATTAATCTGATGAAATTATTTCCCTAAATATGAATTAGATATTCGAAATGATGGATTCTTACTAATATATAAGGGATGTTTAACACATGTGGAATATCTACTCATTAATAATATGAATAATGTACAAGGGAATAAGGAGGAATATGGAGTTTTTGGTTAGAAGACTCTCGCGGATACAAGAAGTCGTTTCGAAGCTAAACCAATGGTAAAAACGGGACTGGAGGTTGATATATTATTTATGGATATCATTGAATAGTTTGGATCTCCTTTTATAAAAATATTGTTTATAAATTTTGTATGTACCTATACAGGGTGGGCGAAATTCGTTGTCTACTGAAGGGATCTCGAGAACTATAGCAGCTAGAAGAAAACTGATAACACACTCTCGATCTCTTTTTTCCTGACTAATCCGAATCTGAAAACAGATCCAGCTTATCGCGCATAGAACTTGAGTTATGAGCGAAAACTGAGAAATTGTCATTTTCAATAATACTGAATAACTCGCTTGTTTGAACTCGTATTCGAAATCTGTTGTTACATTCTACAGGCACCTTTTTAGGAGTAATTCAAATATAATATGACTGAATTTTTTAATCCAGCCATTTTCGAGAAATGAGAAAGATTTTGAATTTTTCAAATGTAAACTATAGTCGAAAGTTCTCTTATCTGGCTGCAAAATTTTCGCTGATTTCAAAAATGTATCATATGTCGCTATTAACATGAATATAACATGAGAAAAAGTTCAATACTTTTTTCCCGCTTTTCTATTCACTGTTGAATTATTATAAGTAGGCTGGCGTTTCCATAGCGACCATTGAATATGCATTATATGTATTATTATATATGTCGTTCTGATATAAAGATTTCCCTTGCAACTCGGCTATTTCCATTCGCTTGAATATAGCATACCAACATATCGAATTTTTCGTAATTGGGAATATTTCGGGCCATTAGGGATAATAAACATATTATCGATTGCTAATCTTGAGAACTATGACAAATGAACCATAGAAATATTTATTCAGCAATCGCTGATTCCAATCATAGAGGCGCAAGTTCACACAAAGATAATGCATATTCAATCGTCGCTATGGTAACGTCAGCCTACTCATAATTCAACAGTGAATAGAAAAGCAAGAAAAAAGTATTGAATTTTTTCTCATGTAATATTCATGTAAATAGCGACATATGATACATTTTTGAAATCAGCAAAAATCTTGTAGCAAGATAAGAGAACTTTTGACTATAGTTTACATTGGAAACATTCAAAATCCTTTTCATTTCTCGAAAATGGCTGGATTAAAAAATTCAGTCATATTGTATTTGAATTACTCTTGAAAAAGTGCCTGTAGAATCTATCAATAGATTTCGAATACGAGTTCAAACAAGGGAGTTATTCAGCATTATTGAAAATGACAATTTCTCAGTTTTCGCTCATAACTCAAATTCTTTGCGCGATAAGCTGGATCTGTTTTCAGATTCGTATAAGTCAAAAAAAAAGAGCTCGAGAATGTGTTATCAGTTTTCTTCCAGCTGCTATAGTTCTCGAGATCCCATCAGTAGACATCGAATTTTGCCCACCCTGTATATAAATATTTGATGCAATAGTTCTGAATTTGTTACATATGTTCTCGTGAAAAATTCGAGGATTATCCATGTTTATTTTATTGAAATTGAATTATTCACTTTCATGTTTATCAGAAGAATTAAAAAAAAAAATAATCGTATCTCTCGTTCCAAATATTTCCTGTAGATTTTTGACTACGAAACTCTGGGGAAACTCTTCTTATCCATGAACTAAATCTTGAATTAAATAAATAGAAGATTGAATTTTTTGAGAAAAATTGTTCTAATGACACGATCATCAAAAAATTTTGCACAAAGTTGTCCATCAGCATTTTCAAACCAGCTGCCACATATCTTCATGGTTGAACTAATATTTTTCGAGATATTCCAAAATAAAAAACAACGATATCGAGAAATAGAAACCCGCAATTTGAGATATTTTTTCACAATATCTCCAAAAAATGTTATCGTATCAAAGTGAAATTTGGTACCCTGCTGCAAAATATGAAGCGCAAAGTATGATTACATTTTTTTCCGAATTTTATCGATGTTTTTTCGATTTCTTTCGAAAAAATTTTCCAAACTTATTTTCGAATTTACTGACTGCACGATCTCAACGAAATTCTACAAAACGTTCCAAGTCCTTATGCTCCAACTACTAACCAAGTTTCAATTCTATTACTTCAGTAGTTCTCGAAATATCAGGGAAATAACTTTAAAATTTAAAATTTCAGTTTCGATCTGGTTGCATCAACATTTTTGAGAAAAAAACCTTCAAATTTGGGTGGATTATGCCCATTTATGATACCAACTGAGATATTCAGGCTTCAAATCTACCCAGAATATTTTAATAATTTCGCTAATTACAAAGTTATAGAGCACTTACTGGCAGAATTGAATCTGACCACGGATTCGAATAATTTTCTCGATAACTATGATAAATTAACAACTTCCTCTCCGCCAATGACCTGTCTGTTTGGGCCAACAACGATTAAAATGGTTTTTGAACCGCGACGTGAAGAAAGCGTTGCTCCTATTGGGGGCCGTTATTCCTCTATCTGATTAAATATTTTTCCGAGTCATTTGACGGCGAATTTTTCAGAGTGGAGATTAAAGGTCAATTGCATGGTGAATTTTAACGGTAGCGAGTAAGTAGGAAAGATCATTTCAAATCAGAACAACTCTAATACTCATTGAGATTTGTAACAGAGTAGAATTGGGGAATTATCGAGAAGGTAATGGAGGTTTTTCCTGAATTTGGGTTATTACTGGAAATGCAAATTTGAACGTAACTATTATGGCTTTGATTCATCATTTTCCCAGATTATCTTCATAGAGTATTCAAAATTGGGGCTTGGGATTTGTCAGGTATGCACGAATGACAACAGTGTTTAGTAGAATAGCTTTTTCTGCTATAGAATAATGAAATATTTATTCCTATTCTGTGGTACACACGTGTTCTTTGTCAATATAACCGAACAATTTCCGTTTGCGATTTGTCAGTAATATGATAGTATGACTGCCTGTGCTCTTCTTTCTTCTATTCCTTAGTCGTTGTCTTCTACTCTAACCAGATCGAAGTATAGCTATCTCTGTTTTCCTAAGCAAAGTAACACATTTGACGTCGTTTTCTTTCCGAAAAAGCTGAATTCGACGTTGCCATATCGTGCACTCAAGACAAATCCCTTTAAATTTCAAATCCCCAATTTTAATTTTCAGTTTTAGGTAATCAAAAATTTTTCAAGAATATAATATTGAAAGTATATGTTTAAAATGTGATGTTCTAAAGGTTTTTCATGAAAATTACTGCATTTCGTTTGAAGGAAAATCCCCCATTGACTCGGTAATCTAATACTTGTTGAACAAGCCGGAGCATCTTTTGTGAAAATCAGGCCCGTTTTGTGTTGCAGAGGTCTGTCGCTCACCGTTCGCACTCGAGTACTGCGTTGCTATGGCCATTGTATATAATTTTTACTATGCTATGGCTTCATTCAGGTTCCAATTTCCGATAGAGTTACCACATTTTTTCAAGAAATCTACTCACACTCCGAAATTCATGAAAATACTGAATCTACCAAGTTGTTTATAGGTACAACTGAGATTGGTGAAAATTTAAGAAAATGTGTACAGGTTGGGCAAAATTCGTTGTCTACTGAAGGGATCTCGAGAACTATAGAAGGTAGAAGAAAACTGATAAGGCATTACCGAGCTCTTTTTTCCTGACTAATCCAAATCTGAAAACAGATCCAGCTTATCGTTCATAGAACTTGAGTTATGAGCGTAAATTGAGAAATTGTCATTTTCAATAATACTGAATAACTCGCTTGTTTGAACTCTTATTCGAAATCTGTTGATACATTCTACAGGCACTTCTTTAGGAGTAATTCAAATATAATATGACTGAATTTTTCAATCCAGCCATTTTCGAGAAATGAGAAGGATTTTGGATTTTTTTAATGTAAACTATAGTCCAAAGATCTCTTATCTTGCTACAGAATTTTTGCTGATTTCAAAAATGTATCATTTGTCGCTATTCACATGAATATTACATGAAAAAATGTTCATTACTTTTTTCCTGCTCTTTTATTCACTGTTGAATTATGAGTAGGCTGACGTTACCTTAGCGATGATTCAATATGCATTAACTTTGTGTGAACTTGCGCCTCTATGATTGGAATCAGCGATTGCTGAATAAATATTTCTATTGCTAATTTGTCATAGTTCTTAAGATCAGCAATATTTCGGGTCATTAGGGATAATAAACAGATTTTCTATTGCTAATCTTAAAGACAAATTAACCATAGAAATATTTATTCAGCAATAGCTGATTCCAATCATAGAGGCGCAATTTCACACAAAGATAATGCATATTCAATCGTCGCTATGGCAACGTCAGCCTACTCATAATTCAACAGTGAAAAAAAAGCATGAAAAAAGTATTGACAATTTTCTCATGTAATATTCATGTAAATAGCGACATATGATACATTTTTGAAATCAGTAAAAATTTTGTAGGATAAAAGATCTTCCGACTATAGTATACATTTGAAAAATTCAGTCATATTATATTTGAATTACTCCTAAAGAAGTGCCTGTAGAATGTATCAACAGATTTCGAATAAGAGATCAAACAAGCGAGTTATTCAGTATTATTGAAAATGACAAGTTCTCAATTTTCGCTTGTAGCTCAAGTTCTATGAACGATAAGCTGGATCTGTTTTCAGATTCGGATTAGTCAGGAAAAAAGAGCTAGAGAATGTGTTATCAGTTTTCTTCTAGCTGCTATAGTTCTCGAGATCCCTTCAGTAGACAACGAATTTTGCCCACCCTGTACTGATAATGAATATTTGGCAAATCAGAGTATTAACTATATCGGTAAACTATATTTGCAATCATTTTACACCATTGAAGGGTTCTCTATAACAATTTACCAACCTAATACAGAACTAGGAAAGGGTTCTGTGCGGTTCCAATAGATGCATAGATTGCATAGATCACTTGGGGTGCGTTCAGATGCTACTCCGTGTGACGCCGGGCGCGCCCCAAAGCGTTCAGATGATTACGTCTGGCAAATGGTTGGGTCGTTCAGATGCTTGGGAGAAACTTTACCGGGCGTCCAACCGTCCAACCCAGCCCGTACATGGGTAGAAATTAATCCGCATGCGCTTTGCAGTTTATAATGACAGGAGTGAGAAGTTTTGGTTATGTTTACAATTTCAAAATCAGATTTAATAGTTGTTAACTCTCGAACTGGTTGTATCTCGGAGGAAGAAATATATATTTCTTCCTCTGAGACTTGTATATGCATTTTTGCCTTGCCAAAAAGGGCGATATCAAAAATATAATTTTTTTGGGGTTAAGTAAGATAAGATGAAATTTGACATTTACACCACATCGTTCAGATGAATCTTCTAGTCAACGGCTACAACCAAGCACAACCAAGAAAAATCCTACCGTGCGATTTTTGTCTACCGGGTAAAGCATCTGAACGCACTCTTGATGTTAAAATGTGTTGGTCGATGGATATATTTGATGACGTAATATGCGTTATTTCGCGAACGCATCAGATTGAATACTTTACGGACTCAGTCCCTATTGTTGTTGAATTAAGCTATTTTTCTTTGTTCGAAAGTTGCGCAAGGATGCCATGAGATTGTTTTTTTTTCGCAACGCATTGTTTGAGCTTGTTGATCTTAAAATGGTAATGTCGGTAACTTTCGGATGCTTGTACTACATTGGATGGATGAATTTCACTGATTTGTGATACGTAATTGTTGCATAATTTTTCAGATGTTTTCTAGATTTCCACTCCCAATATCTGTAGAAGAACTATTGATAATGAAATGAAAATTGTTTTTATGGGAAACGCCCTTACGGAGTGCGGGATTCAAACAAATGAACTATATCGTAAAAATGCAAAGTTCCAACGAAGTGAACTGTCACGTTTCATAGTCTATATCTGACTCCTCCTCGTCAGACAATCAGGCCTATTCTGTTTGCTAATAGCAATATTGCCAGGAAAAAGATATTACTTCCATAACAAGATCAAAAATATTGGTAATATATTCTTGTTAAATTGACAGATAATCAGGCCTATACTGTTCTCAAATATTGACCAGAAGAATATATTCGAGTCGATTCTGTTTGCGTATTGCTATGAACCTTGCTATTCTAGTCATATTGCTATCTTTCTAATTTATAGCAATATGGCCATGATGTTTCGTATTCTGTTCCGAGTGTTATAGCAATGTTTGTTATGAATTTTGTCATAGCAATATTGCTATCATGGACTTACATAATCGGTGATTTTAGAGCTGATAAAACTTTATTTTGTGACTAGGGCTACAAGGAAGAAAAAAATAACAATAGTTTTTTTTTATAATTTCGCATACTTAACCTCTATCTACGGCTTTCATTATTCATGTAAACATCGACTTAAAAAATGTTATAAAAAAAAACCAGTCAAATTGACCAATAACTGAATTTCCTGGATACCAATAGAATATTGGATCCCAGAACTGCAGCAATTTTATTCAGACGTTAATAATTCGAAATTCGATTAACTTTTTCGTTGGCACCTCAAAGGAATTGCTGTTGTTGAGATAATTACAATAATCATCTCAGCTGTTGTGTACTATTCCTGTATTTTAGTCGGAGAAATTTCCTTGCAATTAAATATTCAGAAGAACCTTGAACACATTTCTACTAGCATATATTTTTTTTGCGCGCATGTTCTAGGGGAACAGCGTGCTATCGTGTTGTCCAATTGTCTGTAATTTTCGATGATTGAGCCGAAAATGGTCTCAAACGCCTAGATTGGACTCACTGATGACGAATCCGGTGTCAAAATCGATTCTGTCCGGCCGACCGGCCGGCCGTATGGACACGATAACTGTCGAACGAAGTGAGCTAGCAACTTGAAACTTTCAGGGTAGGTCGCGCATTGGGACGCCGCGGTAAAGTTCGTTAATGGGCCAAATCGGTCGTATAGTTTCGGAGTTATAGCCACTTGAAATTTTGAAGTTATTTATTTTTTATTTCAGAAACTACTAGAGCCATTGGATTCAAATTTGGCAGTTAGGTGGAGTATAACGACGCGCAACTTTGAGCAGAATTTTGTTAGGATCATATTGTCAGTAAATTTAAAAACCAATTTTTTTCGAAATTTTTTTCCAAAAAATTTTTTTTTTCGGAAACCATTAATCATATCCAAAAAAAATCAACTAACACTTTGAGCGTCATATTTCACAGCAGTGTACCAAATTTCAGTTCGATACGATCATAAGTTCCGGAGATATCGGGAAAAAATATGTCAAATTTCGAGGTTTTTTTCTCGATATCGTTGTTTTTTTCGGTATAACTCGAGAAATACTGATTCAATCCTGATAAAACTTCACAGCTAGTTTGAAGATACTGAAAGACAACTTTATGCAAAATTTCGTGATGATCGTGTCGTTAGAACAATTTGAAAAAAAAATGTCTGTGATTTTCTTATCATATCATTCTTATTAAATTCCGTATGAACCTTCGAACTGTAATTTTTCGAGGAAGTACTGGATTTCAATTCGATCTGATCTGTATTTTTGGATAGTATATATATCCATTCAAAATTTTATTTTTCCAATATTTCCAAAAATACAGATCAGATCGAATTGAAATCCAGTAATTTATCAAAAAAAAATTTAAAGAGCACTGCCGTGAAGGCGGCAGCTTTTGTGTGCATGTTCAAATTCGTTGCTGGACCGGTCGTCTCAATTGAACATGCGCGCAAAAGTTGCTGCCTTCACGGCAGTGCTTTTCTAGATTTTTTTTATTCATGTAAACATCGAGTTGTTCAAAAATGTTACGAAACAGTGAAACCAATTTAAGTCAAATTGACCAATTTTCTGTATACCAATAGAATATTTGTTTCCAGAAATCAAATGCAGCAATTTTATGCAGGCGTTAATGATTCGAAATTCGATGAAATTTTCTGTTGGCAATTCAAAGGGATGGCTGTTGTTGAGATCTTTAGAATAATCATCTCAGCTGTTACTTACTATGCCGGTATTTTAGTCTAAGAATTTTCCTTAAAATTAAATATTCTAGAGAAACTTGAACAAATTTCTGTTAGCACATACTTCCCTAACTTCAATGTTTTCGAATTCTTGGAAGAAATAATACTGAAACAAATGGATCTCTATAAGATTCCCTTTCTAACCTATCTTGTTATCAAGCATAGCAAGTATTATTTTTTGGGTTGCTAAGATAGCAATCTTGATAGCAAGATTTTTGTTGAAGTGACAGATCATATTACGCAAAATCGTTGATCAGAATACCAATAATTCCAATCTTGTTATGATAGCAATATCTTTTTCCTAGCAAAATTGCTATTTGCAAACAGAATCGACCTGATTGTCCGATGAAGAAGTCAGGTATAGACTCTGGAACGTTACAGATAGATTGGTTGATCGTTAATACTGTTACGATATTGTTCATTAGACAATATTTTTCGATAAACTGCCTTCGACAAATTATTACAATCCGCATTTTTTGTTGATAATACTCTTTATATAATTGTTAATATTTCTTTGTCAGATATTGAAAGTGAAAACAAACAGGAAAATAAGTCAACTCGAATGATTTATATTCTCGTGATTAAACCTCGAATCTATAAATATTATAAATTCCAGGGTAAACACTCCCATATTATTTTTGATGAACGAGGAATAAGGAGAGCTAGGACTGTGAGAATTGATAAATCCTGATTTTCCCAATGTTGAAATCAAACAAAAGATATCATTGCGTTTTATCGTATACCGTACAATCGAAATATGATTTATATTCATCGTAAAATGCAGAATTTAAATTCGTCCTCGAACGAGGCAATAATTTTGCGATGATCGCTACTCAAATGCCAAAGCAGTTTCGTAATTTTCGACGTGGTCGATATTGTACCCGTACAATAATGCAATTGTTATTCTATGGAAGGTACACATAAGAGAGAAAGTTATATGGAAAAAGTGTGCCATTTTTCTTTTGGAGAGCGACAACAAAGTGATACCGATACGTCATGAAATTATGTATATTATTACAAATGTTTGTTTAATTATTTCATGAAGTTTTGAATGTGGTTTAATTAACTGTACCTGCATTTTTCTTCGAGTTTTCAATTTTGTAAGTCAACAATCAACACTGACTTTGAACCTGGAGCTATTGCGAACTCGTTTATATTAAATTACAAATTGATTCGATTTGATTCCACATATCTGTTTCAATATTTTCATCAACATACTAAAAACTCCAATGATGGATTTTGAAAGCTTTGTACTTTGTAGTAACACCGTGTACTCATAACCAAAGAGGTTTTTATAAAGTTCCTACGAAGTAAATAAGTTATGTATTTTCAACTCCTGCATAGCTGATTGTACAGACCAGTGTTTTTCAACCTGTGGGTCGCTACCCCCTGGGGGGTCGCGAAGCTTTTGTAGGGGGGTCGCCGGAGGCCGAGAGAACTTAAGTGAAAAAAAAAGATTAATTCATTCAGTAAGAGAATTTTAACAAATGGATATACCCATAAAAATTTGCATGGTGGTACAAACAAATTAACAAAAAATCTAGAAAAGCACTGACCTGAGGTCAGGAGCTTTTACGCGTTCGTTCGAATTGTCACTATTGGATCAACACGAAATTTTGCACCTAGTTGCGTATTGGTAATCGTAATCAGGGGCTTCGTAATCAGGTGGAGACCTGATTACGAAGTTTCAATCTGATTGCATTTGTACTTCTTGAGATATTGCGGAAAAAACGTTCCTAATAACAACGAAATTTGGCACATTTTCCTCATATCTCCGAAAAGTTAATATCAGATCGAATTGACATTTGGAACATAGTTGTTAAATTCTGACTTTAAGGTTTGTGCCAAATTCCATTGAAATGTTATCATTATTTTCAGAGGAAAAAAATATTTTCATCAATAATTTTGTAAATTTTTGAATACATTTTTTTTTATTTTCTAACAACTGGATTCATGAGAAATCTTGTTCTAAGTTGCGCGTTGGTATTGCAAAACTGTCCACGAAGTTTCAATTTCACCGAGTCAATACTTGATGGGATATCGAGGAACTAACCTGAAAATTTCAAATGGGCCTAATTCCGAAACTATCCAACCGATTCCACGCATTATCGAACTCAACCTAGATATTGGGACTACAAACTTAATCTGAAAATTTCCAGTCGCTAAGTCTTTTCCTTCGAAAGTTAGGGTACATACGGACGGCCGGACCGACAGAATTGAATTTGACCACGGATTCTTCAGGGAGTTGAACCCAATTGTTTACACGTTGTTCCCTAGAACAAGCGCGTAAAAATAAAATCCTAAGATGATAATGCCAAGGTTGTTCTTGTTTTTGATTAACAATTTCTCCCGTTGTGGATCTGTATTTGCTACACATAGAATTTAATCTTCTGCCAAATTTAGGCGATTTCTTTGCTCACTTTCAAAAAGCGAAATACATGGCATTATTGGTAATGATGTTGAAACAATTTCAATTCCTACTCTGAAATGACTCATTCCAATTTTTCCTAGAAAAAAATCGTTTATCGGAAATGGTATACACGGAACGATAAACATTTCATTGTTCATTGACCGTTCAAATGGTCCAAAATAATTGCTCCCATTATTGTTATGCTATGAATCATATGGTACACTATTGATTCAGATTACTTTTCCACGCGAAATAGAGAATTGTTTCTATTTTGCTACGATGCCAAGTTCGAACAAAAATACAGAATAAAAACAGCAAGGAAATTACGAGATAACATTAGTTTCTGGGGTCAAGGAGAAGATTAAAGATAACGAAGTTTGTAAGGTGTCTTCAAAGGCTTGATAAGTAGAAAGGTATGGTTATTTGTCCTCGACCTACATTGTGGGATTCAGGGTATCTACCCTAACAAGTCAGGCACGTTCGTGTTCGTGAATAACACGTGTACCTAAATATTCAATTCGTATTATGAAGGGACAAGAAGTTTTTTTCCACCAAGCTGACTAAAATTAGAAACTGATTCCTAGGTCCCAGTCAAATTAACGCAAGGATTCAAGCATGATGTAAAAAACATGGTGTGCTCATCTGAAAAAAAAGTGACGTCAGCAAGATGGAAATAGAAGGAAATATATATTCTGTGCTTTGAATTTGCATGTTGTTTCACACGTCATCATTTGTACGTACGATCGCAGATGAACAGATGAGCACACCATGTTTTACTTACATCATGAGGGGCGTTCGTTTTTTACATCAGACTGCTCAGATTGCTCCTGAGTAGTTCGTTAATTACATCCAGATGTAGGAGACCATAGATATCAAACGATCGTCAAACAAAATCAGAGCGAGTCGATGACGATCTTTTTCATCGGTATCATAGACAAGATCAGAGTTTTTAAGGGCCGTATTTCTAGTTGTTCCTTGAGGCTTCCTTATACTGAAGGCCGCCTTGAATTTGCTTTTCTATGTTTCTATGCAAACAAACTTTTATTTGTTTCCATAGAAAAGCAAATTCAAGGCGGCCTTCAGTATAAGGAAGCCTCAAGGAACAACTATAAATACGGCCCTTAATGGAGTAAATTTGACATCTTGCTGATATCAATTACGCAGAAATAATTTCCGTTCAATTTTCATTTCGTGTTGGTTTTTTTCGTTAGCACAGTTCGGGCAGTGGTAATTTTTTGAGTGGGAATATATATAATTAGCTTAATTTGCGTTTGTCCATTCTTAGTTGATTAAAAAAAAAAAACATCAGAAATGCCAATGGGGAGAATAATTATGTTCAGAATTCCGTTACTACACCTAGGCAGAAGGATCAACATTTGAAATATTCTGGTCTCAATAATAAATCAACAATTCTCTCCACTAAGGACGCCTAATTTACAGAGGCCAAGTAACTTTATAATACTCAGTCAAGATTCTGAGAACCAAATTTTTATTGGATATCACTTATCATTGAATTTCGTCTACTTGTATATGAATAAATGACGATTTAAACAATTATCGGTGAATTCATATAACTGTGGAACATTTAAAGGAATCTTCAAACTGATGATTTGCAAATAAAGCCCCTGTATTGTTTCAGAACTGTTCATTCGTCATCCTCTTCAACATGATCGATCATTATTTGTTATTCTTCTCTAATCAGCTCCAATGAAGTTACATTTATACTCATTTCTTCCAACTGAGAAACAAACACTGCAGAAAATAAAATATATGATTAACAATTTTGATTTGACATCAGTCATTGATACACAGATGAGAGGATATCAAATATTTATGGTATGTGATTCTCATTTCATCTGGATCGTTCGTTTACTTCAGATAAAATCTGATAAATCCATAAGATCTGTGGTCACGTGAGCAAAAAATCTGTCGCCTCTCGGATGCAATAATCGAACGCAGCAATGGGTTCAAGTTTGTATGTGTCTATGGTTCTAACCACAGAAAAATGGGCTGCGCATAGGACTCGAAGTGGTGTTACGAAGTGTGATCAATATTTTATACCCATTTTGACGTCATTGCGTGGCGCAACACATTTTAAGTAAAAAACACTTCATCATCTGAATTCTTCCAAACAAATGTATATCTGCTCAATTTGGGTGCAATCCAATCGACCATTTTATGGTTTAATTGGCCTAACCTAACCGCAAATAGAAACATTGGTCGGACAAGTAATTCTCTGAAAATTCTTTGTGTTTATATTCCCGCAATGTTACAAAAACAATTCTGTAGTAAGTCAATAACTTTTTTCAGGTGATGGAGGCGGAAAATGATAAAGCTGAAAGCGGAAGAGAGCACCAAAGGAGAGCAACCATCTTCAAAGCGGCGGAAGAACGACTGAAATTTCTAGAAGACAAACTACAACGCCATATCATAAAAGCCCGTCCATACTTCGACGAAAAAGCTCTCTGCCAGGAACAACTGAACACGCAAAAGGAACGGATAGACGCCATCAAAAAGGACATAGCCAAATCGAAGAGCTCCTACTCTCAAACACTAAAAGAACTCGAACAAATATCGAACGAGATCCACATCAAGAGAAACAACCTGAAGAGCGAACACGACCTTTTGAGACGGCCGAGAGAACCGGGTGTAGGGGCCGAACTTACGGAAGAAGAGGATAATTCTGTGATCTCCACGGTATCAAAATGTAACTCTTTGGATTTCAATCTGGAGCTGGACAAGTGTGAACTTCGTAGCTCGAGTTCTATGAGCGGAGTATCGGATGAGATGGAGGATATGGAGAGTTTCGAAGATAACCTTGACGACCTGAAGCATAAAGTGAAACAGTTATCTGTCAGACCGGCGAATGGTTGCGAGGGAAAATGCACAGATGGCGTTTGGGAATCCGAGCTACGCACGGCGGTTGATAAGTTAGATCACATGATGTTGATGCAAGAGTGCGCTAAGGAGTTGGACAACTATAAATCGGAAATAAAGATGGCAGAAGGTGGACGGAGTGTATCTAGGGAGCGAGATGGTGTTCGAAATCAGTAGGTAATTCGTCTTGTTGACACTTTTTGAGGACTTGAAATTCTGACCTACATGATTTAAAATTTGCAACACGAAGGAGTGTTCGTTTGTTTTTCCTAAGGCTCGGTCTATCTTGGGATTCGAATAAAATCTGTCTTTATATCATGGAATGATCGTTGAACAACTGAGATATGGAAGAATGTTGTGACGGCAGAAAGAGATTGTGTTTCAAATCAATAGGTAATTAATTCTTGTTAAAAATTTTCAGATTTTAGAGAATTGTTTCAGTTGAATTTCTCAAGTTGAAACATTGAATGAAAGTATATTTTAATTTCATCAAAAAGTAATTACTTAGGGTTGATAATTCTAATTCATATTGGCGTCCTACTAGACTGAAAGAAGAATTAATGAGACATAAAATAACAAAAGGTTCACACAGGTCTTTCAACTGCTGATAATTTGGTGTTGTCTTTGAACTAATATTCGAATATTTTCATTGAAAAATCTTTTCAAGCAGATGATACGTTGGAAAACAATTTGAACATTTTGGATTCCAATTCATATTTTGGTCTAGTAAGATAATAATTTTCTGCTTGCTCACGATCTAACAAACAAATGCAATTAATTTGGTGCAATAAGTCGCCATTTTCAGAGGAGATGTAAAAAATTTTATTGACAATTTAGGGAGAATTTTTATTTTCATCATTTCATTGATTAGAAGTGGAAGAATGTATTATTTTTTAACTATATGTGATGTACAAATTTTAGATTTAGGTTTGTGTGATCTTAACTCATCTCGTGTAATTTGGTTTTATCTTTATTTATTAAAATGATTTATTTTATACAAATGAGATATTTCTGTTCTTCCCCTTGATTCCAGTAAGTTTGTTTGTAGCTTCATGAAAATTTCGATAGAAACGTACTATTGAAAATAGAGATTTAAAAAAATGTATCGATTTTTTTTAGCTATTCATCCGATTACAATGAAAATTGGCAGAAACCCTGAATTGGATATGTCACAACAGTATTCAAAATTTCAGATCGATTATACAGGGTGAGTCTTTGACCTTGCAGAATATTTTAACAGAAGATTCCTGAAGCCAAAAGAAACACTTTTTTCCCTTACTATTTTTTCCGATTCGGCTTGGTTCGTAAGATACAGAGTGTTGAAAATCCATAAAAAAATTTAATTTTCGATTATATCTCGCGAACGATCTCATCGAATGAGATGATTTTTGGAATATAGTTTTTTATTAATACGATGAATGTTCCTGGATGACAAAATTTCATCCACATCCTCCAGTTTCTTTAATATGACCACAACATTTCATAAAAATACCAGAAATTCAAAGAATCCAACTTTTAAAAACAATTTGAATGCTATTCAATGAATTTTTGGCCATTTTGGAAAGTAAAAGTATTCTTTATTTTTTTTCGTATGATGCGCCGTTTTCGAGTAATCTGAAATTCAAAAATAAAAAATATCTGTGAAATTCCGAGAATTGGGTACTTTGGCTGAATGAAACTCTGTTCAAAAAATTCACAGAATTCAATTTTTCCGCGTTGCCACGTCTAAAAGTTGAGAATGGAATCCTAGCATTTTTTATTTGGAATGATTTGTAAGCGGAGTAGCCGACTTTGCCCAGCTCACAATGGACGTAACCGTAAGAATCCCGCAACTCGTGCGTAAAAATCAAAGAGGAAACTACAAAATTTATAAGTACCAAAATCTTCCATTCTATCTATCCATTCATGAAGCTTCCTTTTCAATTTCGAGCTAATTTGTGTAGTATAATTGATTAACTTCTCACTTTTCCATGATAATGGGGATTCTTACTGGTTTGAATGCAATCTTTCTGCTGACCCAAATTTCTTGAAATTATCTTTGTACAGAACTTTGATAGTAGGTATTCTTCAAATGCGCTCTCATAACATAACAACCCATGGCGGAAGAAATCCACCATGACATAACCTTAAAACCACGGAGCCACAGATTTATAGTTCAGTTCAGAATCATAGTCTTTACAAGTGTGTACATAGAATTAGCATATTGTGTGTTGTTTGATTTCGAAGAGTTCTTTCTTTCTGTTCGTCAATTTGACAACGTTTGTACGTTCATAGATAAATTAGGTACATCTGTTTTATTTATTTATGAAAATGAAAGTTTGAATGGGTTATGTCTGAATCTGATAATTCTTGGAGAAAATAAAATAAACAAAGAAAATTAATAATTACAAATTGAAGATGAATCTCAAAGCTAATAAGAGAGATAGCTAGATGAATTCCTCATGATCGAAAATGAAACCAAGAGAAGAATATTCAACTTTTATCGCCCACGAAATTTGGAATACCTAACTTGTATATTGTACTATAAATACAACTTTTTTCACTAACTGGAATGTAAAAAGTAAGTTGACGCTTGTTCTCATAACAGAGTTGCTTATTTCGAAGATTTGAATGGTATACTTCAGTGTTCAGGTTTCCAGGGGCGGCTAGCCCAGTGCTGCTCCAAGGCGGTTTTTGTTTGTACGAATATGACAGATGAAAATGTATGCTTTTTGCTAGGATTTGTATAGCATCAGAATAAATGACAAATGACAGCCTCATTTCTGATTTGAACACAGAATATAGCAGTTTGCACATGCGCAGACATGACATTATCTGTGATTGAATCATAGACCGAACGAATCTGTCGTAGATTTTCATAGAATAACAATAAATTAGGTAAGCCCCGCATAGAATACTGATCATTTTTCTATGGAAACTCAGTAAAGTCAAAATGTTATCTGTGGTTGAATCACAGACCGAACGAATCTGTCGTAGATTAGCATAGAATAACAATAGATTAGGTAGGTCACGCATAGAATACTGAGAATTTTTCAATGTAAACTGATTAAAGTCAAAAGGTATGCTTTTTGTCAATGTGGTATGCATGTACGGTAAAATATCGAATTGTATAGCAATTCGTACAATTGTATAGCCAGGAGCAGCCCTGGGCTAGCCTATTATGAAAATTTATAATGCCTATATCTTTTTATCTAGGCCGAATCGGAAAAAATGGTAGAGGACAAATGTGTTTCTTTCAGCTTCAAGAATCTTCTGTTAAAATATTCTGCAAGGTCAAAGACTCACCCTGTATATTTATGTTAGAAATTCTGGGAAAAATTGTGTAGAATTCGTTTTATTATCTCATTATACCATATTTCGAAGATGGAACTAAGTGATTTCTTTTTGATATTTATTTGAATATCACCAACAACTTCAAAAAATGTTTAGTATACACTTGTAAATCCAGAAAAATCTTCACATTCGGAAATAAAAGGTCTATGTAACATAATAATTTTATTTACAGTCAATTCGTAATTACAATATACAATTTTTCTCATTTAGATAATTTTTCGTCATTTAAAATATTAATCATCTGGAAAAATCAACAAGATCTAAGTACATCTCGCGAATTTCATTTGTTTAAATAAATAAAAACTCAAACATTAAAATTTGTCAACAACTAACTAAATGATTTTTACAGTACTTGACACATTTCTTCACTTACTCAGTCTTGATCATTATTTCTAAATTCAAAGCAATATATTTCTATGTGGTCATTTTGAGAAACTGAAGGTTTATAGTAGTGAATTTTTTGTAATTAAATCGGTTAAAAAATGTGTCAAATATACTAAATCTTCATGAATATTTTTTTAAGACACCGTTAAAAATATGGCATGATTTATAAAATTCACATTGTCAGGCACTATTACAAATTCAAGGCACTGTTATCTAGGATTAATTAATTTATTAGTCTGTTACAATATCACTGGATCTATAAGGCTCAAGATCTAAGAATTTACCTTGTAAACTACAGATGGCAGTGTAATCTATCTCGTGTGGCAGATTATTCTAGAATCATCAGCATTAAGATATATTCGAACTACGTTGATATATTGTTTCACTTTTCCATAGTTATGTTCACTCCTTTGTTCCTCCAAGGCTGGCAGAGGAAACTTAAGTTCTTTTTACTATGGCATAAATTTTGAAACTAATTCGCTAGCAAGCCTTGGTGATTCAATAAATTTCGTAGATTTCTTACTATATAAACATTCAACTATACACATCCACTCTCGAATAAATTAATTAATATCAATCGTTTAAGTCTTGTTCGTTCTGTCGGTTGACACCATCCACACGTTCTATAATGCTTCGTCGCCATGGTGGTATCCGTTCCGGTTAAGGGGCTGTCGTTCTGGTGCACTGGAAGGTCTGTTTCTCTTGAAGAAACCGAGCTGTAAAGAAAAATGTGTAAGATGAAAGGTTGGAAATGAGGACGATTCAAAATGGATGCTACAGTGTGAGTTTGAATTACGTAGGTGGTTTGATGTTACCGGAACAATGACAAATTACTGAAGATTTCATAGTTTCAGGTACAACTAGATAGATTCTAATTTTTCGGCTAGGTTTCTACAATGATTTTTATTTTTTTTGTCAGACAAAGGCTGTAGGTGAAAAATTCTCGCAATTCATGATTAAAATTTGAAAACTCTTTCACAGCAAGAATAATATCCAGACCAGAAAATAATAATATATATTTTATTTTTAATTGATGCGATACAAACTATGCACTCCCTCTGCATAGAATTACCCCAGAAAAGAGAAGTATTCAGGCAAAGGTATGTTCATCTAGCCCCTCGGCCGCGGTCGTAATCGTCTTCGTAATTTATGATCTTTGGGCGGATCCCAGATAGTAAATCAAAAATTATAGGGCTTTCGACAAGAGTAAAATTATTATCTGGGATTTTCTCGGTTACAACTTGCACCACTCTAATAAAATATGTATGAGGAATGAAGTTATAAAAAGTCAGTATTTCCAAAAAAAAATACAATTTTTTGCGCCTAGTTAGCTTACGCCTGCGTCGATTTTGACATGATTTATAAAATTCACATCGATTTTGATATGGGATTCGTCATCCGAAGAGTCCAATCTTCGTCTAGATACGGTGGGTACAACGTAGTCGTTTGAGACCATTTGCGGCACAAAATTCGAAAGTTACAGACATTGGACAAGTTTTTGCGCGCATGTTCTAGGGGAACAGCGTGCTATCGTTTTGTCTAAATGTCTGTAATTTTCGATGATTGAGCCGAAAATGGTCTCAAACGACTAGATTGGACTCACTGATGACGAATCCGGTGTCAAAATCGATTCTGTCCGGCCGGCCGTGGACACGATAACTGTCGAACGGAGTGAGCTAGCAACTTCAAACTTTCAGGGTAGGTCGCGCATTGGAATGCGGCGGTTTAGTTCGTTAATGGGCCAAATCGGTCGAATAGTTTTTCGGAGTTATAGCCACTTGAAATTTTGAAGTTATTTATTTTTTATTTCAGAAACTGCTCGAGCGATTGAATTCACACTTGGCAGTTAGGTGGAGTATAACGCAATTTTGAGCCAAATTTTGTCAGGATCATACTTTCAGTGAATTAAAAAAAAAAATTTTTCAAAATTTTTTTCAGAAAAATTTGTTCTTTCCGGAAACCGTTTATCATATCCAAAAAAAATCCACTTGGACTTCGAGTTCATATTTCATAGCAGTGTACCAAATTTCAGTTCGATACGACTATAAGTTTTGGAGATATCGGGAAAAAATATGCCAATTTCGATATCGTTGCTTTTTTCGGTATAACTCAAGAAATACTTATTCAATCCTGATAAAACTTCGCAGCTAGTTTGAAGATGCTGACAGACAACTTTATGCAAAATTTCGCGATAATCGTGTCATTAGAACAATTTGAAAAAAAAATTCTGCGATTTTCTTATCATATCATCCTCATTAAATTCTGTATGAACCTTCGAACTGCAATGAAGTACTGGATTTCAATTCGATCTGATCTGTGTTCTTGGAAATATTGGGAAAATAAAATTTTGAATGGGTGTATCTACGGAATCATTGGGCGGAAATCATTCTCGAAAGCGGCCATCGTAATTTAGGTCTTAACATTCTCTACAAATATCGAGTTTCTAAGTTGTTTCTTTCGGAAGTTATTGTGTTTACGCAGTCGGCCGTTAGGCCAACCATGAACACAATAACTTCCGGAAGAAAATACTTAGAAACTCGATATTTGTAGAGAAGGTTTGGGGCTCAATTACGAAGGCCGAATTCGTGAATGGGTAAAATCCGCCCAATGATTCCGTAGATATACCCATTCAAAATTTTATTTTTCCAATATTTCTAAAAATACAGATTAGATCGAATTGAAATCAAGTAATTTATCGAAAAAAAATCTAGAAAAGCGCTGCCGTGAAGGCAGCAGCTTACGCGCACAAGATCAAATTCGTTGCCGAAGCGGTTATCTCCATGAACATGCGTGCAAAAGCTGCTGCCTTCACGGCAGTGTTTTTCTAGATTTTTAATCTGTGTATGTGCTCTGTGTCCTATTTATTCACAACCTATGTGTGAACAATGTTTATTTTCAGGTGAGTCAGAATCTTGGGTTTTTCACGTTTTCTGACTACCATGTGTCTTATTTCAGCCCTGATGAAGTCTGAATATAAACGTTGGCAAACGTTGACAAAACGTTGGCTATTCAATAAAATTTTGTTTCACTTCAACCAGTCCTCGTTCCTGTTAACGATTTATCTATTACACATTAAGTACAAATACAAATATGATTACAGACATTCGTAGAAGGATAGCATGCTATTTCCCAAAGCATGCACGCAACATTTTGACTCATTAGTCAATTCCCAGTTGAAGAAAATATTCTGTATTGTGAATATTTTGGGGTTTGCTTTGCTGCAATTAGTAAAACCTACTCATATTCCAAATGAAGGGAATTCCACTTCCTGTGATAACTATCTGTTAAATGCACATCTGTTCATTGTACTTCTAGATTGTGTTAAATTAAGATTATTGTTCAGTAGATTATGACGACAGAAGAGTCAAACTTTTGTAGCATCTATTTCGACGTCCTTAGAGATATGGATCTGAGTGATTGGCGACAAAAATTCAAGATATGGAGTGAAAAAAATGATCGAGATTCTAACAAAAAAATACCTGCATGTATCCAAGAAATTAGCTTGAAAAATTTGCACAACTAGGTAAAAATACACCAGTATAAAAAATTGTCAAAAATTATTTTGATGTAAAAACCTAGACAATGAAAAATCGTCCTACCTTGTAGAGTAACAGTAAAGCCAACAGTAAGATAAGAGTTCCTGCGATAGCCGAGAGTAAAATAATCCACAGGGGAACTACATCAGATTTTATCTCAGGTGGTCCAGGTACATTGGTTTCGATTTCAAAAGTTGTTACGTTGGTTTTGTCGGTTTTTCCGAAGAAAGGTAGCTTGGTTATCTTAGCTGCCATCATCGTTGAGAACTTTATCGAGTGGTCCGTTACCTGTCAAGTCGAATTATTATACAAACATTAAATAACGAATCAGCTGAAAAATCTATATTGAACATATATAGATCATAATGATCTATAACCAGATGAACTTACTAATCACTTAGGTAATGTATGAATAAGGTTGACATTCTTCATTATTGGCAAAATGAATAATAACCTAGTATGGATATACATCTCCCAATGGTAGTGCACAAAATGGAAATGTTATCCAGGAAGAGAAAGTAAGGAACTATATTCCACTATATGTGGAAGATGCTTTATAGAAATTAATTTCATTTGTAAAGTTGTGATTTCCACCTTCACATGCCGCATCATCAACAAAAGAGGAATGTGCCACTGAAGTCAACCTCGAACTAGTTTCGCTGCCTTCAGCAATTCATCAATAAAGCATCGAATTCCATGAAACATTATGTATAATGATAGGAATTGGTTTCACGGAGAAGAAAGAGCTCCAGTTATAATAAATAAACATAATCACAAGGACGAATATCCGTCGATAAATCAACAAATGTTCCCCCTTGATCAGGGCTAATCATCCAATCAACCAAAACACCAACACCGAAGAAGCGGATCCAAGGAGAATGACTACAGCTGTTTCACAATTGTTATTGATCGTCAGGTCAACTTACCTTGGATAAACCGCAGAGGGATCACCCGATACTTGTCACCTTTCAGATAAACCGCTGGGATTCGCAAGATGCTACTGGCAGATGGCGCGCTGTACGTTGTTATATTGCAGCGGTCCATCTGAAAGGTGACAAGTATCGGGGGATGCCTTTGCGGTTTATCCAAGGTAAGTTGACCTGACGATCAATAACAATTGTGAAACAGCTGTAGTCATTCTCCTTGGATCTGCTTCTTCGGTGCAGGTGTTTTGGTTGATTGGATGATTAGCTCTGATCAAGGGGAAATATTGTTGATTTATCGACGGATATTCGTCCTTGTGATTATGTTATATTAAGACAGGAATTGGCTAATGGAGAAGAATAAACTAATATAGTATATATATATATATATATATATATATTATTCTCCATTAGCCAATTCCTGTCTTTCAAGATATTATGTATAATATGGCCAATAATTAAAAGAGGAATACCGTTTCGTTTAAGACTTACATTTTTCAAGACCTTCGCGCTAATTCTGCCTCTGAACGCGAGCACGACTTCTTTCTCTGGAGCTAACCTACCGACGACACATCTCACTTGGAAACACTTTGTCGAATGACACTGTATAGCCTGCATCATGGCTTTATCATAATGCAACACCCTTTGGTGGTAAGTAGCTTGTCGCTTCTTCCTTCCCATGTACCTGTAAGAAGGTCTTTTGGTTGGAACGTTATCCTCTTCAATAGAGTTTTGGGGCGAAGAAGCAGATTTCGAGTTGGACCAGTGTTCTTGCTTAGAGAAGGAGGAACTGCTACTACTGCTGCTGCTAGAGTGAGATTTCTGTTGCTTTGAGGAGTTTGACTTCTTCGACGAAGTGTTGCGATTCTGGAATTTCGCCTGGGAGCTCCTATCTTGTCGCGAATCTGGTATAAAATGTCCGGTATCGGGGTCGTAAGTTCCTGTGAGTGATACCTGCGGAATTCGAAAAGTTGTTACCGTAACATTTCATTGCAATTGGAATAACTAGTTGTGCTTTTTCTGTACTTACTTCTTCTGTGAACGAGATTTTTTCTCTGCCACCACCTCGACCAGCGCCTCCTATTTGCATGTCGCTGCCACTGCCTACTTGTGTGAAACTCGTAGTGAAGCCTTTGTTCGCTGCGAGGTTGCCCAGATCTTGGGTGAAGTCAACACTGCCTCCTCTTGAGTAACCATTTTCTTCTATATGAGAATCATTCACACCGATATCATTGTCACTAGTGACAGTCCTAGCGTAAGAATGGTATATTCCTTCTTCATCAAAATAGCCCGTTTGCGATTGGTCGCCTTCCTCAGTTGGCTCGATGTATTCTCCGCTCTCGTAGCTGGTGTAAGCTAAAAAATCGAAATGAAAATACACTCACAACTAGAAGAACCAGACAAAAATTTATTTCGAGGTTGGCTGCCTCTCGAACCACTTATTCCGTTTTGATGTTTTTTTCTTTCAATTGTGGATAAATCACTCAGTAAAGATGCCATGTCAGGAATTCTTATTCAACTTGAAAACTGAGATAACTTCATGATCAAAAAACAAAATTGTACAGAAAAGATCGGGGTTCAATGCATTGGCAAGTTGGCAACAGATGCTACACTCCACAGGGTGTTTCAAATTTCAGAAAATATACTTAATCCCATTGTTTCACTCCACATATGCTAAAATTCAAAGTATATTTTTCACACCCTGTGGAGTGTAGCATCTGTTGCCAACTTGGCAATACATTGAATCCCGATCTTTTCTGTACAATTTTGTTTTTTGATCATGCAGTTATCTCAGTTTTCACTGGAGATACACTGTTTCAAATACAACGTCCACGAACAAGTGTTCGCTGGCACTCCAGGAAGATTTTTATGCCATACAAACCACAAACTTTATTGATTTGATGCAACATCCACTGAATGAAGCCACTTCTGTTTTAGTAGACCTCACCAGACACCAACCTCTTGAAATTAGTTTATTGGTGATATAAATTTGGGCAACATAAACTTAATCTCATTGTTGGATCCCGCATATGCTCAAATTCAAATCCGGATGGAATTTTTGACAAAGCATCGTTCAATTAACAGTTTGAAGAAAAAATCATCCAAATCAAATGAGTGGTTCCCGAGGAAGTCAACTTTGAACTGGGGCCAGTGGCGGGATTTTTGGCCGATGAGTATATTTGCGCTTACTTAAAAACTACGAAGCTATAAGTTGAAAATACATGTTTGAACCGAACAAAACAACATGGTAACGTGACTCCTCACATTCTATGCTGAGGAAAACATATCAGACTATTTTGTGTCTATGTAAAGAGTCGGTTGCAACCAAGATCTGGATAATCCAATCAATTTTGTTTATTCTGGTTTACCGAATTGGCTCTCAGATTATGTGTAGATTTTCTATGGCTTCATTGAGATTGAAAGATAGATTTATTACCTTTATTGTCCGCATCGTAGGACCCATAGCCGGTGTTGCCTGAATAACTGGTTGCGTTTTGCCTGTATTCTGTGTTACTATTGGCTTCAACAACATTTGTTTTCTCGTAGGTCCTAGATTCTGGCATCTGTTGGCTTATTGGAGGTCCTATACGATAGTCAGTTTGATACCTTCAATCAGAAGAGAAAAGCGAAGTAGCATAGTGTGGAAATTATGAAAATAAGAGGCCTCATATCATGGAGATTTGAGAAAGAATTGAAACTAAGTAGTAAGTGTTTAATGCCTGATGGGACAACGGAATATGTGGATATGCCGTGGGTTACAGAAAACAGATATGCATGAAAAGTATTGTGAAGATGTATAAAAAGAGGGAACACCAACTTCAAAGGGAATCAATGAAAGGTTTAGATAAAGACTGTATAGGTTTACGGTCATGTTGAAAAGCACTGCAAACCTGACACTCACCTTCTCTCTTCTTGCCTCCCACCACCGTTTTTATCCCATTGGAACACACCACCAGCTTGGGTACCACCCTGACTGGTTTTCGTATAATTCCTACCCTCAACCCGATTGAGAATCGGCTTTCCATCGATTGGATAACTGTTTAGATTTGTCACGCTGCTTGAACCGCCCTTCTCGTAGTAACTGCTACCAGAAGATCCTCCTGAGGGTAATATATGCGACATACTGCCCTCGCTCACCGTGTTAGTGCTCAAAATTTCACCTGTTGCGGCATCCGAGATCGTTGTGGTGTTTGTTACGGTTGTTATTGGAACACCGTTGACGATTTTCGTTTCGTACTTGGTGTGTGTTGTTGTGATCCTGCCTCCTTCAACTTTGCTGGTGCCTTGACTATTCCTCTGTGGAACACCCATGACATGGTGATCACTTTTACCTGTGAAACCAAGGTTTGACCTGAACATTGCGAATAAATCGATCTATATTTTTTTATATACATTCAATACAAATTGTCTGCCTGCGTTTCAGAGTATTCCTTCGATGTATACCGAGCTAAATAAATGGAACTTCTTCAAACCAGATGCACAATGAGGGAGAATAATACATTCTGTGTGAAAATCACGCGTTTCTCAACTAACCTTTACGTACGTAAGTGTTCAATACGTTTCCTTTTGCATCTCTTACAGTTGTGGTGTTCGTTACTATGGTATATGGTACTCCGTTGATTATTTGGGTTTGGTATTCAGAATACGTAGTTGTACTTTCGCCCCCACGTGTTCCTGAGATTGATACTGATGTATTGTGTCGTTGCTGATCAATTACAGAAATATCTTCAGATCCCCCTACTAGTGACGTAATGTCTTCCTGGCTTGGAGTGATGACAGCTCCACCTGATACACCTTTGGTGATTTCATCTGTTTCAAGACTAACCCTACCACCTTGGAGTACTGAGTGGAATTCAATGGAAGATTCTTTAACATTAATCCTTTCCCAACTGAAGTTTTCTTCGAGCTAAAACAAAAAGAAGTAGAAAAGAAGAATAAAAATAATGTTAGACTCACGGTTAGGTTGAGGTAGTTGGCTTCATGTAAATAGTGACACTTAACATTTCCCAAAGTGTGAGGTTGTTCGAGTAAATACAGAAAACTCTCTCCTTCTAACGTAGCATGAGGCCAGGATAATAATAACTCCGTTTCTTCTAGATTCGCTGGCCCTAAGTTACGCAAGAAGTAGGTGTGGATTACTTGAGGACCAATATCTTCTTCTTTGTATATTTTATCATTCGTATACATGGTTTCATTGAAGTAAAGTTCTGGAGGATGCGAGGCTCCTCTCAATTCTATATTTGAATCAGCCCATACTGCTATGGAAATATGCTTGTGATTGTCTTTGATATCACTCTTGTGTTCAGGATTGGTGCTGTTAACGTACATGTCAAATTCAAAGGTGTCTTGCAGACCTTCTTTATAAAATGGTTGTAGGATGACATCGAATTTGACCTGAAGCCAACAAAGGAGATTATCGTTGTGTGACTTATAATGGAAAATCTAAAGATGAGATCATTGAATTTAGCAAAATACTTACAATATTGCCAGCTGGTAGGGGATTTCCTATGTCGCAGTTAAGAGTTCGGTTTTCCGAGTTTCTACATGTTGCATGCTGCTGTGACTTGTCATCGACCTTTTTGAAGTATATACCATCAGGGTACACAAGAGAGAAGGTGGTTGCAAAGGAATCTTCACCATTGTTATTGACGATAATAGTGAAGTTCAGATTTTCTTTCGATCCAAATAGATATTGTTGGACATTTCTGATGAAGAAAAAGTTACTTGTTATTTTGAAGGAGTAAAATAAACGCAAATAAAGGGACTGTAAGTGGACTCACGGTGTTATATCGATGCTAAGATTTGGAATGCACACATCATCAGGTCCGCAATTCTTCTTGATTACTATAGAGTCTTTCCTAACTGGCGGGGAGTTCAAATCGAGAATTGGCGTCAGCATTGAGTTAGGATTTCTTGCTTCTCTGGTGCCTCGTCCTCTGTTATCTTCTTCTTTCATCCAATATTTTACTTCAGCTTCTAACGCAGTCAGTTTGTCGTATAAATCCGGCTAAAAGAAGACAACACTATTCTCCTTTCTTCGAAACTCGTGAAAAAACTTACCCTGAGGTATATCTTTTTGGTTTCGCAAGTATCCCCTCTGTCTTTCTCCAAGCGAATGGTGTTGTTCATGGAATTTATATTTTCTGCTTCTAGGAATGCCATTCTTGGCCTCTTTGGCTGTCTGGTATCCAAAATATATTGTACTTCTAGATCTGAATACGAATAATTTGTAAAATATACTGTGAATTTAAAGAAGAAGTTTTATTTACTTATAGCTGCCGGAATTCCTTTGCCACTATATTTGACACAGAAGTCTATGGAGGTACAAGCAACTTTTTTACCATTCTTCAATTTGCAGCTTTCGTCCTTGATATCAATTTGTTTTCCAGCTGTTAAGAACCTAACGAAGGCCTCTACTCTAACTACTGGGCGAGATCTAGAAGTGAAGAAATGTTTCAAAACTTTGAGTGTATTATTCTGAATTGGGACTTTCCTATTGGATAGGTAACGAAGCCAATGATCGAAAATTCAATCTTACCTAAAGAAAAATGCCGTATTGGACAAGTAAGATCCAACAGCAAAATCAGGATAATCGTTTCCATCCAAATCGATACCACCAGTCAATGAAAATCCAAAAGTTTCAGGATGATTCACCAGATCGAAGCTTGGCTGGATTGAAGGGCCGTAAGAAATGTCCTCGGCGTAGATAACTTGAGAATATGTCTTCCTCACTCCTTTTTCCGAACCGTGATAAATGTACACTGCACCACGCTCTCTAGGTCCATCGTAAGGTGCACCAACAGCAAAATCTTAAGGAATAATAGGGTTCCATTATTACGATGGTTGTTCAAAAATTTCTAATGATACCTACCTCCATATCCATCTTGATTTATATCCCCTAAACCAGCCAAAGCTTGTCCAAATCTTGATTTCGATTTGAAACCTTCTATCACGTAGGAGGAACTGAAAGATCCCTGCAAGTCACGGAATAAGAATAGGAATAACAGGAAATCTATGCAAACATCTTACCCTGAAGCCTCCATGATATATAACATAGACTCTACCAACTTCGTACTTCCCTTCGTTATTGGGAATGGTGTACATTGGTGCGCCAATAACAATGTCATCTTTTTTATCACCATCTACATCTACAGAAGCTAAAGCGTAACCGAAATACGAGCCCAGTTGATCTCCACTGAAGTTCTTGAAGTTCGTGAGATCCCAAGTGTACAGAAGGACTTTTCCGTGAAGGTTTGCACCCCTCGGCATGCCAACAGCTACTCCCTGAACTCCGGTACCAGCAAAATCTCCTTTTACGGTTGAGTATCCGAGGTAAGAGTCGTCATCTTTTGCTGTACCTTCTTTGGTTGAGAACACTGCAGGTCTATTTTCGGTGCTCTGTTGTATTACTTGTCCTAAAAAAGGGAAATAAATTTTAAGTTTTGTAAGAGAGGAAAGTAATAAGGCTTACATTTACGGAACGAAAGCATTTTATTAATGGTAAGCATATCCAGAGGTTGGTGAAAAAGTTCGACAAAGTACAAAACGTATTTTTATCCAAGTTACACTAACTGGTTGAATGGTGAAGGTTCAGATTATGATATGGAGGAACAAGAATAAAGAATTGTAGATGTTCAATGAAGGTAGTTGTCGAAAAGATGAACGTATGAACGATGCGGCGTATAAGAGGCCGCAATGAGAAGTTCTCAAAACTGATCTGAAGTTTCAGGATATTTCGGAAAAGGCAGTCTGAGAAAAAATGTGGCCGCTCTTTTATTCTACTACCTCGAAATCATAAATGAACATCGATCTTGTGATCAAGTCCATGTCATTCTTGATTCACTAGGATCAAGCGCTAAGATCCAGTGAGAATAGACGACTTCGGCCCTTTGCCAACCCACAGTTTTCTTCACAAATTTACTATCACTGGGGAACGGGAATTTCAGGACAAATTCGACATGATGAGGTTCGCGTTGATTCTAAATATCCGTAAAAGATGCCTCGGCTCCTCAAACAAGATAATTCCTTCCAAATAGAGGTTTTTGTTAGGCTGAAATTCAAGTTGGGATTCCTGATTTCATGTTAATAGTGTCAAATTTATATAGGATATGTTCCGCAAATCAACTTGGTTATTTCGCTTGCCCGTTTTCCATTCCGTGAATATGAAATATTCGGTTGGTTCTTGAAAAAAAGAGTTAATTACGGAATTTGATTGATGAAAAAACGTTCTTTCTGTCACCAGAACATAGACATATTAAGTCTATGCACCAGAATGACAATCAATATTTTATGGTAACATATCCAAAGCATAGAACAATCTTTAGTTACCTTATGATCCATAAACCATACCTAGGAATTTTGCCAGTGTCTCTTCTATGTTCTATGGATCATAAAGTAAATAAAGATTATTCTATTCTATGGATATGTTACCATAGATCATTGACTGTCGTTTTGGTGACAGAAAGAACGTTTTTTTCATAGATCAAATTCCGTAATTAACCTTTTTTTAGGAACCAACCGAATATTTCATATTCAGGGAATGAAAAACCGGCAACCGAAATAACCGGGTTGATTTGCGGAACATATCCTATATAAATTTGACACTATTGACATGAAATCAGGAATCCCAACTTAAATTTGAGCCAGAGATGATCTTAAAAAAAAACTATATCTGGAAGGAATTGAAGAGCCGAGGCATCTTTTACGGATATTTATGAACAAATCAAACATTTTATATCCAATTTGTCCTGAAATTCCCGTTCCCCAGTGATAGTAATATTGTGAAGAAAATTGTGGGTTGGCAATCTGGGCCGAAGTCGTCTATTGAAAAGAAACACAGGCATTAGAGACTCTCGTTCTCGTTGCCTTCGAAATGAACTTTTTGTATCGTACAGACCTATCAGCTTCTCAAGCAATGGTACAGATTCCTTTATAATCTCAAAAGTCACGTTTGACAGAACTGGACACAAACTGAACGAAGGTGCTGTTATTTCTCGAAATAAATCATGTGAGTTTCGCCCATTTGAACCAAACCTGTTCGGATATTGGGTTTTGGACCGACATCTACGTTGTATTCTTTGACCAAGGTTTTTGGAAAATTTATTTTCAGAATAACTAAAAGAGTTGGACTCCAAAAGTATGAATAAAAATCATATGGCATTAAAAGACATGATTTAACTGTTTTAATTCAATTCAACCTGCATTTAACTTAGTTATAGAAACAACAATGTAAAGGCTGAAATGCTTTGATTATATTATTTGTATTCGAAGTGCATATAAATAACTAGAGAATGCCACCAATTATTAACTCTAGAATTGCGAAACATCGGCATGGGAGCATAATGGCGCAGGGGCCGGGACGGATTTCTTACTGCTTTTGCTTTTGAGATTTTTTTAAAAATACTCGGAATTGACAGAAAATCACGCTCCATAGTTTATTGGTTAGCTCCATTTTCCAACTCTCGCTCAAATAGGTCGAAATGTCGCCCGAATATTAGTATATCGAGCTCAAGGTCAGCTCAGGTGAGTGAGAAGATGAGCTTTTGTTTCGCCAATTTTGAAAATTGAAATTTGTCGCACTATCGATCTAATCTTCTCATGTGTATAGGTACCTATACAATCTTCTGTGTCCTGACACCTTATCGATTGATTTATTTATATGGCTTGCGGAACTGCCCAATAACCAAATTGAAAGTGTAAAATGTGATTCAGCCATGTTTCAGGAAATGATCTCAAATTGTATGATGCGAAGCTGTGAGATGAAGCGTCTAAACATATACTTACTTCATATCTTCATGAGGAAAAATCACATTAATTATAATATTATAATAAGCAAACGATAAAAGCTCAGATATTATTATGATTCAATTAATTTCATCAAATAATTTTTTATCGCTTCATAAACGATATCCAATTAGTGATTGTGAGACGTTTAAAATTGCTCGACCACTGCACTCGAGATCACTATCGTCGATTATAATGATGGAATTCAGAAACGCCAATGAAAAAAAAAAGATTAATTGGTAATTTTTCTCAAAAGAGATGCCATGACTGCAATTCTTTATTGCTTTTATCTTGTTGACGCATCTGAAGAGATATACTGGATTAGTCTTTGGTTGTTGATAATTCTTCTTCTAATGTATGCTATTTGTGCTCTTATAACTAATATCAATCAGCAGAGATTGATGTCATGAACTTGACAAGAAGAAATGAGATAAGAGGTAGTCTTAAACATAGATGCATAGAAACATGATGCGGACACTCTTTGACATATTGTGGGTCTGAAATGAGGTCCGAATGTAGTCAAAATCATGATGTGAAAATCATGGTGTGCTCATCTGAAAAAAAAGTGACGTCAGCAAGATTAAAATACAAGGAAATCTATATTCTGTGCTTTGACTTTGAATGAAAAAAGTGACATCATCATTGATAAATACGATCACAGATGAGCACACCATGCTTGATTTACATCATGGTCAAAATACGGCTTTGGTGTCCAACTTCAATAGACGACTTCCGCTCAAGTTGCCAACGTACAATTTTCTTCACAAATTTACTATCACTGGGGAACAGGAATTTCTGGACAAATTCGACATGATAAGGTGCGCGTTATTCATAACTGTCCGTAAAAGTTGCCTCGGCTCCTCAAACAAAATAATTCCTTCCAAATATAGGTTTTTGTTAAGATCATCTCCGATTGGCTGAAATTTAAGTTGGGATTCCTGATTTCATGTCAAATTCATATAGGATATGTTCCGCAAATCAACTTGGTTATTTCGGTTTGCCTGTTTTCCGATCTGTAAATATGAAATATTCGGTTGGTTCCTAAAAAAAAGGTTAATTATGAAATTTGATTGATGAAAAAGCAATCTTTCTGTCGCCAGAACATAAGACATATTAAGTATATGCACCAGAACGACAATCAATGTTTTATGGTAATATATCCATAGCACAGAACAATCTACATTTACCTTATGATCCATAGACCATACCTAGGAATTTTTCCATTGTTGATTGTTGTATTCTATGTTCTATGAATCATAAATCGATTTCAAGCGATGGACCAAAATGTTCGGTTATAGTTACGGTTATCCACATTGACAGATAATCCTTTGTCTATATGTCAGTTTGGATAACCGCAACTATAACCGGAGCTTTTGGTTCATCGCTTGAAATCGATTATTAAGTAAATAAAGATTGTTCTATACTATGGATAGGTTACCATAGAACATTGACTGTCGTTCTGGTGACAGAAAGATTGCTTTTTCATCAATCAAATTCAGCAATCAACCTTTTTTTCAGGAATCAACCGAATATTTCATATTTACGGAATGGAAAACCGGCAACCGAAATAACCAAGTTGATTTGCGGAACATATCCTATACGAATTTGACACTATCAACATGAAATCAGGAATCCCAACTTAAATTTCAACCAAACAGAGATGATCTTAACAAAACCTTATATTTGGAAGGAATTATCTTGTGTCAGGAGCCGAGGCATCTTTTACGGATATTTATAAATAACGCGAACCTTATCATGTCGAATTTGTCCTGAAATTCCCGTTCCCCAGTAATAGTAAATTTGTGAAGAAAATTGTGGGTTAGCAACTTGGGCCGAAGTCGTCTATTGGACCCAAAATTTTAGTGGTAATAGTAGGAAAGTGTCAACACCTGATATATTCTATGCATCTTGTCTAAAACTGTTATGCATCCATGTGACTTTTAAAATTGAAGAAGAACAATATATCAGAAAATGAAATAGCTCAATCATTGTAAAATTTGACGTATTAGCACAGATGAACTGAATTCAGAGAAGAAAAACCAATCCTGTATAACAAACACTGCCGATTCCAGCTTTTTTCGGAACTAGAGGCTCTCTTGCACAGTGGCTCTTAGCGTAGATTATGATGATTTTTAATTGATTATCCAACACCAAAACTTCATAGACTTATTGTATAAATTAATGCTGGTTAAATTTGTGAGATCGTTATGACCAGTTATCGCTCCTTTTATAACTGATTTTTTTCTCAATACCTTTCCCGCCGAATCGTGAAAACAACCCAGGTGTAAAGACGAACTCGGCATTAGCGTCGACAGAATACATTTGTCCTGAAACAAAATTCATAATGCATAATAACATGAATGGGCTGACTGGCTTGCACTACTGCCAACTAGAAGCCTGTAAATGTGGAAGTTTTGAGGTTAAGGAAACAATTGAGGGGTCTTACCTTGCCAGTACCAGCTGCCTGGGGCGCCTATGAATAATCTATCACCTTCCTGAAAAAAAAATGATTTATAGTGAATTTTGAGAGACGGAATTACGTCCAAATAATGTCAGTGTACAGGATCCGGCAACAGTGACGCGGTTTACTATTAGCTATATCTCTAGTTATGAAAGAGATGGAAACCTATTTTAGTTTATTATTTGATAAAATCAAAAAAAAAACCTTAGTGAAAGAAATACCCCCCCTGAAAAACGCTGCAATTTATGTTATGAAAAACCAATGAGTTATGAATAATATACAGAGCGCCTCAAAATTATGGAACAAATTCATTTTCTCAGAAGAAAAATATTTGGCAACAAAATCCGGTAAACCCGCAAGATTTCCTGTCGCCGAGATATCAAAAAGATATTTACATCATTGTACGCAGTGTGTTTTTCTGAATAAAAAATTTGAAATCGAACATAGGCGGTCTCCCTTAATTTGGAAGATATGGGCCCCCAAAGTTCCAAAATGAGTCGTTTTCAGGTGCCTTTTTCCACCATAAAAACGATCTCTCACTTCATCTGTATAGTTCACGAACCACCTTTGAACCTTCAACCAATAATAAGCAACACTTTTTTTCAAGAATAATCAATATTTAATGAAAAAACAATGAAATTACTGGACAACCACTTAACCTCTATTCCTTCTGATTTCGACTCAGTCTAAAAGTGAAGTTTGGCAATGGCGCGAATGTCTTCGGTCGGAATCGTGCCATCGTGCGTATTCGTGAATGAGATTATTGCTGGCGAGAAAAATGAAATATGTTCTTAGTTCTTACTGTTTGCTGCGATACTCTAAATCTTCCAATAGGAGAATTCGTTTCTAATGAAATCGACAAGGTTGAAACACATAGTAATAGAATGAGAATACACCCTGATATATATTTCAACGTACATTTTTTTCATATGTGATAGGTCGCGCCCTTCCCAGATTTCCAATGAAATCGAGGTTATTATATAACCCATTTTATTGGAATACCCTGAATCTCATTCTAAACTGGGACCATCTCGAAGATAACAAAAAACGAAGTAAATAACAACCTCCCTATTTTGAAGAGGATAGAAAGAAAGTTCAAACGAAAATATTGACGAAGTAGATAAAAACCTCCCTATTTTGAAGGGGAAAAAAAGTTCAAACGAAAATATTGAGAGTGAAACCTTAAACAAATATTCCCAATGATTTTGTTTTGATGTTAGAATAACCACCTCTTCTTCAATGACAGAAGCATTTTCCTCACAATCATATTATTCAACTGCCCATCATTTCATATTTCCCGCCAGCAACTACTCTTCGGTCATAATACGTTGGCCAGCGATGAAAAGACGCTGTTGCCAAGCTCCGCTTTAACATTGAGAAGTATTTCGTAGAAATATAGGTTAAGTGGTTGTCTAATATTTTCACTTTTCTTCCTTTAAATAATGAATATTCTTGAAAGAAAGTATCGCTATTCGTTGGTTGAAGGTTCAAAGATGATTTATGAACTAGATTTGAGAAGTGAGAGATCCTTTTTATGACGGAAAAAAGGATCTGAAAATGCAACAATTTGGAACTTTGGGGGCCCATATCTTCCAAACAAAGAGAGACCGCCTATGTTGGCCTTCATATTTTTTGTTCAGGAACTCACACTGCTTACAATGGTGTGAATGTCTTACTTATAGCTTCGAGACGGAAAATCTTGCGGGTTTACCCAAAATCCTGAAGCAGTTCAATTTTTGTTTCACTTCTACCAAATTTATATGCATTTTTGAAGGATTTTTGTTGCACCCTGTGCCATCCCCATCAACCCCTCTAAATTGTTTGAGAAGGAAAAGTAGGTCATGTGGTATTTTTTTGGCAAGGTCTTTGTATTTTCTCTACAGGCGTGCAGAAATTTTCATGAAAAATTTTTTTTTTTGAAAATTGGTTAGTTCAAGGAGGTTTCCAATATGTGCACTTTGTCATGGCTCATTCACTTGTCACATGTCACCGAATGAAAGTCGACCATTACAGTTTTGTTCATGCACAAGTGCAACAAAAATCCTTCAATATTGCATAAAATTTGGTAAAAGTGAAACAAAAATTGACCTGTTTCAGGATTTTGTTGCCAAATATTTTTTTTCTGGGAAAATAAATTTGTTTCATAATTTTGACGTGCACTGTACAAGTTTTATTTAAGATATCAATGGTATTGGGTTATTTAACTGAAAAAATAATAAACCCTTGTGTAAAATTTACAACGTTTTCTCTGTAATATTTCGAACACGACAATATAAAAATATTTTCGGTCATACAGGGTGTCCTATTTTTTCAATGCCGGTCCCAACTCATCTGATTTTTGCGCACATGTTCTGGGGGGGAACATCATTGTCATTTGTCAGAATGTGTGTAATCTTCGAATTTCCAGCAGAAATGGTCTCAAACGACTAGGTTGGACTTACTGATGACGAATCCGGTGTAAAAATCGATTCTGTCCGGCCGACCGGCCGTATGCGCGATAACAGGCTTACGGAGAATCCTGTCAACCTGAAACTTTCGGGGAAGGTTGCATTTCGAAATGCGACGGTTAAATTTGTTAATTGGCGAAATCTGAGTTACAGCCTTCTGAAACTTTGAGGTTATTTCCGTGATAATTCGATAACTACTGAAACGATTGGATTGAAACTTGGCAGTTAGTTGAAGTGTAGCAAAGCGCAACTTTTTTTAGAATTTCGTTGGGAACGTAGTGTCATTGAATCAAGAAAAAAAAATCAAAAGTTTTCTTTCGGGTACTGTTCATCATATCCGAAAAAAAATCTTGCTGCGACATCGAGCTTTATATTTCACATCAGTCTATCCAATTTCAGTTCTATTAAATTATTCTCTTCGAAGATGTTGTGAAAAAATATGTCCAATTTCGTGGTTTTTCCTCGAGTTCGTTATTTTTTCCTAAATATTTTCGGAATAACTCGAAAAATACTAATTCAATCATGATGAAACTTGGCAGCTAGCTCAAAAATGCGGATGGGCAACTTTGTGACAAATTTCGTTATGTTCTTTCCATTGAATCAATTGAAGAAAAAATTTCGATTTTTATTTCAAATATCCAATATTCTTCGATCTTCTGGCCATATTTTCCCCATGAAATTCTGTACGAACCTTCGAACTGTCATTTTCCGATAAAGCACTGGATTTCATTTCGATCTAATCTGTATTTTTGGAAATATTGGCAAAATAAAACGGGGATTTTTCCTGAATTTGGGTTATTATTGCAAATGCAAATTTGAACATAATTATTATGGGTTTGATTCATCATTTTTCCAAATAACCTTCAGAAAGTATTCAAAATCAGATTTCAAAATTGGGGTTTGGGATTTGCCAGGCATGCACGAAGTGACAACGGTGTTTAGTAGAATTGGTTTTTCTGCTATAGAATAATGAAATATTTATTCCTTTTCATGGTACACACATGTTCTTTGTCATTATAACCAAACAATTTCCGATTGCGATTTGTCAGTAATATAACAGTATGACAGTCTGTGCTCTTCTTTTTCTATTCCTTGGTCGTTGTCTTCTACTCTAACCAGATCGAAGTATAGCTATCTCTGTTTTCTTAAGCAAAGTAACACATTTGACGTACTTTTCTTTCCGAGAAAGCTGAATTCAACGTTGCCATATCGTGCACTCAAGACAAATCCTTTTAAATGCAAATCCCCATTTTTATTGTTCAGTTTTAGGTGATCAAACATTTCTTTAAAAACATAATATTGAAATTATATGTTTGAAATGTGATGTTCTAAAGATTTTTCATAAAAATTGCTGCATTTTCGTTTAAAGGAAAAACCCCCATTCTGAATTGGCGGAATCTTAGAGTATATTTGACCCATTCAACAATTCGGGCTTCGTAATAAAGGTCCAAACCTTCTCTACAATTATCGAGTTTCTAAATTGTTTGATTCGGAAGTAACTGTGTTTACGGTTCGAATTCCTAAGTGGTTAAATCCGCCTGATGTTTCCGCAGATATATCCATTTCACAATTTCTTCAGAAATACAGACCTGATGGTATTGAAATCCGGCGTGAAGGTTCATGCAAAAATTTTGTTAGGAAGTTACAGACATTTGGGTAAAATGCAACGCTCTTGTTTTCTAAAACAAGCCGTAAAAATCATTATAATGCTAATCAAATACAAAAGAACCAATAGAGTGAGTATTTTCAGATGCCAGGGAAATCACAACACCAGTTTGTTATATTATAAAGTGCTAAACTTTAGTGCTCACATCCGAAATATTCGAATATGACACAAATGGGGGTTTTTCCTGAATGTGGGTTATTACTGCAAAAGCAAATTTGAACATAATTATTATGGGTTTGATTCATCATTTTCCCAAATCACCTTCAGAAAGTATTCAAAATCAGATTTCAAAATTAGGGTTTGGGATTTGCCAGGCATGCACGAAGTGACAACGGTGTTTAGTAGAATTGCTTTTTCTTCTATAGAATAATGAAGTATTTATTCCTATTCTGTGGCACACACGTGTTCTCTGTCAATATAATCAAACAATTTCCGTTAGCGATTTGTCAGTAATATGAAAGTATGACAGCCTGTGCTCTTCTTTTTCTATTCCTTGGTCGTTGTCTTCTACTCTAACCAGATCGAAGTATAGCTCTCTTTGTTTTCCTAAGCAGAGTAACACATTTGACGTCCTTTTCTTTCCGAGAAAGCTGAATTCGACGTTGCTATATCGTGCACTCAAGACAAATCCCTTCAAATGCAAATCACCATTTTTATTTTTCAATTTTAGGTGATCTAACATTTTTTTTAAAATATAATATTGAAATTATATGTTTGAAATATGATGTTCTAAAGGTTTTCCATGAAAGTTACTGCATTTTCGTTTAAAGGAAAAACCCTAGGTATAGTCTATCTCAAAAGAGCCTTTGAAGCTTCGAATAACGAATACAGATTTCAATTCAAAGCTTTGAAGTCCCTGTTAACCTCACTTTACGATTGCTCACATGATGGAATGCCAGTAAAAATTCGTGCAATGGCTCTGCTCGTTAACCCGGCGATAAAACAGACCAAATATCGGCAGTAATTAGAGATATCCTTTCGAAGAAAGCCAAGAGTAACTCGAGGAAAGCTTTTAAGTGCGACACCCTCTGTGGTCGGGCATTGCTGGGCTCTCAGATACTTGATATTTATAAACTGGGCGCCTGAATTAATGGTCTTGGTTTATCTAAGAACCGATAAAAAATAAATAAACACGGTCTTAGACAAATCGCTATCAAAGACTGGCTTCGAACGGTCCTGTAAACTTTCCTTCTCGTTTCTCATCACAAATCAAAACAGTACCTTCTGAAGTCGCGCCTTTGATGCATTGAGTCACTAGATACTTTCGACATTTTGATATATTGGGGGTTCATGTATCGGCTAAACCAAGGAAGAGAAATTGAATATCATAACGTTGATTGAGGGTGCAGTTATCCTGAAATAGATCCCTGTGGATACTCAGATATCAGAAAGAATTATTTTTTAGGTTTTCACTCCCAATATCTGAAACAGAACTATTAAAAATTGAATAAAAATTGTTTTTTTCATGAAAAACGCCCTTGCGGATTGCAGTATCAAACTATTTGTCAAGGGCAGTTTCTTGCAGAAAAGATTCCCTAATGAACAATACAGGCACAATACAAACGATAAAGAAAACGAACTGTGATATTTCAGAATACGATTCTGACTCTTTCATCAGACAAAGCAGAAAATTTCAAGAATTATTTTCTTTCGATTTGAGACTTGTGTTACATTGACAGTTCTGAGAAAACATAGCAACACAGATTTATTTGGTTTGAGAGTTTTTTGATTCTACCTCTTTTTTGAGTAAATTCAGCCAAATAAGGTCAATTTATACCGAACAATGAGCAAAATTACTCTCTCCATTTAACAAAATGCAAGAGGACTCTTTTTATTTTCAAATTATCTGATTCCAACATCGGTATTTTTGTATTGTCCCAATCTATCATGTGATTCCTAATGGTCGAACATACGTGGTTCGCTATTTGGGATTTTTGTATGTCTCTATTCCTTGGGTTGTTTTTGTGCTCTCGTTTTCTGATATCCAACGTACTTGACGATTCCCCTGTATATGTCTTTCCACAAATACAGGGAATACCATAAACATATTTTTTTGATTTTTGTTTCTCGTTTATTGGTTTGGTTTTAGTTAGATTGGATCTTAAATCATTTTTTGATTTGGAAACCGTTCTTATACTGAATTTTGCACAAATTCTTCTGATCTTTTCTGAAAATCCATGTACATAAGGAATCACATTCAATAAACTGGGTTGTTCATGATGGTTGGGCTGTTGATTTGGTTGATAATCAGAGGAGGATTTTTTGTCTAAATTTGAAAAGGAGTGAAAACCCATAAAAACCTAAAAAATAATGCAAAATCCTCCCAAAATAAGTTTCAATAGACGACTTCGGCCCAAGTTGCCAACCCACAATTTTCTTCAATAATTTACTATCACTGGGAAACGGGAATTTCAGGAGAAATTTGACATGATAAGGTTCGCGTTGTTCATAAATATCCGTAAAAAATGCCTCGGCTCCTCATTTTCCATTCCGTAAATATAAAATGTTCGGTTGGTTCCTGAAAAAAAGGTTAATTACGGAATTTGATTGATGAAAGAACGTTCTTTCTGTCACCAGAACGACAGTCAATGTTCTGTGGTAACATATCCATAGCAGAGAACAATCTTTATTTAATTTATGATCCATAGAACATAGAAGAGACAACAATGGAAAAATTACTAGGTATGGTCTATGGATCATAAGGTAAATAAAGATTGTTCTATGTTATGGATATGTTACCATGAAACATTGATTGTTGTTATGGTGCATATATGATATATAATATGTCTACGTTCTGGTGACAGAAAGATTGATATTTTATGAATCAAATTCCGTAACTAACCTTTTTTCAGGAACCAACCGAATATTTTATATTCACAGAACGGAAAACCGGCAACCGAAACAACCAAATTGATTTGCGGAACATATCCTTTATAAACTTGACACTATTAACATGAAATCGGGAATCCCAACTTAAATTTCAGCCTAACAAAAACCTATATTTGGAAGGAATTATATTGTTTGAGGAACCGAGGCATCTTTTACGGATATTTATAAATAACGCGAACCTTATTAGGTCGAATTTGTCCTGAAATTCCCGTTCCCCAGTAATAGTAAATTTGTGAAGAAAGTTGTCTATTGATACTTATCAGAAATGAAGTTCCAAATGTCTATAGACGTATCTACGAGTAGATGATAGTTAATATGATACTAGATGTCCGGATAACAAGACTTCGAGGGAAGTTTCTCTAGTTCATTTCATACAGAAAAAATCATGATATATGGTCTCCTCCTACCCCCTTCAAGCATGTTATTCTGGGGGGAACAGCGTGCTATCGTTTAGTTTTCTCCCAAAAATGGTCTCAAACGACTAGGTTGGACTCACTGATGACGAATCCGGTGTCAAAATGCATTCTGTTTCTCGTATCATTGTTATTTCTGGATTCACTCAGATCAATCATGATGAAATTTTAATTTTTTAATTTAATTGCTAAAGCGGTCAACTTATCACGTATTGTCCTTGCCAAATGCACCTTCACCTTCTGATTGAAAGATTCTTTTCATATGGTCCTCATGAAACTGTAAATGAATCTTCGAACTATAATTTTTCAATCAAGTATTAGATTTCAATTCGATCCAATCTATATTTTTGGAAATATTGGAAAAATAAAATGTTGAACGATTATATCTACGGAATCATTGGGCGGATTTTACACATTCACTACTTAGGCCTTCGTAATTAAGCCCCACACCCACTCTACAAATATTGGGTTCTTAGTCGTTTCTTCCGAAAATTATTGTATTCACGAAAGGCAATGGGTTGAATCCGCCTGATGATGTAGATAGTGTGTGATAGCATTTCATTATGATATTTTTCGAAATAGATCGTGAAAAACATAGTTTTTAGTTCGATAGGAGGTTACATTCCTCTGCTATCTCAAGATCTATGGTGCCCTTCCATCAGGCTTCTTATAATTCTCCTGTCCAAGGCATTCCTTGCACAGGCTTGCAATGGCGAAGCATTCTGTAACCAGGTGAACAGGAGTTTCTTCCTTTTCCCCACAGAATCTATACTTGTCAGTTTCTGATAAGCCCATTCTCATTATGCTGGAAAGAAACTATCAAGGGTGTGACATAGTGATCCATTCTGATAGTCAGGCTGCTATTCAAGCACTGAACTCCTATGTCATCGACTCAAATCTGATATAGGAGTGCCTAAGGAAACTCAATGAAGTAGGCAAGAATAACAAGGTCTCCTTGGTCTGGGTTCCTGAGCACTCAGGAATCAAATTATTTTTGAAGAGGCTAACACTCTAGCCAGAAAGGGAACACAAACGCTACCTACTGACCCAGAACCTTTCTCTGGCATAGGCAAATGCACCTATAAGAAAGAGTTTTTGGAGAAGGAAGATAATGAATGAGGAGCACTCTGGAGGAATTCTCTAGGAATGGAACACTCTGAAAAGTTCCTTTGGAACTTTGAAATTGCTAGGTCCAAAAACCTTTTGGATCTCATTGAGAACAAGTTACGCCTTCTCACTGGTTTCCTTACAGGACACTGTCGCCTGAGGAAGCACATGATGAGAATGGGCTTATCAAAAACTGACGAGTGCAGATTCTGTGGGGAAGAGGAGGAAACTCCTGTTCACCCGATCACAGAATGCCTCGCCATTGTGAGCCTGCGCAAGAAATATCTTGGACAGGCGCATTATAGGAGGAATGAGAACTTAGCTTCCTTGAAGCCCTCACAGATATTATAATTCATCAGAGCTCTAGAGCTGGAGGGCGAGCTGTAGGTACCGCAATGCGAAAACAGCTCTGACGAGGGGGCACAATAGAACTTCCTTCTCTTCCTTCTCCATGAACTCTTTCTTATAGGTGCATTTGTCTATACCACATGAGGGTTTTGGACCAGTAAGTGGCATTTGTGCTCCCTTCTTGGCTGGTGCGTTTACCTCTTTCGAGAAAAACATAAATATATGATATTTCGTGTTAAATGCAAGACACCTATTGCTTTCAACATCAGCCGTTTAAGACAATTTTCTGTTCAAAATTGTAAAATTACATATGGCGCTATGATAACGCGCTGGCCCCCAGAAAAGCCACCCAAGTCTTCTCAGGCCAAGCAAGAAGTAATTTTTTCAAACTGGAGCCATAAATTCGTTAACGTCGCGTTGCAACCTCACAATGCCATAATATCGCGGCTTTTTGGACCACATATGCCCCACCGGACATCGAGAATAATAAAAAGCGCACATTGTAGTCCTTGACTTATTGGCGGACGTGGTCGCTTATAGCTCACCATGTCCCGCAAGAACCTTTGTAGGCATACGATGCCTCATGTATTTATGCCGGCGACCATTGCATCAAATCTCCATAAGTGAATGTTCGATGTCTTTTAGGCGCAAAAAAAGGAACGAGCATAATCCACGGATTGAAGAAGGTATATCGGCTCCGTGATGTTGACTTTGGCGCCAGAGGCGTAGGGGATTCCCTCGGCAAAACAAAATTTTTTCGGCGAAATTATCACTGTGTTATAAATGATTTTGTAAAAATGGGTGTTCAGTGAGGTTTCGTGATTTATCGAGAATCGTTTAAAGGCGCAAACTGATGGACGCGATTGTCAGCTGGTCTTCCGCCAAAATCACGCGATTTTTTTTGTTGAATATTTTCAACTTCATGAAAATAGCGGGATAAAAAAATCAAGAGATTGTTCATACTCATCTGTCATAATTATAGTTCTCAGACATATGAGGACGTCGAGTGAGAACGTGTATTTCTGACAGATCACAATCGCAACGGATGAATTTCAGTGGAAATTTTTTCCTCATTGTTACCCAACAGCAAATTATACTGGAAATTTTTTTTGACGTTTATAATGACAGAATATTTTCTCAATTCGTCTGCTGATAGTGCGGATGAACTTGTCTTTCTCTTGGTTGGATCTATTTGTAGCTTCCGACACTAAGCATTTTTTGCAGCTCTTGCGTTGACGAATTCTATGTCAGAGAATGGATTAAAATTGCGATTATACCTTTCGAAAAAATATTCCTGCAACTGCTTAGCTGTAGAGTTTCATAGAAGTTTGATAACTCTCTCCTTGTAGTCTTCGGAGTTCTTTTTTCGCATGTCTTCAAAAATAAGCGCCAGTTCTTCCACAGGTATATCCGCTCTGTCGAAATCATACGCTTTTTCTGCGCAAAAGTTTATAAACTGCTTCCATACACTTGCCTTCGATTTCCTAGTATTCGCGGGTGTGATCTGCTTAATATTCTGGCGAATATTTTCTTTACTTTCTTGACCAAAGCGAGACATTTTTCTACGTCGTGCTGTTTTTGACAAATTCAAAACAGAAATAATTTCTAGCTTAGAGATTCACTGAGTTACCAGCCTAACGGCCGACTGCGTAAACACAATAACTTCCGAAAGAAACAACTCAGAAACTCGATATTTGTAGAGAAGGTTTGGACCTTAATTACGAAGGCCGAATTCGTGAATGGGTAAAATCCACCTAATGATTCCGTAGATATACCCAATCAAAATTTTATTTTTCCAATATTTCCAAAAATACAGATCGGATCGAATTGAAATCCAGTACTTCATCGAAAAATAACAGTTCGAAGTTTCATACAGAATTTGATGAGGATGATATGATGAGAAAATCATAGAAATTTTTTTTTTCAAATTGTTCTGACACGATGACACGATTATCACGAAATTTCGCATAAAGTTGTCTTTCAGCATCTCAAAACTAGCTGTGAAGCTTTATCAGGACTGAATTAGTATTTCTCGAGTTAAACCGAGAAAAACAACGATATCGAGAAGAAAACCTCGAAATTTGACATATTTTTTCCCGATATCTCCAAAACTTATGATCGTATCGAACTGAAATTTGGTACACTGCTGTGAAATATGAAGCTCAAAGTGTGAGTGGAATTTTTTTGTATATGATGGTTTCCGAAAAAAAAAATTTTTGGAAAAAAATTTCGAACAAAATTTTTTTTATTTACTGACAATATGATCCTGACGAAATTTGGCTCAAAGTTGCGCGTCGTTATACTCCACCTATCTGCCAAGTTTGAATCCAATCGCTCAAGTAGTTTCTGAAATAAAAAATAAATAACTTCAAAACTTCAAGTGCCTATAACTCCGAAACTATTCGACCGATTTGGCCCATTAACGAACTTAACCTATCCTGAAAGTTTCAAGTTACTAGCTTGCTTCTGTCGGCAGTTATCGTGTCTACGGCCGGACGGACAGAATCGATTTTGACACCGGATTCGTCATCAGTGAGTCCAACCTAGTCGATTGAGACCATTTTCGGCTCAATCATCCAAAATTACAGACATTTGGACAAAACGATAGCACGCTGTTCCCCTAGAACATGCGCGCAAAAAGAATTACAATTGTTAAAGAACCAGACCTTCGTGAATAAAAATTTATACAATTTGAAATGTAACATTTCATGAACAAACACGAGTTTTCATAATGACAGATGTCAGCCACGAATAACTGACATTGGGCAAAAATTGCGCAATTTTTATTTTTTGAGCTGCCCAGAAATTTACTTTGAAGAAAATGAATCTGTTAAAATTGAATTATTGAGACATTTCAGCCATTTTCATTTTAGTATTCGAGTTTGAAGAAAATTTAGTGACATATCTGGATTTGGGACCGAAACGTCCAAGGTTTTCTTGTTTTAGTTGTCAGATTATAGATAATATAGAGATGGCAACCCTATTCGGAATAAATAGATCTGCAGCCTAAGAGTGTCCACACAAAATACATACTTGACTCATTTGAAAGATTCTGAGGATCTACACAATTTTTCCTAGCTATATTACACAAAAATTGTTCACGCACTAATCAATAGCTACTTTATTATGTTACTGAGAAGCACTATGGAAATACGAAACGGAAACCTCAACAACAATTAATTCAAAATGACAATTGTCATTAATAATTAATTATTTTCCTGCGCTCGGAATAGTGGCGTCTGTGTCGGTGGCAACAGTATGAACTTCCATCCATGTTTCCAGTTCGGTCTAATGATTCAGTAGGAAATCGAATGAAAGTTCTCGCACCTTTATTCCAATCATCTAAGACAAGAAGATGAGTTCCTTCTCTGTAGTCCTATCGTAGACAACACATTTTATGATCAGAATTCTGAAAAGAGATGAATACTAACTGATATTTTGCTTCATCCGGCTGATATTCTTCGGCCTTTTTCGTTTCACGCAATCCATGTCTTTATATTTATGCAGCGGTTGGTAGGGCTTACTTTTTCGAAAATTAGGCTGGAGCAAGAGTTACGGTGAATGGATTGCGCTATCGAGAGATGATTAATGATTTTTTATGGCCGGAATTGGATGGTATTGATCTGGACAACGTTTACTTTCGACAAGACGGCGTTATGTGCCACACAAGCAACGAAACCATTGATCTTTTGCGGGAAAAGTTTCCGGACAGTGTTATCTCTCAAAGAGGTGATCACAATTGGCCACCGAGATCTTGTGGTTTAACACCTTGCGACTTCTTCCTTTGGGGCCACGTGAAACGGAAGGTCTACGCCAATAGCCCAGCGTCGATTCAAGACCTCAAATATGGAATTCGTGAGGCTATCGAGGACATAGGGCAGCCACTTTGCGATTTGGTTATGGAAAATTTCATTAAAAGGATATGGTCCTGTAAGCGTGGTCGTGGTGGTCATTTACCTGATGTTATTTTCCACTATTAACGGCATAGCTTCTTCTTTATAATGAAATAAACATCCGATCATTTATATTGAAAATTGGCATTTTTTTTTGAATATCAAAATAACACCTCTTATTTGAAAACCCTTTAGTAATCGCTTGTGACCAGAAATGAAGAGGAAACTACTAAGTCCAAGTACGCCACTGAATCCACAATACAAGAAGATTATTGAGTGTTCAGAGCCGCTTACGACGAACTATATGTCAGTTATAATGAAACAGTCCGAAGAAATAGTAAATGTAGCATGTCAGGTGTACCACCATTAAACGGAGGTACATGGTAGATGTGTATGAAAGCTGGTAAAAGCAACGGAAATTTGAAATATGGCTCATGCCGGCTGATATGAAGGAAATGCCAAGTGTATCTGGCCATTTCCTTGGAGATCTTTGCTATTCCTTTGAAACTACTCGAATAGAAACGGAATTCATGACGTATTGCCTATGGTAACTTGATCCTTTTGCTTTCGTGGTGTTCATAGTGTGTTTTTTCAGGTATTTCATGCTCAACTTCATGTTATTATCCTTATAAAAATTAGTTATCTGGTGATGGTTAACTATATAGATATTGATGAGCAAAAATTATCTTGAGCTCTCTATTTCACAGCAGTGTAACAAATTCCAATTTGATATGAATAATAATTTCGGAGATATTGTGAAAAGACATGTAAAATTTCGTTTTTTTCTCTCTCGATATTGTTGTTTTTTCGGTATAACTCCAGAAATACTCATTTAATCATTATGAAACTTCGCAGCTAGTTTGAAGGTGCTGAAGGACAACTTTGTGCAAAATTTCGTGATGATCGTGTCATTAGAAAAATTCGAAATCAAACACTTCATTAGCTCTCCGAGTATATCTTCACGACGGGAAAATTTGTGGTTTCACCTCAACATCTGTGTATTTTATGTGCGAAGTTTTCTTCGGAACATTGAAAGTTACAGCAACATACAGAGTGTAACAGCCAAATGGAATAAATTCGATAACGAATAAATGAGGACGTGCTGGGAAAAAACGCTCGGACACGTCGATTTGTAATTTTAAATGCGCATATTTTTCAAGAAAATAATATTATATAGGGTGTTCCATGTGACCGTGGCCAATACCAACTTTCTTATTTCAAATGCAACCCCCTGTATATTATTTATTTTTTGGATTCTTCAGAGAATTCTAGACACAATTCATGCACAATGTCCTATACCTATCTTTAACTATTTCGGGAATATTGAGTGTTTTCAGATTTAGTGCAAAAATCAACATTTTCAATAAAAATTATTTTATTTCACAAATTCGGTACATTACAATTAAAACCTAAGTAGTAATTCTGATTATTTCTTAATAATTAAAATAAAACAAAAAAAAAACATTAATGTCAATGTAGGAAATGTTCAAAATGCTCGCCGCGAACGTCTTGGCAACATGCTAATCTGGTGTAGAATTGTCTTCTAACGTTACTCAACATTTCTGAAAACACTTAATATTTCCGAAAAAGTTGAAGATAGGTATAGGACATTGTACATGAATTCTGTCTAGAATTTTTTGAAGAATCAAAAAAATAAATAATATACAGGGGGTTACATTTGAAATAAGAAAGTTGGTATTGGCCACGGTCGCATGGAACACCCTATATAATTTTATTTTCTTGAAAACTATGCGCATTTAAAATTACAAATCGACGTGTCCGAGCGTTTTTCCTAACAAGCCCTCATTTATTCGTCATCGAATTTATTCGATTTGGCTGTTACACTCTGTATACTAACCGACAATGAAACTGCAATATCCAGATGGAGCTGTTTAAATTTAATTTTTTTTTTGGTAAAACATAAATAGTATAGCAAGGAGTAAATGATTAAAATTTAAAGAAGAAAATAAAGGGTTTACAATTTTTTCAATTAAATTTGTGTATAATGTGTTTGTCCACCGCGGTTATCTATACACTCCCCGACAAGTCTTAGCATTGATGCAAGAAGATGAACTATTTCTTCTTGAGGGATACTATCCCAAACTACCTGTACTGCATATCTCAGAGATGCCAAAGTCCGTGGGGGATGGGTTAAATTTTCAAGCCTTCTACCCATGATGTCCCAAACATGCTCTATGGGCCAAAGATCGGGGAATCTGGGCGGCCATGGCAAAATATTCACAAGGGTCACTTCAAAAAAGTTTAAATTAACTCTGGCAACATGAGGCTGTGCATTATCTTGCTGAAATATTGGATTCTCGATCCGGTTAAGGTAGGGGAGAACATTTGGCTCCACTGTTTCTTGAAGGTAACGCAGTGCTGTCATGTTACCCCGAATAAAGACTAAAGGTGACTACTTGCATGTGCAATAGCACCCCATACCATAACGCCTACTGTCCGGTGTACATGACGCACGACATCAAAATGAGTGTCACGTCTTTCTCCCCGACGTTGTCTTACCCTTTTTCGGCCATCATGTGCACCCAAGAAGAATCAAGATTCATCAGAAAAGACGACCTGATGCCATTCCAATGTTGTCGTTCTCTGCACCACTGCTATCGTTGCCGGCGATGTTCAACCGTAAGATGTAACACAAGATGGGGTAATAATGCTGCAGTCCAAAAGACCTTATACGGCGGTTAACCGTTCGGACAGTTACAGGATGGCCTTGTTCTCCTAACCATCATCAGCCAAAGATCGAGATATCGCGAATCGGTCTCTAATGGACATAAGTTTTAGACGTCGATCTTGAACTTCATTGGTGCTCCTTCGACGTCCGGTGCCTACTCTTTTTCGATTTTAGGCATGGTCAAACCACGCTTGACAACATCTCATAACAGTAGTTGGATTTCTGTTCGGACGGTTAGCGATTTCTCGAAATGACAACCCCGCCTCCCGTAGACCAATAATTCGACCTCTATCAAATTCACTTAGCTGGCGATAAACTCCGCGTACACGTGCTCTAGGCAATTTACAATAACTAAATATCTACTTTGGATCTCCGCGAAAAGCTGGTTTGTTGTAAATTTTAAAAAATTTGCAAAAAACTACTGCAATATTTAAGTAACAAAAAATGTTTACTTAAAAAAACCTTCACGATTTTTCTCTCCAAATTTTAATTATTTACTCCTTGCAATACTATCTATGTTTCACAAAAAAAAAAATTAATTTAAACAGCTCCTTTTGGGTGTTGCAGTTTCTTTGTCAGTTAGTATATTAAATTTTCGATCACATTCCCCGTTCTCCCTAAACAGCTCAATACATCCAAATCAACTCATCAGGGTCTTATTCAACGAGGCGTACCTTGGAAGTCGATCACGGTCTTCGAATTACGATACACTAAAGATACGAGCGCGAATGAGATCGTAAATCATCTTCCTGTCAAATTAGCCGTCATCGTTTCGGCGGAGGGCTGCACCTTTTTGGTATAAATGGGCATATTGACTGACTTCAGTTCGTAGAAGCAATTTCCTCTTCTTTGCGAGCGCTTTTATGCGGCATATTAATCATGAGATTCGCCGGTGGTTGGCTCGCCATATGGCCATAGCGCCTTATGGATGCACAGGGTGTTACGACCTAAATCGATAAAAAAACATAAAATAGCTCTGACGTGAGGTCAGCAGGTTTTACGCGCTTGTTCACATTGCGAAATGGAAATTTCAATGAAATTTTAATGAAATATGAAAATTTTCAAAAAAAAAAATTTGTTTAAAAATTTGGTAAATCCGCAAGATTTCCCGTCGCGAAGCTATAAGTAAGATATTCACATCATTGTAAGCAGTGTGAGTTCCTGAACAAAAAATATGAAGGCCAACATAGGCGGTCTCCCTTTGTTTGGAAGATATGGGCCCCCAAAGTTCCGAAATGATGCATTTTCAGATCCTTTTTTCCGCCATAAAAATGATCTCTCACTTCTCAAACCTAGTTCATAAATCATCTTTGAACCTTCAGCCAACGAATGGCGATACTTTCTTTCAAGAATATTCATTATTTAAAGGAAGAAAAGTGGAAATATTAGACAACCACTTAACCTATATTTCTACGAAATACTTCTCAATGTTAAGGCGGAGCTTGACAACAGCGCCTTATCAATCGCTGGCCAACGTATTATGACCGAAGAGTAGTAGCTGGCAGGAAATATGAAATGATGGACAGTTGAAGGATATGATTGTAAGGAGAATGCTTCTGTCACTGAAGAAGAGGTGGTTATTCTAACATCAAAACGAAACCATTGGGAATATTTGTATAAGGTTTCACTCTCAATATTTTCGTTTGAACTTTCTTTCTATCACCTTCAAAATAGGGAGGTTGTTATCTACTTCGTTTTTTGTTGTGTCTTTGTGATGGTCCCAGTTAAGAATGAGATTCAGGGTATTCCAATAAAATGGGTTATATAATAACCTCGATTTCACTAGAAATCTGGGAAGGGCGCGACCTATCACATATAAAAAAAATGTACGTTGAAATATACATCAGGGTGTATTCTCATTCCATTACTATGTGTTTCAACCTTGTAGATTTCATTAGAAACGACTTCTCCTATTGGAAGATTTAGAGTATCGCAGTAAACAGTAAGAACTAAGAACATATTTCATTTTTCTCGCCAGCAATAATCTGTCATTCACGAAAACGCACGATGGCACGATTCGGACCGATGAAATTCGCGCCATTGCCAAACCTCACTTTTAGACTTAGTCGAAATCAGCAGGAATAGAGGTTAAGTGGTTGTCCAGTAATTTCATTGTTTTTTCATTAAATATTGATTATTCTTGAAAAAAAGTGTTGTTTATTGTTGGTTAAAGGTTCAAAGGTGGTTTGTGAACTATACAGATGAAGTGAGAGATCGTTTTTATGGTGGAAAAAGGGACCTGAAAACGACTCATTTTGGAGCTTTGGGGGCGCATATCTTCCAAATTAGGGGAGACCGCCTATGTTCGATTTCACATTTTTCATTCAGAAAAACACATTGCGTACAATGATGTAAATATCTCTTTAATATCTCGGCGACGGGAAATCTTGCGGGTTTACCAAAAATTTTTCCAAGGATAATTCTTCTTATTGATACTATCCATCTTCCAACCAAGTTTCATTTCGATCAGATAAATATTTTTCGATTTATTGAAAAATCAAAATTTCAAATGGCTGTAACACAAAAACCATTCGGCAGATTCGGCCCATTAACGAACACAACCGAGATATTTAGGGTCAGAACCTAACCCGAAAATTTCAAGACTCTAGGTCTCTCCTTTCGTAAGTTACAGCACACACGGCCGGACGGACATAATTAAATTTGAACACGGATTCTTCTTCAGGGAGTTCAACTCAATCGTTTAAGACCGTTTTCGGCTCAAAATTCGAAAATTACAGACATCGCGACGAAATGATAACGCGCTGCTCCCTAAAACCAGCGCGTAAAAAACCTAGAAGAGCACTGACGTGAGGTCAGGAGCTTTTACGCCCTTGTTCATATCCGAAACCATTTCCTCAAGACATTTTGCATGAACTTTTGCACCGTCATTTTTCAACCAAGTGCAGACTTTCGATTCAATCATATCTGCGTTATTGGTAATATTAGAAAAATAAAATTTCGAATGGATATATCTATGAAATTATTGAGGGGATTTTAAGTTTTCACGAATTTGACCTTCTCAATAAACCCCCAAACCTGATATGAAAATATAGAGTCTCTTATAACCGTTTTTTGGATGTTATTCAGATTAATAAGACATATTTTTTCCCTTATATCTCCAGAAAAGAACATCAGATCAAATTGAAATTTGAAAAACTTCTGTCGATTACTATCTGCAAGGTCTGTGCCGAATTTCATCGTCAGTCTGCACAATAAATCAGAAAAACTATTATATTTTTTTTCGATGAAGATGCGGATAATTTTCGAAAAAAAAAGTTTCATTTATATTTCTGAAATAACCATAAAATATCAAACAACGAAATTTGACATTAATTTTTCATATATTTCCGGAAGTAAATATCGCATCGAATTGAAATTTGAAACATCGTTATTGAATATTGATTTTAAGATCTGTGCCAAACTTCGTTTAAATGTGTTCAACATTTACCAAAAAAATTTTGAAATGAATATTTTTCAAAAAATTTTTAACGATTGGATCCACACCAAATTCTGCAATAAGTTTCGCCATGGTATTTTTTAGATAATTGCGAAGTTTCGACCTGATCGCATTTGTACTTCTTGAGATGTTAAGGATATAACGTCAAAATTTCAAACAGCGAAAATTTACATTTTTTTCCATGTATCTCCGAAACTAAATATCATATCAAATTGAAACTTGAAATATTGTTGTTGAAGAATGATTCCGAGGTATGTGACAAATTGCGTTGAAATCTGATGAACACTTTCCGAAAAAAAAAATTTTCAACAAAATTTCAAAAATTTTCGATAATAATTCATTTTTGAATTTTCTAACAACGGGAACCATAAGAAATTCCGCATTGAGTTGCGTGTCGGTATGCAAGAACTAATTACAAAGTTTCATTCGATCAGGACAGGACATAATCAAATTTGACCACAGATTCTTCATCAGTGAGTCCAACCTAGTCGTTTGAGACCAATTTCAGCTCAAAATTCGATTCGAAAATTACAGCCATTGTGACGAAACAATAACGCGCTGTTCCCCAGAACAAGCGCGTAAAAATAAATGAAGGACTGAAGGAGTTCTCGGAAATACGTGAAACAACTTTTTCCTTCGAGATTAACACGACAGGGTGCAAGGGCATGTTACATTTTCTTTCATATTCAACATCCATCTATCACTCATTTCAACCTAAGGGTTGAAATGAAAACATAATCAGACATCTTTGTAGATTTTTATTAAACAACCTCCTATTTTCACCGGAACCTGAACGTTAGATGTTCAAAGAGAATATACAAAAAAAAAGGCTACCGAAATCAAAATTTCTGGTTAAGCTTCTCGTGAGCTCCACAATTCCTCCAGTTTCCTCAGCAAATACAAAGTTCTGTACAGTTAAGCACACAGAATAACATCGAGATTCTTCTTCTTCTTCATTCACCACTGTGTATAACCGTTAAAAGCCAATATATTCTTTTCCTATCAACTCAGAAGTAAACATGAAACACATGTTCTTCGAGAAAACATATATTATTCACTTAAGGCCCGATTAAACGATCGAACGTAACAACCACAATTACCAGAGTAGTAGTTACTGAATGGAGCATATGATAAGCAAAGCAAACGGTTTTATTGCGACGTACTTGATATGGTGGGAGGTTTCTAGTGTCTTAGAATTAATATTCAAACGAATGAAATAAAACAAAAGTCTTGTAGAATCTTTATCAACTGTCATTCAATTCTTGAAGTCATAAAAAATGTTGAAAGTGATATTTGCAGCATTTCATTTATCTGAGAAAGAAGTATGTGTGGAACTAGTGACAATATTGTTATTATTATTATTATGATTACAATTAGAGTAGAGGTATAAAACCTACAAACTCAAACTAAACATTCAAACGAAATACATGCTTTTGCTATGAAAAATATTATGGAAAACAATGTGAAATTAGATGTGGTAGATGCGTTGTTCAATCACTGCCGAGCAAGCCAGGAGTAGTAACCATTATTGAAGGCATTAGTGGCAGAAACATTGACCAGGTCTCCAGGCAGAATGTTACAAAGATGAAAATCTCTATTTGTCATAAATTGCTGCATCTGGTTTTTTCGGAAATCCTCTCTTCGGAGTTTTAATACATGGCCTCTGAGATTGTTTACATTTAAGGAGTATATATGTCGTTTATCTCCGTCAAAACGTTAATGAAGGGCGTGGAATGTAAATATCATGTCCCCCCTAGTTCTTCTCTCCTCAAAGGAAGGCAAATTAAAGATTTTTAATCTCTCCTCGTATGAAGGACGGATGAAACCATACGGAAGGCAAGTAACCCATCTTTGAACCGACACCAGAAGAACCTTTTCAACTCGAGACGAGGGCCACCAAGCAGGTCCCGCGTACTCCAAGATCGGACGCACATAGTATACCTATATAGCAAACTGAATGTCTTCGTGTAGCTGCCTTGAAAAGAGTAATGTGTGCGAAAAACCATTTTCTTTGCTCTGTTGGTTATACTACATATATGTTTGGGCCAAGATAGGTCCCATGTGATAGTTATACCGAGAACACAATGATGGGAAACGGACGACAGAGGTATACTATATGTCTTATAATCTAGGAGGGGATTGCTTCTTCCAATATGGAGAACGGAGCATTTATCTATATTTAAGGGTAGCAGCCAAGTAGATCATTTAAGGCATTCGAATCACCCTCAAGGGTGGTATAGTTGGAAAGAGGATTATTATATAGCCTGGTGTAATCAGCAAAAAGCAAGGAAGTAGATTTCAAAATACGTGAAAAGTCTGAAGTGAAGAGCAAAAAAAGTAAGGTGCCCAAGACCGACCCCTGAGGCACGCCCGATGTCACAGACTTATCTGTAGAAGATAGAGCATCACCTACTCTGACGCGAAAAATTCTACCGGATAGAAAAGGTGAGATCCAGTCCGGAAGCTTTCCCCTTACACCCAAATCTTCCAACTTCGAAGGCCCTGGAAAAATCGAGGTATGGTACATCCAATAGGATACCTCGGTCAAAAGCCCTAGTCCAATCAGACAAACAGGATAACAGGTTTGTAATAGTAGAGCGACCTGGGACGAAGCCATGTTGTTCTGGCGGAATGAGAGAATGTGACAACGAAAACTTTTTTATTATCCTGTCCAAAATCTTGGCGACAGAATATACCAGGCTTATTGAACGATAGTTCTTTGGTGATAACTTGTCACCCTTTTTGAAGATTACGGTGGTATATTTCCCAAACAGGGTGATGTTTTTATTATAATTTGTAATGCTCCCATATGATATTTTATGAAATGGTTTTAGGTGTATTGGTCTCTGAGTGGCTCATATGTTATTCCGGCATGAATGTCGTAATTCTGACTTAAACTTCGAAAATATCCTGAAATCCTTCCTCGATCTTATAATTATAAGTTATTGCGTGTCTCCTAGTTCGAATTTGAAATTACAAAATATATCGACAGTTATACAGGGTGATTCCGGACGAGACTGTCAGATTTTGGGATGAGTTTACACTAGTCAAGACAGTCTCGAAACAATGTTTGGTTTATGGTTGGGGGTCTCTATTGAGAATATACAGGGTGATTTGTCCGATTCGACTGATTTTACTTTTATTGATAACTTTGGTATGGCTTATTCGATTTAAGAGAAATTTTCAGCGAAGTACAATATTGATGAGGACATTAATTAATTTCAAAGTTTTTTTTTAAAATAACTGGTTGTTATTGTGATAATTCCAGGTTAATTGAGCAGGTTGAAAAAACACCCTGTACATCGCATTTCCAAAACTACGCTATCTGTTTACGATTCTACTATAATAAGTCATTATTTGAGAGTTTCTAATTTTTTTGGCACACTTCTAGTTTTCTGAGAAAATTCCATCAATAAAAGACAATGTCGAAATTTCGCTGCAATCGATTCTACTTTCATTGATAACTTTGGTATAGCTCATTCAATCTTGATGAAAGTTGCAGTATAGAACAATCTGAACGAGTACATTCAAAAGTCTCTCAAAATACAGTGTTGTAATTGTGATAATTTCAGAATTTCAGATTAATTGTGCAGTTGAAAAAAAAACAGCCTGTTGCTTTCCAAAAGTTTCTTATTCGTATCAGATTCTACAATAATATGTCATCATTCAGAGGTTTTCAATTTCTTTGGCACACCTCCGGTTTTCCTAGAAAACATTTTTGAAGAAGAGCATGATCGAAATTTGGCTCACAAGCAGTGAGAGTATTCTGCACTAATAGGTAGGAAAGCTGTATTGTCCAAGGATGCAAAGCAGTTCTTAAGTTCTAAAATATTCTTTTCAAATTCCAAACTCATATTAAATTGCTAATATTTTGTATGAAATCATTCAATTCAGAATAAATATAGAATTTGAGAAGAATATTTTAGGAGTGACGAACAACTTTGCTTCCTTGGAATAAACAGCTTTCCTACCTAGTGCGTAATACTCTCACTGCTTGTGAGCCAAATTTCGATTATGCTCTTCTTCAAAAATGTTTTCTAGGAAAACGGGAGGTGTGCCAAAGAAAACGAAAACCTCTGGGTGATGACATATCATTGTAGAATCTGCAACGAAGAAGAAAGTTTTGGAAAAGCAATGTACAGGGTGTTTTTTTTCAACTGCACAATTAATCTGAAACTCTGAAATTATCACAACTACAACACTGTATTTTGAGAGATTGTTGCGATTATTTAATGTTCTAATTCATATTGTTCTACACTGTAAATTTCATCAAAATCGGATGAGCGATACCAAAGTTATCAATAAAAGTAGAATCGATTGGAGCGAAATTTCGACATTATCATTTTTTGAAAAAATTTTCTCGGAAAACTAGAAGTGTGCCAAAAAAATTAGAAACTCTCAAATAATGAATTATTATAGTACAATCGTAAACAGATAGCGTAGTTCAGGAAACGCTATGTACAGGGTGTTTTTTCAACCTGCACAATTAATCTGGATTTATCACAATAACAACCGCTCCTTTTGAAAAAAAATTTGAAATCAATGAATTTGTTCAACATTTTTGTACTACGCTGAAAATTTCATTGAAGTCGAATGAGCCATACCAAAGTTATCAATAAAAGTAAAATCGGTCGAATCGGACAAATCACCCTGTATATTCTCAACAGAGACCCCCAACCATAAACCAAACCGTGTTCCGAGACTGTCTTGACTAGTGTAAACTTATCCTAAAATCTGACGGTCTCCTCCGGAATCACCCTGTATACGTATCAGTGCAAGTTCGAAGTCAGAATTGATGATGAATTGAAATATTTCTCTGTCAAATGTAGCTTTCCTAGTTTTCCACCATCTGTTGCTCCTGTTCACTTCCATTAAAGTCATTTAGTAATTATTCATGTGATCAATACAACTAGTAGTCCGATTATCTGATGATCTTCAAGAGAGCACCGAAAGAATAATAATAGATCCTCATTTGAATTCCCAATTAAAACAATCATAACTTCGGTTTCCTTATACGGAAGGTATCATATTAAACCTCAATCTCGTTAAGTACGCCCCTGTTGTCAACGGACGATTGATGCATTTCGTTCTTATGGATCGGATGTCGATTAGAGGCAAATTAAATAAATGGAAATAAGACATCGGGTTATTATACCGTCCCAAAGAATGGACGCACGAATGTGTAAGCCTATTATGTCCGACATTTCTCTTCCTATCCCGTTCCGATTTAATGACAGATCAATCTAGAGGGCCATGTGCGAGGCAGTGTGATTCGATGAAAGATAGACTTATATGGAATGCTTTAAGGCCGTATGGTGTGAATGAAGATATTAATATCGCAGAGGATGTGGAGGTTTCGGGGACATGAGAAAAATTAATTTAATCTGTTCTGATCGGTAATCAGTTTTGGCAGGATCACATGGATTCGAGTTTCTATACTCCATTCACTTTTATGAATTATCCCGGTTGGACATGACAATCTGACACATTCCACCGTGTATATGTATTTTTGAAAATGTTAGATTATTCGTATAGTCATTTTTCCTTTCAACACTGAGTAGTGTATCAATCGAAAAGTGTTCATTTTTCAAATTAAAATTCCAAATTTATCGTTGCAGATACTTTTTCAAAATGAAGTCTTCAGTCAGTGTCTTTTTGGGTGCACCAATAGAAGGAAATTCTTTGTCGTCTCTGTCATTCAAAATATTTTTTAATGAGATGATGTGCGACCAAAAATAAAAATCTATTCATATAAAATATTCCTTGGTTTTTCACTCACATACGTCGAAAGTGTTGGATAGCTTGTGATGAATTATTGATTCCAAATTATCAGGGTTACTATTGAAAAATGCAGATTTCAATTCAACATAGCACTTCCTGATACTTTATGTCTGCTTCTTCGAAACTACCTTCAGTATTTTTAATTTCCAAGCGTGATGATTATGTTGAGATTGAGAGTAGAAATTGCAATTGGCATTTGGCGAAGTCTCTGAGAGTTATTTTGGATTACCGATATTCCACGAGTGCCAACCTGCATCAGTTTCAAGTAAAAAAACTCGATAGACCTGAATCATGGCCAACCGGGATGGTTTATTAAAGTGAGTGGAGTATAGATAGCATACTCTTCTATTATTGGATTCATTTCTAAGCTAATTCCATTTCGAAACACTCGTTGCTACGGCCATAAGTGACTGTCTTAGTGCGGTTTACTTCGTTAATCGATTGGATAAAAACTCATTCATTTGATGTACTGATGGATCAAAATTAGATAAGAACACAACTACTGGGATTTTGGGTCCGAAACTAAGGATTTCTATGCCTTTGACGCAAGAGCCCTCTATATTACAGGCAGACACGCTTAAAATCAATTTTGTGTTCAAGAGTGTCTTGCTATCACTCCTAAATAGTCCTCTACTGTCTTGGAAATGTCTCAATAACATAAAGCAACTGGCAAGAGGCAACTATGTAACACTTCAAAAGGTACGAGGTCACTGTGATTTTGAAGGAAATGAGCAAGTCCGTGAACTTGCAAAAAAGACCTGAGAGGTGACTCCTGCTAGACCAGAATCATTTTGTCAGCTTTGAAAAGATTACTGCATGTCAGCGGTCCCACAATAGAAGCTAAATAGCAGATCAGCCTCCAAAGAAATATTCCAGAACTTGCACAGGCAGAATATTTCGTGGACCAGACAGTTCCTGTAGCTGCAATATGAGTTGAGCTTAGAGTTATGGTGGAAAAATATTTGCGGGGTACTGCTGGCTACACGATCTCTTATAAGAATAATTATAAAATTATATTTCCACACTATTTGGTGGTAGTCCTCATTCCTTATTCCAACGATCTAGCTGTGTGTAGTCTTGATCTAAACCCATGTCGAATTCTTTACAATCTTCTCTCATCCATCTTATCAAAACTTGTTCCACTCCGTTTCTTGCTGTTGCACACTTAGTACCTCTTATAGTTCATATATTTGAAATGAATCTTGCACACCAAGTTATAGTATAGTTAGCCGAAAAGCCGGTTTCACCTTCCCTAAATTCAAGGAATGATCCTTAGGATTAGGGAATATGATATAGAAGTAGGAATACATCAGCAAGAAAAGGAACAGAACAAGGAACAATGAGATGGATAGATGAAAATGGTGTACTTTGATCTGCCTCTATCGAGAAGAATTGAAAAAACTGAACGAATACCATCTGGTCAGCATTTCCAGACTAAGCAATGCATTAAAAATCTGAACGAAACAAAAGAGTACAGATGCTGTCAAATGTTTTTTGGAAGCTGGTTCATCTGAACGCGTGGTGCATTGATGGAGGAGTTTATCATCAAACTGAACAACCTACAAGGCACAAACTGCCCATGAACAGTAATAAAAACGGTTATGAAAAGCTACAAAGGAAGGTAGTGGATGATTCAGATATGTACCATATGAGTAAAGAGCACCAGAAAGTGTATGAAAAAAGAATATATACATTTTGAATTAGACAAAAGATTGATAAGAGAGCCTACAAGAAGAATATTTCTACAGAAACTGAGGTGAAAGAATAAAGAATGTACAAATTAAGGATCGAATTGAATGCATATCAAAGGTTTGTAGCTAAACGCAGTTTATATGTGAATATTCTTGATTATTTTTTCGAAGGCGAAGAATAATCCAAAATTATTATTGAAGACTCAAGAAAAATTCTTCTTCATGACACATGGTTTTGATTTATTCACATATCTAAAAGCAACAACTTGTTGTTCATGTTCTTGAAGGCTCATTCATATGAAACTCTAAAAGTTAATCCATACTTTTGGTATTCTAAAGATGTCGAGAAATGAAATAATCTAGGAATATTTCGATTCTTGTATTGGCACCTCCGGACCGTCATCTCCTGGAATATGGGATGATATATTATAGTAGGAGAAGGGCAAGTGAGGCTGTTCTCACATAAACAATCCATATCAGCATGGAGCTTGTAAAGTTTATGCCACTTCAAATATGGTTAACCCTTTGAACGCTTCTGAAACATATCCTTTCTCTCCATCGCATCTACAACTAACATCGTTCTAAATCATCCTGCGGTCGAATAAATCTCTCTCAGGAGCATAATACAAGTAGGCAGTAAAACGGTTATTACAAAATCGCTGATAAATGAGGCAGAATTTATACAAATGGCCCCGCCATACCTGGAACAGTGCCATATTTTGCACAATAACCATTCAGCTGGTACGCCTTAAAATTTAATGTATGCACTTCTTTGTGTACGAGTCGCATGTTGACCCAAAATAGGAATCGTTCTTCTACAGAGAGAAAAAATGTCAACCGACATATTTCTGCTATAGAATTTTTAGTTTCTTTATTTGGAGTTGGCGACTTCACGACGCTGCTTCTTAGAAAGCGCTCCTGTAAATCAGGAGGCATACGGGCCGAAGGATTTGACGATACGTGGGAGGTTCGTTATGGTACAGGACCTTCGAAGGATTTTGACCCTGAATAACCCATGAGGGAGTTAAAGGTTGTCTTGAACAGTTTGGTTTTGGTCTTGGCTAATTAAACATTCAGGTCGCCTCTATCTACGGTTTTCGTTATTTATTCAAAATTAATATTACTAATCCTAATAACGAATAGTGAAACGAAACGAAAACGATTAGACCAGTGCTGAAGCCTTTAAAAATGGTGAAAAGTGAAAAAAAAATAATAGTAGAATGAAACTCATCGGAGAAGGAAGAGAATAAAACAAACATGAAAGAAAAAATAATTTAGGGGCGATCTGAGGTCGGGAAGCGGAAGGGGTGAGTGATGAAGGGTAAAACATGGTTAACTCGATTTCCGGCTGAACAACAAGTCCTACGGAAAAAAGTTTAACGGCGCAGTTGTAGTTTATAAAAAGATCTACAACTTTCGTAATCAAACTTTTTCCATATAACCTCAAAATTTGAAATTCAAATGAATATTCATTCGTTCGCTTTATTTTGACTAAATATCGAAGAAGCATCCTTATTTTCAATCGAAAAATCTCACGTCAAAATATCTCCTATTTCAGAAAAGTTAGTGAGGATTTTGTTCCATGAAATATCCCCTTCCTGATGGTGTGAAAGAATAACCATTACTGAGCTAAATTTTCTCAGAAAATGCACAATTATACTATTATAATTAACAACCAAATAAATTAATAAAGTTGATATACAATAAGACATTTACAATACTTCGAGAAACTTGTGAAATCTTCTTCAAATTATATGCGTAATTAGATGCCTATTAATTGCTATTCCAAAATAATGTATACACCTGAGTGACCTACAGAAAATTTAAGCGCATCAAAAGGTATTTCATAGAGAAGTGGGGAAAACTAGACTTTTCGATTGAAAATCTCTATTTTCTTTCTAGTTCCTCGTTATTTCGGTTTGAACCTATTTTATGTTAAGGACTCTATAAATGTCTACTCGATATCATCTAATTCTAATTGAAGCAACAGGTTCATAGTCGAAATTTAAGTTGAGTTCCTTTCAAATCCCACCTTATAGTCCTTTAGACTCCTTCAGAGTATTACAACTTACTTTGGTTTCAATTCAAAATAGCACAATATGACACTATATCTTCTACACCTTCTGAGAAAGTGTGGCAACCAAAGAGTAGCGAGTCGGAAATTTGTGGTTTTGTTTGTCTTACACTATGTATACAAACATAGCTATACAGGGAAAGTCTTTAAGGGCGGTATTTATAGTTGCTTCCTTGAGGAAGCTTCAAGGAGCAACTATAAATACGGCCCTAAGTGGTACATTAATTTTAACCATAGATTCTCCTCATCAAATAGAACACTCTTTTCCTATACCAGTTTTCCAGATCCGGCCCTAGTAAAAAGTTATAAGCATTTAAATATTTCTCAATGTGCTAATACACTCCTGCACTTTGTTTGCAAGTTCAACACAGATATCATTTACGGTGATTTGTATTGCAGAATAATCAATCCATTGCTTGAAATTCAAAGAAATATGATTGGGAAAATTCATTTGATCCCTTAATTCTTATGATTTGTCATTTTTTGCGGTATTATTGTGGAAATAATATCTCACTACACTTGAACATTGAAACACTAATCTTCCACTTGATATCCGTGCAATATTCTGTTGTTTTTATCATGAGATTTTACACAATTTCAATAATGCCCATTGTTATATTGAGAATTCCATAATTATTATAATTTAAAACAAATTTATAAACGAATTATAAAAATACACATTAATTGAACTCTCAAAATTCTATGGAAATTGTGGGCCATAGACATGGACTAAGTCTGTGGTCTGGTCACGAAATAGCAAAGACCTAATATTTAGTTTATGCGAAATAGATAAATATTTCTGTGTATTCTATGTTCCGGGTGAACGTGAGCGTCTTTACTATCTCAGGGGCGTATCAACAAAAATAAGGGAACTTCTAGAATTTTATCAGATTTTATGACATTCAACGTTGAATATCTCGAAAACGGTTCGTTTGAGGAGAAATAATAAAGAATAATTAAGTATTCTAAAATGATTGAGGATTCTTATAATGACTTGAGGTAAACTTTATCTGCATTATTCGTGCTGATTTCTTATAGTTTTATGAATCAGGGAGTTTAACCAGAAAACCGTTTGGAGTTAGATGATATTGTTTACTGTAGAATTCGAGTCATAGTCATCGAGAACTTCGCACCATAATTCATTTCATTCGGAAAAACCATGTCAAAGCTAAAGGGTTTTCCAAGAAGAGGTGTTATTTTGATATACAAAGAAATATGCCATTTTTCGATATAAATGATCGGATGTTGATTTCATTATAAAGAAGAAGCTATGCAGTTAAAAAAGGAAAATAACATCAGGCAAATGACCACCACTACCACGCTTACAGGACCATATCCTTTTAATGAAATTTTCCATAACCAAATCGCAGAGTGACTGTCCTATGTCCTCGATATCCTCACGAATTCCATCTTTGAAGTCTTGAATCGACGCTGGGCTATTGGCGTAAACCTTCTCTTTCACGTGGCCTCAAAGGAAGAAGTCGCAAGGTGTTAAATCACAAGAACTCGGTGGCCATTTGTGATCACCTCTTCGAGAGATAACAGGGTCCGAAAACTTTTCCCGCAAAAGATCAATGGTTTCGTTGATTGTGTGGCACGTAGCGCCGTCTTGATGAAAGAAAACGTTGTCCAGATCAATACCAACCAATTCCAGCCATAAAAAATCATTAACCATCTCTCGATAGCGCAATCCATTCACCGTAATTGTTGCTCCAGCCTCATTCTCGAAAAAGTAAAGTCGAATGACTCCGCCGGACCATAAACCGCACCAAACAGTTACACGTTGAGGATAGAGAGGCTTTTCAACAATAACTCTCGGGTTTTCCGAGCCCCAGATGCGACAATTTTGCTTGTTGACGGAGCCACCGAGGTGGAAATGGGCCTCATCGCTCAATGCGATTTTTCGATGGAATTCCGGATCATTTTCATGCATTTCAACGATCCAATCAGCACAGACACGACGTTGTTGATGATCGGCCGGCTTGAGTTCTTGTGTTAACTGAACTTTATAAGCCTTAGGACCCAAATCTTTATGCAAAATACGGTGTAATGACGTTTGTGGAATGCATAATTCCAAAGAACGACGAGGAATGGACAAACTTGGGTTTTCTTCAATACTTTCGGCTACAGCAGCAATATTCTCGGCTTTTCTTGAGCGACGTGCACGGGTTTTATTTTTCACATCACTAACTTGTCCCAATAGCTCGAATTTTTTCACCAATTTCTTCATTGCGGTCCGACAAGGTGCTTCACGACGACCCAAAAATGTTCGAGTTTTACGAACCGTCCCTGCCAAATTTTCACCATTTTTATAGTGAATTTTAATGATTTCAATGCGTTGTTGAAGCGTGTATCGTTCCATTTTCATTCATGGCGTAGTTTCTACTTGTCAAATGTCAAAAAATGACAGCTTCAAAAGTGACATCTACCGAAATAGCGGGCTATTCAAAATAACACCTCTTATTGGAGAACCCTTTACAAGAGAAAAAGTGATTTTTTTTTGGAAATTTCAAAGGTCTGTACCTTTTGACTGGGGCTGAATGTGGAAAAATGGTAAATAAAAAGTGTTTCATTTGCTGACAGGTATCTACGGTTGAAATTAATGTATAACTTAAGGACTCACCCAGTATATTTTTGGCCGGTTTATCAATCATACCCATCATCCGAAAAGAATAGAGGCATACTGTGTGTTGCACCTCAGTCAATTTACAAGCCTCTCTTGAATAAACTTCAATTGAACCGTGGATAATGATATCAGTTAAAATATGTTGGCAATAACTAAATCAACAATGAAAGATGCCGGACACTTCGTTGTTGACAATATAAAATCATAGTCATTGTTTGCTTGAAACCCCTGAACCATCAGTTATAAAAGCACCATTTTTAGACTCAGAAAACTCAAGATCTCCTTGCCTTGGGGCCCTATCAGATCGCTTTTCACCGCCGTAGAGGTAACAGAATATCAATAACCATCTGGGCGTCAGGACTAATTTAAAATACATTCACACTTCAAGAGTTTTACGCTGAACAATGAGAGGAACTCGAGCTATTCACCCGATATGGCGGCAGATACTCCTTATACAAGTACAATCCTCCTCATCGAATTATTCAATGAAATTTCCAGCAGGTTATTCTTTTGAAATCGAGGGAACTCGAATGGTTTCCGATTATTCCGCCAGATAGTCCGTAAAGGAACACGTCGATCGCGCTTCTGAGAATCCACTTCGCTGGATTGACATCGAATAATTTAAACTTATGAGATGGGATTTGTGATAGTAAAGCAAAATTATGGAAGATTGATCGAATTGAATCCAAGAATTCGTTTGAATCCAACGAAAAATAAGAGAAATGTTCCAAGATCAGAACCCTGCGGAACTCATCGTTTTCAGTTTGAGAGCACATCAACGGACAATTCTATTTATCACAGAGGGGTGGGTGGAGGGTTTCAATTCCAAGCTAGATTTTGATTTCAATTTATTTTCTTTCGAAACAAACTGATGCACAGTTTTGCATAGCTTTATTAGTTTCAGTTTAGTGAATTTGACAATGTGCGATAAATTACAGTTTTAGATCCACCTCTTGTTTTGGGAAATATTGGGAAAAAAATATGTCAAATTTTAGTGTTATTTGAAATTTTGAAGTTATTTCCTCAATCTTAATCTCAACAAGTACTGATGAGAAATTATTCAAAATTTTCCATATCTTTCTTTGTTTTCCTCAGATTTCAATGAAATTTGGCAATTTCACTCAAAACTGAAGAAGAGTGTTTGAAGTTTCATTTTGATCCGATATTTATTTTAGGAGGTCTTGGATTTGAAATATTTTGTGGGTACTCGAAATTTTGAGGTTAGTTCCTCATTATACCGAGAAAAAAAAAAATAGAAACATGATATCTTTCCCAAAATTTTTTCGAAAACTTTTCATCATACTGCTATGACATTCGGCATAGACCCCGAAGTCACCATTAAGCAACTATTAGGTAATCAAATTCCTAGATATCCTAGGTATTGTTATGTTTCTTGAGAGAAACCTCGAAATAACTTTTAAATTCCAATAATCAGATCAATAAAACAAACCTAGAAAAGTACTGACGTGAAGCATTTGCGCGAATGTTCACTTTTGGTAATATCCTTTGAAAATGCGCGCGAAAGCTGTTGACTTCACGTCAGTGGTTTTTTAGGTTTTTTTCCGATAAAGTATTGGATTTCAATTTGATCTAATCTGTATTTTCGGAAGTATTGGAAAGATAAAATTCTGAGTGGTTATATCTTATATCTATATATTCGACTTTCGTAATTAAGTCCCACACCTACTCTACAAATATCGAGTTTCTGAGTAGTTTCTTCCGGAAGTTACTGTGTTGCACAAAAACTACCGGAAGAACAACTCTTTTTTTTGTAGAGTATGATTTATTTTTAAAGGGTGACAGAATGCGAAGTGAAATGAAATTTTGAGGTTATTTCCCTGATATTTCGAGAACTACTGAAGCATACCAAATTTTAGTTCAATACGATAATAATTTTTGTAGATATAGCGAAAAAATGTGTCAAATTTTCGTATTTTTTCTGGGTATCCTTGTTTTTTTCGGAATAACTCGAAAAATATCTGATCCAATCAAAATTAAACTTGACAGCTAGTTTGAAAATGCTGATGGACAACTCTGTGTAAAATTTCCTGATGATCGTGTCATTGAAACAATTTGAAAAAATTTAAAATTTTTTTTTTCAAATATTCAATATTCTGTGATCTTCTGATCATATTATCCCCATAAACTTCTGTATGAACCTTTGAACTGTAATTTTTCGATGAAGTACAGGATCTCCATCCGATCTAATATGTATTTTTGGAAATATTGGGAAAAAACATTTTGAATGGGTCTTTCCAAGGAATTATTGAGCGGATTTTACCCATTTACGAATTCGACAAATTAGAAACTCGACATTTGTAAAGTAGGTTCGGACCTTAATTACGAAGGTCGCATTCGTAAATGGGTGAAATCCGCCCAATGATTCCGTGGACAAACCCATTCAAAATTTTCCCAATATTTCCAAAAATACAGATTAGATTGAATTGAAATCCAGTACTTAATGGAAAAAAAACGTAGAAAAGCAGTGACTTGACGTCAGCAGCTTTTATAGCTTTTTTTTCAATGCAATCGTATTCTTGCGCCAACTGTCGATGAGTCCACGAACACATCCAAATCGATATGATAATATCCTAGGATTATTGCGCGAAAACGTATGTAAAACACCACTTTATATTCAGAGCGAACTGCAGGAATATGGAGGACGCATAGAAGTATAGGAGAAGAGGAAGAATTGTGGCATAATGCTGTCATTACTAAGTTGATCGTGACACATAAAGAAAATCAGGGCAGTTCTAGATTTTATCGCATCCAGGTCGCAGCGTGAACATCTAAATATAAGTTTGTGACTGTGTTGAGGTGTTGTTTTATTATAAACCTGAATGAAGTAAAACACGAAAAATAGCAACGTTTGGGGTACAATCTATTTCATACAATACTCTTGTCTCCGAGTGTTACAAAGAAGAAATGTATTGAAATTATGAAGAATAAAAATTTCGGATATTTCTTAGGCTGGCTTTTTCTATTCGAGTGTTTTTCAGGTAGAAATACTCGCAATCGAAAGAGGCATAGACATAAACCTGGAAATAAACTATTAAGGGTGTGACATAGTGATCCATTCTGATTGTCAGGCTGCTATTAAAGCACTGAACTCCTATGTCATCGACTCAAAGCTGATATGGGAGTGCCGAAGGAAACTCAATGAAGTAGCCAAGAATAACAAGGTCTCCTTAGTCTGGGTTCCTGATGAGCACTCAGGTATCAAAGGAAATGAAGAGTCTAACACTCTAGCCAGAAAGGGAGCACAAACGCTACCTACTGGCCCAGAACCTTTCTTTGGTATAGGTAAATGCACCTTTAAGAAAGAGATTTTGGAGAACGAAGAAAATAAAAGAGGGTCACTCTGGAGGAATTCTCCAGGAATGGAACACTCCAAAAAGTTCCTTCACTGGTTCCTTACAGGACACTGTTGCCTGAGGAAGCACATTTTGAGAATGGGATTATCAGAAACTGACGAGTGCAGATTCTGTGGGGAAGAGGAGGAAACTCCTGTTCACCTGATCACAGAATGCCTAGCCATTGTAGCCTGCGTAGGAAATATCTCGGACAGGAGAATTATAGGAGGAATGAGAGCTTAGCCTCCTTGAAGCTCACATATATCAGAATTCATCGTAGCTCTAGAGCTGGAGGGCGAGCTGTAGGCAGCGCAATGCGAAAACAGCTCTGACGAGGGGACACAATAAAACCTTGAGATAGCAGTGTAATGTAACCCCTTACCAAACTATAAACTTTACAGGGTGAGTCTTTAAGTTGTACATTCATTTTAACCACAGATTCTTCTAATCAGATGAAAACTTTTTTCCTTTGCCATTTTTCCAGATTCGGCTCAGGTGAAAAGTTATAAGCATTTAAATATTTCTCAATGTGCTAACACACTCCTGCACTTTCTTTGTAAGTTCACACAAATATCTCTTACTGTGATCTCTTTGGCAAAATAACCAATCCAATGTTTGAAATTTAAAAAAAACATGATTGAAAACGCATTTACTCACTCAATTCTTATGATTTGGTGCTTTTTGCAATATTATCGCAAGGTAAACATTTTCAGTACACTGAACTATTGAAACAGTGATTTTCCACTCGATATTCTTGAGATATTTGATTTCATTCCAATATGAAATTATGAACAATTACATCCTCGCCCACTCTTATATTCAAAACTACATAATTATTCTCATTTTCATCAAACTTATACATGAATTATATGGAATCAATAAACTAACCATGATGTAAAAAATATGGTGTTCTCATCTGAAAAATGAGTGAAATCAGCTAGCAGAAAATACAAGGAGTTATATATTCTATGCTTTGAATTTGCATGTTAATTCAAACACAGAATATATAACTATTTGTATTTTCTGCTAGCTGACGTCACTCATTTTTCAGAAGAGCACACCATGTTTTTCACGTCATGAAACTAACCTAAACACATTATTTGAACTCTATGGAAAGACAGGTTCATAGACATGAAGACCCAGCCTCCATATCTGTGGTCCGATCACGAAATAGCATAGACCTAATATAAGTACATTAGTTCTATGCAAAATAGATAAATATTTCTGTGTATTCTATGGTTCGGATAAGTGTAGACGGAACTTTATTTACCGCCTTTACGAGCTCAGGGACGGATTTACAAAAATGAGGTAATTTCTCTAATTTTTATCAGATTTTATAACATTCAACATTGAATATCCTCAAAACGTTGCATTTAAAGAAACATTATAAAGAATAATTAAGTATTCTAAAATGATTGAAGATTCTTATTCTGATATAAGATAAACTTCATCTGCAATCATCATGCTAATTTCATATAGTTTTATGAATCGTTGAGTCTATAACTCGGAAACTGTTCGAAGTAGGATGAAATTGATTAATTCAGAATTTGTGTCATTCAAAGTCACCAATCAAAGCCAAAAAAGAAAAACTGACTTTTTTTTGGAAATTTTAAAAGCCTGTATCTTTCAACTAGAGCCGAATCTGGAAAAATGGTAAATGAAAAAAGTGTTTTATTTGATAAGAGGAATCTACGGTTGAAATAAATGTACAACTTGAGGACTCACCCTGTATATAAACTAGGCTGACTTTATGTTCTGAAAACGATTATTTCGAAAAAATTTCTCGTCAAAATCCTCAAGTGACTTTTTTCGAAAAGAATTTTCAGGCCGTTCAACTCCAAAACCAAACATTCGCGAAGACGTAAAATACGAACCTCCTTCTCGAAAAAATCCCAGAACGCTTATAAGGCCACAGATCGCATACTCTAAATTCCCCGCATTGTGAGAAACAATAAGAGGACCCGACAACTCGCATAACAATTAGTAATGTATTCAGATGAAATGCGAGATACGCGAGAAGGTATCCGAATAAGACAAGATCGTACCTCCCGAAACAATAAATGAATGAATGTAGATAGCATCGACATTTTTTAAGTGAAGGGTACACTTACCTCGTTGATAGCTGCACTAAATCCTGCTTGACAAGAGCCCTGCCTGTGGTACCCCCATTGGGCTGAAAAGAAGTTAATTTCAATATTACATGTAATTTTCGGTTTGAATGGAGGAAATATGGTCATTCATTACAGTGTTGAACGCTTCTTTTGAATTCCACTTGTTATTCATCGAGAAAATGATTTATTATTCTTATTTTTCACCTACGGAGGGGAAAACACCTAACGGACCTTTTGTGCGAGGGAGATTCGGGTATTAGTTGATAGTTGATAGTTGGTAAGGGGTTACGTTCCACTGCGACCTTAAGGTCTATTGTGCCCCCTTGTCAGAGCTGTTTTCGCAACCTACAGCTCGCCCTCCAGCTCAAGAGCTCTGATGAATTCTAATATCTGTGAGGGCTTCAAGGAGGCTAAGTTCTCATTCCTCCTATAATGCTCCTGTCCAAGGTATCTTTTGCGCAGGCTCACAATGGCGAGGTATTCTGTGATCAGGTGAAAAGGGGTTTCCTCCTCCTCCCCACAAAATCTGCACTCGTCAGTTTCTGATGAGCCCATTCTCATCATGTGCTTCCTTAGGCGACAGTGTCCTGTGAGGAAACCAGTGAGGAGGCGTAACTTATTCTTACTGAGATCCAGATGATTTTTGGATCTAGCAATTTCAAAGTTCCGAAGGAACTTTTTAGAGTGTTCCATTCCTGGAGAATTCCTCCACAGTGCCCCTCTTTCATTTCCTTCTTTCTCCAAAAACTCTTTCTTATAGGTACATTTGCCTATACCACAGAAAGGTTCTGGGCCAGTAGGTAGCGTTTGTGCTCCCTTTCTGGCTAGAGTGTTGGCCTCTTCATTTCCTTTGATTCCTGAGTGCCCAGGAACCCAGACTAAGGAGACCTTGTTATTCTTGCCTACTTCATTGAGTTTCCTTCGGCACACCCATATCAGCTTTGAGTCGATGACATGGGAGTTCAGTGCTTTAATAGCAGCCTGACTATCAGAATGGATCAAGATTTGGGTATTAGGGGAATCGGAGATTCCCCCTATTGGCCGAGAGATTCACCCTATTGGTCGACGACGGTCACGTGATCGTCGTCGGCCTATAGGGAAGAATCTCCAATTTCCCAAATACCCGAATCTCCCTCGCACAAAAAGTAGCTTTACGGAATAAAATTATTATATATTTATGAAAAATGTCGAATCAATAGGAGACATAGACATATCAAACTCTCTGGACACACGGCGTACGAATTCATTTCTGAAGAAAAGAATTCAGATGAGGCAAGAAGCGAGAGGTCCGAGAGAGAGATGGAACTAGTTCGGGCAAGACCATAGACAAAATACAATAGCGCACTAGCAGGTGACGGCCCAACATGGCCGCTGGGGGGACAAACAAAGAGTTTGTTATTGTTATTGTAAACTGACATTTGTTATGCTGCTGCAGATTATTGTCCATTTTATGAGTTTGGGTTGTTTGCCTGTGAAATTTAAGTTGTTGGCAAACTTTGGAGGCTTGAGATTAACATAATCCAGGAGAATAGATGATTTCACATCTTCAAGTAGTGAATTTTGATTAAACACAATTTGTTGTTGAGAGTTTTATATTTGAATAATAACATGAGATGAATATGTATTTATTTTCACAATGGTTGTGATACAATAAAAGGAACTGTAGTCAATATTTTTATTCAATAAAGTCTGAGGCTTAACTGATTGTTTGAGACTTTGCCGATATTAATCTTGCATCAACTTGCAATATGTGGCAATATCCTACTATGATTGGTCTGTATTTTCACAAACTTTCAAGGTCTAGGATCTTCCTAGAGAATACCGGAATTTTATTAGGATTTATAGATTCAACGTGAGCCTCCTGTCGGAAGACATATTCTCATCAAGAAAATAATGCCAAAAATGTTCACAGTTGTGTGTTTTACTTCTGTTACCATCTATCTTCGGTTTATGATTTCAGAATGCCATGCTTATGATAACTATATAAACTTATAATTGTTATTGTATCTTGAATATCATTCCAATGCCAAGTTTGTTTAAATGTTGTCCTGAAATGATATTTATCCATGAATATGTTAAGTAACTTTGTTAGTTCATTACCTGTTAAAGATAATGTAGAAAATAAAAGAATTTTTCCCTTTAGAATCGGGGAAATCATCCCCATATAGAGATAAAAGCAAGCATATTTCCTCTTTCCACCTTGGCAGGTTCTACCTGCTTCTATTTAGTTTTCAACGACACAAATCTAAAAAAATGGGTGTGATTATCATTATTGGACCGATGACTACAGCTCACAGCTGAAAAAACTTTCATAGTTGAATTTAATCTGAAAAAGGAGACATAACAATGTATGTAACAAACAGGAGTGGGTATATTTAAACTGGAAAAATCTTTATTCAAATCACCCTTGCAAACTATTCTCTTACCTGAAGGTATTCAAAAAGGTTCAATGATCAAAATTAACTGAAATAAACAGTCTCAAAATGTTTTTCCACTAATATAATAATCTCTTTGTTTGTCCCCCCAGCAGCTGATTTTGACGTTTCACCTTGCTGAACCATAGAGTGCTGCTACTGCTCTATTGCCCCATATTTATCTTCTGTGCCCGGTATGCGCATAGAGAAAGACATGGAAAATTATCTCACTAGCAAAATATGACGTTAGCTAGACATAAAATCGAGCATTTACTAAGGTAATCTCCAAGGAAATGACCTTTTCTTGATATTAAATTGGAACTGAAGAGTACAGTCTTTGAAAATTGGTGACCATTATATTCGGTTATGACTATTTGAAATGATTAATTAGTAACGGTCATGATGTAAAAATCATGGTGTGCTCATCTGAAAAAAAAATGACGTCAGCTAGTTGAAAATACAAGGAAATAAATATTCTGTGCTTTAAATTCGAATCAAAAAGTGACGTAATCATTGGTGAATACGATCACAGATGAGCAGATGAGTACACCATGTTTTACTTACATCAAGCTACTAACCATGATGTAAGTAAAACATGGTGTGCTCATCTGCTCATCTGTGATAGATTTACCAATGATGACGTCACTTTTTTCATTCAAATTCAAAGCATAAAATATATATTTCCTTGTATTTCAATCTTGCTGACGTTACTTTTTTTCACACCAGGTTTTTTTACATCATGCTTCTGACTATGGTCTATGGATCATAAAGTAAATATAGATAGCATAGAACAATCCATATTTTCTTTATGATCCATAGACCATAGCAGAGACAACAATTAACAATGAAAACTACTAACTATGGTCTATGGATCAAAGTTGAAATAGATTGTTCTATGCTATCTATATTCACTTTATGATCCATAGACCATAGTCAGAAGCATGATGTGAAAAAACCTGGTGTGCTCATCAGGAAAAAACTGACGTCAGCAAGATTGAAATACAAGGAAATATATATTCTATGCTTTGAATTCGAATGAAAAAAGTGACGTCATCATTGGTGAATCTATCACAGACGAGCAGATGACCACACCATGTTTTTTTATGTTGAGAATATAGAAAAGACTATTTCTGCTTAGTTAACGAAAAAAGTAGATTTTACGACAATACGAGGAACACGGAATTCGTTAATAATTCTGAAGATAAAAATGATAAAGCGTTGATAAGAATTTTAAACATTTGTTCTCTCCGAAATGACGATCATAGAAAACGCAATCGAAATCGACTTCCTGTTCCCATCTGTCACTCCACCCTTCTTGTAAACAACACGGAGAGATATGAACTAATCGATTTATCAGTGACTACCCCACGATGACTTGAGGGTTGGAATTTCCGCCGTTTCGAAAAGCTACCACGCAGAAAAAAGGGAATTTTTATAGGGTTCCATGTAAAGAAATAACCGAGGGGTGGAATAATGATGTCTTCTTCGGATAGATCGAAGTCATGTGTGGAATGACAGAGCTCGAATGATTTGTTGTATGTTGGTAGTCTAAACAAAACAGGGGTGGATTTCCCCTATTCAGATTTTAGGTTTTGTGCAATTTTTCATGGACACAAGTACGTGAGGTAAATGTCGCGTTCCGAAACTTGCAACCAGGGGGTTGATTCTTGAATCTCGATCAAGAATTGAAGAGTATGAAAATTGTTATATGTTCGCGTCGATTTTCTTAGTTAAATATAAACAATAAGTGGACATGACCTGCGCATGGAACCGAATGTCACTCGACAATTAAATATATTACCCACCACTCGTTGATAAGTCGAACGAAACGGTGATGTTTATATTCGGACTTCAAATTTCTCGATATCTTGCATTTAGTTTATTTCTTGAATATTTGCTTGAAACATAGTCGAAATGAGGAATAGAACTCTCACAAGTTTTGCAGATGCTCGAGAAAACTTAGAAAATCGACATAAACATATGACAATTGTCATACTATTTAATTCTTGATCAAGATTCAAGAATTTACCCCCACTTGTTGTCGAAGAACTCATGACACATGTTTCATGAAGTGTTTGATTCAAGTTGAAATTTCACATGATGATACATATAGGCTAGGTGAGTTTGTAATCGAGTATAATTCCGAAACCATTCAGCTTATTTTGCCCATTTGCAAATTAACCGTCGCATTTTGAAATGCAACCTACCCTCAAATCAGCCGAACAAAATCGATTTTGACACCGGATTCGTCATCAGTGAGTCCAGCTTAGTAGTTTGAGAACATTCTCAGGAAATAATTCGGAAAACACAGACATCTGGACGAATCGATAACATGTTGTTTCCTAGAACATACCTGCGAAAATTAAATAAAATTATTATTTACGGAAACTGGCCTTGCGTATTACGGGATTCAAACTTTTCATGAAAGGCAGTTCCTAGAAAGAATATTAACTAATTAACAATGCAAAAGATTAATGCATGGAACTGAAACGTTCCAGAGTCTATATCAGACTCCTTCATCAGACAATAAAGATAAAATTTTAATTTTTGCGCCCATGTTCTAGGGGAACAGCGTGCTATCGTTTTGTCCAGATGTCTGTAATTTTCAAATTTTGGACAGAAAATGGTCTCAAACGACTAGGTTGGACTCACTGATGACGAATCCGGTGTCAAAATCGATTTAATCCGGGCGGCCGTGTGCCCGATAACGGACATACGGAAAATTCTATCGACTTGAAACCTTCAGGGTTGACTGCATTTCAAAATGCGATGGTTTCGGAGTTGTAGGCATTTGAAATTTTGAGGTTATTTGTTGATATTTCAGGAACTACTGCAGCAATTGGATTGTTACTTAGAAGTTGTTTGGAACATAACGACACGCAACCTCTGGCGAAATTTTGTTGTCATCCTGGTGGCAGTAAATTTTAAAAAAAATTCCGAACTTTTTTTAGAAAAAGTTTTTCTTTCGAAACAATTAATCATCCAATAGGCTCACACCTTGAGCTCTATATATCACAGCAGCGTACCAAATTTCAATTCGATAAATAATAACCGTATCGAATTGAAATTTGGTACGGTTATTATTTCCGGAGATATTAAGGAAAATATGTAAAATTTCGTCGTTTTTTTCTCAATATCCTTGTTTTTTTCGGAATAACTCGAAAAATACTAATTCGATCATGATGAAACTTGAAAGCTTGTTTGAAAATGCTGATGGACAACTTGGTGCAGAATTTCGTGATTATCGTGTCATTAGAACAATTTGAAAAAAAAACCAATTTGTTTTTTTCAAATATTCAATATTCTGTGATCTTCTGAGAATATTTTCCTCATGTTTTTTTTATTTCCTGATGAAAGAGTCGTATTAAGAAACGTTTCAGTTCAATTCCGATATTATTAATTAGACAACATTTTTTCGATGAACTGCCGTTGACACAAAGAATATTTTGAATCCGAAAATCTGCACGGACGTTTTCTATAAATAATAATTTCATTCGATTGATTATTTTCTTCTGGATGTTGGGAGTGAAATCCTGGAAAATATAAGATGAAAGCATATGGTCCCTACTACATACCTGCCAAGATCAAAAATATGAAGATCCCTGAACCAAGTGAATTAATTCACTGGCGTACAATCTAATGATGTTAGTAGATTCAGGTGAATTTTCTTGCGTATACGAGTTACAGCACATAAATGCCCCACAAATGAAGCCCTTATAAAAATCGAAAATCGAAAGATTTTAACTTTTTAGAAATAACATGTTCTTGGCGGCTTTTAGACTGAAATCATCTACACTCCATTTACTTTGATACACTATCCCGATTTGCCATGACTTTCGGACCCATTTCACCATGTATATTTTGAAAATGTTAGGTTATAGTCATTTTCCTATCAGAAAACTACACCACACGTTGTTCTGTCTACATAAAGATAGTAGTATTTACGTATTTTTCAAAATGTGAATTTACTTTGGGAAAATAATGAAATTGAGAAAATATGTGAATTAAATAATTCCAAAGAACTGGCTAATGTTGAAAAAACGCTTTCTCTGTTAATACTGGGAATATTTAACGTATATAAACATGTTTGGAAGATTCGGTTATGCTATTTTCTTGTACGGAAATCAAGAATCGAGTGTTGAAATTTTACTGAAAAATAATGGATAGAGTAGTCCGTTACTTTGTGATTGTTCATTCGGAAAATCAATAAAAGTACTCGAATAACCCTGCGGTAAAACTTCTAAACGAGCAGACGAAACTATTGAATTCCCTACTTTTCGAAATTCTCAAGAAATAAGCCTACAGAAGAGATTTAAATACCTTGTTGCACAACTTGAAATACTCCAGTACGAAAATGTAGTAGTATTACGAATCCTGTGTCACCTTAAAAGAACTTATTCAATTTACAAAGTTCTTGGGAATCTATGTGAACGATACACAAGGTTTTCATTCACATACGTCAAAAGTGTTGGATAGTTTGTGTTTAATTATTGATTCCAAATTATCAGGGTTACTATCAGAAAAAGCAGATTTCAATTCTACATAGCACTTCCTCATACTTTGTCACTGCTTTTTCAAAACTATACCTTCGGCATTTTTAGTTTCTAAGCGTGATGATTATATTGAGATTAAGAGGAGAAATTGGCATTGGCATTTGTCAACATTGCCGATATTTCACAAGTGCCAACCTGCGTTAGTTCTAAGTAAAAAAAGCTTGATAGACCTAAATCATGGCCAACCGAGATAGTTCATGAAAGTGAATGGAGTATAAAGTCATATGCATTTAATTTGAGTCCGTCCCTGCACACACCCTCTAAGCCAAGCCAGGAAGCCTTTTTTCATGCGGGAACGAGTGAATCGAATTACCAAAACAGATTAGGTAAATTGAGTCGTTCACAACTCGCCGCTAAAATAAACGTTGACCAAATTAGATCTTCTGCAGCTAATTGCCGGGACTTGTTCTGTTACCTGTAACGGATACTCCTGATGAGAGTAATTAGTGAATTTCGTGGTTTCCTCTACGTTCGGAACGAAAACTTTCTAAACTCGTATTATGGCTGTAAGGGTGAGAAATCACTTCCGCAAATGGCAGGAATGAAATATAAAGGGTGTTTCAAATTCCCCTTTTTTTTAAGAAAAAATAAAATACATAATTTGCATTCATTCTCAAAAACTTTGTTTTGGTTATTAAATATCAGTTATGATATTTATTTACGAAAAATAATATCTGTCAAATGGCCTCCTCTTGGAGCTCTTCTGACATCCACTCTTTTGCTAAAATTTTCAATGACATTTTGACATAATTGAGGCTCTATCTCACTAATGACACGAATAATTTCATCCTTTAGTTCAGGAATCGATAGTGGATTATTCTTATAGGCATGGCTTTTCACATAACCCCAAAGAAAATAGTCCATCGGTGTCAAATCACATGATCTTGGTGGCCAATTGACATCACCGTTTCTGGAGATTATTCGTCCAGGAAATTTTTGTCTCAATAAATCATTCATCATTTGCAAAGTGAGGTGTAGCGCCATCCTGTTGAAACCAAATGTCCTCTAGATCAATTTTCATTAATTCAGGCCACAAAAATTCGATTATCATATGACGTTATCGATCAACATTGACAGTTACAGCTGCACCAGCAGCATTTTCAAAGAAGTAAGGTCCAATTCCACCACCTGAACATAATGCACAGCAAACAGTGACTCGTTTAGGATGCATAGGATTCTTATGAATAATTCGTGGATTTTCCTCACCCCAGATACGACAATTTTGTTTATTCACAAAGCCACCAAGTTGAAAATGTGCCTCATCGGAAAACATGATTTTTCGAGAAAAATCAGCTGGTAGTTCATTGATGGAATTGACGAATGAACGACGTTTTGAATGATCTTATGGCTTTAGTTCCTGTGTTATTTGAACCTTATATGCATTCAGAGCTAAATCTTTGTGTAAAAGACGCCATGTTGTGGACCCACTAAGTCCAACTTGTTGTGAACGTCGTCTAATGGACATTCCAGGGTTTCAGCAACACTTTCAGTAACCAAATCAATATTTTCTTGTGAAAGACCGCTACGACTGTATTTTTCACTTTTTTGATCTCCCACCGAACCGGTCTCTTGAAATTTTTTAGTAATTCGACCAATAGTGCTTTGAGATGGACGATTCTGTAAACCATAAAATTCACTTAATTTTCTAAAAACATTTCTCACAGAACGCCTATTTTCATAAAATAGTTCAACAATTCGAACGCGATGTTGTATCGTGTACGAAGCCATTTTTATGAATACATCACACTTCTTAAATGTCAAAATACCCAGATGAATTCAGTGCGCCATCTATATTTTATTTACTGTTGAAAAAACCGCGCAGTTTGAAACACTTTTTACATGAAGGAATTCTATACCTCCTAGACATATGATCCCCACGATCTTCTGTATGAACCAAGCTATCATTATTGCGCCCATGTTCTAGGGGATCAATGCCACGGTTAAGTTCGTTGAAGGTTGTTGAACAATTTTGTGCTGTTGAAGAAAAAAAAATCAAACTTTTTTTCGAATATTCTATCCTATAATCCTGAAGAAATTCTGTTCAACACAACAAACCTTCAAGCTGTCATTTTCCAATCGAAATTTGGATTTGGAATCGATCTAATCTGTTTTTTCGGAAATATTGGGAATAAATATTTTGGCTGGCAATATCTGCGGAATCATTGGGTGGATTTTACCCATTCACGAAATCGGCCTACGTAGTTAACGTCTAGACCTACTCTACGAATATCTAGTGTGTAATTATTTCATTTTCAAAGTAATTGCGATCGACAGTGAGTGCGACCGTAAATACATTAACTGGACAAAATGCCTATACTCCATTCGTTTTTATAAAGTATCCCGGTTGGCTATGATTCAGGTCTATCATGTTTTTGTAACTAAAACCAAGGCAGGTTGGCGCTCCTGAAATATCGACAATGTCAAAATGATTCGACGCGAGGTTGCCAATTTTTACTCTCTTTCAATAACAATTCAGCTTCAGCCATAATAAACTAATAAATTAACATTTCGCTTTGATTGTATTGTATTGAGCCTTAAGTAGGTAGTCATGTTTGAATTGAACAAATTCCTTAACGAATAATTTCAAAAGTTATATATTTCGTGGAATTGTTTCGATAGGAAGTAGTACATTGAAAATGAATTTGGTATATCCTATGTTGGCAGAACATTGAATTTTCATGCACGAAAATAACATGAATTATACAATATCTCATTCAATGCTATTTTTTCTAATATTTTAGGAATTGCTTTTTTCTGGGAATTGAATATTTGAGTTGACTTCAAAGTATGTCCATAAAACATAATTCCATTTCTTGCTTTTGACTCGAGTACTGCATGATAGGTAGTTTTCATGGAGAATTTATCCAGATATCTTGTCATTACAACCAAAGATAACAGACTGAAGCTAAGCTGCATCCCAGTTTAGAAATATGTTGATCCTAATCCAGTGTATGTATCATTCTCGTAGATTCCCAAGACCTTTGTAAATGGAGTTAGTTCTTTTGAGGTTAACTGTGACACAGGTTTCGAAGTACTACTACATTTTCATACTGGAATATTTCAAGTTGTGCAACAAGGTATTTAAATGACTTCTGTAGGCTTATTTCTCGAGAATTTAGAAAAGTGGGGAATTCGAAGTAACGGATCATTTTCCAGTTAAATTCCAAAACACTCGATTCTTGATTTCCGTACAAGAAAAAAGCATTACTGAATCTTCCAACCATGTTTACATACGTGAAATATTTTCAATATTAACAGAGAAAAAAGTTTCTTCAACATTCACCAGGTCTTTGGATTTATTGAATTCACATAATATTTACTCAAATTCATGACTTTCCAAATAAGATTGACCTTTTGAAAAATAAGTAGTTACCACGACCTCTTTGTAGAGAGGACAACGTTGTGTAGTTATCTGACAGGAAAATGACTATAACCTAACATTTTCAAAATATACACGGTGAAATCTGTCAGGATGTCATGGCGAACCGGGATAGTTTATAAAAGTGAATGGAGTATATGGTTATATCTACTTGAACAAAATAGTTTCCTTTCCCTATTCATATACCATCTCAACTATGCAGTATCTCTTCAACCCCGCCACTGACTTCTCCACCCTCATCGAACAGAATTAGTCAAATTACTTTAATTTCCGCTCGCACCAGAATTGAATAATGGATTTGTTGTTTCGTCTGTACGTATATCTTGTCTTCGCGGACTCCACGTCATAACTAGGAGACTATCGTTAACCCTCCAGTGAAGTGATTGACGATTAAAATAATCTCTGAATGATATTGCCACTCGAATTGAGCTGAAGGAATTTAACGCTTGATGATTTCCTTTGTTCTTGGATTGAGATCCCAATCAATAGGGGTTTGTCCTTCAAACGAAAATGCAGTAATTTTTATGAAAAACCTTTAGAACATCACATTTCGAACATATAATTTCAATATTATATTTTTTAAAAAAAATTTGATCGCCTAAAACTGAAAAATAAAATGGGGATTTGCATTTAAAGGGATTTGTCTTGAGTGCACGATATGGCAACGTCGAATTCAGATTTCTCGGATAGAAAAGGACGTCAAATGTGTTACTTTGCTTAGGAAAACAGAGATAGCTATACTTCGATCTGGTTAGAGTAGAAGACAACGACCAAGGAATAGAAAAAGAAGAGCACACACTGTCATACTGTCATATTACTGACAAATCGCAAATGGAAATTGTTTGGTTATATTGACAAAGAACACGTGTGTACCATAGAATAGGAATGAATATTCATTATTCTATAGCAGAAAAAGCTATTCTGCTAAACACCGTTGTCACTTCGTGCATGCCTGGCAAATCCCAAATCCCAATATTGAAATCTGATTTTGAATACTTTCTAAAGGTAATTTGGGAAAATGATGAATCAAACCCATAATAATTATGTTCAAATTTGCATTTGCAGTAAAAACCCAAATTCAGGAAAAACCCCCATTGGACGACGCATGGTGGATGAGAGATAAGCAAGATCTGAATTCGAAAGAAATCGGTAACTGGATTTTTTTCAAATCGTTCCAATATGGCACGCTTATCACGAAATTTTGCCCAAAGTTGTACATTAGCATTTTCAAACTATCTACCAAGTTTTATCATGATTTAATAGGTTTTTCTCGAGTTATTCCAAAAAAATTAACAATATCGTGAAAAAACACACGAAATTTTACATATTATTTCCTAATATTTCTGAAAATAATAACCGTATTGAATTGAAATTTGACACACTGCTGTGAAATATAGAGCTCAAGGAATGAGCAAATAATCAATATAGTTTCTGAAAAAAAAATAATTTTTTGAGTTATTCCGAAATAAACAAAGATATCGAGAAAGGACCACGAAATTTGAAATATTTTTTCACAATATCTTCAAAACTTACGATCGTATCAAACTGAAATTTTGTACACTGCTGTGAAATATATGGTTCAAGCTACGATCAACATTTTTTCCGAATGTAATGAACAGTTTCCGAAACAAAAATTTTTTCGAAAAAAATTTTGAAAATTTACTGACAGCACGATCTTATCAAAATTCTGCAAAAGTTGAATGTCCCTATGCTCCAACCCATCGCCAAGTTTCAATTCGATCACTTCAGTAGTTCTCAGAATATCAGAGAAATAATCTCAAAACTTCAAATGGCTTAACTCCGAAATCGTTCGACCGATTTCGCCCACTTAACCTTCCTATTTTGAAATGCAACCAACCCTGAAAGTCGATAGAACTTCTAACGGCCGACTGCGTAAACACAATAACTTCCGAAAGGAACAACTTAGAAATTCGATATTTGTAGAGAAGGTTTGGACCTTAATTGCGAAAGCCCAATTCGTAAATGGGTAAAATCAACCCAATGATTCCGCAGATATACCCATTCAAAATTTTATTTTCCCAATATTTCCAAAAATACAGATCAGATCGAATTGAAATCCAGTACTTCATCGGAAAATTACAGTTCGAAGGTTCATACAGAATTTAATGAGGATGATATGATAAGAAAATCACAGAAATTTTTTTTTAAACTTTTCTAATGGCACGATCACCACGAAATTCTGCATAAAGTTGTCTTTCAGCATCTTGAAACTAGCTGCGAAGTTTTATCAGGATTGAATCAGTATTTCTTGAGTTATACCGGAAAAAACAACGATATCGAGAAGAAAACCTCGAAATTTGACAAATTTTTTCACAATATCTCCAAAACTTATGATCGTATCGAACTGAAATTTGGTACACTGCTGTGAAATATGAAGTTCGAAGTCTAAATAGAATTCGTTTTCGGATATGATAAACGGTTTTCGAAAAAAAAAAATTTTCGGAAAAAAATTTTGAATTTTTTTTTAATTCACTGACAGTATGATCCTGACAAAATTTGGCTCAAAGTTGCGCGTCGTTACACTCCACCTAATTGCCAAGTTTGAATCCAATCGAGTAGTTTCTGAAATAAAAAATAAATAACTTCAAAATTTCAAGTGGCTATAACTCCGAAACTGTTCGACCGATTTGGCCCATTAACGAATTCAAATGCGCGACCTACCCTGAAAGTTTCAAGTCGCTAGCTCACTCCGTTCGACAGTTATCGTGTCGTCGGTCGGCCGGAAAGAATCGATTTTGACACCGGATTCGTCATCAGTGAGTCCAATCTAGTCGTTTGAGACCAATTTCGGAAAAAATTCGAGAATTTCAGACATTTGGACAAAACGATAGCACACTGTTCCCCTAGACCATGCGCGCAAAAATACAAATGCGATCAGATTCAAACTTCGTGATCGGGTGGAGATTACAAGGTGCAAAATTTCGTGCTGAGTTAATTGTTCGAATTTGAACAAGCGCGCGAAAGCTCAGTCAGTGCTTATCCAGATTATTTCGTCTTTTTTCGAGCTAATCGTTCAACACCTTTTTTCCACCAAATCGACATCATTTCCGAATCTCCCCACGTTCCAACTCAATCGACGAAGACTTGTTGAACGTTTCGTGACTAATTTTCGAAACCGACGGCCTCTCAAACGCCCAATTTACGTCCGACCGTTTTTTTTTTCTGGCGGTTCCGCTGCTCGCGTCCCGCGTCGGCACATGTCCCCCCTCAAAAGGAAACGCGCCTCGTACGTCATAAAGAGGTCTTTTTACAACTTCCGGAAGTTGAGGAGGCTTTGGAAGCCCAGCGCGGCGCACTGCCGGCGGGTTTCGTGGAACGTGCGGTATGATCGGGATGTTTTTTCGGTGCAGGTCTGTGACTGTGATTTTTGAGACTATTCCTAATGACCCATTGTTCACGAGAGGATCGATTCGAAACTTGAACGTTTTGAGTCATGAATATGAAGAGTATGAGAATTCGATTTTATGCAAATACAGAGTAATTACTTGGATTGAATCGATAACATATGTCTCATAATCTTTGTTGAATGCTGACTCGCAAAACTAAGTACAATTTGAATTTTTAGGTTTTTTATGGGTTTTCACTCCCAATAGACGACTTCGGCCAAGTTGCCATTTCTTCACAAATTTGCTATTACTAGGGAACGGGAATTTCAGGACAAATTCGACATGATAAGGTTCGCGTTATTTATAAATATCCGTAAAAGACTCCTCGGCTCTTCAAACATGATAATTCCTTTTAAATATAGGATTTTGTTAAGATCAACTCTGATTGGCTGAAATTTAAGTTGCGATGCCTGATTCTAGGTTAATAGTGTCAAATTTATATAGGATATGTTCCGCAAATCAACTTGGTTATTTCGGTTGCCGGTTTTCCATTCCGTAAATTCTAAATATTCGGTTGGTTCCTGAAAAAATGGTTAATTACGGAATTTGATTGATGAAAAAACGTTCTTTCTGTCACCAAAACGACAGTCAATTTTCTATGGTAACATATCCATAGCACATAACAATCTTTATTCACTTTATGATCCATAGAACATAGAATAGACAACAATCAACAATGGAAAAATTACTTGGTATGGTCTATGGATCATAAGGTAAATAAAGATTGTTCTATGCTATGGATATGCTACCATAAAACATTGATTGTCGTTCTGGTGCATAGACTTCATATGTCTATGTTCTGGTGACAGAAAGATTGCTTTTTCATCAATCAAATTCCGCAATTAACCTCTTTCTCAGGAACCAACCGAATATTTCATATTAACAGAACGGAAAACCGGCAACCAAAATAACCAAGTTGATTTGAGGAAATATCCTTTATAAACATGACACTATTAACGTGAAATCAGGAATCCCAACTTAAATTTCAGCCTAACAAAAACCTATATTTCGAAGGAATTATCTTGTTCGAAGAGCCGAGGCATCTTTAACGGATATTTTTAAATAACGCGAACCTTATCATGTCGAATTTGTCCTGAAATTCTCGTTCCCCAGTGATAGTAAATTTGTGAAGAAAATTGTGGGTTGGCAACTTGGGCCGAAGTCGTCTATTGGGAACTTCTGCGAAGATGGCAGCGCCCTAACGGTTAAATTTGGAACCTGTCCAAGCTAGTACTTTTATATAAACAAACCGTAGGAATGTGGTGGAGAACGAAAATTTATCAAGCAGAGCTACAATATTATTACAATTTTGTGTCAGATTTCTCGAGGAGGAACTTTTCGTTTGGATCACGATATATAATCGTGCTTCTAATCGATTCTGGAGGATAATTTCGGTGTTATTTTGGTGTCTGCTGCTTGGTAGATCAAAATGAACCAATATCTGAGTTTACTTGAATTTCTGGAAAAATAGGCACCTCAATAAGTAATTTAAGGACTCTTATTAATGTGAAGAAGTGCTGAATGCAAGCTATATTATGTGGTAAATCTAGAATCAGGCCAAATGACTTGTTCTCTTTGTTTACAAACGAGTGAATCAATATAATGAAAACAGCTTTTGTGCTTTCGTTCTTTTTCATTGTATTATGAAAGAAAAGGATACGGATGAACATATAATTGATTTTATTTTCATATTATAGTAGCTCAAGATAAACATACAAAATGAAAAATATCTCATCTGGTTCAACCTACCTATATAGAAATGAAAAATATTAATGTATTTATATGAATGACTTCAGCTATTATCAACTATAACAGTATATCTAGTTTTTGTCAGGTTTTCAACTATGTCACTCTCTTTGAATATGATTTTGCGTAGTATGTGAATTAGGTAGCTGCAGAAGTGCTCGGTAGTTTCTCTGCAGCATTTTTCATCAAAATTCTTTTATTTTCATTCACACCTACGAACATCTGGACTTGAAGTTGTTTTAGAACGAATGCATTGTAATTTACCTCTATGAAAATGAACATCTTCAGAGAAATGCAGTGAACATACTTTCTTGTATTTCGTGACCCGTTTTCCAATCTTCAATTTCCAAATCTTGGTATTTCGGTATTATTTTAAATTCTCAGCGTTTTCCTTTATAACTCAACTGGTCGGAAATCATCTGGGTGAAACGTTGAGAGTTTTATGAAAATTCGGTGGTAAGTTTTCGAGAAATAATTTTTTTCCTGCCAACCCCGAATTTTGAGCCCTTAGGGTACACCGAACCTGCTGAAAAGCTTGGAGGATCAATCTCGAGCGACACACGATTTTTCTCTTGAGTTTCACGGATTTCGGTTGGGTAATTTCAGAGGAAAGCCCTGGACAACGGACGGACGGATTTTGGTTTATTATTTCATAAAATGAAATAATAAACAGTGATCGACGCTTTTGTGACCTCCTGTATCATGAGTTTCAATTCTGACTATTACAACAGAAACAACATTATTCTTACTCCTCGCGGAAACCTGAAAAGGGCATTTTTCCAATGAAAAACCTGAAATTCTTGTTTTAGCAGAGAACTATTTTCAATATTTCATTGGAATTTCACATCAAAAAAGAATTTTCTGAGAGAAGTTCAAAAATTTCACAGAAGTTCATGAGGAATTTACTTTCATTATAACATATGGGGCTTTCCGTTTGAAAGACGAAAGTTGGTGTCTTTTCTGGTAATACCGGAAGTCCAACGAATTTCAAAAAATTTACATTCAGTCATCTCTTTAGTGAAAGTGCAAGTCCAAAATTGCAAACGTGAATTTCGATTTCTTTCCAAAACTATTCTAACGAACGGTACTCGTGGGACACACGGTGTTTCCAAACTATTAATTCATAACAAGATGAAAAACTGAAGTTCACAAAATGAAGATATCCCTAACTGTGGCAAGTAGATGCATCCCACACAAATGAAGAATAGAACCTTCTTGGAATCATTTTGTCCATGACCCTCAACAGCATGGGCGAGGTACTTAATAACACCATAATAATCCTAGAAAACCAGTAGCCCATAGAGAACCAATTTGGGAACAAAATAATCACAGCCTCCCATTTCGTCGCGTGCGTCATTCTTGCTGCTAGTCGTACATCTGTTCTGCATGTGTTCTTCTCAACTCAACAATAACTGCATACAAGAAAATGTAACGAGAAGAGAACAACATGCGGATGTTCGCAGTCAATACCCTATCCGGTGAGGGACAGGCGTCAAAATTGTTGTTTATTCTAGAGGGATGTCATATACAGGCTGACACATTGATGGTTTTGTCCATGGAAGGTTATTAGAACTTCACTTTTTCCGTTGAGGATTTAAATGCTTGGATAATAAGGGTTTTCCAATAAGAGGGGTTATTTTGATATTCAAAGAAAAATGCCATTTTTCAATATAAATGATCGGATGTTTATTTCATTATGAAGAAGAAGCTACGCCGTTAATAGTGGAAAATAACATCAGACTAATGACCACCACGACCACGCTTACAGGACCATATGCTTTTAATGAAATTTTCCATAACCAAATCGCAAAGTGGCTGCCCTATTTCCTCGATAGCCTCACGAATTCCACCTTTGAGGTCTTGAATCGACGCTGGGCTATTGGCGTAGACCTTCTCTTTCACGTGGCCCCAAAGGAAGAAGTCGCAAGGTGTTAAATCACAAGATCTCGGTGGCCAATTGTGATCACCTCTTCGAGAGATAACACGGCCCGGAAACTTTCCCCGCAAAAGATCGATGGTTTCGTTGCTTGAGTGGCACGTACCGCCGTCTTATTGAAAGTAAACGTTGTCCGGATCAATAATCAAGATCAATCATTAATCATCCCTCGATAACGCAATCCATTTACCGAAACTGTTGCTCCAGCCTAATTTTTGAAAAAGTAAGGTCCAATGACTCACCTCACCAAACAGTCACACGTTAAGGATAGAGAGGCCTTTCAACAATAACTCTCGGGTTTTCCGAGCCCCAGATGCGACAATTTTGCTTGTTGACGAAGCCACCGAGGTGGAAATGAGCCTCATCACTCAAGATGATTTTTCGATGGAATTCCGGATCATTTTCATGCATTTCAACGACCCAATCAGCAAAGACACGACGTTGTTGATGATCGGTCGGCTTGAGTTCTTGTGTTAACTGAATTTTATAAGCCTTAAGACCCAAATCTTTATGCAAAATACGTTGTAATGACGTTTGTGGAATGCCTAATGTCAAAGAACGACGAGGAATTGACAAACCTGGGTTTTCTTCAACACTTTCGGCTACAGCAGCAATATTTTCGGCTGTTCTTGAGCGACGTGTACAGGTTTTATTCTTCACATCACTAACTTGTCCCAACAACTCGAATTTTTTCACCAATTTCCTTATTGCGGTCCGACAAGGTGCTTCACGACGACCCAAAAATGTTCGAGTTTTACGAACCGTCTCTACCAAATTTTCCCCATTTTTATAGTGAATTTTAATTATTTCAATGCGTTGTTGAAGCGTGTTCCATTTTTATTAATGGCGTAGTTTCTACTTGTCAAATGTCAAAAAATGACAGCTTCAAAAGTGACATCTACCGAAATAGTGGGCTATTCAAAATAACACCTCTTATTGGAAAACCCTTTATTTTATGACTAGTTTGAATGCTTTCACAGGTTGTTTTAAAATTATGGTATATGACCTTAACAAGTACTGTACGTTCGAAAACTATGCCAAAATTCCCATAAATGTTGGTTCTGAAATTGACCCTTAGGGGGATACCCTCAAAAAGGCGGATGTTAAGGTAGTTTTTGACCATAATACCAACGAATTTCGATCTGAACGGATTGATATTTTCAGGTTACCCGATCTGTCCCAGTTCTCTCAGATTATCTTATGAATCTACGGGAGATGATTTTCTAATATAAGGGGCCTCTAACGTTCTTCCTTGACCTGACTATCTAAAACGTTATCGCTTGGAGGACCAGACCTGCCCAAAAGATTCACCCCCTCAGATAATAAATATAAGTAATGTTATCTACTGCTACTGCCGAAAATGGTCTTAAACGATTGGGTTAAACTCCCTGAAGAAAAATCCGTGGTCAAATTCAATTCTGTCCGTCCGTCCGGCCGTATGTGCTCTAAAGTTCGAAGGAAAAGACTTAGCGACTTGAAATTGTTATATTAGGTTCGGAGTCCAAATATCTCGGTTAAGTTTGTTACTGGGTTGGATAGTTTCGGAGCTAGGCCAATTTGAAATTTTGAGGTTAATTCTTCGATAGCTCATCAAGTAGTAACTCGATCGAATTGAAACTTCTTGAACAGTTTTGAAATACTAACGCGCAACTTAGAGATTTCGTGTGGACCCAGTCGTTAGAAATTAAAAAAAAAATTTATTCGACAATTTTTAAAATTTTTCATGGAAAATTTGTTTTTCTCTGAAAATATTGATTAGATTTCAATGAAGTTCGGAAAGAACCTCAAAATCAGTATTCAATAACAATGTTCCAAATTTCAAACCGATCCGATATTTACTTTCGGAGATATAAGAAAAAAAATGTGCCAAATTTCGTTATTATTTGGAATTTTAACGTTATTTCCGCAATATCTCAAGAAGTACGAATGCAATCAGATTGAAACTTCGTAATCAGGTGGAGATTACCAACATGCAACTAGATGCAAAATTTCGTGTTGATGTAATAGTTGGAATTTGAACAAGCGCGTAAAAGCTCCTGACCTCACGTCAGTGCTTTTCTAGATTTTGTTTTTCATATTTCAGAAGTATTAACAAAACAAGGTGTCACTCAACCGTCCAACCCATTTCAGATTTTAGGGGTTGCTGTCATCAGGCTTACAGGGTTGACAGGAATTGATTGGAACTTTGTATGGGGATCAAGATTTTAAATGTTGGTACCTTTTTAAATTGACACACTGTATATCGTCACATAAAAAACTATTTTGCTGCTACTAATAAATATTTCGACTCGAAAATAAATACATTTTGCGACCGGTGCCTCATAAAGATGTGTTATAGGCCTTGGAATAGATTCATCCAGAACTTCGTCAGGTTGGCACTTCTGAACTGTCATCAAGGTAGAAATGATTCGGCGAGACGTTGTCAAGTCAACGTGAAGTTTTATCAAAGACTATGGTTTGATTTGGTTACATATACAGGGTGAGTCTTTAAGTTGTACATTTATTTCAGCTGTAGATTCCTCTCATCAAATGAAACACTTTTTTCATTTGCCATTTTTCCAGATTCGGCTCAGATAAAAAGTTATAAGCATTTAAATATTTCTCAATGTGCTAAAACACTCCTGCGCTTTGTTTGCAAGTTCAACACAGATATCTCTTAATGTGATCTGTTTTGGAGAATAACCAATCCAAGGTTTGAAATTCAAAGAAAGATTGAGAAAACTCATTCACACACTTAATTCTTATTATTTGGTGCTTTTTGCGATATTATCGCAAGGAAAACATTTCACATCATTGGAGTTGAAACACTGATACTTGATGTTCATTCAATAACCAAATTCATTCCACTAAAAGATTATACACAAATCCATCCTCGCCCATTCTCATATCGAAAACTCCAAATAATTAAATTTTTTTGACGAAATTTAATAATGAATTATATGAAATCAACCTAACCTGAAAACATTATCTAGAATGTCTAGTCCATAGACAGGGACTATGTCTGTGGTCTGGTCACGGAATAGCATATGCCTAATATTAGTTCTATGCGAAAAAGATGAATATTTCTGTATATTCTATGGTCTACATGAACGTGAACCCAGCCTTATTAACTTCCTTTACTAGAACAGGGGCGGATTCATAAATATATGGTAATTTTTTGAAGTTTTACCCGATTTTTTAATATTCAACGTTGAATATCTTCAAAACGGTGCGTTTAAGGAGAAATTATAAAGAATAATCAAGTATTTTAAAATGATTGAAGATTCTGACAATGACATAGGATAAACTTTATTTGCATTCTTCATGCTAATTTCCTATAGTTTTATGAATCGGCGAGTCCATAAATCAGGAACTCATTGAAGTAGGATGAAAGTGATTACTGAAGAATATGTGTCATAGTTATATAAAACTTCAAACCAAAATCCATCTCATTCGGAGTTACCATATCAAAGCTACAAAAAAAAAATCTGATTTTTTTTGGAAATTAAAACAGTCTGTATCTTTTTGCTGGAGCTGAATCTGGAAAAATGATAAATGAAAAAAGTATTTCATTTGATGAGAGGAATCTATGATTAAAATGAATGTACAACTGAAAGACTCACCCTGTATATGTATCTACTACTTACTTTATGTAGAACATACAACGTCGCATGGTGATCTGACAGGAAATTGAACCAAACCTAACATGTTTCAGTTATATAAAGTGGAATCTGTCAAACTTCCATGCCAAGCCAATTGACAATATAAAAGAATGGATGAGCACCTTCTATCTGAATAATTAACAACCAACTGGCCACAACTTCTCGGACAAGCCAAGGACTTATCCTGCATCGGAAGGAACACAGTTCCTCTCCTAAATCCCATAGCGGCTATGTGTCTGTCGGTACGTTTTTTTGTGACATCGACGTGACTTGCACAAATCATTCACGTGAAAGTTAATGCAGTTTTAAGTATATCCCGATTCTGTAACCGCTTCAAACGAAATAGAGAAACCCGTTAGAGATTGACCGGCAGCCTGTTAATGGCAAGGAATCCTTAGTTAGCGCGTAAAATGATTGTCTATGGCGAGAGGAAACGTTAATTTCTATGTGAACTTTGGCGATCTCGCCAAAACGGGAACTGACGCCTTCGGGTAAGCTTAAATATGCGAGGCGTCGGCTAGAAAATCGTTTCTGATTTGAATTTTTATCTCCTTTAATCGTATGAGGTATTTGGCAGAACGAGATGTGAATAGAAGAAGATAATCAGATCGATTCTGTTTCTGTATTGCTATGAACCTTGCTATTCTAGTCATATTGCTATCTTTCTTATTTATAGCAATAGGGCCATGATGTTGCGTATTCTGTTCCGAGTGTTATAGCAATGTTTGTTATGAATTTTGTCATAGCAATAAGCAATATTGCTATCATGGACTTCCATAATCGGTGATTTTAGAGCTGATAACACTGTTTTTTGTGACTTTAGAGCTATAAGAAAGAAGAAAATAACCTTACTTCGTGAATTTTTTTATCATTTCGCATACATAACCTCTATCTGCGGATTTCATTCTTCATGAACAACAACTTCATTGACATGAAAATGTAACGAAACAAAAAGATTCAAATTGGCCAATAACCAATTTCCTGGATACCAATAGAATATTGGTTACCAGAAATCAAATGCAGCAATTTTATTCAGGCGTTAATAATTCGAAATTCGATAAACTTTTTCGTTGGCACCTCAAAGGGATTGCTGTTGTTGAGGTGATAAGAATAATCATCTCAGCTGTTGTCTACTATGCCTGTATTTTAGTTTGAGAATTCTCCTTGAAATTAAATATTCTGGAGGACACATTTACATTAGCATATACTTTTTTTTATTCATGCAAACATCGACTTATTCAAAAATGTTGCGAAACAGAAAAACCAAGTCAAATTGATCAATTTCCTGAATACTAATAGAATTTTGGTTTCCAGAAATCAAATACAGCAATTTTATGCAGGCGTCAATGATTCGAAATTCGATGAACTTTTCTGTTGCCAATTCAAAGGGATGGCTGTTGTTGAAATCATTAAAATATTCATCTCAGCTGTTGCTTACTATGCCGTTATTTTAGTCTGAGAAATTTCTTTAAAATTAAATATTCTAGAGAACCTTGAACAAAGTTCTGTTAGCACATACTTCCCTATTTTCAATATTTTCAAATTCTTGGAAGAAATAATACTGAAACAAATGGATGTTGGTAAGATTCCCTTTCTAACCTATCTTGTTATCAAGCATAGCAAATACTATTTTGAGGTTGCTAAGATAACAATATTGATAGCAAGATTCTTGTTTTAAGTGATCATATTGCTCAAAATCGTTGATCAGAATACCAATAATTCCAATCTTGTTATGATAGCAATATCTATTTCCTAGCAATATTGCTATTTGCAAACAGAATCGACTTGATTATTTTTTCTGTGTTCGGGGAAAAGGTTGGACTCACTGATGCCAAAACCGTTTCTGTCCGACCGGCCGTCCGTAGGTACGATTAAGAGCATACGGGAAATCGTATCGACTTGGAACTTTCAGGGTTAGTTGCATTTCAAAATGCAACGATTGAGCTCATTAATGGGCGAAATCCTCTCTACGGTTTTGGAGTTATAGTCGTTTGAAATCTTGAGGTTATTTCCCCAATACCTCAAGAATCACTCAAGCGATCCGATTAAAACTTGGCAGTAAGTTGGAGCATTTTGAAGCCCAACTATTAGCAAAATTTTGATGTGATTGTATGCTTATTACATTTCACAAAAATCGGAAATTTTTTCGAATTTTTTTCTCAGAAACTATTTATCTTAATGCACATTTTGTAAAGGACTTGAGCTTTATATTTCACAACAGTGTACCAAATTTCAGTTCGATCTGATCATAATTTTCAGAAATATTTGTAAGAAATATGTCAAATTTCAAAGTTTTTTTCTTTTTTCGTTATTTTCGGAATAACTAAAAAATTTACTGGTTTAGTCATGATGAAACTTGGTAACTAGTCTGAAAATGCTGATGCACAACTTTGTGAGGAATTTCATGGTGTGTCAAACCTAGTCTTTCAAGCAAACACTAACATATGCTCGAAAATAACGGCTTCGCCCATTTTGGCAACAAAGCCACATTCAAGTTTTATTCAACCTCGTTAATATCTCAAGGTCAGGCACATTTTCACGGTCTGCATGCTTTAACGTTGCCAATAACCGCGAGAAGTATTAGAATTCGTAAAAATCCCGACAATAATATGAGAAAACGGGGTGTCGCTCTGCAGGCTTCAGTGATTTCTTTTTGAATTTTTTTTGGGATGTATTTAATTCTATTGTGAGAATGCTCTATGTTAGTTATTTTCCATTTCACATGCCTTTTCAATTTTCATTGAATATTGAATATAAAAATCTAGAAAAGCACTGACGTGAAGTCAGCAGCTTTTACGCGCTTGTTCACATTGCGAAATGATGACTTGGAAATTTCAGTGAAATTTCAATGAAATATAAAAATTTCAAGGAAAAATTTTCAAAAAATGATTTTTTTTTCGAATTTTTCCATGGATAATTCTTCTTATCGACACTGTTCATATTCCAACCAAGTTTCATTTCGATCAGATGAATATTTTTCGAGTTATCGGAAAATCAAAATTTCAAATGGCTGTAGCACAAAAACCGTTCGGCAGATTAGGCCCATTAACGAACTCAACCGAGATATTCAGGATCTTAACTTAACCTGAAAATTTCAAGACTCTACATCCTTCCTTTCGAAAGTTACAGCGCACACGGCCGGACGGACATAATCAACTTTGACCACGGAATCTTCATCAGTGAGCCCAACCTAGTCGTTTGAGACCATTTTCGGCTCAAACTTCGAAAATTACAGACATCGTGACGAAATGATTACGCGCTGTTCTCCAGAACAAGCGCGTAAAAAGGGGCAACAGTGGATTTTCTTAGAATTTTTTTTAACCATTTGCACCCGAAAAATTTTTTGAAAAACCGGACTCTGGCCTCCAAAGTCACTCCGTAATATTCGAGGTATTGTTTGCTCTAAAGACCTATTTCTAGAAAAAATCGAAAACCACAAACATTTGTGCAAATCGCTAGCACAATCTTTACTACGAAAACCACGCAAAAACTCTGAAAAATAACTGTATTTCAAAACGAAACGATTGCGGATCTACATTCTCGAGAATTATTCTTCAAATTGACCACCCCTCATCGTTCTTCAATTAACTTCCACCCTGTATACTTACTAAAAATAAGAATGGACAAACATTCCGGAAGCCTCATTAGCTCTTACATACATTCTCCCCCTTTACATCTCATCGGGCCAAAAAATCAAGCATGTTTTCTATCATCAGCAGCATCTCCTGGCTGTCTCGCCCAACACCCTGATCATCCCCGTACCGTAAACATATCCAATTATCCTGGCTTACCCCGTATATCAATCGACACTCCACATACGCTCATTCTCGTCCCGTTCGGGCGTTTGGAATCGTTCCGGTGTCAAGTTAATAACTCCAGAAGTTCATATTTAGACTACCTCGAGGTACAAATAGACCTGGGGCAGGAACGAAGAGCTTCCTCTGCGGAGTTAACGAACCGCCGGTGGATTAAACGATACGGAAAGAAATGGGGTGTTACGGGAGTTTAACGATGTTAATTTCGAGGGGAGGTTGTCTAGGTTGCTATTTTGGTGTTTTAAGTTTGGAATAAGATGCATAGAATATATCAGGTGTCGTCACTTTCCTACTGTTACACACTAATATTTCCTTTAAACGAAAATGCAGTAATTTTAATGGGAAACCTATAGAACATCACATTTCAAACATATAATTTCAATATTTTATTTTTAACAAATGTTTGATCACCTAACACTGAAAAATAAAAATGGGGATTTGCATTTAAAGGGATTTGTCTTGAGTGCATGATATGGCAACGTCGAATTCAGCTTTCTCGGAAAGAAAAGGACTTCAAATCTGTTACTTTGCTTAACAGAGATAGCTATACTTCGATCTGGTAAAAGTAGAAGACAACGAACAAGGAATAGAATAAGAAGAGCACAGATTGTCATACTGTCATATTACTGACAAATCGCAAACGGAAATTGTTTGGTTATATGGACAAAGAACACGTGTGTACCATAGAATAGGAATGAATATTCATTATTCTATAGCAGAAAAAGCTATTCTACTAAACACCGTTGTCACTTCGTGCATGCCTGGCAAATCCCAAACCCCAATTTTGAAATCTGATTTTGAATACTTTCTGAAGTTTATTAGGGAAAATGATGAAACAAACCCATAATAATTATGGTCAAATTTCCATTTGCAGTAATAACCCAAATTCAGGAAAAACCCCCATTGTCAAGTTTTCAGGCCTATTCTGTTTGCAAATGGCAATATTGCCAGGAAAAAGAATCTTGCTATCAATATTGCTATCTGAGCAACCTCAAAATAGAACTTGCTTTGCTTGATAACAAGACATGTTAGAAAGGGAATATTGCAGAGATCCATTTGTTACAGTATCATTTCTTCCAAGGATTCGAAAATATTGAAAAAAGGGAAGTATGTGGAAATGTGTTCAACTTTCTCTAGAATATTCAATTTCAAGGAAAATTCCACTCATGTGATTTTTCACCAATCAGAACGTGTATTTCTGACAGATAACCATCGCAACTGGAATTTTTTTGAGGTTTGTAATAACAGAATATTTTCTAAATTCGTCTGCTGATAGTGCGGATGAACTTGCCTTTCTCTTGGTTGGATCTATTTGTAGCTTCCGTCGCTTAGCATTCTTGCGCGCATGTTCTAGAGGAACAGCGTGCTATCGTTTTGTCCAAATGTCTGTTATTTTGGATGATTGAGCCGAAAATGGTTTCAATCGACTAGGTTGGACTCACTGATGACGAATCCGGTGGCAAAATCGATTCTGTCCGGCCGGCCGTCCGGCCGTAGACACAATAACTGTCGACAGAAGCAAGCTAGCAACTTGAAACATTCAGGATAGGTTGCGCATCAGAATGCCGCGGTTAAGTTCGTTAATGGGTCAAATCGGTCGAATAGTTTCCGAGTTATAGGCACTTGAAATTTTGAAGTTATTTATTTTTCATTTCAGAAACTACTTGAGCGATTAGATTCAAACTTGGCAGTTAGGTGGAGTATAACGATGCGCAACTTTGAGCTAAATTTTGTCAGGATCATATCGTCAGTAAATTAAAAAAAAAAATTTTTTTCCAAATTTTTTTCCAGAAAATTTTTTTTTCGGAAACCATCCATCATATCTTAAGAAAAATTCCACGCACACTTTGAGCTTCATATTTCACAGCAGTGTACCAAATTTCAGTTCGATACGATCGTAAGTTTTGGAGATATCGGGAAAAAATATGTCAAATTTCGAGGTTTTCTTCTCGATATTGTTGATTTTTTCGGTATAACTCGAGAAATACTGATTCAGTCCTGATAAAACTTCACAGCTAGTTTTGAGATGCTGAAAGACAACTTCATGCGAAATTTCGTGATAATCGTGTCATAAGAACAGTTTGAAAAAAAAAATTTCTATGATTTTCTTATCATATCATCCTCATTAAATTCTGTATGAAACTTCGAACTGTTATTTTTTGATGAAGTACTGGATTTCAATTCGGTCTGATCTGTATTTTTGGAAATATTGGAAAAATAAAATTTTGAATGGGTATATCTACGGAATCATTGGGTGGATTTTACCCATTCACGAATTTGGCCTTCTTAATTAAGCTCCGAACCTTCTCTACAAATATCGAGTTTCTAAGCTGTTTCTTTCGGAAGTTATTGTGTTCACGCAGTCGGCCGTTAGGCTGACCGTTAACACAATAACTTCCGAAAGAAACAGCTTAGAAACTCGATATTTGTTTAATTCATAACAAATATGTAACACTCGGAACAGAATACGTAGTATCATGGCCATATTGTTATAAATTAGGATGATACTGAAACGACAAAAAGATGAACTTCATGCACTTAGATCAATGTGTTCTGCACTCGAGGTAAGGATTCGCGAGAAGCTCCTGGAAGATGGCGCGCTGTACGTTGCTATACTGCAAAATTCCATCTGACAGGTTATAAGTATCTAGATCCTATGCGGTTTATCCAAGGTAAGAAGGTCTGACCATCAGTAAGAACTGTGAAAAAGCTGTAACCTTTCTCCTTGGACGCTTCTTCGTTGTAGATGTTTTGGTTGATTGGATGATTAGCTCCGATCAAGATAGAATAATTGTTGATTTATCGACAGATATTCGTCCTTGTGGTTATGTTAGTATATACCAATATACCCTATTGTCTCTATTGTTCTCGAACCTATTACAGCTTCAATGAGAAAATTAAAATGATATCAATTGGCAAACCAAGATTGGGACCAAAATCTCATCTGAAAGAATAACAGAAGAATCTATACAGAGTGAGTCTTTGACCTTGCAGAATATTTTAACAGAAGATTCATAAAGCCAAAAGAAACACTTTTTTCCCTTACCATTTTTTCCGATTCGGCTTGGTTCGTAAGATACAGACTGTTGAAAATCCATAGAAAAATTTAATTTTCGATTATATCTCGCGAACGATCTCATTGAATGAGATGATTTTTGGGATATAGTTTTTTATTGATACGATGAATGTCCCTGGATTACAAAATTTCATCCACATCCTCCAGTTTCTTTAATATCCTCCTCATTTTATACAGAAATCTCTTCAATCAGAATGAACTATCACATCTTGAAGTTATTTGTTTTCTATCCATACAATTCAAGTGATGTATTCATCAGGTTTTCCATACTATGATTATTATCACCAAGACGAAATGAGAAGTTTCTCCAAAATAAGCTTCCATCCCAAAACTATATATGTGTTATACAGTGGTGATTCGGTCCTGAATCCATTCATGAAGCTTCCTTTTCAATTTCGACCTAATTTGTGTAGTATAATTGATTAACATCTCACTTTTCCATGATAATGGGGATTCTTACTGGTTTGAATGCAATCTTTCTGCTGACCCAAATTTCTTGAAATTATGTACAGAACTTTGATAGTATTTATTTCGACGTATTTTTCGAATGCACAATGCGCTTTCATAACATAACAACCCATGGTGGAAGAAAACCACCATGACATAACCTTAAAACCACGGACCCACAGATTTATAGTTCAGTTCAGAATCATAGACTATACAAGTGTATACATAGAATTAGCATATTGTGTGTTGTTTGATTTCGAAGAGTTCTTTCTTTCCGTTCGTCAATTTGGCAACGTTTGTACGTTCATAGATAAATTAGGTACATCTGTTTTATTTATTCATGAAAATGAAAGTTTGAATGGGTTATGTCTGAACCTGATAATTTTTGGAGAAAATGAAATAAACAAAAAAAATTAATAATTACAAATGGAAGATGAATCTCAAAGCTAATATGAGTGATAACTAGATGAATTCCTCATTATCGAAAATGAAACCAAGAGAAGCATATTCAACTTTTATCGCCTACGAAATTTGGAATACCTAACTTGTTTATTGTACTATAAATACAACTTTTTTCACCAACTGGAATGTAAAAAGTAAGTTGACGCTTGTTTTCATAACAGAGTTGCTTATTTAGAAGATTTGAATGGTATATCTTAGGCTTGGAAAAACTTCAGTGTTCAGGTTTCCAGGGGCGGCTAGCCTATTATGAAAATTTATAATGCCTATATCTAAAAAGATATAAAAATCTAGGCCGAATCGGAAAAAATGGTAGAGGACAAATGTGTTTCTTTCAGCTTCAAGAATCTGCGCAGTTAGAATACCCGTAAAATTATTGTGACTCTTTAGTTGCAACCGGTAATGACTCTATCAGCGAACAATGGGCGATAAAACGGTGAAAAAGGCTGTGCCTCCTCCGAAACCGCTGATCCAAAAATAATCGCTCGCTAATGATTGTTTAATTGTCGAAATTATAGGTCGATTTCACACCCAATTACCCTGGAACGTGACAAATAACGGAGGCGAACAATGGCCAGTTTTCATGAATGACCATCCCGAATACTTCTCCGTTCTGTTGGTAGTACTTACATGTACGACACGGCGAGTATTCTTCGAAAGAAGTGAAGGCACCGTTGGAGACGTAGCAGGTTCCTACGGGATCTCTTCTTTTCTTCGTTGACGCGTACCAGATGTATCTGGGAGCACATGCCTGAAAATAAGAGGAGATTAAGATTTTTCGCATGGAAATGGAAATAACAAAATTTCCGTGGAGAATAAAATGGTAGACGGATGTGTGTTTATCGAAAAGTAAAGCTACCTTTTGTGTAAGGGAGATTTAGGTATTTGGTAATCGGAAATCGCATGACCGTCGTCGACAAATAGGGTGAATCTCTCGGCCAATAGGGTGAATCTCCGATTTCCCAAATTCCCGAATCTCGCTCGCACAAAAGGCGCCTTTAAGCTACCTTTTGTGCGAGGGAGATTCGGGTATTCGGGAAATCGGAGATTCTTCCCTATTGGCCGACGACGATCACGTGACCGTCGTCGACCAATAGGGTGAATCTCTCTCGCACAAAAGTCCCCTGTACGGTTGAAATTTACAAATGTACGAGTCATTATCGTGTGATTGGGCTACGTTCTACATTTCCACATTTTCTCTTAAAAACTTTCAGTAAAATCTGCGATATTTTCTGTGTTCCTTTTCGATTTCGAAGAGAAGATGCGTAAGTTCAATTGAATGGGGGTTTTTCCTGAATTTGGGTTATTACTGCGAATGCAAATTTGAACATAATTATTGTGGGTTTGATTCATCATTTTCCCAAATTACCTTCAGAAAGTATTCAAAATTAGATTTCAGAATTGGGGTTTGGGATTTGCCAGGCATGAACGGAGTGACAACGGTGTTTAGTAGAATAGCTTTTTCTGCTATAGAATAATGGAATATTTATTCCTATTCTATGGTGTTCTATGGTGTTTCTTGTCAATGTAACCAAACAATTTCCGTTTGCGATTTGTCAGTAATATGACAGTATGACACTCTGTGCTCTTCTCTTTCTATTCCTTGGTCGCTGTCTCCTACTCTAACCAGATCGAAGTATAGCTATCTTTGTTTTCCTAAGCAAAGTACCACATTTGACGTCCTTTTCTTTTCGAGAAAGCTGAATTCGACGTTGCCATATCGTGCACTCAAGACAAATCCCTTTAAATTTCAAATCCCCATTTTTAATTTTCAGTTTTAGTTTTATAATATTGAAATTATATGTTTCAAATGTGATGTTCTAAAGGCCTGAATATTTGACAAAGGGGGTGTTTCCTGAATTTGGGTTATTACTGCGAGTGCAAATTTGACCATAATTATTATGGGTTTGATTCATCATTTTCCCTAATTAACTTCAGAAAGTATTCAAAATCAGATTTCAAAAGCTATCTTTGTTTTCCTAAGCAAAGTACCACATTTGACGTCCTTTTCTTTTCGAGAAAGCTGAATTCGACGTGGCCATATCGTGCACTCAAGACAAATCCCTTCAAATTCAAATACCCATTTTTATTTTTCAGTTTTAGGTGATCAAACATTTTTTTAAAAATATAATATTGAAATTATATGTTTGAAATGTGATGTTCTAAAGGTTTTTCATGAAAATTACTGCATTTTCGTTTGAAGGAAAAACTCCTATTCCACAGCGTCCCTTACGGCGCTCATATCGTCGTAACTCTGTCGAATACACACAGTGATATTAAAAGTGTTACACCCAAAAAACATTTTTTTTGCCAATGTTGTAGTCTTACATCAAGACATTTTCGGCTCAAAATTCGAAAATTACAGACATTTAGATAAAACGACATCACGCTGTGCCCCAGAACATGCGCGCAAAATGTCACTGAGTATATTAACGACGAAAGTAAAAACCATTTGCAGAGTCTGATTAGCAGGAGTTCTACTGCTAAACTGATACTAATGACCTTTGCAGTACTAGACGTGCATCAATGACAAAGTCATCAACATTACCTACTGCAGATATTTGAGAAGATCAATTCAGCGTTAAATTCGCAGTTGTTTCTTAATTCCGAATTAACTGTTCCTGAGAGCTAACAGGCGATAAATTCACATTTTAGTTTCTCTACCTGGAGTTCTGAGGTAGCAACAGCCTTTTTGTAATTTCGATTATTCGTACCTGTGCATGTGTTCAATTAATTTTACGACATCGTAAGATGCCATTGCGACTTTCTATCGGTACGTTGGATTCAGGAATTAATGTTTTATCAGCAATAAAATGTTTTTGATCCCGCTATTACTGCAACTATTACATGTTACTACTCTGAGGAAGAGCCAATTGAGCAAAAGCAAAGCAAGACTCTAATTTGAGTTTTTGAAGGGTTGATGGATTCCACAATTATTTTTATACAGGGTGTTCCTGAATTGTGGGTACGGTGGGCAAAAAAATGTTTCGTTTTCGATAAACAGGATGGTTTGGTTTTTGCGCGCATGTTCTAGGGGAACAGCGTGCTATCTTTTTGTCCAAATGTCTGTAATTTTGGATGATTGAGCCGAAAATGGTCTCAATCGACTAGGTTGGAATCACTGATGACGAATCCGGTGTTAAAATCGATTCTGTCCGGCCGGCCGGCCGAGGATACGATTACTGTCGACAGAAGCAAGCTAGCAACTTGAAACTTTCAGGGTAGGTCGCGCATCAGAATGCCACGGTTGAGTTCGTTAATGGGCCAAATCGGTCGAATAGTTTCGGAGTTATAGGCACTTGAAGTTATTTATTTTTTATTTCAGAAACTACTCGAGAGATTATTCAAACTTGGCAGTTAGGTGGAGTATAACGACGCGCCACTTTGAGCCAAATTTCGTCAGGATCATATTGTCAGTAAATTAAAAAAAAAATTTTTTTTCGGAAACCATTCATCATACCCAAAAAAAATTCCACTCACATTTTGAACTTCATATTTCACAGCAGTGTACCGAATTTCAGTTCGATACGATCATAAGTTTTGGAGATATCGGGAAAAAATATGTAAAATTTCGAGGTTTTCTTCTCGATATCGTTGTTTTTTTTTGGTATAACTCGAGAAATACTGATTCAGTCCTGATGAAACTTCGCAGCTAGTTTAAAGATGCTGAAAGACAACTTCATGCAAAATTTCGTGATAATCGTGTCATTAGAACAATTTGAAAAAAAAAATTTCTGTGATTTTCTTATCATATCATCCTCATTAAATTCTGTATTAACCTTCGAACTGCAAATTTTTCGATGGAGTACTGGATTTCAATTCGATCTGATCTGTATTTTTGGAAATATTGGAAAAATAAAATTTTGAATGGGTATATCTGCGGAATCATTGGGTGGATTTTATCCATTCACGAATGCGGCCTTCGTAATTAAGGTCCAAAGCTTCTCTACAAATATCGAGTTTCTAAGTTGTTTCTTTCGGAAGTTATTGTGTTTATGCAGTCGGCCGTAAGGCTGACCGTAAACACAATAACTTTCGGAAGAAACGACCTAGAAACTCGATTTTGTTGAGTAGGTTTGGAGCTTAATTACGAAGGTCGAATTCGTGAATGGGTAAAATCCGCCCAATGATTCCGTAGATATACCCATTCAAAATTTTATTTTTCCAATATTTCCCAAAATACAGATTAGATCGAATTGAAATCCAGTAATTCATCAAAAAAAAATTTCAAAAAACACTGCCGTGAAGGTAGCAGCTTTTGCGTGCATGTTCAAATTCGTTGCTGAAGCGGTCATCTACATTGAACATGAGCGCAATAGCTGCTGCCTTCACGGCAGTGCTTTTTGAAATTTTTTTTTCATTTTGTAGGTTTTTTCTGGGAGCGGATTTTACAGAAAAAAACCAACAATAATCTTCAATGGATTATTTTGAGAAAAATAGCCGAAAATGTCAAGGAATTAAAGAAATATCTAATATGAAACATTTATCAAGATTTTCCGCAGAAATTTGGCAAACATATTACACTTTAAGGTTCACATCATAAGACATGTTAATTGTTGATTGCAAAATCTACAAGGTGATATTTTTAGATCAATGTCCCTTTCTTTGTTAATTCCATTGTTGCTGAACGAATTATTTTGAGGAAAATGGCAGAAAATGCCAAGGAATTAAAGAAATATCTATGAAATACATACAACACAACTTATTTCTCGTAGTTGACATAAAGAGAGATACAAAATTGTAGAAAAGCACTGTCGTGAAGTCAGAGGTCAGCTTCCCACGTATTGACCCCGCCAAACGCATCTTAGCTTCCTGATGGAAAGATTTGGCGATTTTCTCATGAAACTCTACATAAACCTTCAACCCATCGTTTTTCAATCAAGAATTTTCGGAGATATCCGGAATCATTGAGTGTATTTTACCCATTGACGAATTCGATCTTCGTAATCAAGTCTCAAACCTACCCTACAAATATCGAGTTTCTGAGTTGTTTTTTCCGGAATACATATTGTATTTATGGTTGGCCCAACGGTCAATGCCAAGTTTCAATACCGTAAAAGAAATAACGAAATTTGACATATTTTTTTGGCAATATCTTTAGAAATTGAAATTGGATCGAACTGAAATTCAGTACACTGTTAGGAGATATAGGATTAAACGTCAGTGCGAATTCTCTATGAAATCTGATGAATAATTTCGGAAAAAACCCATTTTTCAAGAGATTTTTGAATTTTTTTTTTATTATTTAACTTACTCCCAGGTTTCAACTCAATCGCTTGCATAGTTCCAGAGATAACGAGCAAATAATCTCAAAAGTTCAACTGACCATAGCTCCGAAACTGTTTAGTCGATTTGGCCCATTAACAAACTTCATTGTCGCATTCTGAAAGTTTCCAGTAGCTAGCTTGCTCTGTTCGGTAGTTCACTAAAATTCAATAATTACAGACATTTCGACGAAATATAGCACGCTGATTCCCAGAACATGTCTGCAAAATGTTTCTTCTGCCACAAATTCATCGCAAATTCTCACTTTATACTTATTAACATCTACCAATCTGAAACACAACAAATTTCCCATAAGACAGAAAAAGCGATAAAAAAGATGTATCATAACAAGTATAACTGGACGACTTCATAAGATGCATTCTTCAAAATACCATCAGAGATTCCACGATCTTTTCATTATTGATGAGGTGTATTGACAGGTTCATTTTTATTGTCGCGGTCTTTTTTCCAAAGTCGGTATAGATCTAAGAAGATTCATATGGATGACTTATAAAAACCATATTTGATGCTCGTTATGCTTGGCTACCGATTAATAAGAAGATTCCAACTGAAGAAACTTCAATCCTTGTCTCTCGGGATATACGAGGGTTTTCAAAAAAGACGTTCTCCAACATGGTTGCAATTTCTATCTGTACTCATGAAACTAATTGACATCATTATGAAAGCTGTACATGTATAAAGAAGAATTTTTTAGAACCGAAGGAAACTTCAATTTGTACATTAATTAGTTCCAAAAAATCAGTTATTCTTCGGTAGCATTCCGGGTAAAATCAGTTGAAGTTTTTTATTATCTTGCCACATATTGAATTATTACTTTTTTTCTACATTTGATACAATTGGCTATCCAGTTGTGTACTTGCCAATTGATGAATCTATAAGGAATTAACATAATGAAAGCTGATGAAGGTTATCATTAATCAATCATTTTAAAAATTTTCGAGTATTTCGAAATATTTAATTATATTCTCAGTTGAATGTCGAAAAATATGATAGTCATTCGCGAAAATGGAATATTTTTGTGGATCCTCTCCTGACCTAGAGAAAAGCACAGAATAAGGAAATGTGGTTATCTATGTTGTGTCCACACAATCTAGAGAATTCTAGAATTTCAATTAATCTGCTGACACTGATTGAGTGATTTCATTTAATGTAGTTGTTATTTCGATGGAAAGATGTTTATGGAATATTCAATCTGAAAATAAGCGATGAAAAATTTCATAAGGTTTGTTTTGGTTCCGAAATACAGAACTGTCCTAGAACAGTTCTAGAACTGCGCAGAATCGATGCGCTGTGGAAGCCCGATTCTGAACTTTCCTAGAACAGTTCTGAAAGCGATGAAACCATAACACGAATTAAGTTCGGGTTCTCATCGGGATTGTAGAGGAAAAAAAACTTCCGTTTGAGTTGGCAGAAAAGAGGAATGTTAATCATGTCTTATATATTGTGTGTGGTTTAATTAAAAATATGCGAAAGTCCGTGTCGCATCACGTTATATAAAAATATTTTTGGGAATACTTGCTTCCACTTATTTTTTTTCTGAATTCTCTTCATTATTTCAATTATATTCTGAAATAAACCAACAAATTTTTGGGTTATATACTAATGAATTCAATGACGAAAGTATTTCAGATATGTGCTCTTCAGAGAAAAATTAATTAGAAACATTATTATTCAATTAGAGGAAGAGAACTTTTGTATTCATAGATTTATTTAAGAAGTATACATCCCAGGTGTGAACAATGGAAAAAAAATCCATTAGATTATCCTGTTAGGTCGTAGCGAAGGAATAATCCTCAATAACAAAAGTTTAAATTTAATAGTTAACCGTTTTCTCAACAAGTAAAACAATCAAAAACCAAATGAACACGACGTCGAAAAAGTCAGGTTAACCATTTGAATCGTTGATAGCCACTCTACGCTTGTGCGTAATTCTGAAACAAGTTCCGACTCTCACGTCCGAACTCCTTTCACAGTTCTAGAACAGTTCGGAATCGATTCTGAAAATAACCAAAACAGGATTACTCAAATCATGCACCGGTTCTGAAATGAACCAAAACACAAAATCGCAATCGCGCATGCGGAAGCGTTCCAGAACAGTTCTGAACTCGGAACCAAAACAAACCTTTCATCTTATTGTGGAAAGAACTGATAATTGAACCAGAGTCAAGTGGACATTCAGTGTAATATTTTCGTAACAAATGCTGTAATAAGAACCAAATCTAAAGAATTGAATGAGAAAATATGTTTTCTTAAACAATTTTTATTCAATTTCAAGCCCTAAATGATATAGATTCTGGTAGTTTTGAAATACAGAACAGAGTAAGAGATATTATCTATGTTGAACGTGTTAACAAAGGCCAACAGTAATTTAGCACATTTAGAAATCTTCGAACTTTTTACTTTAGATGAAGCTAAAAAGAGTACACATGAATAAAGAGTTTAAGTTGATGAGAAGAAAATCAATACTGGGAAGTAATGAATAGCTTGAAGAAAAATAAGAAAAATGAAAAAATTGAAATATACAATCTGTCGAGACAAATGATGCAGTGATTAGGTAGGTATCAATTTCATTTTTTTCACATCGATGTCTTTCAAGCGTTGTTTCTGGTGTGATGATGGAAATATTCTGTCAAGTGTAATGTTTCCCAGATTCTCGACGTAAATGGTGAAATTGTTCGAGCAATTGGTAATTGCTTCACAATTGAAGAAAATTGGAATGATCTTCGTTCGAAATTAACGACAATTGCGATTGCCATGATTGGACGAAAGGCATTAAGCACATATCATAGTTTTTCATTCAGATGTAAGTCGTACGGAATGGATTAATACGTGAAGATTCCACCTATTGAGATAAATGGATGGAATCTGCAAATCTCCAGCTAATTTGTCGAGGGTAATAGACCGGAGAGATTCCATAATAGTACAGATTATATCTTGAATTATAAATCTTATGATTATGCCACTTGGAATCTTGATCCTAAAGATACCTCAAGGAAAATAATGAAAGTTGATGAAGAATGGGAAAAATGTCTACGATATTTTTGACTCACGACTTATAGCTCATGAGATCAGTGGAGAATCAACTGTGAAAGGAATGTGCTTTCTTCCTCATTGACCAGGAATAACAATAATGAATTCTGTACCAAACGTGCCAATGGATTGTGGTTTTATGTGCAAAATTGTTGCAATAATCATTGAATCGAAATCTTGTTTTTCTTCTCCGTTTGGTGCCTCCTCCAAGCTGAGCTGAGGTCTTGTGACCCTTGATAATTTGCATTCAAGAGAATCACACCCTAAGAAACGACGACAAAATCGCTACTACTCTACGGATGCACTCCCCTCAATCATGAACATAGTAAGTGTTTGATTGCTTGGTGTCTTTCCTTTAACTGAGCAAGGATACCACAGGTGAACATAATATGTTCAACATATTCGTTAGTGTTCCTGCACCTGTGTCACAAGGAACAATCAGTGAGTACCGTTCTGCCTTTTTTCTTTAACAGGTGGCCAGTCAATGCATCAGTCACCAGACACAGCTATTTTCTCGCGAGGGTGAGGAGTTTTTTGACCTTGGACTCAGAGGACGATATTCCAAATAGAAGCAATATTTCTTGCGCTTCATTTGGAAAAAAATGGTCTTACTATTCATCTAGAGGCAGTTCAACGAAAGGTGGCAGCGCCGGTTCAAGACCAACAACAGCTGAGCAGTTTCCTCTCTACCTTGTAATTAGAGGAAATCTCCCCGTGAGCCAGGTACAAAATATTTTTCACAATAATACTAGAGCTCAGCTCCCGTAAAGCTCTTCTTCAATATACAAATAGATAGGAGTTAACCATCATCTCCAAAAGGGATATGGGAACTCCTTGAAAGTCAGAGTATAAATAAGTTTCTTGGAGCATTCTGTATGAATATTTTCCAGTGTGCAGGCTAGAATAACCTAGAGCCCTGCCTGCAGCAAGACTCAACCCTTTCCTAGGAGAAGGAACAGACTGAAACGAGTTCCCACAATCCCCACACCAGTCTCTGTGGTCATCTCAGAGCCATCGGTGAATCAAGTGGTACCTTCAGGCACAAGAAGAAATAGGTTGTGAAGTATAGATCCCTGTCAGGGACAATTACCCCGTATGGAGCAGCAGTTGGTGCCCAAGCTGAACCTTTCATGGAGAAGAGATGCTATATAGAATCAACATAAAATGTAATCGAATAAATGGTTCATGAAGAAATAGAGAGATCAAGTCCAATATAAACTAACATGACACAAGGACGATATGGTGAATAAATCAACCAATATTCCACATTGCTCTCAGCTCCAAGGAATATGGTAAGAACTGTGGAACTGCAGTAACAGTACTCCTTGGACATCGCTTCTTCGGTGTAGATGTTTGGGTTGACTGGATGGTGAGCCCAGAACAACGTAGAATAATTCTTGATCTATCCACCGATATTCGTCATTGTGTCGTGATAGTTTATATTCAACTGGAGCTCTTTATTTCACCATGACTGGAACTTAAAAACCACGAATGAGATATCTACTTCCACCTGGGTATGAATCAGCCTGTGCCTTTTCTGAGTTGAAAACGTTTCCGAGGTGGTCCTGCCGCATTAAGTGCGTTTGCTTCTGCAGAAAGCACCAGAGAACAGCATCCAGTGAATTCTTGCTCGATAATCTGGAGGAAGTACCTACTTGAAGTACAGCGTCAAGAACTTTGCTGTCAACATAATCCAGAATCCGGAACTTTCCTCATGGAAATCTTGGAACGCAGTATTTAGAACCTCTTCTTTCAAGGTCTGAACATCCAATTCTTTCTGAGGAGTCGTTAATACGCAGCAATTAGAGGCAAGACTTCTTTTTCGATTTTTCCAGAAGTCGACGACACCACTAGACCTCGTTAAGAATTAGGATGAGTATAGCTATAGAATTGTGTAGTTTCGAGCGATCGGGATTGAACTGTATCGATCAAGATTACAATTGGTAACATTCTTGTAGATAACTGTTGAAATATTGTTGGAAACTGACAAAGAGTTTTTTTGCTAGTATAATCAAGCCTCCCTTGTCTCCTATCAAAGCACTTCTACTTCATTCCTTTATTTGTGCGTTGAATTTTTGAAATGATTTCTTTTATTGCCCGCATTTCGATTTTTGCTTGAGGCATATTGGAAAAAAAAATTGCCATATCTCTTCAAGCATATAATCCACTTGAAGTGTGACTAATGTTTTTTTAGTCGTTGAAGAGATTCTCCTTGCCGATTCCGAAGATTCTGCCGCTGCTGCAGCCACAAGCGGCTCACCATCAGTTCTGAAGGTACAGGAAAAATCGAGCGAAGAATGTTATGGCATACTTCAGTTTCCTCGCCCAGAAGGTTCAATCAGGGTCAGCCGCGCTCTGTCCGCTCGTATGAACTCTCGCAATCCGCTCAACGGTTCGAATCGCCAATTATTCAACGATTAGAAGCGCTTGCTAAAAGCCCCTGCCCGGCGTTTCTCGCTCTCGAATCGTTTTAATTTCATTACTGATGTTGCTAATATTAGAAATTAATTGAAATACAGCGGTCCGTGGTGCCGCACCGTAACGGATAGTACAACTCGACAACGCGTTATGCCTCGTTTGCATCTGGAATTTCATGTCAATTTGTACCTATATTTGTAACCAGACAGACGGACAGATGTTTGCTGTTCGACGCATGGATGTCGAAAAAAATAATTACTATACTGGTATATCCTTTTCTCGAATGATTGAATCAACTTCTAGATTTCGCGCGCTTGTTCAAGATTGTAGCTAGACGGGCACCCATCCGTTTTCCGAACCCACCAAACGCTATACTTGGATTCATGGAAACATGATATTTTGAATTAGTTTATCAAGGGAATCATCGGAAAAATATTGCCCATTCCCGAACTTCTTCTTCCAGCTACTCTACGAATATAGGTTTCCTAAGTAGTTTCTTTTGGACGCTAATTGGGCATTAATGAAATCATTAAAAATACAGATTTCTCTGTATTACCTCTAATAATATCTCTCGATATTGATATTGATATACTTTTATTGTCTTCAACGTACTACGTCTTCAATGACGAATTATTAAATCAACTGTCAACTGATTGAAGTAGAAATCTTAAGAAAACGGTAACATGAAATGTTACCATGAAATCCAGAAATAGTATTGAATTAAGCTTCATCCTTCATTATAAAGGTCAATTACCTTCATCAAATAGAACCTTATTAATTTAATGTTTGAAATAGATCAAGAATTATTAGAGAGTCATATAATTTTGATTTTCAAAGATTTTTGAAAGTGTCTTTTACTATATATTCATCAAAGGAAGAAGATGGTTTGAAACTTGAATTCAAAATTGTTCCATGCACAAATATTCGAATTTGAAAAGCTTGTCATAGGTTCTGAATCAGCTGACTTTGTTTGTAATCAGGTGTTACACGTGGTAAGATTTTTACATATAATATAGTATAGATGTGTAGGCGGCGTAGTTTAACTGAGTTTCCAGAAGGTGGCGTCACTGACCGACGAACGCTAGCTACTTCATCCCAACACAGCATAAGCGTGTCGGTCGTGGTCGCTCACTACGCCTCTTCTGCGGTTGTCATAGGCAGGTGCCAGAGGATTCAGCATACCTGATGAGTCCACCTCTGGAACTGGAACGAAACAACTTCCCTAAGAGCATGCCGTCCTTCAGATGGCGCGACCTCACGAGAACCGCCGAAGATGCTAGTGAGGATTCTAAATCGAAAGATAGAAGACAAAAGTGTGTCTAGGATTATTTTTGTATTGTATTTTATTATGTCTTTTACTTCAATCATTATATGTCAGTCGGGGATACCAAATTTTTGGTGTTTTGGCCAGTTTCCTCATTTGGAAATCATAAACCAGCAGATATGAGTATAACTCCGAAACAATTTGGCCTAATAACAAACTCAAACGCCGCATTCTGATACGTACCCTACCTTGGAAGTTTCAAGTAGCCAGTCCTATTTGTTTTCAAGTTATCGTGACAGGAAGGCTGGCCGAACAAAATCGATTTTGACATTGGAATCTTCATCAGTGAGTCCAAACTAGTAATTTGAGATCATTTTCAGCTAAAAATTCGAAAATACAGACATTTGGGAGAAACAATAGCATGCTGTTCTCTAGAACATGCGCATAAAAATGAATTTGACAATGAGATAAACCTCTTTGGGTGCCTGTCCAAGGTAAAGAAATGGCCCATCAGCCGACTAGAAAAGCAACTTCTGTGATTGGCTAAAGATATTTTGAGGGGTTTTCAGCCAATTATCAGATGATGGCAGTTAAGGAATGGGTACAAATAAAAAATGGAAGGCCAGTAGACAAAGACTGGCCAAGCAATTCCTCTGCCTGGAAATCTTCGTAACATATGAACTGTTTTATCAAGAAACCACTGAAACAGCCAAACAATTAACTGTTTTGAGCTTGTGAAGCAGTTCATAGAAAAAAGGTTCAACACCTTGGCTCGAGGTTCCTTAAACTGGAGCAAATAATGGATGTAGCACCCAGAAAGATAGTTAAGTCTACTGAGAATTTTCTACTCGACTGGTTACTGGCCTTGGGATGCACAGCTGATCTGAAGGTTAAAATATTTGTGAGGATTGAGAGGCCTCATCACCCCTGCTATACTCTTATCGGGTAGGTTTGAGTGTGGAGTACCTCAGGGATCTATACGTGGACCTGTCTTGTTTCTGGTTCACATGAATGACCCACTACCAATCGTGGACTCAAATGGCACAGTCCTCTTCGTAGATGATAACTACTTCCTTATTTTATTTTTTGTAACGAAAGATTTATTATTAGTATAGGATATCTGAAGGCCACTCGCGGAATTCATTTTCGCGTGCACTCTGCAAGTACCCTAGGAGTGTGGAAGAATTCGAGCTTTGCCTAGTGGTTCCCTATAAATTCCCATATGCTCATTTGCGTCAGCTTACGAATACTATTGGTAATAGATATTTTCTCGTGATTCATGCTCGGTTGAAAATGGACCATCCGCATCTGGAAGTATCCATTTTTCGTGGAGGTAGGAAAAACTCTTCCCAGATACACGCTTGCGATTTATTAGTGCAAGGCGCAGCTGTTGAACCCGTTTCATAACGCAAATATCTGTATTCGTCTGTGAAATGGAAACGATAATAGCGTTGGGAAAATATGCTAGTTATTACTGGTATATAGGGAATTTGAAATGGTTAATGTCGTATCAAATTACCAGACATTCTTACCGACTTTTACTGTGTTATGGATACGTTCGCGTATACTTTGTTGGTTTGATGTACAAGAACGGTATGCCTCGGCGAGTGGAATATTCGATGGAAATGATGCGTAAATTGAGCGAAATGTCTATGTCATTTCAAATTTTCATTATGGTAAAAAGGAACATGAAGAGGCAATAGGTTTCAATCAAGAATTGTAACGCGCTTCTTCCATGAAACAGGAGCATTTGACCCGAATGTCGATCATGAACGACTATGAACTACCTTTGATCAACTTTCGAAGGAAGCCTCTTATAGTCTTGAAATTTTCAGGGTAGGTATGAATGTTAAATATATCACTTAGTTAATGAAAAAATCCAGAGGTTGAAATTGTCATCAGTTAAGATATTTTTTCTTGAAACTTTTGTTCGGATTAAAATTTTCCTTTCAAACAAACATGGCTTAAAAGCCCAACTCATTCACTAACTTTTGCCGAAAATTTAACCATTTACGAGAAAAATCTAACTCATGTTAAAACCACTGCAAATTTTACACAAGGGTTTATTATTTTCTTAGTTAAATAACCCAATATATCGTTGATATCTAAAACAACTTAGAACCGAATGCGATGATTCATTTTCGATATTATTGGAAATTTGCAGCGTTTTTCTTTATATTTCAGGAACCACTGGTCGGAAATCATCCGGGTAAAATTTTTTAGGTTTAGTTATGCAACAGTAATCAACGTTCAGAGTTTTATGAAAATTCGGAGGTAAGTTTCCGAGAAATAATATTTGATAGAATCAAATAATAAACCTTAGTGACTAAATAAAAAAAAATGTTAAACACCCCTAAAAATTTCATAGTTTACGTTTTGGAGTATGTAGATTTGAATAAACGAATAAAAAAAATCCGTCCGTCCGCCGTCCGTTGTCCGGGGCTTTTCTCTGGAAGGACTGAACGGAACTCCTTGAAACTTGGTAGAAAAATCGTGTGTCACTCGGGGTTGATCCTCCAAGCTTTTCAGCAGGATCGGTGTACCCTAAGGGCTCCAAATGGGGGGTTTGAGGGGGGAAAAATTATTTCTCGAAAACTTACCTACGAATTTTCATAAAACTGTGAACGTTGATTACTGTTACATAATTAACCCTAAGAGATTCTACCCGGATGATTTCCTGAAATATAAAGAAAAACATTGCAAATTTCCAATAATATCGAAAATGAATCATCGCATTGGGTTCTAAGTTGTTTTAGATATCAACGGTATATTGGGTTATTTAACTAAGAAAATAATAAACCCTTGTGTGAAATTTGCAGTGTTTGTTTTATTCGTTCATTCAAATCTACATACTCCAAAACGTAAACTGTGAAATTTTCAGGGGGGGGTTGAAATTTTTTTTTCGTTGGTCGATCACTAAGGTTTATTATTTGATATTATCAAATAATAAACCAAAAGCATTTTATTGAACAATAGCTAACAAAATTAGGATTCTGCCAGGCCTAGACTTTTACAACTAAAAAATAGCGAAAAATTAACAAAAACCTGTCGAATATCGACAATACAGTTACAAAAAATGTTGAAAGTCACCGCCTTCAGCTTCAATACAAGCATTAACTCTCCTCATTGAAATGCGTATGCAATGAAATATGCCTGCTGAATTTTTCATCGTTTCACACCCTGCTACAATGCGGTTTCACAGATCATCGATATTTTATTCTCGTAAATGCTTAAGTTTTTGAAAAAACTTGTAGTGATAAAAAAGTTGTATGTAAATGAATTGGACTTTTCAGGCAAGTGGTTTCAAAAGGAGAATGTGTATACAAAATAAAGTTGTAAGTTAAAATCACCCCCTAAATTTTTTCAGTGTTGTTTAGATACACCCTGTATATTTGCAGAATCATTGGTTGGATGTTAACCATACTGCCTTCGTAATGAAGCTCCAAATTAGCTCTACGAAAAACGTGTTGTTAAGTTTTTTGGGAAGATATTTGCTCGCTTTTTTCGAACCGAGAAAACCAAATTTAAGGTCGATAGAAAGTGTGTTTTTGGAATTATCATGAAAATAATTCAGCGATTGAGTTGGTGGTATATATCTGAGCGGGTGATCTATAGGTTTGAAACCCCTCTGGGATCTGTAATTTAGTCTTGATGTAATGGGGATTTTTTCTTTAAACGAAAATGCAGTAATTTTCATGAAAATGCTTTAGAACATCACACGTCAAACATATAATTTCAATATTATATTTTTAAAAAAATGTTTGATCACCTAAAACTGAAGAATAAAAATGGGGATTTGCCTTTAAAGGGATTTGTCTTGAGTGCACGATATGGCAACGTCGAATTCAGCTTTCTCGGAAAGAAAAGGACGTCAAATGTGTTACTTTGCTTAGGAAAACAAAGATAGCTATACTTCGATCTGGTTAGAGTAGAAGACAACGACCAAGCAATAGAAAATGAAGAGCACAGACTGTCATACTGTCATATTACTGACAAATCGCAAACGGAAATTGCTTAGTTTTATTGACAAAGAACTCGTGTATACCACGGAATAGGAATGAATATTTCATTATTCTATAGCAGAAAAAGCTATTCTACTAAACACCGTTGTCACTTCGTGCATGCCTGGCAAATCCAAAACCCCAGTTTTGAAATCTGATTTTGAATACTTTCTGAAGGTAATTTGGGAAATTGATGAATCAAACCCATAATAATTATGTTCAAATTTGCATTTTCAGTAATAACCCAAATTCAGGAAAAACCGCCATTCTGTAGATATATCCATTCGAAGTTTTATTTTCCGAATATTTCCGAAACCACAGGTCCAGAAGGAGGCGTATCATGGGAAATGATTAATAAGAAATCAGGGAAATCCATTTGATAATATTACGGAAGTGCCATTAGACAGATGGAATTCCATAACATTTTTTTACCGTGATAACGTTACGTATCCGAAAATGAAACAATTAAAGATGAATAAAATTCCATGCCACATTCTGGAGATAATTCATAGTCGATGAAATTTTCCACCAATATATCCAGCAAAACATCAACTAAAAAACAGTGAAAAAAATTGTAATATACACGAAGAATTATTTTTTTTTGGGTGAAATATAATGAACAATCATGATTATTGAAAATTGCTGATTCAGCACTGTAGACGTCCCTTAGACTAGAGGCCCAATGCTGATGATCGGTCGGCCCACCTACTCAAAATAAAAGGTTGTTGAATGATGATTTATCCACTGCCAATTTCGACTGTCAATGATGGATAACGTAATTGTTACTGACGCAAAAAATGAGTCAAGATATGTGTAATCCAACAGACAGGAAGTTCGTTTCGGCTTATAAGGTGTTCATCGTCAGTTGTACTACTCACTGATGGGGGGGCTTAGGTATCATTCAGAAATCCTGATTATTAGAATGGAATCGGGGATTCCAAAAATGCCTCACGAAATTTGAATTGTTCTTTCCGCAATATCTTAGAAGATGAATACCCGATTAAACTGAAATTTGAAACGCGGTTGGAAAAAAGTGAACTCAAGGTCTATGCTAAACTTTTTTGTAAGCTGATGAATAGTTTTGGATGTTAAATTTTTTTTTAACAAAAATGTGGAAAATTGTCGAAAAACTTTATTTTTAATTTTCTAGTATAACGATTCTCACGTAGTTCTGAAAGAAATTATACATCTGGATTCTATATCTAATGATTAAGTTTGATTTTGATTGAGACAGTTCTTCCAGAGATATTAAGGAAATAAAATTGATTTTTTTAATAGCCAAGAAATTTGTCGTATCTCAGAAAATCGATATCGGATCGAACCGAAATTTGAAGCACTATCGTTAAATGATGACTTCAGAATTTGTGCCAAATTTCATCGAGATCAGATGCATAGTTTTCCGATAAAAACATTTTTTCAAGAAAAATTACAAAAATATCCGAATATTTTTTTTTCGGACATTCTCATGAAATTTCGCTTCATATTGCGCGTCTGTATTCTATAATGCAGTTGTATTTTTTGAGATATTGAGGAAAGAACCTCAAAATTTTAAATCACCAACGAAATATCACATATTTTTTTACCAATATCTCCGAAAATGAATATCTGATCCAATTGAAATTTGAAATACTTCTGTTGAATACTTACTTCAAGGTCTGTGCCAACTTTAATAGTTATCTGATTGATAATTTCCAAAAAAATAATATTTTCAAAAGAAAATAGAAAAGTTTTCAATTTTTTTCATTTCCTAACGAGTAAATCCTCACAACATTCTGCTCGAAGTTGCGCATTGGCCTTCTTGATTTCGAAGCATCAACTAACCTCAACATTTTAAATGAGCATCACTTCGAAACCATTAGGCCGATTTCGCCCATTAACGAATTCAACCGTGATGTTCAGGTTCCAAACCTAAGCTGAAAATTTCAAGTTGCTAGGTTCTGTCCTCCGAAAGTTAGAGCACATACGGACGGTCAGATGTGCAGAATTAAATTTGACCACGGATTCTTTTTCAGGGAGTCCAACCTAATCGTTCAAGACCATTTACGAATTCCAATCCGAAAGTGAGAAGGAATAAAAATAGAAAGGAATGAAAAATGAAAGAAAGAAGAGAAAAATAAGACAGAGAGAAAGAAGGAGAGAAAATCAAAAAGAAGAAAAAAGAAAGGCAGCAAGCAAAGATAATATAATAGGAAAACCAAGATGGTTTCATTGAAGAGATTCACAGAATAAGCTCCATATCGGATAAAAATTTTGGAAATAATACGATGAAGCTTTTCGAGAATTATATTGTTTCAATAGACGACTTCGGCCCAAGTTGCCAACCCACAATTTTCTTCACAAATTTACTATCACTGGGAAACGGTAATTTCAGGACAAATTCGACATGATAAGGTTCGCGTTATTTATAAATATCCGTAAAAGATGCCTCGGCTCCTCAAACAAGATAATTCCTTCCAAATTTAGGTTTTTGTTATGCTGAAATTTAAGTTGGGATTCCTGATTTCATGTTAATAGTGTCAAGTTTATAAGGGATTTGTACCGCGAATCAACTTGATTATTTCGGATGCCGGTTTTCCGTTTTGTAAATATGAAATATTCGGTGGGTTCCTAAAAAAAAATTTTAATTACGGAATTTGATTGATGAAAAAGCAATCTTTCTGGCACCAGAACATAGACATATTAAGTCTATGCACCAGAACGACAATCAATGTTTTATGGTAACATATCCATAGCATAGAACAATCTTTATTCACCTTATGATCCATAGACTATACCGAGTAATTTTTCCAGTGTTGATTGTTGTCTCTTCTATATTCTATGGATCACAAAGTGAATAAAGATTGTTCTATGTCGTGGATATGTTATCATAGAACATTGACAGAAAGAACGTTTTTTCATCCATCAAATTCCGTAACTAACCTTTTTTTCAGGAACCAACCGAATATTTCATATTTACGGAATGGAAAACCGGCAACCGAAATAACCAAGTTGATTTGCGGAACATATCCTATATAAATTTGACACTATGGGCGTCTGAATTTAAGATTGCAGCGCCACGGTGGCCAGTTTTAGAACCTTACATACAGACATAGATTTTGTTTTGATAGTCGCCTTTGTACTGTTTGGTTTGATAATTTTTGATTTCACGATTGATTCAAAGGCTTTTCAGACTTTTATGGTTGACGAGAGTCTTACTGGGAGTACATATTCCATTCTTATAAAGTAGGTATGTATCATCCTTCAATCTAATTGAGTGTAGCAACTCTGAAATTACGGGGATATCTCCGAGGTTAGACAGTATTTTAATATTATTTATTTTCAGATCCAAATGACAGGATTGACTTTGGTGGATTTCTTAGGCTGTCTTGAAAAACAGATAGTATTGTAAAACGTACTTTTTGGAATGATAGACAAATACACATAACTTTACTATTTTTATAGGGAACGACTCAATACTCAATGAATTGTGAATAAAATGAATACATTCACATGAATCTAATGCTACTTGTACGTAAGCCTCATTCATTATGGATTGACAAATAAATTTTCTAACTCTCATATGATTGGTCTTGAAAAAGCTGTAATAAATAAGCCTTGTACAACTTTGCTTTCATCGGCAGAAGCACTTTGAGCAAAGAGTATTCATCACCAGATATTTCCTTGTTGAGACTCTTTTTTTTAATAGTCAGTTCTATCACTAGAACATTTACGTTGTTTCTCAATGATCAGTTCAACAGGCAGATGTCTGGAAGGCATAGCATTCCTCTTAAGTAAATTTCTCATCTTGGATTATGGGCCTTGAAAAAAGTGTCTTCATGAATGTGATCAAATATTTCATGAGCAATTCGTGCTTACCTCTATGAAAATGATCATCATCGCTAAAATGCAGGTAACAGACTCTCATAAATCTTGTTTGTCGGTTTTTATCGATTCTTCAACACTTTCAGGCCCGACTTGTTAGAGGAAGTTTCTTTCACCGTAACTCCAAATTTTTTACCTGGCTGTAGAAATCTATGGGAAGGGACATTTGAGTTCGCTTTTCCTCAGTAGAAGCACTTGTAAAATCACACAAACGCCAAAAAAAATGCATAAAATTTCTCATTTTCTTAACATTTCTCTTAACTTGTCAATGATAATGTCTGTACCTCGGGTTACTCGGATAGCCACCAGAGGGAGTAGCGCTTATCTTCATTCGCCAATTAACATGAAATCAGGAATCCCAACTTAAATTTCAGCCAATCAGAGATGATCTTAACAAAACCCTATATTTGGAAGGAATTATCTTGCTGAGCTGAGGATTCTTTTACGGATATTTATAAATAACGCGAACTTTATCATGTCGAATTTGTCCTGAAATTCCCTGTTCCCAGTGATAGTAAATTTGTGAAGAAAATTGTGGGTTGGCAACTTGGGCCGAAGTCGTCTGTTGCCGGAGAAAAGCGAAATGTTCTATCGAGCAAAGTTGACTCAGAAGTGTTGCTCAAATTTTTGCGCTCCAAAGCCAATACGAAACGAGATATGAGTCTAGTAAAACCACGAAACTTCATAATTATAGTGCATGTCTTTCGTACAATTAGATAAGGATGTTATTTATTTAGGGTTAAGTTCACGGGACGCTGCTTCAGGTGAGGAGAGAACTCTTCATCTGATAGGAGCTGGGAACTCACTCCGCATAATATTTTCATCGGTTGTATCGTGACTTTCAATTTGAGCTATGATTTTTGTTTCTACGCTTCTTGTTAGATGCTGAGAATGCAGTAGAGGTTGATAGCATGTCGTTGGTCGACGTGGTATCGTTCGATCTATTCGAAATTGAAGGATTAATTTGAATGCGTTTCTAATGATCATTTGTGCGAGCTCGTTTTACGTTTGTGTAATAACGTTCAAACGTTCGTACTGTTAATAATCTGACTGTTGTTTGATTTTGAATAATTTTGAAATATTAACAGGACCCAATAACAAAAAATATGAATTTTGAATTTGATTTAAATTTTGCGCGGCTTTCTGTCTCTTTCTCAGGTGGATTCTATGACGTGAAATAATAGTTTAAATAATTTCGAATAACAACATTTGATTTAAATGCCAAACTTACTAACTACCTAATTCAAATAATTAAATTAAATTTAAAAACTTATAATAATGTCCTTTTTGCTCTCACCCACGGTGTTTCTATTCTATGTCACTTTGTTGCTTTATATTCTTCTGTGGTTCGGGTTTTCTGTACAACCTCCAAAGTTTGTCGTGTTTATCTACTGCAAGTTACAAATCTCCAAGGGTTGACTCTTGAAATGAAGTTTATTTTTCTGGAGTTCACTTATGTGAATTCGATCACTGCTGGATTTTCTTTTCTGGTAAGTTTATTTTGGTTTTGCTTCAATATTCCATGTATTTTATTCTATTATTCTTCCAGGATGCCAGTCACTTTGATTCAATTTTGGTTTACTTTCGGATTCTGACTGGAATATTACGAGGAGCAGCTACAGTCTTTACAATGGTTAAAAATCGACTAAATTCTCTGTGCTCGAGCTTTGGTATTTATATAATACCTTTTCGGAATTGTCTTCAACACATATTAGCCTTGCTTTTAAGATGTCTTCCAAAAATGATGCTTTCGCAGTTTTCTCTTCTGAGGTAAGTTTTCCTTCTTCGAACCTGGTCTAGAAAATTCGGCCGTATTTTTTTCCGTATTTTGATGTGCCTTTTGCATATATTCTAAATCTCTAATATATAAAATTTTTCAAGTTTTATGCCTAAATGTTACAATTTTCTAAGTTAACAATTTCATTTGCCTAGTATTCTTGAATTTCTAGTTACAATCGCCAAAAAATGCTTTCATTATATTAAATAAACCCTATTTCTGAAATATAGCTGCAATTTTATTCCTTCGGAAACCTGATAATTACATTATGTGCAACTTATGGGTCGAGACATAACTTCTATCCTAAATTTACATTTTCTTTGAAATTCTACATCTAATTCTACTTATAATTGCTAGTTTTGTTCAATTCAAACCTATAATAATAATTTTCAACAAATTTCCTACTTTTTGACTAGATAGAGTAATTTTATAAAATTCAAGGTATTGATACAAATTCTTGTACTTTCAGATCATGAGAAGCCTGTTGAGAAGGATAATTTGAAAGGATTATGTGCTCTGAATAAACTATTGAAATATTGGAATGAATTCTCTGGATTTGTTACTGGATCGTGATTGATTTGGACATTTCTTATATCTTATGATGGAATTTACTATGTTTGAGGCCTGGAATTAACTTAATTGTATATTATGATAATAAATGATTGAATATATGCATTTGTGTTCATTGGTAAGTTATTTTTTTCTGTTTCTTAAATACCGATTTAGAAAAAACCATAACAGTACTTTTCGATCAACGATCAGTGTAGCTGAAGCGTGTTTTTTTTAAGGGTAGAGAACTTTTTTTTTAATTGGCAACAGTGTTTAACTGGTGGCCATTTTGTCAGCTGTCAAGTGATTTGTGATTAGTTTGGTCTGGCATTTCAACATGAATAGACTGACGCCTGAACAACGCTTACAAATTGTGCTAAATTTATTTTGAAAATAATGGTTCTGTTCGAAATACGTATCTACGCGCTCTAAGTCCGTTTTACGGTCAACATAATCGTCCATCAGAGCAATTAATTCGACTAACTATGGACCGTTTTCGCACCACGTTTACTCTAACTGATAATGCGCATTCTCAGAGACGTCGTACAGTCAGAACAGAAGAAGCCATTGATGCCGTAGAGCGTAGCGTAGAGGAAGACCCTAATCAGTCTATCCGCCATCGTGCACAGGAATTGGATATGTGCCCAACCACTTTATGGACGATTTTGAGAAAGATCTTGGTTTGCGTGCTTACAAAATCCAACTCGTGCAAGCATTGAAGCCATAAGATCACGAAGTCATCGCTGATGTAGAGCGAAGCATAACCTTACAGTATGGTGACCGCTATAGAGCCATGATTACAGACCTCAATTGAACAACCATGATGTGCATCAGCTGTGGTTTCAACAAGATGACGCGCAACATGTCACATAGCTCGTGCTACAATTGATTTACTGAGGAAAACGTTTGATAACCACATAATTTCACTTCCAGGCCCGTGAATTGGCCTCCAACATCGTGCGATTTAACGCCGTTAGACTATTTTCTGTGGAGATATGTGGAGTCGCTAGTCTACGCTAATAAGCCCAAAACTATCGACCACTTGGAGGACAACATTCGCCGCGTTATTGGCGATATACGGCCACAAATGTTGGAAAAAGTGATTGAAAATTGGACCTCCAGATTAGATTACGTCCGAGCCAGCCGTGCCGGTCATATGCCAGAAATTATATTTGAATTATAATGCCAAAAAATTATCTTTTGCTTAGTCATTTTTATGTCAATTTGAACAATTTAACCTTGTTTTATTTCATTTCAAAATTCTATACCTCAAAAAACCCCCCTTATTTTATTCTCAGGGGATTTTTATTTAGGAAGTTAAAAATTATTTTATCCCGAAAAATATTATTTTCAAATTTATTTGTCAGTTATAAACCTCGCTATGAGGATCAATGGAAATTTGATGACCGCAGTATCTTCAAAAAATTTTTTTTTTTCAATTATTCGATATTCTTATCATATTATCCTCATTAAATTCTGTATGAAACTTCGAACTGTCATTTTCGATAAAGTACTGGATTTCAATTCGATCTAATCTGTATTTTTGGAAATATTGGGAAAATAAAATTTTGAATGGGTATATCTGCGGAATCATTGGGTGGATTTAATCCATTCACGAATTCGGCACTACTGTTCAGAATGAGAGTAAGATTAATCTGAAAAGGTTTCAACGATTTTTGGTGATTTTTTTTTCACTGTAGACTGTAAAAAGTTGAGTTTGAATTTTGGAAAATTTTTCCACACGGAAATTCTTAGAAAATCGAACAAAATGAAATGATGTTATCCAGTTTGGCACTCGAAAATGGAAAATTCCAGCTTTGCAGGTTTTCCGCCAATTTGAATTAATTATTCCAAAATTGTACAACACAATTGAATTGACCACCAAAAAATTCTTATATGTGACTAAATACCTTAATATTTCAGACAGAATTCGTTGCGAAAATATCACGGCCTACCAGGTGGACTCAGAGGAAAGAGTTAGTACATCATGACCTTAAACCTTCACGAAAATTCTACTTCACGGTTGGAAAAAAACTATAATTTTCCTCACATTCAAATATGGCCTTATGCCTAAATTCATTACCGTGCCAAATTCATAATTGGTGAGGATGCCTAATATGGTCACGACGCAATTACTGTTAGTGAAATTGGCCAGACAGATTTGTCCACCAATTTATGTCTCCATTAATATATCCCAAAAATTTTCCTCGAACAAAGGTCATGCTAAATGAAATCCTGAACAAGAGCCATCAATAACAACTCCAACCGGCAAGGTCGGCGGGTCGTCTTGCCCCGGACTTGGGTACCTCCGTTAACACCTTCCCGGCCGACCTTTTGTACCGCAGGTCGGCCGCTTTAGTTACGCCGTTCTTATTAATTTCTACAACACCTCCCGTGGCATCGGAATGGACGTTGTCCGTGGTTCCGCCAGGTCGTTCGAGTGGTACACGGGACATTAAGTGGTTTTCGTCAGGTCGTTATAATTCATGCGAGGCGAAAACGGCGCATATCAATGTACCGCCGATTCGCGGTATTGTCCGGAGGTATCGAAGGACGCGAATGGGATATAAGAGTTGTTGTCGCTGGGACATAATCAATCGGAGGCTGGATCTGTCGGAAAATTTTCGAGAAACAAGCTTTTTGATCGAGTGTCTAGATACCCTTGTAATGCGGGATTGTCGACGTAATGGGGGTTTCCCCTGAATTTGGGTTGTTACTGCAAATTTGAACATAATTATTATGGGTTTGATTCATCATTTTCCCAAATTACCTTCAGAAAGTATTCAAAATCAGATTTCATAATTGGGGATTGAGATTGGCCAGGCATGCATGAAGTGACAACGCTGTTGAGTAGAATAGCTTTTTCTGCTATAGAATAATGAAATATTTATGCCTATTTTGCGTAACACAAGTGTTCTTTGTCAATATAACCAAACAATTTCCGTTTGCGGTTTGTCAGTAATATGACAGTATCACAGTCTGTGCTCTTCTTTTTCTATTCCTTGGTCGTTGTCTTCTTCTCTTACCAGATCGAAGTATAGCTATATCTGTTTTCCTAGGCAAAGAAACACATTTGACGTCCTTTTCTTTCCGAGAAAGCTGAATTCGACGTTGCCTTATCGTGCACTCAAGACAAATCCCTTGAAATGCAAATCCCCATTTTTATTTTTCAGTTTCAGGTGATCAAAAATTTTTTGAAAAATATAATATTGAATTTATATGTTTGAAATGTGATGCTCTAAAGGTTTTTCATGAAAATTACTGCATTTTCGTTTAAAGGAAAAACCCCCATTCAGGTTTGCTATTTCATTGTAAACCCTGACGCTTTTGTGGGAAATTGTAGGAGAATTTTCCTTAGATACTCATATCGCTTGCCAGATCGACTGGATATCTTCCAGTCGAAGTATAAAGGAACTCCATTTATTTGGTTTGTAACTAAAGTCAGAGCTGTCAGCAAAAAGTATCTTAGTTACTTTACAGTAACTCAGATTCTTTAAAGTATCTAAGTTACTGTATCATAGTTCATTTTCTTATTGGCGTCAAGTAACTATAGTATCTTAGATACTTTTCAAAAAAAACTATATCTTGTAACTTAAAAAGAAATTCCTTCAGACGAACTTGTGAAGGTAACCCAGCGCTTTACGGTTTTCGAAAACATTTTTTGTATTGAATTGTTCTTGGTTTGTGCTGCTTTGTGCCGTTGAAGTTTTTTTATTATTCCGCGAAATGTCTGAAATAGGGCAGCCCAGCACTTTTCGAAAAACTGGTTACAACGGCTGAAATAGATTTTGCTATATATATACTGAGTTATGCCGTTAGAATTTTTCTGAAAGTCCCTCTAATATTTCGAGAAATCATAAATGAAGAACTTTCTTCTTTTAAATAGGGTGGAAAAATTTGTGCTACCTTTGTGCTGACTTGTGTCGTAAATATTTTCACGAAATTTCGTCGGGTTTCCCGAGAAATAGCGAAAGTAGCACTAGAGTTAGCCCAGCACTTTCGCTTTCTCGTCATGAAAATACATATGCCAAGACTTGTGTGATATACTTAGAATCAATTGTGCCGTTGAATTCTTCACGAAAATCCTGCTAGTTTTTCAAAGAATAGATTTTGGAAAAAAAATAACCCAGCACCTTCGTTTTTATGTGTCAAAAATTGTTGTGCTTCATTTATACTGTCTTGAGCCGGTCATATTTTCCGGAAAAACTTTCCACTTGTCCTCCGAACGATGAGAATTAGAAAAAAAAACAGTTTTGTTTTGAACAAGTGAATAAACTTCTATCTATTACTCTATAGATCATTCATTGTTTGTTTGAAGTTATTGCATTTTAAGAAGGTTGCTCTAAGGATATCTCACGCAAAAATTCCAATCTCTAATTCTTCCGTCAATGGAATTTGAGCATTCTCCTATTCTCTGAACTAATTGGGTCAAAAAACCAAGAAATACAAACGTTACAACTCCAACCTTATATATAGAGGAACTTGAAAAGTATCTCATCTTTTTTGGAAAGGAACTTTAAGATACGTATCTAAGTTCCTTTTTTTGAAGAGTTTCTAAATAAATACCCAAAGTAACTTCGGATACTCTTGGTCAATTAATTTATCGGTTAAACCTCGTACGTCCCGAAAGAGACCACCTACTCTGGCCACATTGACTTCCTTTTCTACCACCACAATTGATATGCAAATCTGTTGATTGCTAATTTTCTTAAAAATTCGGCGCGTACACCTATAGGCGTCGATTTGACGGCTTCTCACGTGACTTGAGCCCGAGGCTCCGAACGTGTGTTTCGAATATCTCGACGACATCGATGAAGAAAGTCATTCGGGCCGGATTGAATAGGCTAATTGGTCCGATAATCAATGGATCACTCGGCATTACCATAACAGAACGCCTTTCGCTTGATGCAGATGTCAGCTACTCGAGGAAGATTGTACAGGTAGGTCTTTAAAAACGTGGGCGAGTACGTGGGTCAAGTCACTTTTACTTTCGGCGGTTTGGTCCGAGTTTTGTTGACTGACGTGAAGTGTATTGGTGAGGATTTGTTGAGCGGAACCTTGAGTATACAGGGTGGTACAATGAAAAGGTCTTTTTAGTAGAAAAATCGAGAATTTGGAATATTGCTCGGATCCGTCAGTTTTGTTTATGAGAAGGACAATTTTGCGCGCATGTTCTAGGGGAAAAGCGTGCTATCGTTTTGGCCAAATGTCTGTAATTTTCGAACTTTGAGCCGAAAATGGTCTCAAACGACTAGGTTGTACTCACTGATGACGAATCCGGTGTCAAAATAGATTCTGTCCGGCCGTATGGGTATGGGGATAACGGGTGTAAGGAGAATCGACCGAATGGTTTCCGAGTTATAATCATTTGAAATTTAGAGGTTATTTCCAGATATTTCAAGAATTACTGGGGCTATTAGATTGGAACTTGGCTAGGAACTAGTTGGAGCATAACGACACGCAAGCTCTCGCAGAATTTTGTTGTGATCGTGCTGTCACTGAATAAAAAAAAAATTTCAAGATTTTTTTAGAAAAATATTTCTTTTCGAAACTATTCAGCGTACCAAAATTCAATTCGATACGGTTATTATTTTCGGAGATATTGGGAAAAAAATGTAAATATGTACAAAAACTTTTTCGTATCAAATTGAAACTGTGTGCGCTGCTGTGAAATATGAATCAACAAAATTTGTTTCAAATGTAATGAATAGTTTTTGAAGAAAAAAATTTTTTGGAAAAAAATTCTAAAAAAAAAAATTTTTTTTAATTCACTGACAGCACGATCTCGACAAAATTTCGCGAAAAGTTGCATATCCTTCTGCCCCAACTAGTTGCCACGTTTCAATTCAATCGCTCCAGCAGTTCAACTTCAAATGGCGAAACCGTTGTACCGATTTCGCACATTAATGAACTTAACCTTCGCATCTTCGATAGAATCCTCCGTACGCCTGTAATCTGGCAGAACAGAATCTGTTTTTACACCGGATTCGTCATCAGAGAGGCCATTTTCGGCTAAAAATTAGAAAATTACAGACATTTGGACAAAACGATAGCACGCTGTTCCCCTAGAACATGAGTGCAAAAACTGCTTTCGTTTCGAGAATTTTCGATGAGAACTATTCATCAAACTTCAATGAAATTTGGCACATACCTTGAAGTCGATATTTAGCAACAGTATTCAAACTTTCAGATCGATCGTGGTTAATCATTGGACATGTTGGGAAAAAAATATGTCAAACTTCTCGGTTATTTCCTATGTATAGTTTTGATTACTGAAATACCTCAAAAAATATTGATCCAAACATTATGAAACTCAGAGTAGAGCTGCGTTTGGCGGGGTCAATACGTGAACAGGTGGCTGCTTCGGCAACGAATTTGAACAAGCGCTCCTGACCTCACAACAGTGCTTTTCCAGAATGGTCATAGTAGTTATCGTGAAAACCGCCAATGGTTTGGGAGTTACACCGTTCGGATGTTTTTGTTTATTCCTCAACATCAAAAAAACTACTGATCCAATCAAATACCGATCATTATTATTTATTTAGTAACAGCTAAGGCTATGCCTTTAAAGCTCAGAATGCAATACAAAAATACAGGCAGTATATTAGTTATACACAAGAAACAAAAACGAGAAAACACAGAATTTAGAAATAAACGAAATAAATAAAGAAGCATAAAGAAAGCAAACAAAATGAAATGTCAGTATTCGCAACTACTGCTAAGCAATACACCCTCTGGCGATAGAAATTCGAACACTTCCAAGCTAGTAGCTTTTTGACGTACCTGTTATTCTAACGTAATTTGCTTACTTTTGGAGTTCATTTTCGAGCTTTTGTATTGCTCTCTGAGTTGAAATTTTGGTATACCGAAAGTATTTGTAATATTCATCAATCGATTCCTTTCTTTCCGATTAAAATTCTCGATTGTATTAATTCGAAATTGAATCCTCCCGAAATGACTATTGTTGTGTGCCTCAACTCAATGTTATTCATGGTCAAAGAAGGAAGGATCATGTAGTGCCTCTAGTTTTAATTTTTTCCAAAGCCAAATGAAAGTAAAGTTAATTCGGAAACAGTATTTGGCAGGGAACTCAATGATAGAAGAAAAGCCTAGCTTTAAAAATTGAAGATTCGAAAACAGGTCACGAAATACATGAAAGAATGTTCAATGCATTTCTCTGATGTTTACTTTCATAAAGATAAATTACCTGCAATATATTCATTTCGAAACAACTTCATGTCATGATGTTTTCAGGTGTAAATAAAAATAAGAGAATTTTGAAGAAAAATGCTGCAGAGAAACTACCGAGCACTTCTGCAGCTACCTAATTCACATACACACATTCGTATACACAAAATCATATTCTAAAAGAGTGATCTGGTTGAAAACCTGACAAAAACTAGATATACTGTTAGAGTTGATTATAGCTGAAGTTATTCATATAATTATGTATTTTGGGTTGAAGACTTGGTTTTTAAAAAACACTTTTATTTACAATAGAGAATATTACAATTCTGTGTAAACTATGACTATCGACTAAAGCTCTAGATCTATTTCTTCCTTTGAATCAAGGAAGAAGATGCTTTTATAAGCTATCTTATCTATAGGATGTGACTCAGCACTGCAGGTGTTCACTGCTGACTTTGCAGGCTGCAACATAGTAATATACAAATGTTTATGGGTACTCTGTGTATGTTACGTTGAATTAATATGGGGTGCGATTACATAATTCCTCCCCCCTTTGGATAAAGGTATCACCTCTTTGAGGTGTAGCTTTAAAATTATGAAAAACTTTACAAATAACCCAAATTACTGTTAAAATTATTATAAGAATCAAAATAATCATAAATGTTGATATCGATGAATTCCATTTCCAATCTTCAATTTCTTCTAGATGGATATCTGGAATCTTTTCATCCTCGAAGTCTGCTTTTTCTTCTTCCTTGGAGTGATTAGTAAAAATTGTAGGTTTTGGTAAAACGATGTACTTTTCTTCGTTTTTAACTTGGATGGGGTAAATTTCCTTTTGATTATTACTTATGATACATTTGGACTGGATTATAGCCATTGGCGGGGTAAAATGGTACTTGGTTTGCTGTGGGCATTTTTCTTGAATTTCCAAATTATTGATCGACAAGATATTTCCATCTTCCAATGTTTTTAAATTTGGTGTTGCGGGTGATTCTTTTCTGGGACAGCTTTCTAAATGAGTTTTCAGAACATTTTTCATGCATTCCGGAGGCTTGTCGAGGGAATCTTGATCACATAGGTAGTCTTCTTCTACTTGATGACATTGTTTCGTGGACCATCTTAGTTCCTCGTCTCGAGTGAGCATATAGGGGTTTGTGAAAGGAAGGGATAAATTCCGTTGAGGTATATAGTAAAACTTGTATAGGTTATATTTTTCTTCATAAACCGTTGGAATTGAAATTAGAAACAATAATGTTTTTTCTTTGAAAATGACTTTGGTATGACATATCTGAAAATAATCTTTCAAGTGATGCATCGGAATGATAGTATCGTTTTTGACAATTTCCGCAAATTTTGTGTAAGGGAGAATAGATTCATGCAGGATGTGCAGTCGTGCAAAACTCACTGCTGTCTGAATCTCATCTAAAATATTTTTGATATCTTTAATTTCAAAAGTCATAAGATGCATTTGTTCAATACGTTCTAATTGAGGTACAGTACGAAGCAATTTGAAGTTTTCTGTTAGTTTCTGAATTTTATTAATGTACTTATTTTTCAAGTCATTGATAATAGTAGCAATCTGTTTTTGATTCCTCATAAGTGTCTCTTCATTTTTCTTTATACTTTCAAAATAACCTTGGTAAAGCTCTTCGTCATCGGAATCTAATGTTCCAAACAATATCTTTGATATTTTGCCTCCAACATTAATTAATCCTCTTTTTTCTCGAATTCTCTGAGTTAGAAGTTCTTCTAATGTTTTTACATTTATTAAATTTGAATGTTGTAAATACTGATAATGAGCTGTCTGAGAAAACCCTAATTGTTTATTTTTGAAATGATCAATCTCTTTTTGATATTGGATTATTAGGTTTTCAATTTGGCTTAAATCAATATGATAAATCAATTGTATATGCCTTTTTGTAATATAGGCTTTTCCTAACAAGATTGGAAGGATATTATTTTCTAAGGGAATAATTGTGAGATTTGTTATCAGTTCTACTGCCTCGAGTATTATGAAAATAAATGTGACGTACTTCATCTTGATCTGAAACAAAATATTCAACTACTTTTTTCTTTGTTTTAAGATTTTCTTATGATAAATGTGTTTATTCTTCTTATCCTGAATTCTATGCGTATCGATTTCACGGGCATCTACTTTTTTGTACACGGGATCTAGTTTACGCGTTATGGGATTTTTTATAAAAGTGGGGTTTTCATTCAGTTCATAACTACTTTTTGCTAAACGTCTTTCATTTAATTTATCTAACTTTTCGGTTGTCCTCTTTTGATTTTTCTCCAAGTGTTTTGTTATATCATTTAAATTCTCAATATAATTCTCAACGTAATTTTGAATTTTCTCATTGTGAGTTTGTTCGATTGGTAAAGAATAATTTAGATCTGCCTTTATTATTTGCATGGGCGTTAATTCTAGGCTAGAATGATTTGAATTATTATAACTTAACAAAGCTTGTGCCAATTTACTTTGGAATGTAGAGTTTTTAGATTCAATAGTTCTTATTTGTTCGATCAGGGTTGAATGAAATCTTTCTACTAAAGCATTTGAATTAGGATTGTAATTAGTAATGTAATGAATTTCAATTTGATGAATTCTGCAAAAATCTTGTACAACGCTATTTTTAAATTCAAGTCCATTGTCACAAGTTATTTTTTTAGGAACGCCATAATGACTGAAAAACATTATTAATTTATCTACAATTTCTGTTCCTGTTTTCTGAAGTAAAGGGTAACACTGACCCAATCTTGAAAATGAGTCTATAATGCTCAAACAATAATTTTGTCCAAATCTTATGGTATCACAATAGATGTGTGTAAAAGGTTTCGATCCTATCGGGTTTGGCTTGAACTGTAATTCAATGGGTGTTCTTTCGTACTTATGCCTTTGGCAAATTTCACATGCATTAATATAATTTTGAACATCTTTATTCATATTAGGCCAATAATACTTTTTTCTCAAACTTATTAAATTTTCTCTTAAGCCACGATGAATAGTCTTTGTTTCATGATATTGTTGAATTCTCAAAAGTTGTTCTTCTTTATCTTCTACGTCTTCTAGCAAAATATTTGAAATTTTGAAATTAAGGGTTTTATAATCGAATTTATTCTGTAAGATGGTTATAAAGGGTTTTTCCAATTCCTGAGACGCGAAATATACTGCGTATGACTTTTTAGGTTGTACGAATTCTTTAATAAACTGAAAAATGTCTTTATCAAATGAATTAATGGACACTCTGAATCTGAGTTTGTCTCCGAATAATTTGATTTTTATAACATTAAAATTCGCTGCTGTTTTGAAAATAATCTGTAACGGATAGGCATTTACGCTTCTCTCAGTGTAAGGAATTTCTAAAATGGGATTTTCAATACCACTGTGTACTGTAATATCGCTATGTATAATAACATTTCCTGTTTTTAATTCACTTAAGTCAGCATTATCTAAAACTGGTAATTCCTCGTTAGGGTTAGTTAAAAGATCAACACATTCATCTAATTCATCGTCTGATATATGATTAATCAAAGAAATTTCGTCATCTTCGATTCCGTTAAAATCTTCAATATACTCATTTTTTGTTCTTGATAAATAATAAATAACCACATTAATTTTCGATTCGTTGAAAATATATTTGATCATATTGAAAATGCATGACCATTTCAGTCCATCTAACCCACTTGCTATTCGCGGTAATGCTAAATATTTCTCATTATTATATTCGCATAATTCTTTAAGCTTAATTAAACATTCAAAAACATCTTCATAATTAGGTTTATCATAATAAAATTCCTTTGTTATTAAGTAATAAATATTCTTGTCGTCTTTTCTAATAAATGCGACTTCACCTATACCCTTATTTTGTAACTTCAATTCATCTACATTTCCGTATTTATTTTTAAAAATTGTCGCGATTCCTTTACTCATTTCTAGATCTCTAGATACACAATGTGCAAATGAATACTTTTTAGGGGCTTTAAATAAGTTACCTTCTCTTTCTTTAACGTTATTTGATTCGGGAATATCATTATTTTCATTAAGTTTCAAAAAGTTTTCATACGTTTTCGCATTGTCAGTTTTCCATATAATTCTACTTAATGCATCTGCATTATTCATCGATCCTTTTCTATACTTGATTTCGTAATCGTATTCTTCTAACTTGATTCTCCAACGCATTAATCTTGAATTCGGTTCTTTTAATGAAAATAGCCAAATTAATGGTTTATGATCAGTATAGATCGTGAATTTCTTTCCGTAAAGGTATGGTCGAAAATGTTTACACGACCAAACAATTGATAATAATTCTTTTTCTATCGTGCTATATCGAAATTCTGCAGGATTTAAGGTACGACTCGCGTAGGCGATCGGAAGGTCGTCAGGTGGTTCTCCTTGGGATAAAACTGAACCTATCGCAAATCCTGACGCATCAGTTGTCAAAACAAAGGGCGCATTAAAATCGGGATATCGAAGAATTGGATGATTTAATAAATTGTTTTTGCATAATTTAAAGGATTCAATGTAATCAGGATCATCAATATTAATTTTTGCATTCTTTTTCAAACACATTGTCAATGGTTTGGTAATTTTTGCAAAATTGGGAATAAATTTTCTGTAATATCCTATAAGACCAAGGAAAGATTTAATTTCCTTTTGTGTTTTCGGAATAGGATAATTTTGAATAGCTTCTAATTTATTCGGGTTTGGTTTTATACCTTCAGGGGTTATGACATGACCAAGAAATTCAATTTCTGTTTTGAAGAAATGACATTTGTCTAACTGAATTTTCAGATTTTCTGACGCAAGTATTTCTAAAATATTATGAATGTCAGCTAAATGTTGTTCAATAGTTTCTGAAAATATTATTATATCATCCATATAAATGTAACATATTTTTCCAATAAAATTTTTCAAAACTTCGTTCATCAATCTTTGAAATGTTGCTGGCGCATTCTTAAGTCCAAAAGGCATTCTTAAAAATTCATAATGACCATTTTCCACGGTAAAAGCAGTCTTTTCAATCGAATTTTCATCTAACTCAATTTGATGGAATCCGGATGCTAAATCTAAGGTTGTGAAATATTTTTTATTACCGAGTTTGTCTAAGATAGAGTCAATTTGAGGTAATGGATACTTATCGTCAATAGTTTTTTCATTTAACTTTCTGTAATCTATGGCCATACGCCATTTAGTTTTTCCGGATAAGTCTTGTTTTTTTGGAACAATTACTACGGGAAATGACCACGGAGATATACTCGGTCTGATTATTTTCTTTTCCAATAAATCTTCAATTTGATTTTTCACTTCTTCACGATGTATCTCTGGGTAACGATAAATTTTACAGTGAACTGGATTTTCATCAATCGTTCTAATTCTGTGTTTTATTTTGCTTGAAAAATTCAATGGTTGACCCGGCAATTGAAGGACTTTATCATTGGTTTGAAAGATTTTGATAAGTTGACTTTTTATTTTGGGTTCTAAATGACTCAAATCTATAGGAATTCTTGTAGGATTTTGACAAACTTGTTGGTATTTAAAAGGTATTTGGCAAAAATCATTTTCTAAAACCATATTTTTGAAATCAATTCTCAAATCGTATTTATTGAGGAAATCTGCTCCTATTAGACCATCATAATTTTTATGAAATTTGTAAAGAACAAAGGGATGACAATCATTCATTTTTAATTCGGAAAATAAAGGTAATAACACTTTTTCATTTGACGTTTGTGATCTGAAACATGCAGTAAGGGTAGTATCTTCTCTAAAAATATTTTCTTTGAAATTATTATAAGCGAACTTCGGATCAATCAGACAAACGGAACATCCACTATCAATCAATAATTTACACTTAGGATATTCAAATTCTACATAGGGTAATTGATTATGATATTCTAGCGTTTGGTTTAAGTCAATTCGAGTTTTTCGACTGATTGACGAAAATTTTCATTAGGTCGCATCTTTGACGTAGATGGTTTTGATTGGCTATAGAAATTCTCTTTTCGCTTTTCCTGTTCAACGTGCGTTAATTCTTCAAACGTAAAATTCTGAGTATTTTCATTACGATGGTTATTATTTGGGTAATTATCATTGCGATTATTATAAAAGTTTCTTTGTGGATTAACATTGTATTGTGTGGAATAATTTGTTCGTTTTTGCGGGTAATTTCTCGTTTGTATAGACATTCTTTCAGGTGGAGTATTATTTCTATAATTTGGATTGGGCTTAAAAACATTAGTATTTTGATTTCGTTGTGGATTTGATCTCTCGAAAACTTCGCGATGTGAAGGATAATGAGTTTTCACTTGCCGCTGTTGAAACTGAATCGGCTGAGACGGAAAATGTTGCTGATTAAATCTATTATAATGTGAATAGGTTGGTTGATTATTGAACGAATAATTATTTCGGTAGGTCGATTGATAATTGAATGCTTTATTCAAAGGTTGCATATTTTTATTTCGACGACTCTTATCTAATAATTCGTATTGTGCCATGTTGCACAGATAATCTTTCACGGCGTTGACTGTTTCGTCAAAGGAAAGTTCATTGTTGGTAATTAAATAAGTTCTCAGTTCTACGGGGGCATTAGAAATTAGCACTGTTTTACAAATTTTACGAATATTTGATTTATACATTTGTTTCTCAGGATCAGGCATTATATCAGCATCAATCCTATAATTTATTCGAATTTTCATAGCAATAATTTTATCAATGAAAGCTAATAAATCTTCGTTTGGTTTTTTGGTCAAAAATTGTAAACTATGTATCAAAACATCTAAATTAATATTATCGCCAAATTTGCTATATAAAAAGTTCTTTAATAATACCCAATTATCAGGAATATCAGATGTGGAAACCTCAGCTAGGGCTCTATCAGTCAGTTTCGATTTAACGACAGCATAACAATAATTCTTAACTATTTGATTTTCATCCGCAAACATCAATAGATATTGTTCGGAACTTTTAATGAAAGAATGAAGTTCATTTTCAATGCCAGAAAATTTAGGCAAGAGCATACCAAATTTTTCAGCTAGGGATAAATCTATTCTCTCTTGAGCCATCTTATTTATTTTCTTTTTACGACCCGAAAAACGTTTAATCGACGTAATCGTGAAATATATATAAAAAAAAAACTAGAAAAATATTATAAATTATGAATATTGAAATAGTAATCGGTTTTTTATTTAAGAAACCTAGAAAAAACTCTTAAAAATCGGTTTTTTAAAGAAACCTAGGAAAAACTATACAAGTTCACTAATTTTTTACCAGATTAGGGAAACTGGGGAGAAATAGGAAATGCTCACCGATAGTCTTCGAAGTCGTTGCGGGCGCTACTCCGTCAATCGAACTCTCTGGTCTTCTACCACAGGTTCTTAAGGGTGTGCTTGATGGTTGAAACCAACAGGTATCTGATATGGAGCTGGTACACTGGACACTTCTCTTCAGGCCTGGCACAATCCCATCCTCGTCGCCAATTATGTATTTTGGGTTGAAGACTTGGTTTTTAAAAAACACTTTTATTTACAATAGAGAATATTACAATTCTGTGTAAACTATGACTATCGACTAAAGCTCTAGATCTATTTCTTCCTTTGAATCAAGGAAGAAGATGCTTTTATAAGCTATCTTATCTATAGGATGTGACTCAGCACTGCAGGTGTTCACTGCTGACTTTGCAGGCTGCAACATAGTAATATACAAATGTTTATGGGTACTCTGTGTATGTTACGTTGAATTAATATGGGGTGCGATTACATAATTATATAAATACATACAAACATTAATACTTTTCATTTCTATATAGGTAGGTAGGTTGAACCAGCTGTGACATTTTTCATTTTGTATTTGTATCTTGAGCTGCTGTAATATGAAAATGAAATCAATTATATGTCTATCTGATTCCTTTTCTTTAGAAAAACGATGCAAAAGAACTAAAGCAGAAAATCTGTTTTCATTTTATTGATTCACTCATATGTACACAAAGAACAAGTCATATCATTTGGACTGATTCTAGATTTACCACATAATAGAGACTGCATTCAGCACTTCTTCACATAAATAAGAGTCCTTAAATTACGTATTGAAGTGCCTTTTTTTCCAGAAATTCAAATAAACTTAGATATTGGTTCATTTTGATCCACAAAGAAACATACACTGAAATAACACAGAAATTATCCTGCAGGAACGATTTAAAGCACGATTTTATATCGTGATCCGAACGAAAAGTTCCTTCTCAAGAAATCTTACACAAAATTATAATAATTTCTTTAAATATTTAAGCTCTGCTTAATGAATATTCGTTCTCCACCACATTTCTAAGGTTTGTTTACATGAAACTACTAGCTTGGACAGGTTCCAAATTTATCCGTTAGGGCGCTGGCATCTTCGCAGAAGTTCCCAATACACATTAACACACAAGATCAGACGACGATTGGAGGAAATCGATAAGCATCATATCTGCTCTTGAAGCAGTTCACACTAGACGAGCACATAACATCAGCAGGCAAGCTGTTCCAGGCTGCGAAAATTATTTTCGGAAGTAAAGTCTGCCTTTGGGTAATTCTGAAGTTTTTCTTCTTCAGTTTGAAGGCGTTGCCCCGCAAGTTATTAAGATTACGGTTGAATAAAGTTGACAGGTTTACTCCAAGCATATTATTGACAACTCTATAACCGATGTTCATATTTCTGCGAAATAGTTTCTTTTTTGCTGAGAAACCCTGTATCCTCAATCGCAATCCATTCTCGAACGTAATAAAAACTTTAATGATGATAGAAGAACGAATTCATCTGTCAATTAAAGTTTTATTGAACCCCTTCAAAGCGTCCCAACACCTTCCTGATTACCCTTTACTGTTTACATATGAGCGCGATGCTTAAATCCATTAAATTGGCCGACAATCCGAGGTAATTACAGGTTTCGGAACGACTTCTTCAGGCAACACTACGACCCGCCTCAACGTGCTTGCAGACTCATCTTAATAGGTTCGAAGTCCTTGGACCACTCAATATAGATCAGAAAGGGTCGGTACTGCCCCTGGATCGGAATCACAGTGGCGTTCTCGTGTTAGTAATAAGCTTATTAAATGTTGAAAGAATCTGGACAAGGTTTCATTTTGATATCTTCATTAGTGGTGGATGGATTGCATGGTATGTCGATTACGAACGGAAATTTGACGCAATCTCGAATGAAAAATAATCTGGTAAAGTACTGACGTTAAGTCATGAACTTTTAAGCTCTTGTACAAATTCAGTCCCAAATCGTTCACATATTCTCGTGTTGATCCCAGCGCAGCCTTGCTTTGTTATAATGTAACGGTATGAACGTACTCTTCAACAAGAAAATAAACGAAGTGGTAGTTAACAAATTCAGTAGGTCAATTTTCACTTGACACTTTTATATGTTCTCTATGCTCGACACTCCTTCTAAGCAGCCTCGGCCTGGCTAAGTTGACGCCTGCGAAATCTCTATGTTCTGCCCTTTGAATAAAGAACATTATTCAGAGGTTCCGCCTCATTCTTTTCCTGGCGAAGACGTCGAGGTGTGAAGATTGAGTTCATCTTGTCTATCTATATCGATTAGTTGTTCATAGTTTTCTCATAGATTTTGAAAAATAGTTACCTATGTGATCTAATATAAAAGATTAAGGCACTTTTTGGGTTGTTAATTTTTGGGTGTTCTGTTACGGTGAGTTTTGGGCCAAAACCTCACGCACATCGAGAGACGTGTGAGCAGGCGCGTTGTCGTTCATCTCAAGTTTTCTCTCAGAATTTCGTGGTCGATTGTTTTGAGGATTGACAGTTTCTCAACTATCATTCTAACTGTCAATCGATGGTCTTCGAGGACACAACCATGAATTCGTTCAACATTTTCCTCGATGACAGTCATCGAGTCGCTCTGAGCGTTGGTCATTTTTCACATCTTCTCGGCCTTCCCGAAACCTTTGCAACCAATTGTTAACGGTAGGTCCCTATAGAGAATTGTCTCCGTAAACTTGTTGCAAACACTCAAAAATCTCACGATCTCTCTTAACCAGCTTTGCAAAAACTTGATGTTGATGCGCTGTTCCTCAGTCAGAGAGAGCTCCATGTCGACGGCAGGTAAAAAAGAAGTTTACTTTCAATAAGCACTCGTAAATCCTACTCACCCGCAGAGCGCTACGGCTCGTTCGAACTGAGCATTGAGGGGATTGCATAGAGAGGGGGACCACCAGGCCGTCCCTTCACAAAGCCTTGACAGGAAGCTCCGAATTTTGATACGTATTTTCTGGACCAACCTCATACTACCAGTCATGTCATATAATATTAGGTTTTCGCACAATATTGCAACAAAAATCCCGAAATCACATTGTCAGTGCATAGGAACGTGCTCTAATGAATTCGGGGATCAAAGAGGTATATTTTTTCGAAATACACAAACTCTCAAACTCGACATAATGGAAAAAATCTTCACGACTTCAATAGTGTATTCACATTGTTTCTTACAATTTGAATTCCTGTCATTTTTGTGTTCTTCATATAATCATTTTTATTTCTCGTTATTGTGTAATGCATTGTTTCATCTTCTACGTGTTTCTTTTTCTTTTTGGAGAACTGTATTGAGGTTTCTAAATTGTTTGACACTCTTGTGAAAACTTACCATTGTGAAATTCCGATCGCATTTCTTGGGTATTGAACTACCAAAATATGTTCCGAAACTGATCAAATAAATAACTGAAGAAATAAATGATTTTCGGCCTGGTGTCAATGAAATCCGTCCTGCACCTTTAAAACCTGCATAGCACTGTAAAAGCTACGTCTATGTCGCTGCACCCAGACGACCCGTCATCCACTCGCCAGGCCCATAACCCCTTATCGAATCTCTAATTTTTTCACCCTCTAAACTTGTCCGCAGGTAGGCACTAACTACTCCCATTTCGTCTTGAAAATCACGACGAACAGCCATCGTCAATCAGCGAACTGACGAAGGCCTTCTAGATAATTTTAATTGACTCGAATAACAATTTCCAATAACGGTTCCGATGTTGTTCTTGATGAACCGTACCAACAGACCGACATTTTTCCAGCAACGGTAATTATTACGTCTTTAGATGCCTGTCGGATATTGACGACGGTTGTTAGTGGTGAAATATGACGAGATCCTTCGGTTGGATTGGACGCTTACATGTAAGAAAGCAATTAGAGAGGTGAAGAGAACACTGAAGATGCGGTTTTTAGTCCCTTGGATGCGAGAGGGATTTTTGACGGGTTCACGGTACAAGAATCACATAATCAAATCTGATGATCTTCGTATTAAGCATTAGTTTCGGTCGTCATCCAAGACAGCATTCAATAGTTTCCTGGGTGAGCCTGCAACTTTTTCCTTCGCGGAGGTATTGTTCAGATATTTGCATCTGCGTACCCAGTGTGTTCACCCGAACAAAAAACCTGCAGTCGAAACTAGAGACCTCTTATAGTTTAGAAGATATGGGCCCCAAAAGTTCTTAATTGATATATGTTCAGGTCACTTCTTCCATCATAAATCATCCCTGAACCTTCACTCAACTGATAATCGGTAAAAACTCTCCAGAATGGTTGATATACAATGAAAAATGATTGCAAATACCAGATAACCACCTAACCTTTATTCTTCTGATTTCCTCTTATTCCAAAAGTTTGGCATAGGCGCAATCTAATCGGTCAGAATTATGTGTATTCGTGTATTCATCTACAGCCATCTAAAGAGGTATTGAAGAAAGCTCTGATTCGTCTATGACCACTGGCAGAAAAACTCATCATTTACGATACAAATATATACTAACTGAGAAAAAAACTGCAACACCCAGAAGGAGCTGCTTAAATTTCAAATTCTTCTTTCGTAAAACATAGGTAGTATAGCAAGGAGTAAATGATTAAAATTTGGGGAAAAAACGAAGGGTTTACAATTTTTTATTAAATTTGATAAGAATGTGTTTGTCTACCGCGGTTATCTTTACAGTCCCCAACACGTCTTGGCATTGATACAAGAAGATGGACAGTTTCTTCTTGAGGGATACTATCCCAAGCTACCTGTACTTCACGTCTCAGAGCCGCCAGAGTCCGTAAGGCTGGGGAAAAATTTACAAGCCTTTTACCCATGATGTCCCAATCATGCTCTATGGACGGAAGATCGGGGGACCTGGGCGACCATGGAAAAAGATTCACATGGGACGCTTCAAAAAGCTTTAAACTAACTCTGGCAACATGAGGTCGAGCATTATCTTGCTGAAATATTGGATTCTCCTGCCGGTTAAGGTGAGGGAGAACATATGGCTCCACTACTTCTTAAAGGTAACACAGCGCTGTCATGTTACCTCGAATAAAGACTAAAGGTGACCTACTTGCATGGGCAATAGCACCCCATACTATAACGCCTACTGTCCAGTGTACATGACGCTCAACACCAAAATGAGTGCCTCGTTTTTCTCCCCGACGTCGTCTAACCCTTCCAAACCCAGTCCAAAGACCTTATACTGCGGTGAACCGTTCGGACAGTTGAAGGATGGCCTTGTTCTCCTAACCACTCATCAGCCAAAGATCGAGTTATCGCAAATCGGTCTGCAATCGCCATAAGTCCTAAACGTCGATCTTGAACTTCATTTGTGCCCCTTCGACGTCCAGTGCCTACTCTTTTTCGATTTTGGGCATTATCAAACCACGCTTGACAACATCTCACAACAGTAGTTGAATTTCTGTTCGTACGGTTAGCGATTTTTCGAAATGACAACCCCGCCTCCCGTAGACCAATAATTCGACCTCTTTCAAATTCACTGAGCTGGCGATAAATTCCGCGTAGACGTGCTCTAGGCATTTCAACAACAACTAAACATCGACTTTGGATCTCTTCGAACAGCTGGTTTGTTGTGAAATTCAAAGAACTTAACTGTCGCATTTTCGAATTCAACCTACCATAAAAGTTTCGAGTTGATTGGAGACGACACTAATAAACGCCGGTTCCCCGTGAATGTTCGGCAATTTCCGATGACAGTCGGTACGTTGAGAACAAGCGGGAGGCGGGATTCTAATTTCGCGGCAAAAGTGATAAACAGTGGAAGAGAATTCTGAATTCTATAGTTCAATCGCTGTGGTTAATCTGCAGAGAACAAAAGTTTCAGATTTTTATTTGCGTTATATTGACATTGTGCAGAATGGAAGATTTGGAAACCCAGAAAAAAGTATGTGCACTTTGTGGCATTGAGTTTTCGTCTATTTCAGGAAAAAATAAACATTTGAGGAATATCCACAAAGAGTTGAATGCAACTTCGACTTCGATAAATTCTCGAATTATTTGTCCACTGTGTAATAATAGAGAGTTCAAATGTGCTACGTATAACAAATTGGAAAATCATTTGGAAGTGGAACATGGAATAAAATTGGAAGTTGAAACAAATCATTTTGCTAACCGTGAAAGTTACGAACAATGGTTTCAAACAGAGAAATTAGAAATGATCTATGGTGTTACTCGGATAAGAAAATACAACGATTATGAGGAAAAATCTTATAATTGTAACCGAAGCAATTGTAGAGGTAAACATAGAGTCTGTATATTTTCTCAATTCATACATTTTCAAGTATGAAATTGGCCCTTTATGAATGTGTGATGCATTAACTGATTATTCTTATTTTCTTAGGTTTTGAGAGCCAAAGATCTCAGCGAATGGAAAAAGCTGAAGGTTCGATAAAGATGCATGGAGTATGTCCATCTCGTCTAGAGACGAAGATAATGCAAACAGGTTTATTATAATATCAGTTCATTTGATATTTCATGGTCAATATGAATGCCCCTAAAATGTGAACTTCATATTGCAGGACAGATTATCTCAAGATTTTGGAAGACCCATGTTGGCCATGATGAGGAGATGAGAAATCAACATTTATCAAGACAGGATAAAAAGGATATTGTCAAAAAACTAACTGATGGTGTTACAGTTGAAAAGATTATCTCTGATGCACAAAAACTAAACTCGGAGACATTAGAACGAATAAATTTATTGGACAGGAAAGATATTTCATATTTGATGAAGAAACACAATATTATGAACAAGAAACATGAGAATAGTATGATAGCTGTAAATCTAAAGGTGAAGGAATGGAATTTCTCAGTTTTTCAAATTTGTGCAATTTCAACATATAAATTATTTTCAATCTTTACAGATGCAAAGGCCACATTCCCATAATTACCAGGAAAGGCTTGTAAGTAGAGCTCATAAACTTGCGGAAACCTTGCAAGCAAAGAATGATACTGAAGTCATAGACGTAGGATTTGGAGAGTTTTTGGTGAAATCTTCTGATGGTGAAAACTTTTATAAATTAAAATATAACGAATTGTGTGAAAGAGAATGCAGAACCTTGTATTGTAGTGTATGCAAAGTATGTATTCATCGGTATTGTTGTGAATGTCCTGAATATGCCATAAAAACTAACATGTGTAAGCACATACATTTAGTATGCTTGCATGAGCAAAGGTCGGGAAGCAATTCTGTTTTAGGTGATGTTGCCATACAGCTGGCTAAGGAAATGCCATCAGAAATTGAAGCAGCCAATAGCAAAGAAATCGAGGATTTCATTAGTAGAAAGAGAAAGGAAAATGAAAACAAAAATACTCTTGACAGAGAGGCAATTAGAGGGGTCCAACTTGAATCTGTGAATAACTTTTTGAGATCTCTGGATGATGAGGAGTTTGATAGGTAATTTAATCATTTGTTCCATTTTATTCATGTAGCATTAACTGGGGGTTGAATTAATAAGGTGTATAGCTAAAATAATGGCAATGCAGCATGAGATTAGGACCAATAAAAGAAAATTGGAGAAGCAAGAATTTTTTCCATCAAAGAAAAAAAAATAAAACTTTATGTAAATATGTTATGTTCAATGGTTAATTATTTTGTATGGATGTTATAAAGATGTCAAACTGCATGTTTTCTTTACCACTACACTGCTTGTGCTAACTTTTAATAGAGAATGAAATTTATTATACTGATTATATTGTAGATATATATATATATATACATTTGTTAAATTATGTATTTGCTCAAGTATCCCTCATAAGTTTCTTTGAAGTTTCTTCTTATGGGTTGGTAATCGAAACTTCGGATTTGAAAAGTTTTAAATAAATATTCATCATTATATGTTCATCTTTATTTTGATTTGAAACTCATTCCCCAAACATCCAATCACTAATTTATAGCTTCCTATAAATCATCATGAAATATTTATTGCTTGCAAGTTCATGATTCGATAGCATTACGATTTGTAGAGGAGCTTGCTTCTGGTGCTGATATATAATAATAATTTTATTTGACCATTACATAATACATTTACAAATGATATTAACTACAGTAATCCACTTTAACTCACACACACATATAAAACACAAATGCACTTATATTCCCATGTATGTGCACTCATATTCCCATGCATGCAGTCATTCACTCTAAACAGTTTTATCTAACCACGAAGAACAACCAACTAGTCTAATCAAAACAATTCCTGGAATTCTGAGGCATTTTCATAAATAAACTTTTTGCACAGTTTCCTTAAATTAAACTTATTGCTAGCTTTTACCTCTAATGGCAACTTGATGTAAACCTTTGCCCCGATATAGCTTACATATATTATTTTAAGCTGAGGTTGTTATTACTCACAGGAATCTGAATATTTTTATTCCTGTTACCACAAGAAAAGTAATTGTGATCTACATAATGCCGTAATGTTTTGTGGCCATGGATATATGAACAGATTTCCAATATGTACAATGACCTTACACTACCTATCTCGGCCGAAAACAGCAAATCCGTGAGATAAAGTCTATTTTTCTTAAATGTTATCTTTAAAATATACTTTTGTATTATATTCAGTTTATGTAAGCTGTTATATAGATCCATATTCCGTTTATGCTTCATGGAGATGTTAAATTTGTATCAACCTTGATGAACATTACAGGTATATTCTTATTGATGAATGTGTATTAATATAATAATAAATAAAAGTGGTTTAAAAGAAGTCTTTCATTTTTTTCGTAATCGCCTCTCAACTCAAATAATCTGATGATACAAACCTGTGTGGGATTGTTACTTGTCCATCATCATTCAAACTATCCTATCAAAGTTTGATTTTACAAATTTTAATACTAAAATTAATTTGATGACATTAATGAATGTATCGAAATACCAAATTCCATTGATTTATTTCTTCTGGAAATTCGTGGACTGCAAAGACGTAATCTTTTGTCTGTTCATTCCTCGCCATAATGAGCTGAAATTTTATAATTTTTTTTTTATTATCATTAAAAATAATCGAATTACTTCAGTTTTTTAAAATGTCATTCTGAAAAGAAGAAATATATGAATCAACCAATAGAAAATATCCCATGAAATATATGTTGAATATTCCCTATATCACAGTTTTACGAACTTTGGTCGCCTTCCAGGGGAGCCGTGAGACATCTTAAGAGCATAATTAATCTGTCTGATCACGATTGGATCTACTCGTGTTTTCAAAAATATAAAATAAATGATGCAAATCTATATGAACCACCCAGAAATAATATTATATTATTGTATTAACATATTCGTGAATCGTTTAGTTCGTATAGTTTATTGAACTTAGTAGATTTTCCATGACGAGTAAATTAGCTATAATGTTTTTAAAAAATTTATATCAGGAATACATTACTCCAATCTATTGAAAACATTCAGCCACAGCGAATTTCAATATCACTTCAATCCCAGGAACATCAAACGTCCATATTTCAAACTTTCCGCATAATTCGAACTACCGACTGTCATCGGAAATTGCCGAACATTTACGGGGAACCGGCGTTTATTAGTGTCGTCTGTTGATTGGGGTCTCTGATCTTCCGAAATCGTACCTACAGTTTTGGAATCCGATTCGTCATCAGTTAGTCCAACCTAGCGTTCAAGACCAATTTCGCCTCAAAATTCTAAAATTACAGACATCTGGACAAATCTTTGCCACGTCGTTTCCCAGAACATGGGCGCTAAACGGAAAGTGCTCTTTAATCATTTTTAGTTAGAAATAAGGCTTAATGATTGTTGGCAGATAATCATCTTCGCATATGATTACAGTATTGCTCACGATATAAATGATGTCGCAAGCGAGGATTATCGCCTTCAGGATCGCAACACGGCCTCAGATAATACCTAAAATAAGTTCTACACCGATGACAGCCAGGATGAATCACAATGTAAACGATCTTTGGCAAATATAACCGGTTGTGCATAATAAATTATGTTTCGTCGATGATGTCCGGTCGCCTCATCTGTATTTTCGTGTTACGAGTTTTCGACGAACACGATTCGCTTTCGTAAAGTGGGATCTGTGAATTATGCGTACAGTCGGAAAGTATCAGGAATTCATCACTGAGAGAGCCATCTAAAAGGCACTTTCGAAATTTCGTTTATGACACAATTGGCACAGCTGTTCTCATGTCGAATCTCTCAGTCGATTCTTTCGGAATTCATTGGGTTTTCATAGACTGATCGATTCAGTTTTCCATGAAATATCGAGGTATTAACCTTAAAATTTCGAATGAGTTTAACTCGGAAACTATTCGACCGATTTACCTCATTAACAAACTCAACCGAGATAGTAGTAGTAGTAGTAGTAGTAGTAGATTTATTAAATTCAAAAGTTATTGTATACATACAATAAAATTGATTATCGTCAAATTCATTAATTATTACAAAAAGTGAAATATTCGGACAATGAATATGGTTCACACTCTATAACTAGTTCATGCAGGGTTTTCTTGAAAATTTTTACATTTCTCATCATTCTAAATTTACTAGGAAGACAATTGTACAATTTCATTCCAAGATAAAGTGGAGATTTTTCAGTTATTGCCAGAGAATGATGAGGATAAAAAAAGGTTTCTTTTCTTCTTGTCAAATTAACATTTCTGTGGACTTCAAAATAATGGGGATGAAGATACATGAAGATAAGAACTTTATATATAAATAAACCATAAACTGTTAGTAAGTTGTTTTGCTTGAAATGTCCTCTACACGATTCCCTATAATTTAACCCCAATAATGTTCTCAACATAGACTTCTGTCTTAAAAACACTAATTCAGACAGCGAACTACCTCCCCAGAAAATTATGCTATAACTTATTAAAGACTGAAAGTTCGCAAAATATACCATCTTCAAAGTTCGAAAGTCCATTCTAGTTTTTAGAACACACACTGAATATATCACCGAGTTTAGCCTCTTTACAAGATTGTCTATGTGAAAGTTCCACTTTAAGTGGTTATCTAGATGAACACCCAGAAATTTTGCAGTTATGGACACAGTTACACAATCTTTAACATCCCGAGGTACACTAACAGTAGATCTGTCAGTACTGAAGACCATACACTCACTCTTTGCAACATTCAGGACAAGACGATTCTTCTTGCACCATTTATTAACATCATCCAGAATTGTCTGAACCATCTCCAAGGTGAACCCAAAAGACGGGGATCTCAAGATAACATTAGCGTCGTCAGCAAATAACAAACACTCCAAAAAGCTGCCAAAAATATGATCACGTAGGGCTGATGGAAGATCATTTATGTAAATCAGAAAAAGCAGTGGTCCAAGGATACTACCCTGAGGCACACCTGCCTTGTTAACTTCTTGTGTGGACTGATATTCACTGCCATTTATCACCATCTTTACTGTCTGAGGTCTATTCTTCAAGTAGCTCTCGATGAGTTTCAGCTGCTTATCCCTTATGCCATACTTTTCCAATTTTTCCAGTAATATTTCTGTATCAACACAATCGAATGCCTTCGACAAATCCAAGAACAATCCAACTGGCAACTCCTTCCTTTCTTTTATTTGAACCCCAAACGTAATCTGACAATTTCAAGTCGCTAGGTCTTTTCCTTCGAAAGTAAGAGCACATACGGACAGACGGGCGGCCGGACGAACATAATTGAATTTGAACTCGGACTCTCCTCTAGGGAGCGCAACCTAATCGTTAAAGACCATTTTCAGCCCAAAATTCGCAAATTACAGACATTGTTACGAAACGATAAGGCGGTGTTCCTCAGAACAAGTGCGTAAAAACTCAAAAATCTGATATATGTTTTCCTAATATCTCTGAGAATCTCTGGAAATATTTTGAAGAGTTGGCGAAGAAAAAAACAATTTTGAAAATTTTTTATTTGGTTTTACTGACAGTAACATCTCAGAAAAACTGCAATAAGCTGGGCGTAGTTATGTCCCAACTTACTGCCAAGTTTCAATCCAATCTAGTCGTCCGAAACCATTTTCGGATAGAACCGCGAAAATAACAGACATTTGGACAAGATGATAGCACGAAATGTGTCAAAAATTTTTTCGGCCTCTGATTAAAATTTCGAATCGGTTTGGAACAACTTACTACCAAGTTTTGAAAGAGGTCGAAAGAACCTATTTTTTGAATTAGAATTTTGGCTATATGCACCTATATTTTAGGCCCTGAACTTGAAATTTTGACCAACATGATACGGTCGAAGAGAAGGTGAACAAGAACCCGAATATTCAAATATTATGATGAACATCTGGTGAAGCAGCAGGTAGAAACTGCTTCGCGAACTAATCGAAACTCCCACGACCCGACGGCCAACCTCGAACCATCTCCAGATCCAGCTCGAAGGACCAGCCGACCTAACATCCCGCGTAAGCGCATATTGCGTTCCTAATACCAGGGGAAAATTCCTCGCAACGGAAAAAACCCGGCCAATTTCACATCGGCGACCAGTCGCTTTTTTCCGTCCATTTTATGATCGCCACGGTCGTTTCTAATTTGTCACCATTAAAATATTACAAATCATTTAACGATCGGCCGCGGACCGTCCCCGACCGGCCATCTCAGGAATCTTAAACGTTATATCCGATGTCCGTCTAGGGAGGCGAAACAAAAGCGAATCGCTGCGTAAAAAACGAAGATCGATGACGATCGACGGACGTACATGGAATCGTCTCCCAAATTTGTAAGCAACAAATCGCTCGCTGAAATACAATGGCGGTAGCGTGGCTAAAAAACGATTTAGATAGGGTATACAGGGTCGGACGATGGTGGTGACGTCTGTGAGCCAGGGACGGACGTTATGGAAAAAATGCTGAAAATTCTACAGGAAGGTATATATATATATATATATATGCTTTGATTTATATTCACATTACCAGCTGCCTGTATGGCAGAAAGTATCGCATTCATCATTAGATAAGAAAGATTCCTCTTTTCGGACTGATCAATAGAGACGTAGTGCAAAAGACCTGGTAAACAACGTCGGTACTAGAGCCATTTTCAAAAGTTGCAGAATGGTGCTGGATCCTGGATCGACCCCTTAAGGTTGGGATCTTTTTTTTTAAATACTCGGAATCGTCCAAAGATCACATTCTTTAGTTTAATTGTTATATTTTCCTCTCAACTTTCCCAAGTAGAAGTTGAATTGTTGTCCGAATCTTTCTGTTACGAACTTGTGCTCGCTCTGATTAACTTATTCAATTAGTGTATATAGAATCAGATGATCCACGCCTAAGAAGAACTCTAAAAGATCACTCGATAACCCTATAGTGGTCAGTAAGCCCTAGCAACGAACCAGATGCCTCAATACACACCTCCTTAGGTGAGCATGACTATATGAGCGAATAGTATGTTAACCTCAGTCTAGGTTGCTTCTTGACAAAAGCGGCAATGTCCTCTGGAACTCTTCATGTATTTCTTTGAAGATACCTCTCTCCGCAGTCTTTTACTAATGTCAAGATATGCTGAGAGCTTCTTGGAGTGACTCATCGATTAGGAGAGGAGTAAATTGACTCGTCTGAGTCCTGGAGCTGACTACGAAGAAGGCGTCTTGTTTAACGTCCATTCCCTCATAACTGGTACCTTGTGTTCGAAACTAATATGTGGGAAATAGTTTGAAAAAAAGGCCATAGGGAATGCCCCCGAAAATGTGAGATTCAGCCAGCATCGTTTTGAAGCAACCCAAAAAGCATCCAGGAAAGTCTGAAAGTGTCCAGATCTGTTAAGGGTAGAACCAATAGGAAACTTAGAACAAGACTATTTATTCAGAACGATACGAAAGCCAAGAACCAGGAGCAGAATAGTATATAGTATTCAATAGAACAGAGCTACACACTGCTGAAAGCTACTCTATTACATAGAAGAAAGTGTTTCACCTTGGCAAGAATTGATTATGTTGACTTTCTGAGCGCCCAGCTTACCTAGGTGGTCTCAGGAACTACATTCACCATTGCCACGCCAGTTTTGGAGGTTTTGCTGTATCTACTTTTAATTTACCGCATATACAAATGACAGAACCAGTTAGAATGGGTGCCCCAACAAGTCATAAGCACATACGGTCCAAAGTACAGGTTGCCTTGCTAGTAAGGAAGTACTTTCTCACTGAAATTCTAGCTGTAGAGAGTTTGTACAAATAATAAATGGGTTTCCAGAGTTAGTCGAGAATCTGTATCGCTTTTGACAGCCCAACTGATGCAGTTCTGAGTCACCTCATGGCCATTGGCCATCTGGAGCTGAAAAGGGTCGTTCGCACAACTTACAAAGGGCAACCAACCAAATTTGTTTTTGAAACCGCCTGACCAAGGGATTGAGATAAATATACAAGCGAATACCCTTTAGAAGAAGTTAGCCTGGACAGGAGAGCCTTCTCTGAATCGAAAATTTAAGAAGCGTTCAAACTGATGAGCTCACCCATAGAGGAAAAGGCTAACGATAGTGAATATACACCACTACCGTTATCAAAGAACGAATTCAGTCTGCTCACAGACTAAGTCAACATGAAATGCCACATCCATAAGATCGACAAGTAGGTCTATAGTTTATGTCCATGCGGGAGAAAAACCACTGATTGAATTCTCTACCGATGTAGAACCTGAGCCCAGAAAAAAGGCTATGGATATAGGATCCAAATAACTCTCTTGTGAAAACCGTCTGTGATTCAGTTCATACAGATTTTCAATCAATGACATATTTTTCGTCGAAATTAATACTAGGTATATATCCACGAGTGAAGGTCTGAGTAGAATAAAGCACAACCATGTAAATGGAATCGTTTCCATGAACAGTTGGTTGGTCACTTGGTATGACAATTACAGCACTCCCTGCTTATCCTCGTCATGCGACCAGAGCTGTGGTTCCAAACGACACCAAATCAGTAGGAACTGCCCGAAATCAGAGGAGACGGAACCGTATTTAGGACACAGCATCGTCGCGCAATACCGGTAAAGAAGCGCGGTAAGGTCACACGGTCCCGTCTCTGGGAAAAGAGGGTAAGAATGGCCGTTGACACTGCTAATGGCTGCCGAGACGTTTTCGGAATATCGAGTGTTATGTTCCTATTGTAAAAAGTCCGGTCAATCGCGGCAAATACGGACATAGGCCGTTGCGGAAATGCGGTAGAGCTGGTTTCGCTCTACCGGACACATCTCTGATATGTACGTTACTCTTTGACGTTGTTTATGGACACCTGTATCACGGGGAAGATACGAGGGAGCCCTTTTTATGTTCAAGATGATAGATTATCGAATTGGTTCTGTAATACGTCTCTTGGATGTAACACGGATGTGCTCTGTAACTTTCTAAAGAAAGAACCTATAGTCTTCTCAGGTGAGGTTAAGATTCTGAATATCTCGGTTAGGTTCGTTAATGGGCCAAATCTGCCGAATGATTTTTGTGATCTATCCATTAAAAATATTAATCTGATCGAAATGAAACTTGGTTGGTAGATCAACAGTATCAAAAAGAGTTATCCATAGAAAAATTTGAAAAAAACTTTTTTTGGAAATTTTATATTTCATTTAAATGTCACTGAAATCTCCAAATCGCCATTTCATAACCGACTACTTTATTTCAGCCCAATAAGATTTGTATTTCTTGAATTATAAGAAGAATAAAATAAATGATCAATTCGTCGGCGCGTTGGTAGATGTCGCAGACCACCTTGTAGGTAACTGTACAGTACTCTATACAAGAGTATAGATTCACTGTAGGAAACGTAGCCCGCAGGTCGATATACAGGGTCTTTCACGAGAAACCTCACCCATATTTATACGGGAAACTACTGAACGTATTTTCATGAAATTCAGCACTTATAAGTACTTCACGATGCTGATGAAATCTAAAATATTTTCAAGGCATGAGCACCTCCGGTTTTTCCGGAAATGACGTCAACTTCCGTTTTTCAAATTAGAACACCATTTTGTTATTGCAGAAATAGATTCCTTAGAAAATTTCAATTTATTTTGATGTAACATTTTTCAGTTTTGGTTGGAAAATTCTCTCTGAGCGGGAAAATTCGAAAAAAAATCGAAAATAGAGCTCCGCTGAAACAAGAATAACTTCGAGGTTTTTGGATGGAAAATTTTCATTTTTGGGATTTTTCAAGATGTAAGATTGATGTATCCACTTTAAAAATCGAAATCGCGATTCATGATACAGGGGGTGAAAAAATCGCTTTCACAGTTAGGGATGACAAAATCGTGAAAAATCAATTTTTTCAAATTAGAACACCATTTTTTTATGGCAGATATTGAATCTACGTTAAAAAATAATGTGAGTGTATGCATCACACCCTTGCCCTAAAGTGGATATTTTCTGAGTTATTCACAAAAAACTGTTTTTCGTCTTGAATTTTCAGCTATTTCTTTTCCCTTCACGCCAAAAAGATGACATTTTCAGGAACTGTTACTTAAACCATGTTTTAGATTTTACTACCCTAATATGCAAGAGAAAAAAGTTACAGGTTGTTCCTAAATAGATGGCGAATTTGGATTCGAATTTGTATCGGAAACCTCTTTATTTCAACTAATCGGCCATCGGTTTTCTCTCCAGTGATAAATAAATAATTCCTTATGAACCATATGCAAAAACTTACCATGTTTTACATTATACATAAACACAAAATGCTACTGAATAAAGAGGAATTTGGCAGATGTAATTAATGATATCTATCATTAAAAAAAAATAATGTAAAACATGGTAAGTTTTTGCATATGGCTCATAAGGAATTATTTATTTATCACTGGAGAGAAAACCGATGGCCGATTAGTTGAAATAAAGAGGTTTCCGATACAAATTCGAATCCAAATTCGCCATCTATTTAGGAACAACCTGTAACTTTTTTCTCTTGCATATTAGGGTAGTAAAATCTAAAACATGGTTTAAGTAACAGTTCCTGAAAATGTCATCTTTTTGGCGTGAAGGGAAAAGAAATAGCTGAAAGTTCAAGACGAAAAACAGTTTTTTGTGAATAACTCAGAAAATATCCACTTTAGGCCAAGGGTGTGAAGCATACACTCACATTATTTTTTAACGTAGATTCAATATCTGCCATAAAAAAATGGGGTTCTAATTTGAAAAAATTGATTTTTCACGATTTTGTCATCCCTAACTTTGAAAGCGATTTTTTCACCCCTGTATCATGAATCGCGATTTCGATTTTTAAAGTGGATACATCAATCTTACATCTTGAAAAATCCCAAAAATGAAAATTTTCCATCCAAAAACCTCGAAGTTATTCTTGTTTCAGCGGAGCTCTATTTTCGATTTTTTTTCGAATTTTCCCGCTCAGAGAGAATTTTCCAACCAAAACTGAAAAATGTTACATCAAAATAAATTGAAATTTTCTAAGGAATCTATTTCTGCAATAAAAAAATGGTGTTCTAATTTGAAAAACGGAAGTTGACGTCATTTCCGGAAAAACCGGAGGTGCTCATGCCTTGAAAATATTTTAGATTTCATCAGCATCGTGAAATACTTATAAGTGCTGAATTTCATGAAAATACGTTCAGTAGTTTCCCGTATAAATATGGGTGAGGTTCCTCGTGAAAGACCCTGTATATCTACGCTAGCTTAGCAGAAAACTTTATTGAATCATAAAACTCAAGGATTCAATATGTCAATGTTTCTGTTGTGTGACATCAGCAGTAAGGTTGGTTGGCTTTTTTATTACCGAAAAATAATAACAGAATGAAATGACACGTATGTGTAGAATGGAAGAAACATGGATGGGAGAGAACGTTTCAGTATCATTTCGAATAGTACTGTTTGTTGCTAATTATCAAAATACCATTATATTATTCTGATCATAGTCATAGTGATCTCATTAAAACTTCTTTCATAGTTCTTCAATACCTTCGCGCAACATAAGGTTAAATGTCCTTAAGATTGAAATGGTGAAAAAATAAAATCAAATAATAAACCATAGTGATCGACCAAAAAAAACAAATTACCCCCCTCCTTGGAAATTTCACAGTTTGCATTTTGAAGTATGAACTAATAAAAAAAATACGTCCGTTATCCGCGGCTTTCCTCTGAAAGTACTGAACCAAATTACGTTAAACCTCGGTAGAAAAATCGTGCGTTGCTTGAGATTTATCCACCAATCTTTTCAGCAAGATCCTAAGGGCTCAAAACTGGGGGTAGGAGGAAAAAAAAATATTTCTCGAAAACTTACAACCGAATTTTTTTCGAAACTTTCAACGTTGATTACTGTTGCTTAACTCATCCTGAAATTTTTCACCTGGATGATTGCCGACCAGTGGTTCCTGATTTTTTAAGAAAAACGCTGCATATTGTGTTGTGTGAAACCAATGAGTTAAGAATAATTTATGAGTCTTATTTGAGATATCGATGATATTGGGTTATTTAACTGAGGGCTAATTGCACCGTATTACAAAACCATAGATTAGGTCCATAAGCAAGGTTTTGGTACAAAATTATCTTGCACCGTCACGTAATCCTCGTTAAAAGGCCTTAACAGACTGTTATATTTAAGCCTACAAATTTGGGGGTTTAAAAGAAGGATTAATGGTAAGCTTCGGAATCTAACCCTACTTTCGAGCGATTTCGTACAAGTTTGACATTTTTCTGGACGTAACCTCCAGTTTGTTTACGTTTTTTTTTGTTTACATTGGACATTGATGGAGAACTCCTACGAGTTGATAATCAAATTTGGATTAAAAGTGGTTGATTTTCAGATGATATTTATGAAAAATGATATAGGGAGAAACTGGCATCAGTAGGCATTGATTCGTATGTTTTAAAGCATGAAGAATTAAAACCAGTATTTCCATTGAGTTCGTAAACTTAATGGTATTTCTATAAGCCTTCAACTATTTGAAATGAAAAAGTTACAATGATATGCTCATTTATTTCCAATAGCGAATAGCAGAATGAAATCGAAGACATATTTGGAATGAGAAAACATAGTTTCATGAAGATTCTTCAGTACTATTTCATTCAGTGATATATAACGTGGAAAGCTATCATGTACTACTTCATTATTGTGCAGGTGCTGTCTCTGTGCTATCATTATCCTCTATTATATACTAATTGGACTCAAAATATAACTACAAACGAATTAATGTGAAAGAAATTGCATCCTCGTGTTAGACAATCTTCAAACGTACACCTTTGTCAATCCATCCATGATACTTCAATATTTATATAGAATACTTTTTAGTCTGCGGATCCACATCAGAGTTTTCATTATCTTCGACCAAAAATTAACTCAATTCATAATATACTTATAATAATTTAATAGAAAGTCTACTCTTAGGTGAGCCGTTCCTTATCGGAAAGTTGTTTCGGATAAATCAATACTATTCATCTTATAAACGCCAGGATTGTAATTCCATGCAGAAACTTAAATCTTGAGATATTACAAACTATGAGTTTACTTGAGTATATGACTATAAATTTGAATAAGGTTTAAAGCCTGATGCAGAGGTAAGAGCACAGGTCTGTGGTAAGAGATCCCTATAATCTTAATGATAATAAACAAGTCAGGAACATTACATGCAATATTTTTATGGAAGCTATAAAGTCTGTCATATATATTTTTTCGTTGGGTTTTTCAATAGATGCATCTTGATTTTTCATAACTTATGGAAATATGGTGGTAGTAACCCATAATAATGGTTTCATCTTTTGAATTAAAATATTTCTCCAATTAGGGTTAAAATAAACAACATGAAGCTAGTCACAAGTATCAATTCATGAGAAAGTAACCAGATTTGTAGATTAATTTTAATCTAGTTACATTCAGCCTCGGTGCAAGCCGAATATTTAAAGCAGAGTTTAATAAGTTTATCGTTGCTTAACTAACTGTAGCTTAAGACGAAAACGGTGCAATTGGCCCTGAGAAACAAATAAACCCTTGTGTGAAATTTGCAGCGTTTTTTTCAATAGGAAGGACTCCTGTTTCTTCTTCAATGAGACACCCTGTTTTGCCCAAACAGTTTCATGTTAAGTGTACGAATTGTTATACACTTTTTGCAAGCTTCTGATCAACTACGCGTTTTGTATCATTTCACCCTAGAAGGTTTTCCTAATCTCAGTACTGATACAAATTTTGGGTGGAGCTGTCACAAACTAATTCTATCATAGAAAATTCCTAGCTTGGTGCGCCTAGACAAAGTTGTTTCAAAGTACAGTAGTACACTGAGATGAGATGTCAATAGACTCGATACAGCATGGATCAAACAAACTTCTTTTTATCTCCGTTACTTACATGTATGGAAGAAGTATGAACTCAGTCTGGGTTGACAAAGTTCACAGAAGGTAGGTAAAAATGCGGAAGTTTATGTTGACGAACGAAGATAAACGGCAAACTTCACTCAAAATGAAGTGTCTTGTTGACTCATTAATTTTCATACAGTTAACTATTCTTGGTTTCACAATATTCATAACTCGATTATAGGGATGAAAATTTCGGAAACTTTTGTGGAATTTATTCTTGTTATCAATTGAATTGTTGACGAAGACACAATAGGTCTCTTGCATGAAAGAATTATCATATTTTTATGTTTTTCTCATTCTATATCGATACAAAATCATAATGCATGCTATCACAAACTTCAACATATTCTACGATTCACCGATCGATTCAGCCGACAGCCAATATGTGAAACCAAATTTCAAAGATCGTTTTCTCGTTTTTGACGGCGGTTAAAGTTTTTCAGTAGTATAACAAAGAGAAAATTTGATTCCAATGATAAAAAAATACATGCGAGAGACCTATTCTGATATCTCAAGATACTTCTTTGTCACAATTTGTTGGTTACCTTCGAACGACTAGGTTGGACTCACTGATGACGAATCCGTTGTCAAAATCGATTGTGTCCGGCCGACCGGCGACACTATAACTATCGAAAGAGGCGAGCTAGCGACTTGAAACTTTCAGATTAGGTCGCGCATTGTAATGCGATGGTTAAGTTATTTAATGGGACAAATCGGTCAAATGGTTTAAGAGTTATAGTAATTTTAAATTTTCAGATTAGTTCCCTGATATTTCAGGAATTACCCATGCGATTGAATTGAAACTTGACGTTTAGTTGAAGCATAACACCGCACAACTTTACACGAAATTTCGTTGAGATCACACTGTCAGTAAATTCTGAAACCCTTTTTTTTCGAAATTTTTTTCGGAAACTGTTAATTGGATCCCGAAAAAACGTCTGCTGATGCCTTGAAAATCTTATTTCACAGCAGTGTACCAAATTTCATTTTGATGCGAACATAATTTCTGGAAAAAATATGTGAAAATTCGTAGTATTTTTCTCGATATCGTTGTTTTTTCCGGAATAATTCAAAAAATACTGGTTCAGTGGAAATGAAACTTGGCAGAAAGTTTGAAAATGCTGATAGGCAACTTTGTGCAAAATTTCGTGATGTTATTTGAACAATTTGAGAAAAAATTAGAAATTTTTTCTTTTTCAAATTTTCAATATTCTGTGATCTTTTGATTATATCATCCTAATGAAATTCTGTTTGAACCTTTGAACTTTAATTTTTCGATGAATTACTGGATTTCAATTCGATCTGATCTGTATTTTCGGAAAAATTGGGCAAATAAATGTTGAATGGGTATATCTACGGTCATAGGTTCGATTTTACCTATTCACAAATTCGGCTTTCCTTATCAACAACCAACACTACAAATATCGAGTTTCTAAGTTGCTTCTTTCGGAAGTTATGGTGTTTACGGCCGTTACTCAATATTTGTAGAGAAGGTTTGGGGCTTAATTAGGAAGGTCGAATTCGTGAATTGGTAAAATCCGCCCTATGATTCCGTAGATATACCTATTCAAAATTTTATTTTCCCAAAATTTCCGAAAATACAGATTATATCGAATTGAAATCTAGTAGTTTATCGAAAAAAAACCTTGAAAAGCACTGACGTGAAGTCAGCAGCTTTTACACACATGTTCAAAGGATATCACCAGAAGTGAACATGCGCGCAAAAGATGCTGACTACACGTAAGTGCTTTTCTAGGCCTTTTTATTTTTCTTTGTGCTTACACAAAAGGTCATGTGTACGACAAGGAGTCAATCAAATCCCCTTACCATTTGGGATTTCAAGGGGTGGAATCAACACACTCACAGGGTAGATATAAATTGATTGGAAACGACTGTATAAAATGTGCCCCTACGAACCAAAATTAACCTCATTGTTTTTTTTCTAATTTTGCATGTGAGATAGTAAGGGTGGACCTTTTCAAATTGGCATAAAGTATAATAAACCTGGTTGACCTTCTTACTAGGTCCTTGAAAATGTTGAATAGTGGCGAAGTATTTATTTCTTGAGTTGAAAGCATTCAAAATTTGGATCTTTCCAATTCATGTCTCTGTATATTGAAGGTCTGACAACTTCAAAGCAATAAGATGGCCTAAGATCTGAGAGATTGTGGCTCGAGAAAAGATAGGAACCTTATATAAAATAGAAAATACCAACAATGAATAGAATGGAGAAGAAAGAGCTCCAGTAATAATACAATAACATAATTACAAGGACGAATATCTCTCGATCAATCAACAAATATTCCCCCTTGATCAGAGCTGATCATCCAAAACATCTACACCGAAGAAGCGGATCCAAGAAGAATGACTACAGCTGTTTCACAGTTATTACTGATCGTCAGGTCAACGTACCTTGAATAAAACCGCGGTTTCATTTCTGATCAAGGGGGAATATTTGTTGATTTATCGACAGATATTCGTCCTTGTGTTTAAATTATTGTACTGAATAGAATTGAAAGAAGTGATGTTGAAAATTGAGGAGGCAGAATATCCTTATAAACTCACCACAATAGGACCATTATTTCTTCCTGATGTACTCAAAGTAGCACCAAACCACTGATCATTCTTCTGGTCTATGTCAGATCCATCCCTGATGTTATTTCCTGAAAAAAATCAAGACCTTATGAAACCGAGTTGGCTGAAACAAAACTTTGATGAAAATTACACTATAAGGTAACTGAGATAGGAGTCACAATTCTGGTAAGTATAGTGGTAGTACCATTTATGTCGCAGAATCACCTGCGGTATAATGCTAACGTTGAAGTTGTCTGTGTGTGAAGTTGGTTGTGTTATAAATTACAGCAGTAGCAATATGAGGCAGCTTGTGACTTCTAGGAACACCGTATGAACAATACTATTAATCACAGTGATAATGACAATTTACAGGGGAACATTGCAACAAAGTAGGTGCGCAGGCAGTTCCATTGCTTTTCAGTACTTTCAGGCTAAGCAAGAGCAGTCTTCAGGAGATTTTTATCACATTTCGAATAAGTCTCTAGCATGTATTTTTGCGCGCATGTTCTTGGGAAGAGCGTGCTATCATTTTGTCCAAATGTCTGTAGTTTTCCAGTTTTTTCGAAAATGGTCTCAAATGAGTAGGTTGCACTAACTGGTGAAGAATCTGGTGTCGAAATCGATTCTGTCCGGCCCGCCAGCGAGGACACGATAACGGGCGAACAGAGCGAGTAAGCAACTCAAAAATTGCGGGGTAGGTGGCACGTTAATGGACGAAAACGGCCCAACGGTTTCGGAGTAATAGCCATTTGAAATTTTGAGGTTATTTTTCTGGTATTTCTTGCAGAGATTTGGTGCGTTATGAAAAAAACTATCCACCATATTTCAAAAAAAATTTGCTCATACCTTGAACTCCGTATTTCACAGCAGTGTAACAAATTCACTTAGATGCGATTACAGTTTTCAGAGATAGCGGAAAAAAGAATGTCAGATTTCGAAGGTTTTTTTTTTCAGCTTAAAGAATACTTATTCAATTGTTAATTCATCTTGTTTGAAAATGATGTTCAACAATTTTGTGCAAATTTTCGTGAAAATCATGTCATTAGAACAATTTGAGAAAAAAAACTCAATATTTATTTTAATATTCAATATTCTGCGATCTTCTTATCATATTATCCTCACGAAATTTTGTGTGAACTTCTAAGCTATCGTTTTCAATCAAGTACTGGGTTTTAATTGGATCTTTTTTGTATTTGTGGAAATATTGGGAAATAAAATTTTGAATGGGTACATCTACGTAGTTTACTCATTCACGTGATTTAAGACCAAACCTACTCTACAAATTTTGAATATCTAAGTTGTTTCTTCCGGAAGTTATCGTGTTTACGATCAGCCGATTGTAAACACAATAACTTTCGGTAGAAACGACTTAGAAACTCGATATTTGTAGAGTAGGTTTGTTGCCATGAGGTCGAATTCATAAATGGGTTAAATCCACCCAATGATCCACCATTCAAAATTTTATTTTCTCAATATTTCCAAAGATACAGATAAGATCGAATTGAAATCCAGTACTCGATTGAAACACCTACAAAAGCACTGACGTGAAAATTTTTCGCGCATGTTCACAAGAGATCGTCGAAAGTGCGTTTGGTGGGGTCAATACGTGAAAAGATGACCGCTTTTGCAACGAATTTGAACATGCAAAACTGCTGACTTCACGTCAGTGCTTTTCTTGTTTTTTTAAAGTTGTAATCAATTTTTTTTATCCATGAAAACACTTGAATTTTAACGAGAAAAATATCACTCAAATTGAGTACCTATGATTGGCTTTCCGTAATATCAAATATCAGATAACTTTATCCCTCTTCTCGTGTACATTGAACACTACCATGAGCAAGGACAGCATCATCAGCGGTTACTTGATCGTAGAATCGTGCTGGTGCGACGAGTCACGTATAAGGCGAATATTTCATTTCTGTTTAATGTCCCAAAGAAAAATCATGATGAAATCAAGGAATCATTGATGACTGCATTTATACTCCATTTTTCTCTGAGGTATAAACAACATCTGACAGACTTCCTATGCATATAAATGTCCTGAATATTACAAAGTCAAATAAGACGATATACTTCTAATGCCGACTCTGCACGTTTATACGAGAAGTAGCTATAATTTATGATGTCGGTAGCCCCGTCTTCACTCCATATGATAATTGATCAAGATTGATCATTCATATGGTTATTCACGATCTTGTACCGAGCGTTTGTGACCAGGTTACATAGTGCGCGATGTGACGTCACTTAAAAAAAATGCGATACAACATTTGACACTACTCGATATCGGATATTCTAGACGTTGATTGGGCATTAATTTTACAACTTCTTCTGACGCCTGCTTATCCAGGAATAGAAATGAAAGAGTGAAATTGATGATTTAAAAAATGATTTCGGATCATTTCGTTTATTCAAGAGATTGAGATTTTATGTATGTACAAAAATTTGATGCTAGAGTCAGTGGTGAGGAATAATATGGTAAACCAGCAAATTTTTCCGTCGCGGATATTTGCATCAATGTACGCAGTGCGTTCTCCTGAACAAAAAATCTACAGGCCCCCAAAGTTCTTCAAAGATGCATCCTCTGGTAACTATTGTCGTCATAAAAACAAAACTCTTTGCTTCTTTATAGATCAAAAATTGGACCTTAACAAAACGAATGGTAGCGTTTTCTATCGAGAGTATACGATATTTAATGAAAAAAAATCAAAATACTGAACCATTTAATTGCTATTGATTATTAATCAAACTTGAATTGAAGTCTGACAACAACGTCTCATCACGCTGGCGAACTTAAATCTCTGATGAGCCTCTTCCGCCAGCTATCATCGAGGAATACTCAGAATTCCGACACACTAAATTATGCCTATGAACTTTCATAGTGAGTGAAAATCCGTAGAAATATTGGTTAGGTGGATATTCGATATTTTCAATTAATTTTTATTGAATATTAACCATTCTTGCAATAAATTGCCGCTAATACTTGAGTAAAGGTTCAAAGATGATTCGTTGACTATATTACGATCGTTTTCATGGTGGAAAAAGTGACCTGAAAGTGCAATTCTGCGTATATTGATGCAAATATCTAATTTATATCTTGAACGTAAAAATTTACGGGTTCATCTGCATGTTTCCATCGTTGAGATTTCATTTGAAAGAATGAAGTGGTATGTTAACTTTTCAGATCAGTGAATTTCTCGTATGACCTCTGTACATCGTCGTTCATCGCATCGAACGAAAATATCTGATCTTCTACAATTGATGCGTCCGCTTTTCCTGGCCAATAAAACAAACAGAATCGTGGATTATGAAATCATCGCGTATTATAAAAACATTCGCTGTTTAGTTGAACTAGAAATAGCTGTTTTATAATTAGCGATTTCGAATGGGAAATATTAGCAAATCCATCAGAAAAATAGGTTAAACGACTCAAGAGGAGGAAGGGAACTTGAACGGCTCTTTAAGATAATTTCCAAGCTCGACTCGTGCTGGACAAAACTGAATTTAATTTAGTATGTAGTAGATTCACCCTGCTGGTAATATCGATATTTATTTTATGTCATAAGGAAATACTGTGACAGATACAGGTAAAAAGTAGGTATGTGCTTAAGTTGTACATAATTGTGGGTTAAATTGTTCTGGTTGCAAGAATCCGATTCTGTCGGTTGTTTCCACGATAATTTTTCAATGGAACGAGCTAGCGAGTTGAATCTTTCAGAATACGATGCGTAATAAAATGTGACTACTTGTTTCGTTAATGAGCCAAATCTACAACTCTTTTTTTGAGTTATACTCATTTGAAGTTTTGAGGTTAAACCCTCGATACCTCATGAAGTGATGCAATCGTAGGGAAATTTCTCAATTAGTTGAAGATTACCAAGGAGCATTTTTTTCTGAAACTTCCCATCAGATTTCTTTAAAATTCGGCACAGATTTGAAGTCAATGATGAACAAATGTGTACCCAATTTCACTTCGATCCGATATAAATTTTCTGAAATATTGGGGGCTAAATTCCACACATGTGATTTTTAACCAATCATAACGTGTATTCTTGACAAACCACCATCGCATCGGATGAAGTTTAGGGAAAAATTTTTTCCTTGTGGATATCCAACAGCGAATTATACTGGAAGTTTTTTTGACGTTTATAATGTCAGAGAAGTGATTAAATTTGCGATTATACTTCTCGAAAAAATATCCTTGCAACTGCATAGCTGTAGAGTTCCATAGAACTTTGATAACTCTCTCCTCGTAGTCTTAGGAATTCTTTCTTCGCATGTTGAAGGCATAGTCTTCAAGAATAAGCGCCAGTTCTTCCACAGGTACATCCGCTCTGGCGAAATCATACGCTTTTTCTGCGCAAAAGTTTATAAACTGCTTCCATACACTTGCCTTCGATTTCCTAGTATTCGCAGGTGTCAACTGCTTAATATTCTGGCGAATGCTTTCTTTACTTTCTCGACCGAAGCGAGACATTTTCCTACGTCGTCCTGTTTTTGACATAATCAAAACAGAAATAATTTCTAGCTTAGAGTTTCACTGAGATGCCATGGTAACTAAACAATCAAGTCGACAAAACCTTCTATGTTTTGCAAGTACTTGATGAAGACGAAAATTGATGTTAATAAACACATTTGGTGTGGAATTTTCTTACCGAATACCACACGAGGTCAAATTAAATCCGGAAATTTGTTGACCACTAGTGGTATTACTAGTGAAAATATGTCAAATTTCGCATCGAATTGGAACAACTGCGTAGAAGATCGCCTAACCTCAAAAACATACCTAACCTAACAACCTAACAAAATTTCCAGTGGAAGGGAGACGATAATATCTCCTCCTCTTGTAGATAGAAGAATATAGCAGATCTACACTTACTCCACTGACTACCAATTAGACAGCTGAGTGTAGATGAGTATAGTCACAGATAACAAAATAAATGGAGTTAGGGTAGTTGAATCTGTTCTATGATTTTCACAGAATACAAATATATGAAAGATGATGATTTCACGCAAATCCAAGATGACATAATTCTATGCTTCTTCTGTTCTCGCTACCATTACTAGGTGATGCAAATCAATTTCGCTCAAAAATAACCACATCTACAGAACAAAACCTGTCTAACCAGGAACCAGAGGCAACAGTAGATGTCTATGATTATAAATTAAATTTACGCATAACCATCACAGAAGATAACCTCACTCTTTGGACTGCACATGTAATCTGCGACTCTACTAACTTCCAACATTTCCGGAACGAACTGACTGCAAGTTTACAACAAAACACATCGAAAAGTATCAGTCGAGTTAGTGTATTTAGTGTAGCTCCAGAAGGTTCATAGAACAAATCTTCAATCTATGGAGCAGCTTGACTTTTAACCTCAAAATCGTTATGCGTATGACAATTGACATCTTAACAAACCTCACAATATACATCGCATTATCCTCTCGAAACGACCGTTCAGAAACGCAACAATTTCTTTATTAGACGTATTCGAATGCAGTTTAACGATTAGATTGCAGAATAGAAGTAATAAAATGCTCCTTCATCTAAATGGAGCACGGGATAAGCGTGCTGGATCTGCATACAATGGCTCGCAACTCCTAGCGGTGTACATTTTTCACGATCTCGGGCCCCCCTTTTCCAGTTGCGTCGAGTCCTTTATCAATTGTATATGTGGTCCGTACATGTGTTTATGTGGAGATGAGAGAATGGGGCCGTGTGAGCAGCCGCCACAATGGGAGCAGATAGCGCGGGGACATCAATCTGAGCAGTACGACGGCTAGATACAAATTTTATCGGAGCCGGTCTTGCAGACTCGGATTCGATGGTTTCAGTACTCAGTCTTATCACAGCGGAGTAGCTAAAAGATTCCTCAGGCATAGATACATGGATTGCGCAATAACCCCAAGAGATCGGTGATACCTAGGAAGAGACATTCCTATCTCACTCCATAGATCTCCTCTTTTTCTAATGAGGTAATGATAAATACACTGAGTTGTAGCCGAGTATGTTGTCATCATTTTATTCAAATTCGAAATGTTTCATGAAGTGTGTAGGATACCATCTCTCAGCCCTCACTTAAGACACACGCGCCCTAATTCATCCATTATGACTCTAGTACCGAACGTTATCTGCCTATAGCGACTGGCCACATTGGTCCACGTTCAGAGGGAGCTAGCGCTTGCACTGTACTCAGCAGATCTTCTCCAGATCCTACTACTCTGTTCATCTCCAATTAGCTGGCACACTCCATTGTGTTCCACCACAGCCTTGTTGATCTTGCGTGTAAGGAGGCTGTAATCCAACTCAAGTAGACATGAAATCGCTTAGTTTGGAGCATGCCCTTACATTAGGAGTTCCCTCAGTCTATGCCAGGACGGAACGTGACGCTCCCAAATGAGTTACCGCTGACTCTTAAACCTTCAAAATCTTCAATAGATTTGCTTTTTGAAGAGGGAGTTCGTTTTGTCTCTCTCACATCGTTATCAACTTTCATTCAAATTTTTAAAGGAGATCCCATTCTATGTTTATGTTCATGAACGGTTCAGGAATGAGGTTTTGACCTTCCTTATAAGCATTTTCAATGAAGTTTGCCTGGTTGCTTCAAGTTGTTTTAGGTACTTCACATTTCGTATTCAATATAATAACTTATTGACTTAGGGGTGCATTAAAATCATCCTTTGGTATTTCAAACTAGCGTATCAAATGATTTGTAAAAAAATGTTGGAAAAGCACTGACATGAGGTCAGGAAGAAACAACTAAGAAACTCGATATTTGTAGAGAAGGTGTGGACCCTTAATTACGAAGGCCGAATTCGCGAATGACTAAAATCCACCCAATGATTCCGCAGATATACCGATGCAAAATTTTATTTCCCCAATATTTACGAACATACAGATGAGATCGAATTAAAATCCAGAACTTCATCAAAAAATGTCAGTTTGAAGGTTTATACAGAATTGAGGATAATATGATAAGAAGATCACAGAATATCGAATGAAAATTTGAAATTTTTTTTTCAAATTGTCCTGATTACGAAATCATCTCGAAATTTCGCACAGAGTTGTCCTTAAGCATATTCAAACTAACTGCGAAGTTTCATCATAATTAAATCAGTATTTATTGGGTTATAACGAAAAAACCACGATATCTAGAAGGAAACCACGAAATTCTACATATTTTTCCCACATATCTCCGAAAATGTTAGCCGTATCGAATTGAAATTTCGTACACTGCTGTGAAATATGAAGCTCAAGGTTTGAGCAGAATTTTTTTCGAATATGATTAAAGTTTTCTGAAAAAACAGTTTCTTCCAAAAAAATTTTGAAAAAAGAATCTTTTAAATTGAGTGACAATGCGATCCCATCGAAATTCTGCTCAAAGTTGCGTATCGTTATGCTCCAACTAACTGCCAAGTTTCAATCCAATCGCTTCAGGAGTTCCTGAAATATCAGGGAAATAACCTCAAAATTTCGACTATAAACGACTATAACTCCGAAACCATTTGGCCCATTTGGATAGTTAACGAACTCAACCGCGGCATTCCGATGCGAGGAATACCTTAAAAGTTTCAAGTCGCTAGCTTGCTCTGTTCGACAGTTATCGTGTACACGGCCGGCCGGGCGGCCGGAAGGACACAATTGATTTTGACACCGGATTCGTCATCAGTGAGTCCAACCTAGTCGTTTGAGACTATCCTACGCACCTAAGTTTTCACTTAGTATTTCCAAACTGGAAAACATCAAATCTTAGAGTACATCGGTGAAAAGATACGAATTAAATTAAATTATAATCTGAATTTTCAGGAAATATTTATACGTTTTTCTATCCACTTCTCATCCAGTAAAACGAAAACTAAATAATTATTGCGAGTTCTTTTCAATTTCAAACTTCCATTTCATCAATTCTGCTATCCTCGTGATCGTTCTGAACAAACAAAGGAAAAGTCATTACCGATATTTTCATCGCTATAGCAATACCATGTGATTTATTGGAAGGAGCCTTTATTAGAGAAGACAATCTGATGGAAGAACATGCCAATTTGAAGTCCATTATACGAATCAAATCGTTGATTAGAACTGAGTGGCTCGGTTAGAGTAAAACTTTGATTTATTTTCTGACGATTATTATGATTTTTATCTACGTCGACCTATCATTTCTCATGCACACGAAGCGAAGGCAAGGTTCGAATAATTGGGGGAACATAAAGAAAGATATTCAAATCAATTGATGAGATTTTGTTAGGACTTGTTAGGAATTTTTTTTACCAGTCTTTTTTCAATTTCTTTTTGAAATTCCCTAATTTTTGTTTGAGAATCGATTTTCCTGTAAGATTCCGTAAAGATCGGCAGAGACTTCGTAATCGAGCATCTTTGAAACATCAGTCTTCCCATAGTCCAACCTAGCTCCAACTTTTCATGAATGTACTCTGAAATTCTTCGAAATATTTCGAAGCTACGGTAGCCCTAGGGTCCATCTAGGAACGACCCTGAATTTCCTATCATGGAGTTGATCCTCGGGTGAGTTATTGTATGGTACACATATTTCTTAATAGCATGGAAGTTTGTTTTTCTATTCCAGTCCTTCTTCTAGCTAACATTGTGATTGAGCATCTTCGACACCTCAGTTTCTCAATAGTTTATCCTAGCAGGAGTAGAAACAATCTTCGAAACCACTTGTGATTCGTGTGATAATAACAATTCATTCATCTTGTCAGACATAAATATTATGCATAGGATAAGTCGACGAATAAGAATCCTCAGCACCATTTTCAGTGTCACAAAGTCAAGTTATTTCATTTTTATTTGTCGAATTGGACTCGAATCAGAGTGACAGCGAAAACCATTCTTCGTAGATTCTCAAATTGGCGAATTGAATCCCGAGATGACCCATATCCAGATCCGATCTATAGAGGAATGAAAGTGGCACTAGGATCGACCTAGGAACACTCTTCCAATACCTCTCATAATGTCGATTTTCGGGTGCGGTATTTTTATAGCGTGGTTCTTTTGAAATCTCAGTTCTTCAATAGTCTGCCCTAGCTCAAATAGTATCAATGTTCGAATGCACTCTTGAATTCTTCGAAATGTATTGGAATAACTAAAGCCCTAGCGTGGGGGCGTTTCTGCCCTAGTCCTTCGTCTATATAATCATTGTAAAGGAGCACCTTCGAAACCTCATATTCTCAAACTGTAGGTTATCCTAGCTAGAGTAATAACAATCTTTGAAACCACGTGTGATGCTAATAATAATGGTAATTTAATTATCATGTCAGACATAAATATTATGTATAGGATCATTTTCGTCAAATTTGACTAACAGCAGAATGAAAGTGAAATCATTCTTCGTAGGATCTCAATGTGACGCATGTTCGCATAGGTTTTATATGAATGAACGGAACGCTAGGGCCGACCTAGGATCACTTTCATGGTGTATGATATTTTTGATAGATTGGATGGCTTTCTACTCCAGTCCTTCATCTAGCTTATCATTGAGATAGGAGAACCTTCGAAACCTCAGTCTCCTAATAGTTTAACCTATCTTCAATAAATTTTTGTGTCCACGTGCAATCAGAATAAGGTGGAATAAGGATCATGTAGACCTAACAGAAGTGCAAAAATTCCATTCGTCAAATTCCATTAGATTGAAATGAGAGTACAATCATTACCTCAGATTGATGAATATCATCTCAAAGTTAGCCTAGTCTGCATCAATTTTATACAAGGCCAGGAGCGCTAGGACTCATCAGTTACTTCCATTGTCTTCTTCTTCCACTTTTGAATAGGACTTTGTCCTATGTTTTCTGTTTCTGCCTGTTATTGGCTTGTTTCCTGGGACATCGAGTTACAGCTCTCTTTCCAACGCTTTGGGGGGCGCCCTAATGGCCTGCGTGTGCCAGGTTTTTGTGTTTCCGCCCATTTGGCCAGTCTTTCATTCGGCATCCTTTCCACGTGGTCTCTCCAGAACCTCCTGCGAGCTTTCACCCATCTGACGACATCCTGCACCTCCAGTTCCTCCCTTATATCTGAACACCTCACATGGTCTCTGAGTGTTACCCCTTTGATAGATCTTAAAATCCTCATTTCTGTTGTTCTCGCCATTCTCTTTGTTGTCGACGTTTCCGTCCTCGTTTCCGCTGCGTATGTGAGCACTGGTCTCACACACGCTTTATATATGCGAGTCTTTGCTTTGTGACTCATGGTATTGTTGGTCCAGATTATATCTCTCAGGCAGCCTCCGATCTTAGCTGCTTTGTGCACCTGTGTTCGGACTTCTTCTACTTCCATGGTGTTTGTGTTAATTCGAGATATATTTTTGTTAGCGTGGATAGTGGCCTTTTCAGTCTACACCTTCATCTAGCTCTGAACCCCGAGTTCCTCGATAGTCTATCCTAGTTTTAATTGTATCAATATTTGAATCCACTCTTGAGTTCTTCGACTTGGAATCTATAACGCTGTTAATCGTGCGATTCGAATAAACTAGACATAATCACGTGGACCATCTTCACAGTCACGAAGTCGTATCTTTTCCGCCCTGTTTCCTCGCTAACAAGAACAAATAATGACGACTCGCATTATCAATATTGCGATTGCATTTATCGATGCACACGATCGGAACTCAGCGAAGTCGACTTCCACGACTCCGAGCGATTCTCGAGATGTCGCAACTCATCTTCTTTTCTCTCGTTGCGAGTTCTTCTAAACCCGATTGGGAATTAATATATACCAGGTTGCTACCAATTGTTACCGCGTCAAGATCGGTAGGATTGTTCGAGATATATTGCGGTATTATCATGTTGTTGAGAGGTCTTGAAGATGCGACTCACATGCATTTCGTGGCTTCTTGGCTTTCTCGAAATGGTATCGAGTTTGCTAGAGAAAGATGGTTGAGTGCAGAGTTATATGTGCCGGGTTGATCACGATTTGGGTTTATTATTTGATAAAATCAAATAATAAACCTAATTAATCGACCAAGAAAAATTGCTCCCCCTGAAACTTTCACAGTTTACATTTTGAAGTATGTAGATTTGAATGAACTAATTTAAAAAGCGCTGCAAATTTTACACAAGGGTTTATTATTTTTTCAGTCAGATAACCCAATATACCATTGATATCTTAAAAAACTTATATATTATGCATAACTCGTTGGTTTCTCACAACACAGAAACCAATTCCATGAAATAATTCATGTGAACATTGAAATCTCAATAAATACACTTGTATAATTGAATAACATTTCCACATGTAGAACGCTAACTGAGTAGCAGAATTTAAAATAATATTTTGAATGAGAAGAGACTTTCCACAGTCGTTTCACCTCTTTGAAAATCTAACTATTTTCCACCCTTATTAAATTTCGTGTCGATATTCTACAACTGAAAATGAACTTCAAATCAGATAGTGTTTGCCCTTTTTGAGATATTAGGGAAATAACCTCAATATTCAAAATGGTCACGAAATTTTTTGCCAATATCTGCACAAATAAATATCGATCAAAACTGAAATTTGAAACACTGTTTCTGAATGTTGACTCTGAAACCTGTACCAAATTTCATTGAACTTTGATGAATACGTATCCGAAAAAAAAATGTTTAAAAAAAAATCGATTTTTCCAATACAATTCTCACGAAATTTTGCATTAAATCGAGTATCTATATTTCACAATTAGTCATGATGTTTCAATCCGAACGCGTTCGCATTTCTTGACAATGAGGAAATAAACTCAACTAACACCAATACGTAAAACAAAATTCAAGACTTTCCGGTAATATCAAATGTGTAGATATGATTTCTACTAGGATTCAACTTTGTTTTGAAAAATATTAATGAAATAAAAAAAACTCAACCTTCCTGTGCAATTGATCTGAAAAAAAATTTTTCCACAGCAGATATCCGATTCACTTGATTCACAAAGTATACACCACACAAACTTAAAAACTAAAGTTATTTTCAATAGCATTTCTGTAACAGTTAATATATCGTGAACCTCATCACGTTGAATTCGAAAGAATAATTCTAGATTATAAATTTCGTTCGTTGTTATCGTTGTCAGATACACTAAACCAAAAGGGTGTCAAATCCGAAAGTCTGTTTGATGTAAAGACGTGAAATTCAAACAAGTAGTTTGCCGACAACCAGTTGATGATACATGCGGAATATTTTTGTCTACGCTATATCCCTTGTCTTAGGTCACGACCCCGCACAGACCCCATTCAGAACAGGTAGATAGATCATCGGCTCCTAATTTTAGTCTAAGGCTCCAACCCTCAGTATTAGATTCTCGACAATCGACAATTGATGAGATTTGCGGTTTGTTATTGATTTTTTTGCATATTATATCCTCCAATTTGATTTATCATATAAATGCTCATTATTTTTTTATTCACGCTTATTTCAAACTGTCAGTACGAAAGATTTTGGATTTCGATTGAAACCAGTAACGGATATCCATATGTTGACGATAATCGTACTACGCAAACCGAAATTGATGGAAACCTCCGATCAACCGAATTTTTTGGAAATCTTCATTATTTTAAATTACGCTACTTAATTCGCGTTCTGCATGTAAAAGTGTTATTCAGTTATAAAAGAGTATTTATTGAGATTTCAATGTTTCGAATGAATTTTTTCATGGAATTGGTTTTTGTGTTCTGAAAAACCAATGATTTATGAATAAAATAAAAGTTTTATTCAAGATAAGAATGAGTATCATGAAGAAATTTAATCTTAAATCCCGTAATCCGCAGGGTGATTTCTATAAATAATAATTTGATCCGATTTTCAGTAGTTATGTTTAAGATATTGGGAGAGAAAGCCCAAAAATATTTAATCTGAACTACTTACGATTATGAAATTGTCAAGAACATCGATGGGGCATTTGCAAATTGTGTTTATAAAAAAATAACGCATCCATTAAAAATTTCTCGATATGTGTTGAAAATTTGGTGATCAATATTTTCATCTACTTTTAGATGTATGATTCTGGATGAAAAGTAAACCGATTATTCCAGTGAATTCCAATCTAAGAACCGAATGCGATGATGTCATCTTCGACATTATTGGAAATTTGCAGCGTTCTTCTTTATAACTCAGGAACCACTGGTCGGAAATCATCCGGGTGAAATTTTTTTCGTTTAGTTTTGCAACAGCAATCAACGTTAAGAGTTTCATGAAAATTCGGTGGTAAGTTTTCGGGAAATAATTTTTTTCCATCCAACCCACCATTTTGAGCCCTAAGGGTACACCGATTCTGCTGAAAAGCTTAGAGGATCAATCCCGAGTACCACACGATTTTTCTACCAAGTTTCACTTATTTCGGTTCAGTACTTTCTGAGAAAAGCCCCGGACAACGGACGGCGGACGGCGTACGGCGGACGGACGGATTTTTTTTTATTAGTTTATTCAAATCTACATACTCCAAAACGTAAACTGTGAAATTTTACGAGGGGGTTAAAATTTTATTTTGTTGGTCGATCACTAAGGTTTATTATTTGATTTTATCAAATAATAAACCAAAAATCCGTCCGTCGCCATCCGTTATCTGGGGCTTTTCTCTGGAAGTACCGAACGGAAATCCTTGAAACTTGGTAAAAAAATTGTGTGTCGCTCGAGATTGATCATCCAAGCTTTTCAGCAGGATTGGTGTACCCTGAGGGCTCAAAACTGGGGGTAGCAAGAAAAAATAATATTTCTCGGAAACTTACCTCCGAATTTTCATGAAACTCTCAACGTTGATTACTGTTGCATATCTCCACCCAAAAATTTTCACCCGGATGATTTCCGACCAGTGGTTCCTGAGTTATAAAGAAAAACGCTGCAAATTTCCAATAATCCCGAAAATGAATCATCGCATTCTGTTTCTGAGATTGGAATTCAGTGGAAAAATCTTTTCATTCAGAATCATATATCTAAGAGTACATGAAAAGATCGATTACCAAATTTTCAACACATATCGAGAAATTGTTAACGTATTCGTTTATTATTTAAGAAACACAATGTGCAAATGCTCCATCGATATTATTAACAATTTTATAATCGTGAGTAGTTCAAATCACGTATTTTTGGGTTTTTACTCCAGATATCTGAAACATAACTATTAAAAATCGGATAAAAATTATTATTTATAGAAATCACCCTGCGGATTACGGGATTCAAGATTAAATTTCTTCATGAAGCTCATTCAACTCATCTTTTATTCATAAATCATTGGTTTTTCTCAACAAATAAAAAACCAATTCCATGAAAAAATTCATTCGAAGCATTGAAATCTCAATGAAGACTCTTGTATAACTGAATACCACATTTGCAAGCAGAACGCGAATTAAGTAGTGTAATTCAAAATAATGAAGATTCACAAAAAATTCGGTTGATCGGAGGATTCCATCAATTTTGGTTTGCGTGGAACAATTATCGTCAATATCCGTTACTGGTGTCAATCGAAATCCAGTATTTTTCGTACTGAGAGTTTGAAATAAGGGTGAATATAAAAGATAATGAGAATGAGAAAACAAATTGGAGGATATATGCAAAAAATCAATAATCAACCGGAAAACTCATCAATTGTTGGTATTTATAGCGTCATATTTTATCATCCATGTCCATTATTTTTATATCAACCCTTATTGCGAAGTCTGTGTAAGAAAAATATTGGATATCTATTTAATCCAGTAGAGGATATTCGCATTTTGACGATTGATGTACCTACTACGCAAACCAAAATTGTGGAAACCCCCGATCAACCAAATTTTCTGAAAATTTTCATTTTAATACGAGACCTCAATATGGATTAGGCCTTCAGGGAAAACCAACTGAAAAAAACGCGCCTTTTACTCTTCGGTGGTTGAAAGGAGGAAGATTTTTAAAGAGGTGAAACAACTGTGAAACGTCTCTTCTCATTCAAAATATTATTTTAAATCATGCTACTTGATTAGCGTTCTGCATGCGGAAATGTTACTCAATTATACAAGAGATTTATTGAGATTTCAATGTATCACATGAATTCTTTTATGGAATTGGTTTTTGTGTTGTAAAAAACTAATGAGTTATAAATAAATAATAAGTTTTATTTGAGATATCGATATGTCCATAAAGTTAGCAGAGCCACTTGCACGGAAGTCAATGAAAACCATCTCATTAATTGTCGTATATTTGTCGAGAGTTAGTCGTGAAAGAAAAAAATTTGTCGCGCTTCTAGTTTTTTTTTAGGGGTGGCTCTGCTAACTTAATATTAGGTTAGCAGAGCCATTCTAAAATATGCATCGAATTCGATCAGAAATGTTATGAATAATTGTATAGTATATGTCGTAGACCTTCTAACATGAAAAAAATAGAAAAAATCATTTTTTTACAGCCTTTTTATAGGTTTTAATGGAATGTCTGGTTTCTTAGGAAATTTGTCAGATTCGGCAACACTGCATTGGTAAATTGATATTTCAGGTATATTTTTCATATCATTATTGACTGACATTTGGTTGTATATGTTAAATCTTCCATTTCCCGAGATGAACAATTGTCGTTTCAATGCTGAATAATGGAAATATTCCATTCTGACGGATATACTTCGACGTAACTTTGTGATACAAGAAAGTTGATTAGATGACCATTTTTTCTACCGGAAATGAGCTGAACGATTGAGGGACGACCAAAACATATTTGTCGTGAAAGAAAAAAAATTCGTCGCGCTCTTTGTTTATTTTAAAAGGGGTGGCTCTGCTAACTAAATATTAAGTTAGCAGAGCCATTCTAAAATATGCATCGAATTCGAACAAAAATGTTATGAGTAATTGTCGAGTATTTGTCGTAGACCATCTAACCTGAAAAAACAAGAAAAAATCATTTTTTTAAAGCTTTTTTCAGGTTTTAATGAAATGTTTTGGTTTCTTAGGAAATTCGTCAGATTCGGCAACATTGCATTGGTAAATTGATATTTCAGGTATATTTTTCGTATCATTATTGACTGACTGATTGACTGGTTGTATATTTTAAATCTTCTATTTCCCGAGATCAACAAATTCTCGACAAATATATGACAATTAATGAGATGGTTTTCATTGGCTTCCGTGCAAGTGGCTCTGCTAACTTTATGGACATAAAAAAATATGTAAAAGTTTCTAAGTATCGCTGAAATTCCTGGAATAACTCAAAAAGTAATGATCCAAACATGATGAAACTTGATAACTACTTCGAGATGCACGATCGTGTGCAAAATTTCATGACGAAAATAATTTTTTTCAAAGTGTTTTATATTATATTTTTCGGAGATTATTGTGTTTACAATCTACTTCAGCTTCATTCGTCGACAATTTGCTGGAGTAATTCTTCCAGAGAGGTACATTCTGTGGCATAAATTTTGGATTTCAATTGGCCCCACAAAACGGAGTTTTAGTGGCTTTGCTGATTGCATGATAAGTTCAGATCGAGGTGAATTATTTGCAAATATGTCGAAATATGCCTTATGTTTTTGTTTGTTCATTATTCATCTGGAGTTTTTCTATTCACAAGAACCATTCCTTTGTCTGATTTATTGAATATCCAACGGTTGAAGTAGATGACAAACAGAAACGCATACCATAGTTCGCAATTAAAACAGATATCGGTCGTCAAACACGCTCAATACCGATATAAGTAGTTGAGTTGCATTTAATTGAGCTCCATATCTCCACACATGTTTGCCGACGTTCAAGATCTATGTTAATTCCTCCTATTCAATATATCTGTTCGATCTTGAGAAGTGTATCGCGTTCCCTAATTAAGGAAAACCTGTGTGGCCTTGTCGTCCGTCCCACCTGGACATTCTGAACTTTTTCATCTTCCTCATAGATCAAATGGAATTATTGAGGACCGCAGTTAGTGGTGAAGTCATAATAGATAACGAGTATTTCAGACTTCGTCATTATAGATCATTTCAAAAATTCAAAAAAACATTTATATGACCTCAAAAACCTCCTAGCGCTCCTATAGTAATTTGTAATGTTGATTATTTTGTCAGAGTAGAATTTCTAACGAGGTGAGGGCCCACTATCACTTAATCCTAGCGATAGATAACACTTTTTGGACCGGTCAATTGAGATAGTAGTGTAAAACTCCAGTGAAGGACATAGCTATGTGAACCTGGCAATTGACCTTGAAATTTTCTCGTGAAAATTTTGTGATCGATTGTACACGGTAGGTACCCGATTGTACCACAAAAATTTTCGTTTGTACCCCTAAAGTTTTCTCTACACAGCCATTATAACTTTTGCACCCAATGGCACCCAAAAAAAAAATTCGAAATTTCCTCATGAAAACTTGGTGAAGGATTGTACCAGGTAGGTATCCGATTGTACCACTTTTATTTTTGCTGAAATCTCCATGGTTTTTTTTATACATCAATTCGAATTTTTTTTTTCTCTTCAACTCGTGATTTTCCGATAATTGATGGAATTTTTGTATGAAAATTCTGTGGTCGATTGTACCCGGTAGGTACTCGATTGTACCACAACAATTTTCGTTTGTACCCCTAGCGTTTTTTTTATACAGCCATTATAACTTTTGAACCCACCGGCACCCCAAAAAAAAAAATCGAAATTTCTTCATGAAAACTTGGTGAAGGATTGTACCAGGTAGGTACCCGATTGTACCACATTTATTTTTGCTGAAATCCCCATGGTTTTTTCTACACATCAATTCGAAATTTTTTTTTCTCTTCAACTCGTGATTGGCCGATAATTGATGGAATTTTTGTATGAAAATTCTGTGGTCGATTGTACCTGGTAGGTACTCGATAGTACCACAAAAATTTTCGTTTGTACCCCTAGCGTTTTTTTTATACAGCCATTATAACTTTTGAACCCACCGGCCCCCCAAAAAAAAAAATCGAAATTTCTTCATCAAAACTTGGTGAAGGATTGTACCAGGTAGGTACCCGATTTTACCATATTTATTTTTGCTGAAATCCCCATGGTTTTTTCTACACATCAATTCGTTCAATTTTCGTTTGCACCCCTAGCGTTTTTTTTATACAGCAATTATAACTTTTGAACCAACCGGCACCCCAAAAAAAAAATCGAAATTTCTTCATGAAAACTTATTGAAGGATTGTACCACGTAGGTATCCGATTGTACCACATTTATTTTTGCTGAAATCCCCATGGTTTTTTCTACACATCAATTCGAAATTTTTTTTTCTCTTCAACTCGTGATTGGCCGATAATTGATGGAATTTTTGTATGACAATTCTGTGGTCCATTTTACCCGGTAGGTACTCGATTGTACCACAAAAATTTTCGTTTGTTCCCCTAGCGGTTTTTTTATACAGCCATTATAACTTTTGAACCACCGGCACCCCAAAAAAAAAAATCGAAATTTCTTTATGGAAACTTGATGAAGGATTGTACCAGGTAGGTACCTGGTTGTACCATATTTATTTTTGCTGAAATCCCCATGGTTTTTTTTCTACATCAATTCGAAATTTTTTTTTCTTCAACTCGTGATTGGCCGATAATCGATGGAACTTTTGTGTGAAAATTCTGTGGTCGATTGTACCCAGTAGGTACCCAATTGTACCTCAAGAATATTTTGTTTGTACCCCTAACGTTTTCTTTATACTGCCATTAAAACTTTTGAACCCACCGGCACCCCCAAAAAAAAATCGAAAATTTTTCATGAAAACTTGGTGAAGGATTGTACCAGGTAAGTACCCGATTGTACCACATTTATTTTCGCTGAAATCCCCATGGTTTTTTTTGCAAATCAATTCGAAATTTTTTTTTTCTTAAACTCGTGATTGGCCGATAATCGATGGAATTTTGGTGTGAAAATTCTGTGGTCGATTGTACCCGGTAGGTACCCGATTGTACCACAAAAATTTTCGTTTGTACCCCTAACGTTTTTCTTATACGGCCATTGAGTTTTTTGAACCCACTGACATCCAAAAAAAAAAATTTATATTTTTTCATGAAAACTTGGTGAAGGATTACACTAGATAGGTACCCGTTTGTTCCACTTTCATTTTTGCTGAAATCTCCATGGTTTTTCCAACATATCAATTCGAAAATTTTTTCTCTTCAACTCGTGATTGGCCGATAATCGATGGAACTTTTGTGTGAAAATTCTGTGGTCGATTGTACCCAGTAGGTACCCAATTGTACCACAAAAATTTTCGTTTGTACCCCTAACGTTTTCGTTATACGGCCATTAGGACTTTTGAACTTGGTGAAGGATTGTACTAGATAGGTACCCGTTTGTACCACATTTATTTTTGCTGAAATCCCCATGGTTTTTTTTGCACATCAATTCGAAATTTTTTTCCCTTCAACTCGTGATTGGCCGATAATCGATGGAATTTTGTGTGAAAATTCTATGGTCGATTGTGCCCGGTAGGTACCTGATTGTACCTCAAAAATTTCCGTTTGTACCCCTAACGTTTTCTCTATACTGCCATTATAACTTTTGAACCCACCGGCACCCCAAAAAAAAATCGAAATTTCTTCATGAAAACTTGGTGAAGGATTGTACCAGGTAGGTCTCGATTGTACCACTTTTATTATTGGTAAAATCCCCATGGTTTTTCTTACACATTCGAATTTCTCTCCTCAACTCGTGATGGGTCGACAATCGCTGAAATTTTTCTGTTGGCGATTGTACTCGGTAGGTACCCGATTGTACCATTTCCATTTGTGTTTGAAACATTATTGTTGTCCCTACACACCAATTAAAAATTATTGAGTGGAAATTTGTGGTTCATTGTACCCAATTTCACCACAAAAATATTCGTTTCTCTACCCGAAGTTTTTTCTATACAGAGTGTTCTACAAGCTCTATGACAAACTTTGACTGTGCTTATTCTGAACATTTTTTTCCTATGAACATAGGTCTGATTCGTTCTCGTTTCGAAGTTACAAGCATTTGAAAAAATGTATTTCCATGTTTTGATCAAGTAGACCGACATAAAATATAAATATAAATGGAAAGGTCAGGGAGGACCAATACAATGGGCACCTCGTTCGTCTGATCTAAATCCTTTAGATTTTTATTTATGGGGACATATGAATCAGCTTGTTCATCATGTAGAAATCGAATCGCATCAACTATTACTTGATAGAATTCAAGATGCAGCAAACCAAATACGAAACGACCCAAATCTGATCCGCCGAGTAACGAAATCTTTAGTTCGTCGATGTGAAGCTTGCATTCAAGCCGAAGGTGGATATTTTGAACAATTTTTATAGTATCAAAATTTCCATTTATAATTATGATTTGAAAATGAAAATATAATTTTTCAAAGGCTTGTATCTTCTTAACAAAAACGAATCGGATATATGTTCATGGGAAAAAAAATGTTCAGAATTAGAACAGCTACTATCTGTCAAAGTTTGTCATAGAGCTTGCAAAACACCCTGTATAGGAAATGTGACACTAATTGTCAGCCCAAAAAACGGATTGAATTCTTCTGTTAGTATTCTGTGATCAGTTTTACCAGAAAAGAACCCGAGAGTACCTTTGATATTTTCATCCAAATACCCAATCGTAATAGGTTAGTATCGTATTTTTATTTGAAATGTGGGGTTTTTTTCAGCTTTTATAGAGTTCTCTCAGCGAACTATAAAATGCTGAATCAGAAAAAATGTATCCTTTTGCGCATTTGTTGCTAAGTAACATATTCTTTTCGCAACGGGAACTTCTATCTGGCTTTAGTTAGGTTCCTGTGTGTCAGAGAATTTTTAAATTAAAAACCCTTCTGGACCTGCTTCAGTTACTCTAGTATCGAAGCTGATATGAGTGAATTTTAAGACAATTTGTTATATCTACTTCAGAAAAACCTTGTCATTAAAACCAACGTGGATCATTGGGATTCTGGATATAAGGATATATATTATTATTTATTTTCACCGAATTATTATTATTTCCAACTGGCATTATGCTTGTTTTATGAACTATAGGTGTTAGAAATTCTTTTTTCCTCATACATACTTCTGAATTATTTTCTCAAATATTGAACGCGTTTCGAAAAAACGTCCCTACTCTCACCTTGGAATATTTGCATTACTGGAAATGGTGGAGTCCTCATGGCCGATTATAAACACAATAAATTCCGAAAGAATCAACTAAGAAACTCCATATTTGTACAGTAGCTTCGAACCTCAATGACGAAGGCCGAAATCCAAAATTTGATTTTCCCAATATTTCGAAAAAATTTCGTGGGAATAATTCGATTAGAAAATAACGGAATATAGAATATTTGAAAAAAAAATTTGAAATTTTTTCCTCAAATTGTGCTAATAACATGATCATCACGAAATTTTGCACAAAGTTGGCCGTCTGCATTTTCACACCTAAATTCCATCGATTATCGGCCAATCAGGAGTTGAAGAAAAAACAATTTTCGAATTGATGTGTACAAAAAACCATGAGGATTTCAGCAAAAATGAAGATGATACAATCGGGTACCTACATGGTACAAGCCTTCACCAAGTTTTCATGAAAAAATTTTTTTGGGTATCGGTGGGTTCAAAACTTATAATGGCTGTATAAAGAAAACGTTTGGGGTGCAAACAAAAATTTTTGAGGTACAATCGGGTACCTACCGGGTACAATCGACCACAGAATTTTCACACAAAAATTCCATCGATTATCGGCTAATCACGAGTTGAAGAAAAAAAAATTTCGAATTGATGTGCAAAACAAACCATGGGGATTTCAGCAAAAATAAACGTGGTACAATCGGGTACCTTCCTGGTAAAATCCTTCACCAAGTTTTCATGAAGAAATTTCTATTTTTTTTTTTTTTTTGGGGTGCCGGTGGGTTCAAAAGTTATAATGGCTGTATAAAGAAAACGTTAGGGGAACAAACGGAAATTTTTGTGGTACAATCGGGTACCTACCGGGTACCATTGACCACAGAATTTTCATACAAAAATTCCATCAATTATCGGCCAATCACGAGTTGAAGAGAAAAAAAAATTTCCAATTGATGTGTAAAAAAATCATGGGGATTTCAGCAAAAATAAAAGTGGTACAATCGGGTACCTACCTGGTACAATCCTTCACCAAGTTTTCATGCGGAAATTTCGAACTTTTTTTTTTTGGGTGCTGGTGGGTTCAAAAGTTATAATGGTTGTATAGAGAAAACGTTAGGGGTACAAACGAAAATTTTTGTGGTACAATCGAGTACAATTGACCACAGAATTTTCATACAAAAATTCCATCAATTATCGGCCAATCACGAGTTGAAGAGAAAAAAAAATTTCCAATTGATGTGTAAAAAAACCATGGGGATTTCAGCAAAAATAAAAGTGGTACAATCAGGTACCTACCTGGTACAATCCTTCACCAAGTTTTCATGCGGAAATTTCGAACTTTTTTTTTTTTTGGGTGCCGGTGGGTTCAAAAGTTATAATGGTTGTATAGAGAAAACGTTAGGGGTACAAACGAAAATTTTTGTGGTACAATCGAGTACAATTGACCACAGAATTTTCATACAAAAATTCCATCAATTATCGGCCAATCACGAGTTGAAGAGAAAAAAAAATTTCCAATTGATGTGTAAAAAAACCATGGGGATTTCAGCAAAAATAATAGTGGTACAATCGGGTACCTACCTGGTACAATCCTTCACCAAGTTTTCATGCGGAAATTTCGATTTTTTTTTTTTTTGGGTGCCGGTGAGTTCAAAAGTTATAATGGTTGTATAGAGAAAACGTTAGGGGTACAAACGAAAGTTTTTGTGGAACAATCGAATACCTACCAGGTACAATCGACCACAGAATTTTCATACAAAAATTCCATCAATTATCGGCCAATCACGAGTTGAAGAGAAAAAAAAATTCGAATTGATGTGTAGAAAAAACCATGGGGATTTCAGCAAAAATAAATGTGGTACAATCGGGTACCTACCTGGTACAATCCTTCACCAAGTTTTCATGAAGAAATTTCGATTTTTTTTTTTTGGGGGCCGGTGGGTTCAAAAGTTATAATGGCTGTATAAAAAAACGCTATGGGTACAAACGAAAATTTTTGTGGTACAATCGAGTACCTACCAGGTACTCGAGTACCTACCAGGTACAATCGACCACAGAATTTTCATACAAAAATTCCATCAATTATCGGCCAATCACGAGTTGAAGAGAAAAAAAAAATTCGAATTGATGTGTAGAAAAAACCATGGGGATTTCAGCAAAAATAAATGTGGTACAATCGGGTACCTACCTGGTACAATCCTTCACCAAGTTTTCATGAAGAAATTTCGATTTTTTTTTTGGGGTGCCGGTGGGTTCAAAAGTTATAATGGCTGTATAAAAGAAACGCTAGGGGTACAAACGAAAATTTTTGTGGTACAATCGAGTACCTACCGGGTACAATCGACCACAGAATTTTCATACAAAAATTCCATCAATTATCGGAAAATCACGAGTTGAAGAGAAAAAAAAATTTCGAATTGATGTATAAAAAAAACCATGGGGATTTCAGCAAAAATAAAAGTGGTACAATCGGGTACCTACCTGGTACAATCCTTCACCAAGTTTTCATGAGGAAATTTCGAATTTTTTTTTTTGGGTGCCATTGGGTAAAAAAGTTATAATGGCTGTGTAGAGAAAACGTTAGGGGTACAAACGAAAATTTTTGTGGTACAATCGGGTACCTACCGGGTACAATCGATCACAAAATTTTCACGAGAAAATTTCAGGGTCAATTGCCAGGTTCACATAGCTGAAGGACATCGGACCAAAGTTAAAAAATGGTGCATTCGCAGGGATAGATCCTTCATTTTATCAGTTTTGAGAATTTTTTTGAAATATTTGGAATCGTCGAAAGAGCTCTTGCTTCAGTTTACTTGTTATCTCCGTCTCGCAACTTTCTCACAAAGAAAACAAAATGTCGTCTGAAGTTTTGAATAACGAGTATAAGCCAGCCACGATTCAAACCTTATTCAATTGGTATAGTATAGAACTTTGAATTCATTAAGCCCTTTCGAAGCTGCAATTCATTGATTATGTAGATATGAAGTTGAGGCAAGTGGATTAGATTAACCACAGAAAAGTTACGTTTTTCATGTATAAGCTTCTTTGGTGGATTGTTATCGGAGAAAATCCAGTCTAGAATTTCTTATAACGGTAACTTCAGACTTAGTTACTGAATAGTTCAATCATGTCCTTCCACCTGGAAACATAATAACTCAATTATTCTTTTTGCCGGAATGTCTGTGATTTTTCGAAAAAATGTTTTTTTCAAAATTTACTGACTGTACGATCTCGACGAAATTTCGCGAAAAGTTACGCGTTGTTTTGCTCCAAATATCTGACAAGTTTCAATCCAAGCCCTCTAGTAGTTCCTGAAATATCAAGGAAATAATCTCAAAAGTTCAAATGACTTAAATTTCGAAACTATTTGGCCGATTTGTCCAATTACACGAACTTGAGCGCCACGTTAAAATGATCGACTTAATCTGGAAGTTTCAAGTCGCTAGCTGGCGTTGTTCAACGGTTATCGTGTAGTCGGCTGGATCGCCAGCCAGGCGAACAGATTCGATTTTGACACCGGATTTGTCATCAATTAGACCAACCTAGTCGTTTGAGTCCATTTTCGGCTCAAAATTCGGAAATTACAGACATTTGGAAAAAAGGACAGTACACTGTTTCCCAGAATATGCACGCAAAAATAAATGAAACTATATCTACCAGATTAAAATGATGAAAATTAATTCCAAGAACATTTTTGTCTTGTATTGTTATTCAAATCAGCAAACTCTTGAAAAAACGTCCTTCATAATAGAGCTTATCAAGAGGATTGACTCTCCTTGGCTTAAGGTTGAACTATAGTTGAAACTACAGTGCACGTCAAAATTATGGAACAAATTCATTTTCTCAGAAGAAAAATATTTGGCAACAAAATCCTGAAACAGGTCAAATTTTGTTTCACTTTTACCAAAATTATATGCATTTTTGAAGGACTTTTGTTGTACCCTGTGCCATCCCCATCAACCTTCTACATTTTTTGAATAGGGAAAGTAGGTCATGTGGTACCTTTTTGTCAAGGTTTCTGTATCTTCTTCACAGGCGTGCAGAAATTCTCAAGAAAAAAAATTTTTTTTTTGCCAAAATAAATTTCCAATGTCACTCTATTTTTTTCTCCATTAAAGGGTTCGTAGGGGTTGAAAGTTGTGCATGAACAAAACTGTAATGGTCGACTTTCATTCGGTGACAAATTTCATCAGGTACCATCGTCTCAAAGTAAATGAGCCAAGACAAAGTGCACATACTGAAAACCTCATCGAACTAACTAATTTTTCGAAAAAAAAATTTTTTTCTTGAAAATTCCTGCACGCCTGTAAAGAAGATACGAAGAACTTGCCAAAAAAGTACCACATGACCTACTTTTTCTATTCAAAAAATTTAGAGGGTTGATGGGTATGGCACAGGGTGCAACAAAAATGCATAAAGTCTCTTGAAGACTAACGGTAGAAATTCGAGCGTTCAATGAGTTAAAATCGACGTATGACCATAAAAGAAGCAGGTACCACCTCCGGTGCCGATAAAAATATGGCGGAAAATCGCTAATAAATTGCGATCGCTGCATTAAGTCAAATTAATCACGTTTATAAATTAATGCTGGTTGTAATGCATGTAGGTCGATTAAAAACGGATTTATGAACGATTTTTCTCGGGCGGCCGAGGCGATTCATTGCCACATCGATGATAAATCGACATGAAATTGAGGGTCTTCTTCTTCTCCGAAAGAAGAAGAAAAATGGCCTCGATTCTATTAAGAAATACTCAAACGACTTGCTGCAAATAATGAATTATGAATTCTAAGAGTTTGCGATGCTAAATCATGACGATAAAATGCGGAACTGAAAATTCTACAACAGATCTGACGTGAAGTCAGCAGCTTATGATCGCAGGTTCTAATTTTTTGCCAAAGCAGTCATCCTTTTACGTATTGACGCCGAAAAACGCACCTCAACTTCGATCAAGAACTAGTTTTCAATTCGATCCACTCTGTTTTTCGTAAAAAATAGGAAAATACAATTTTACATGTGTATATCTATGGAATCATTCGGGGATTCACCAATTCACCCACTGTTCCTACGGATATACCCAATAAAAAGTTTTATTAGCATAATCACAAGGACAAATATCCGTCAATTAATCAACAGATATTCCTCCTTGATCAGAGCTAATCATCCAATCAACCAAAACATCAACACCGAAGAAGCGGATCCAAGGAGAATGACTTCAGCTGTTTCACGTAGTTGTTACTGATCATCTTACCTTGGATAATCTCGATACTTGTTACCTTTCAGATGGACCACTGCAGTTTAACAACGTACAGGGCGCCATCTTCTGGGATTTTATTTTACAAATATTTCCGAAAATACAGATTGGATTGAATTCAAATCCAGTACTTGATTGAAAAATGACAGGTTGAAGATTAATGCAGAATTTCATTATGAGAAGATCGAAGAATATAGAATATTGTTGTTCCAATCCAATGATCATCACGAAATTTCTCACGAAGTTCAAATTTTTTCAAACTAGTTACCAAGTTTCGTTGTGATTAGACCTGCATGAACTACACTTACTACACTAACTCCACTGACTTCCAATTCTCAGTGCAGCTGAGTGAAGTCACAGATAACAGAATGAGTGGAGTTAGTGTAGTTCAATTCGTTCTATGATTCTCACTGAATAAAAATATATGATAGATGATTTTACTCAAATTCGAGATGACAGAACTCTTTGCTTTTTTTGTTTTCGCTACCACTTCGAGGTGATATGAATTTGTTGTAAAGTTTTCTCAAAGTCGTCACAGAAAAAAAATTCATTTTGAATAACGGTGAATAGAAATTAATTTCGTTGAAAATAACCACACATACACAAAAAAACACGCCTAACGAACCAGAGACAACGACAGACGTCTATGATTATAAATTATATTTACGCATAACTAGCACAGCAGATAACCTCACTCTATACATTGCACCCGTAATCTGTGACTACACTAACTTCTTACCCACTTCTGCAACGAACCGAGTACAAGTTTACAATAAAACACACCGAACAGTATCAGTGTAGTATGAAGAAAACGAACGATTTCCTGATAAAATAAAAGCACAAACAATCCAATTACATATTATGAAGCGTAATAATTGAAAAAAAAAGTTATGAGGATGAATCCATGAAGGAATAATAATAATAATAATAATAAGGAGAGTCGAAATTGCCCCAACGCCGAATTCAGTTCGTACGAATTCCCGCAAAAATGACCATAAAAGTATGAAGCTATCTATGCAACTGAAACTTTCACAACTGCTCGTCGATTTCGACACTGTTTCTTCTTCCTGACCGGAAATTTTTCGTCCCGCCAACGTATAATACATTGCTCAATATCAACAATACCAACCATCTGTCAAAAACTTTCAATTGTTCTATGAAAGACACACCTTTAAATATCATGACTAACGTCCAAAAATAAACCGCGTCGTCTTAAAGGTCAACAGAATAAAACGCCCGGTTTCGCATCGACGCAGAACAAGACATCACAACACAACAGTTTGACGAAGGACCAAGCTACCTATGTTTATTTTCGGGTTATTGTCGATAAATCTAATTTTAAAACTAACCCAGTCGAAGACGCCCACTCCACAAGAGAAGAAAGTTGTTTATTTAACGATAGACCATTGTAATCTGAAATTCGAGCAGTGTGTTCGATATTTACGAAATGCGAAGTTATGTGGAAACGGAATTGGGCTACATAATATATATGTCGATTGGTATAGGATTTGGTATGTTGTTCTGATTGAGTGAGAGTTTTTTGGACTAGGTCCTTGGAATACTGACAGTATTCTGTCGAAGATTTACTCACAACAGATTGGTCCGTGAGTCTTTACATTATTGTGGAACGGAATGGATTGGAATGGAACAGAAAGGAATTGGGGAGAATGAAATATAAAGAGCAGGAATGGAGTTTGATGAAATGGAACGAGATGGAATAAAGTGAAAAGGAATGGAATGGAAATTGGAATGGAAGAGAATTTGAATGGCGAATAATACAATGTAATGGTATGAAAATGGGATGGAATGGAACAGAATGTAATAGAATAAAATGATGTGGAAATGGAATTGGACCCAAATATCGATTGGTATAGGATTTGGTTCATTGTTCAGATTGAGTGAGAGTGTTTTGGATTGGGTTTTTGGAATACTGACAGTATTCTGTCGAAGATTTACTCACCACAGATTGGTCTGCGAGTCTTCATATTATTGTGAAACGGAATGGATTGGAATGGAACAGAAAGGAATTGGGTGAAATGGAATAAAAGGAACAGGAATGGTGTTTGATGGAATGAAACCAAACAGAATAGATTTAAATGGAATGGATAGGAATTAGAATGAAGAAGAATGGAATGTCATGGTATGGAAATGGGATGGAGTAGAATATAATGATGAGGAAATTGAATCGGGCTTATAATTCGAATGGTATGGGAATTGGTTTGTTGTTCAGATTGAGTGGGAGTGTTTTGGATAAAGTCCTTGAAATATTGACAGTATTCTGTCGAAGATTTACTCACCACATATTGGTCTGTGAGTCTTTATTGTGGAACGGAATGGATTGGAATGTAATAGAAGGAACAGGAACGGAGTTCAATGAAATGGAACTAAACGGAATAGAGCAAAATGGAATGGAATGCGAATTAGAATGGGGAATAATAGAAAGTAATGGTATGGAAATTGGATGGAGTAGAATAGAATACAATAAAATAAAATGATTTGAAATGGAATAAATTGGAACCTAATGAGGTGAAATGAAGTGGAAAAGAATAAATAAAGTGTTATATCGATTGAGATTATATGGAAACATTACTGGTCAATAAGTGTTTGTTCCTGCTTTGAAATTAAAACTTGCGACGAGTTTGTGTAGCAGTTGTAAAAATCTTTGATTTAACCAGTGGATTTCGAATTAATGATATTGGTTTTTTAATATCTCAACAAATGGAGATCGGATCAAGTTTGTAATCGAGGAAAATAACAATTTGAATATTTAGGCAATACTTGTAAGAGGAATGTCACTGGGACCATAGAGAAAAAAAAGAAAATCTTGATATCTTACCTTTTCTATCGAATGGAATTTCTTCACAGCTTTCGTCCCTATCTATGGGACATTTGTACACAACTCCCCCCGTACGTACTGGCTGATACCTTGATTGACCCTCTGGAGCACCAATAAGGACCCTGAAAGAAGACAAATATTTTATTGTTAATAAAGAACATTCAATTACAGAATATTTCATTGAATCTTTTTATATCTTTCCATACTGATATTTTCGAGTGGGGAACAATTATTGGGATGAAAATTTGTACTCAATGAAGAGTTTGGATATAAGAAAAATTCTAGAGAAGCACTGAAGTGTAGTTGGAAGCACTGGCAAGCCCAATTTCTTGGAAGAAAGATTTGTTTTCCATTTAAGATTTCAAGATTTGCTGTCATCACACTCACAGGGTTGCTAGAAATCATACCAACCGTAAAAAACTAACCTCTGTAAACCAAAGCTTACCTCTTTCTGCATTTTTAAATTTGCAACTGTATAAAAATAACCTTCTTCAAGTTTACCCCATTCTAAATTCAGGAAGGACTGTGCTTGAAAATGATTCCGTTTTGCAGATATTAAAATCTGAGAAAAATATATATAAAAATACTGAAAAATTAATTTATTTTCTACAGCACCGGGCTCGTAGGAATTGACCTTTAATGAAATCAACGTCGCAACTGTACAAGCTTGATATTGATCTTGAAATGAAGCAGGAAGTGTCCAAACAGAGAAATGTCCTTGACATACTCACCTTAACACAGAACCATCACGAGAGGGAAGTCGGAAAAATCAATTCTTACGGGTCAAAATGTGAATGTCACAAATAAGAAGCTTCTTCATCGGAATTAGAGCAGTAATTCAGCCTCTTTTTCCGGAGGTTTGGCTTTCGTAATTGAGCTAATTAACAAATATCGATTCTCTACCTATCTGATTGAGGTAAATTCTAGTATTTGGTTGAAAATGACAGGTTGATAGTTGATGCAAATTTTTTTTCAGATGATCCTCACGAACAAGAAATTCGACAATCTCTAGAGGTGAAAGCCACAATGATAGTTATACCGGGTGATTCATAGAGCGTATCTCGGAAACTGTTCATCCTATAACTTATGTTTGATCATTTTAAGGGATTTCCAATAATAGGTGTTATTTCGAATAGCCCGCTATTTCGGTAAATGTCACTTTTGAAGCTGTCATTTTTTGACACTTGACAAGTAGAAACTTCGCCATAAAGAAAAATTAAACGATACACGCTTCAACAAAGCATTGAAATTATTAAAATTCACTACAAAAATGGTAAAAATTTGGCAGAGACGGTTCGTAAAACTCGAACATTTTTGGGTCGTCGTGAAGCACCTTGTCGGACCGCAATAAAGAAATTGGTGGAAAAATTCGAGCTGTTGGGACAAGTTAGTGATGTGAAGAATAAAACCCGTACACGTCGCTCAAGAACAGCATAGAATATTGCTGCTGTAGCCGAAAGTGTTGAAGAAAACCCAGGTTTGTTCATTCCTCGTCGTTCTTTGGAATTAGGCATTCCACAAACGTCATCATTACACCGTATTTTGCATGAAGATTTGGGTCTTAAGGCTTATGAAGTTCAGTTAACACAACAACTCAAGCCGGCCGATCCTCAACAACGTCGTGTCTTTGCCGATTGGGTCGTTGAAATGCATGAAAATGATCCGGAATTCCATCGAAAAATCATCTTAAGTGATGAGGCCCATTTTCACCTCTGTGGCTTCGTCAACAAGCAAAATTGTCGCATCTGGGACTCGGACAACCCGAGAGTTATTGTTGAAAAGCCTCTCTATCCTCAACGTGTGAATGTTTGGTGCGGTTTATGGTCCGGCGAAGTCATTGGACCTTTCTTTTTCGAAAATTAGGCTGGAGCAACAGTAACGGTGAATGGATTGCGCTATCGAGAGATGATTAATGACTTTTTATGGCCGAAATTGGATGGTATTGATCTGGACAACGTTTACTTTCAACAAGACGGCACTACGTGCCATACAAGCAACGAAACCATTGATCTTTTGCGGGAAAAGTTTCCGGACTGTGTTATCTCTCGAAGAGGTAATCACAATTGGCCACCGAGATCTTGTGATTTAACACCTTCCTTTGGGGCCACATGAAAGAGAAGGTCTACGCCAATAGCCCAGCGTCGATTCAAGACCTCAAAAATGGAATTCGTGAGGCTATCGAGGACATAGGGCAGCCACTTTGCGATTTGGTTATGGAAAATTTCATTAAAAGCATATGGTCCTGTAAGCGTGGTCGTGGTGGTCATTTGCCTGATGTTATTTTCCACCATTAACGGCATAGCTTCTTATTTATAATGAAATAAACATCCGATTATTTATATCGAAGAATGGCATTTTTCTTTGAATATCAAAATAACACCTCTTATTGGAAAACCCTTTATAAGGGGTTGATAAAAAAATGAGAATTGTTTTTTTGTATAGGATAACCAGTTTCCGAGATACAGCCGGTGGCCACCCTTAATGAATCACTCACTATTAGTTATATTGTAGCGATAATGCTTGTCAGCTCACCGAACAATGTGAGCAAATGAACGTCTCCCTCTTTCACTTATTTGACTAACAAGCTGTCATAAAATAGGTAAACAGAGAAGTGGGTCAGGTGGTTATGGTCCATTATATACTGACCTCACAACAAACCATCCTTGTTATGGAATAAAAATATCTGTTTGAATAGTTCGCCTCGAATGATCTCTTGTCCATATAAAGATTGAGCATTGTGGATTGATGACTTAACAGATTCGAAGAGCTATTCGAAATTATTTATATTGAAAGATGAATCAGGGTTGATTTCACATATGAGGGGATAATGAGATGAGAAATTAATATACAGAGTGGCCCATAAAAAGTGGATGGAAAGAATGCGGAATATACAGAAAAGGGTTATCTATCTGTTGTGATAAAAAAATTTTTAAGATAGTCTTACTTTTTCCCAATTAATTTTCTCAGTTGATCATTGCGGTATTTATTCATTACCTCAATATCAATAGCACTGAAAATAATTATAATATCGATGTTGAACGTTGCTGATAAATGCTGAGATGAATAAATAAATAAATAAATAAATCTCTTTATTCCACAATAATTCACAAAAATTATAATGAAATGGTGTCATAACAAAAGTAAACCTTAAGCTAGGGTATCTACTCTGAAACCAAGAAATCATTCAGACTGTATTCAAAAGTGTTGGTTCCGAATTCATAAGGTATTTATTAATTTTTTTTGAAACTACTAGCGACTCAAGTTGATTCTGGTAACTGTTATAGAATTGAATACACTTATAAGGCTATATTAAGACTGGTACTTTTTCAAAGTTCACTTCTTCGTTGTGAGAACTGGACTCGTGCTCTACGAGACATCAATAAATTCTCTTTTTCACTGTGATTTCAAATTGGTGGTCACATTGATCGAATCGCTCTTCAATGAAGAATGCCACCTTTAAGTTTCAGCCAAATAGGGTCTACAGAACAATGAACAAAAAAATTAAAGAGTCCTCCTGCATTCTGTTAGATGGATAAAGTTATTTTGCTCATTGTTCTGTAGACCCTATTTGGCATTTTACATTGGATCGCGATTCGATCTATGTTTAGGAAATATCGGGAAACTGAAATTTTGAAAGGGTATATCTGCGGAATCATTCTATAGTTTTTACTAATTCGCCAATTCGGCCTTCGTTATTAAACTCCAAACTTACTCTACAATTATCAAGTTACCGAGTAGATTCTTCCGGAAGTAATTCCGTTCACTAAGCCGGCCGTAAACACATTAACTTCAGGGAGAATCGACATAGGGAATATTTGTAGAGTAGGTTTTCAGTTTAATGGTCGAATGCTTAAATAGGTTGAAGTCACCTATTGTTCTTTAGATACTTATACCCATTTGAAATTTTGGATCGAATTGCAATCTAGTACTTGATCGAAAATTATAGCTTGAGGTTCATGCAGAATTTTGTGAGGACCATATGAGAAAAATCTGCGTTTGACAGGGTCAATACTAGTACAGATCACCGCTTTGGCAATGGAACAAGCACGTAAGAGCTCCTGACCTCACGTCAGTGCTTTTCTAGGTTTTTTGATATTTAGATGTTAGAAGAAACAGATAGAACACAACAGACAGAATGACCTTTGATCTACATTTCCCTCTCATTCGACGTGCTGTTACGGGACAGCTGAATTAGGTTGCAGATCTAATTCAGAACCTTGTTCTTCCAGAAATTCAAATCAATTCTCTCAACTGAAGCTGGTTGTTCTTTCCTTCTTTCAGAGAATACAAGAAGGAAATTTTTGGCTCTGTAGAAGATGATCTAGATATTACCTGAAGGCTACTACAGGAAACAGGAGCTCCACCTTCTCCTGAATGAATCATGCAAATTGGCACGAGCTCAAAGAGCATTTTATATTTAGATCTGTGGTGAATCCGAGCGAAATGTTCGAATATCTAGTTCAGAAACGTTGGTCGGTTTCAATGTCTATGAAAAATCGAGTACGATGGATTTTCTGTTTGTTCAGACGGTCCCAACGGAAACAAACTCCATAGATACCTTGAAAACCGAACTTTCCTGAAATTTTGTGGCAATTGGAAAATATTGTGAGTGGCGAAATTCCGGTTCCTTTGACTGCCATTCTCCATCCATGTTTATGTTCAAAAATGGTTTTTTTTTAGAGGTATAGAACTTTAAAATGGAATAAAACAAGGATGAATTTTCAAAATTGTCATGAAAAATTCACTTTATTCAAAAGATAATCTTTTGGCATTATAATTAAAATATAATTTTCGGCATATGACCGCCACGACTGGCTCGGACGTAATCTTATCTGGAGGTCCAATTTTCAATCACTTTTTCCAACATTTGTGGCCGTATATCGGCAAAAACGCGGCGAATGTTGCCCTCTAAGTGGTCTATCGTTTCGGCCTTATCGGTGTAGACTGTGACTTCACATACACCCACAGAAACTAGTCTAGCGGAGTTAAATCGCACGATCTTGGAGGCCAATTCACGGACCCGGAACGTGAAATTATACGGTTATCACACGTTTTCCTCAGTAAATCAATTGCAGCACGAGCTGTGTGACATGTTGCGCCGTCTTTTTGAAACCACAGCAGCTGCACATCATGGTTGTCCAATTGAGGTCTGTAATCATGGCTCTATTGCGGTCACCATCTACTGTAATGTTCTGATTCGTGTCTTGCTCTACGCTACACTCTACAGCAGCAATTGCTTCTTCTGTTCTCACTGTACGACGTCTCTGTGGATGCGTATTATCAGTTAGAGTAAACGTGGTGCGGAAACGGTCCATACTTAGTCGAATTAATTGCTCTGATGGACGATTATGTTGACCTTTAAATGGACTTAAAGCGCGATACGTATTTCGAACAGAACCATTATTTTCAAAATAAATTTGCACAATTTGGAAGCGTTGTTCAGGCGTCAGTCCATTCATGTTGAAATGCCAGACCAAACTAAACACGAATCACTTGACAGCTGAAAAAATGACCGCCAGTTAAAACAGTGTTGCCAACCTAAAGTTCTATACCTCTAAAAACACCCTTCATTTTTGTTTATTCTTTTTCGGAGTTTTCGTGCCGGAGGCCGGCTTCAAACTCAATAACACGTTTCTCGACGACGAGAGAATAGTCAACATCTTCCTGGGGCGCTATTTTCGAGTCATCCGAATCACTTTCGCATGCGAAAGTGAGGTCTAGCTTCGGCCAAATGTGACAGTTTGGCAACGTGTTGTTTTTCCTTAGAATTTGTATTTGTAGGCAATCCTTATTACATGCCCGAAGCTGACATGATATTCAATGTTTTTGATGGATTTTACAGTTTGAAATTGTTTTTATGGGCACTCCTTTTGATTTAATAATTATTGCTGTCCTCTTGTGAACTAATATTAGTGATGAAGTGAATATCCGAAAGTTGATGAACGAAAGACGATGTGGATTAAAGCCTTGTTAAACAATAATTGAAGGTAGGATATATATTGTACCCAAATTCGAATGGATATATCGTCACCTGAATATCTAAAATCAATTACTCAAAGCTTCAGGAATTGAATTATGCTGTGAATATACTATATATGAGGTGTCGAATAGCAGTTTCGGCACAAGGTGTAAACGCAGACTTTTAAATGTCTACAATCTTAGGAATACTTTGAAGGCTCAAGAACTGTTGGTAATTTATATGTACAAAATATTGGAAACAATATCAAAATGAATGAGGCATATACAATATGGAGTGTTTCATTTAAAAAATCATGGTTGAACTGAATGTTCTGAATACTGAAAAAAGCATTTTAAATACCTTATTTGAACTTTGTGATCGCAACAGAAGTTGCATGTATAGTTAAATTGAACTCGAATGGTAATTTTGTAGATACTCAGTTCATCAGAAATCCACTTCAACTAGATTAATTAGTTTCAGTTTGAGCTCATTTGCAGGAGAATTCGAATTTTTTCCCAAATTGAGGTTTTCTCAAAAATGAATGGATTTTTTTTCGGTTTAAATACAGTTGATTAATATTATACAGGGAAAAATTGTTGGAGAATATTTACAAGAGCAATGCAATAAACAATAATTTTGTTGAACGTGTTCTATATAAATAGTTGAGTTTTGGTGAATTGAAGTGAAAACTTTGGTGGAATAACTGAAAACTAATGAGAATCCTATATACAGCGCCGAAAATGTGAAAAATTAAAACGGTAGTTTATCAGGAATCAATAAAAGTTTTTTCTGGGTCAACTATTCTACCCGGAAAGAAAGTTTTTTTGAACAAAATTTGAAATTTTTTATTGAGTATGGATAAGATACTTTTTTAGTGCGTGAAGTGAATAGATTTGTTCTATGGATTAATACACGGTTTTTGAAATAGAGAAAATTAGTGAATCCGCATGCGGATTTGAATCCAGCTGCCTCGACCCATCCGATGTATTTCAGTCGAAAACGAAGCTATGCGAAAGTTCATTTACTGCTGCGCAAATGCATATGAGTCATTTTTGTACCGTGCAAAGTGATCATCACACCTAAAAAATGAGGCATTTGATCATTTCCCCCTTTTTTGTGGTCATTCGGCTTTTTTTATATTCAAAAGATATTTTAGAGTTCAGAATAATCATTGAAACATTCAAAATTATAATGAAAAAGGTGTTTCCGTGAATAAATCTTGCCAAGTACACCGTGAACACCACGTTGCCAAACTGTCGCATGGCCGCGAGAGCTCGTAGACGAATTGAATTCGGATGAGCTCGTAAATAGCGCCCCTGAATACGTGCCTGATCCCAGCGTCCTCGAAGGACGTTCTCCATTCGGTAAAACTTGGCGATCGATGGAAAAACTCGTTTTTTAGCGATTCCGTCAAGGGACAGATCTTATCCTCCGGAGATGAAGAAACGTCAGGCAGTGATCGTTGCTACCGCATATAAGGCTGGCTAATTGTAAAGTATCATAAGTTCCAGGAGCTGAAAAATAAAAGTGGAATCGCTAAACGTGCGACGAACGTAATTGGGCAATTGAAACGCCATCAATTTGAAGCTGTTGCTGCTGGCTGCAGCTCTTTCGTTTTCGCTTTACATCGAGGATAAGGATAGCTGTGGGAACTAGCAACTAGGTAGGTACTGAGTCGCCGTATGGGAAAAAAACCTAGATAAGCACTGACTTGAAGTCAACAGCTTTCACGCGCTCGTTCACATCGCGAAATGGCGATTCGGAAACATAAAAATTTTCAAGAAAAAAAAAATTTTTTCGAATGTTTCTATTGATAATTTTTCTGATTGGCAGTGTCATCTTTCAACCAAGTTTTATTTCGATCAGATAAATATTTTTCGAGTTATTGAAAAATCATAATTTCAAATGGCTGAAGCACAAAAACCATTTGGCAGATTTGGCCCATTAACGAACTCAACCGAGATAGAGAGATATTGCAGTGTCAAATTTGTGTCACGTTATTAACGCAAACGTTATTTTTGACATCTAAGCATGCGCAGATTCAGTTTCAGAATAACGCGACGTAAATAGCGTTAGCGTCTTCCGTTATTTACGGAAAATTACGAGCCGCAATTTACGTTGCGCTATTCTATATCGGAAGGAATCCTTAAGCTTCGGGCTCTTCTGGCCCCGATCACTGTCATAGAAAAGCTGTTTGTTAATATGTTTTTCGGAATTAATTACACAACTTCCTCAGATTTTTCAAATCTATTTTACAATACCTCTTACACACAATAACTGATATTAGACAGTTAGATTTATTAGTGCTACCTAAGCAAATTTTTCTATAAATAGGTATTTGTTACTTTTTCACGAATTAAGAAATACTTTTGGAAGCAACATGAGGGGTTGGAAATTAGAAATAGTTTGAACCATGCCAATTATATTGTGTAATATAACTATTTCCACTTCTGCATTAGCACCACGTGAAATTACCGCGTCCGATTCCATTTTCATTTTGTCCAGAATCAAAAAACTAATGCAGAAATGCAAATTATAAAGCTTTAGAAGTTTAAACGTTAGTTTGTAACACAAAAATCTGACGTCTCACATAACCTAACCAAACAAACTGATAACTAACGTAACGGTAACAAAAACGTGTCGCAATACATCTACTTCTGGAACGACCGTTAAATCCACGTTAACCACCAAAACGTTATACAGGGTCTTTCACGAGGAACCTCACCCATATTTATACGGGAAACTACTGAACGTATTTTCATGAAATTCAGCACTTATAAGTACTTCACGATGCTGATGAAATCTAAAATATTTTCAAGGCATGAGCACCTCCGGTTTTTCCGGAAATGACGTCAACTTCCGTTTTTCAAATTAGAACACCATTTTTTTATTGCAGAAATAGATTCCTTAGAAAATTTCAATTTATTTTGATGTAACATTTTTCAGTTTTGGTTGGAAAATTCTCTCTGAGCGGGAAAATTCGAAAAAAAAATCGAAAATAGAGCTCCGCTGAAACAAGAATAACTTCGAGGTTTTTGGATGGAAAATTTTCATTTTTGGGATTTTTCAAGATGTAAGATTGATGTATCCACTTTAAAAATCGATATCGTGATTCATGATACAGGGGGTGCAAAAATCGCTTTCAAAGTTAGGGATGACAAAATCGTGAAAAATCAATTTTTTCAAATTGGAACCCCATTTTTTTATGGCAGATATTGAATCTACGTTAAAAAATAATGTGAGTGTATGCATCACACCCTTGCCCTAAAGTGGATATTTTCTGAGTTATTCACAAAAAACTGTTTTTCGTCTTGAATTTTCAGCTATTTCTTTTCCCTTCACGCCAAAAAGATGACATTTTCAGGAACTGTTACTTAAACCATGTTTTAGATTTTACTACCCTAATATGCAAGAGAAAAAAGTTACAGGTTGTTCCTAAATAGATGGCGAATTTGGATTCGAATTTGTATCGGAAACCTCTTTATTTCAACTAATCGGCCATCGGTTTTCTCTCCAGTGATAAATAAATAATTCCTTATGAATCATATGCAAAAACTTACCATGTTTTACATTATTTTTTTTTAATGATAGATATCATTAATTATTATACATCTGCCAAATTCCTCTTTATTCAGTAGCATTTTGTGTTTACTATTAATTTGGTGATAATTCGTATTAAGTTATAAAATCGATCACTATGCCTAATTTTACCAATGAAGATTATTTAAATCTCATTCTACTTCATGGAGAATGTAATAAAGTTGTAGATAGAACGATTCGACTGTTCATTGAGAGGTTTCCTGACCGACCCAGACCAACGAGAGATACCATTAACAAAACCATGACAAACTTGAGAAATGTCGGATCTTTCGTTAAGAAAACTACACACAGAGAAAAAAGTGTAGTAGAAGATGAGAACAACGAAATTACAGTTCTTGCATATTTTCGTGTGAATCCTCAAAATTCTCTCAAAGATGCCGAGATTGATCTGGGATTATCTCAATCGAGTGTTTGGAGAATATTAAAAAAAACATAAAATGCACCCATATAAATTCAATAGGATACAGCATTTGAAGGAAACTGATTTCGTCAGGAGAACAGAGTTTTGCGAAGCTATGATGATTCGATTTCAAGAGAATGAAAACTTTTTGGACTGTATAATTTGGACAGATGAATCTAAATTCACAAAGAATGGTTCTTTCAATAGGCATAACAGTCATTATTGGGATGAAGAGAACAACCACCACTTCAGACAATGGAACTTTCAAGAGACCTGGAGTTTCAATGTTTTTTGCGCCATCAAAAATAATGCAATTCTCGATGTTCACATTTATGATGGGACTTTAACTGGTAAGATAGAACACTACACATGTTTGCATTATTTAAAGAATGTTCTCCCTTAGGAGATAGATATTCTGACATATTGACTCAAATAATTGAGCCGCTAGTACAGAACCATAATGACTTATGGTATCAACAAGATGGCGCGCCTCCACACAATTCACTCAATGTGTCAAATATCCTCTACAGGCTATTTGAAGATCGATGGTTGGCGAACAATGGTCCACATCTTTGGCCACCACGTTCTCCCGATTTAACTCCTTTAGACTATTATGTTTGGGGTAGGATAAAAAATATTGTCTACTCAACTCCCCTGACTGATAAAGAGGACTGCATAGAACGAGTCAGAAATGCGTTCAGGTTTGTTTAGATTTTTAGATTCATAGTTTTGAAACTCAATTTGGTTTTTAAACACTTTTGCAGATCTCTTCCTCCCGATGAAATAAGAAGAGCAACGCACGAAGCATTCCTGAGACGTATAAATAAATGTCTAGAAATTAACGGTCAAAACTTTGAGCATCTTCTCTAGTTATAACTGCGAGAGTTTGCCATGGTTCTCCTAATAGTAACTTGAAGTCGGTTTCAAGAAGGAGTGAAAAATCTACAGCATGGTTCAAATAACAGTTCCTGAAAATTTCATCTTTTTGGCGTGAAGGGAAAAGAAATAGCTGAAAATTCAAGACGAAAAACAGTTTTTTGTGAATAACTCAAAAAATATCCACTTTAGGGCAAGGGTGTGATGCATACACTCACATTATTTTTTAACGTAGATTCAATATCTGCCATGAAAAAATGGGGTTCTAATTTGAAAAAATTGATTTTTCACGATTTTGTCATCCCTAACTTTGAAAGCGATTTTTTCACCCCCTGTATCATGAATCGCGATTTCGATTCTTAAAGTGGATACATCAATCTTACATCTTGAAAAATCCCAAAAATGAAAATTTTCCATCCAAAAACCTCGAAGTTATTCTTGTTTCAGCGGAGCTCTATTTTCGATTTTTTTTTCGAATTTTCCCGCTCAGAGAGAATTTTCCAACCAAAACTGAAAAGTGTTACATCAAAATAAATTGAAATTTTCTAAGGAATCTATTTCTGCAATAAAAAAATGGCGTTCTAATTTGAAAAACGGAAGTTGACGTCATTTCCGGAAAAACCGGAGGTGCTCATGCCTTGAAAATATTTTAGATTTCATCAGCATCATGAAATACTTATAAGTGCTGAATTTCATGAAAATACGTTCAGTAGTTTCCCGTATAAATATGGGTGAGGTTCCTCGTGAAAGACCCTGTATAGCGCACCGTAACAACATAACGCTTGCGCTACTGAAAAGTTGCAATATCTCTCTATTCAGGATCTTAACCTAATCTGAAATCAAGACTCTAGGTCCTTCTTTTCGAAAGTTACAGCGCACACGGCCGGACGGACAGAATCAATTTTGACCACGGATTCTTCATCAGTGGCTGTAATACAAAAACCATTCGGCCGATTTGGACCATTAACGGACTTAACTGAAATGTTCAAAACCTAACCTCAAAGAAGACCTTGGAACATGACAGATTCCAGTCTGTATAACTAAGAAATGTAAGGTTAGTTCAATTTTACTGTCAGATAACTTCGCAACGTTGTCTTTCTACATAAAGGGGGTAGTAATTACACCTCTAACAGTTACAAACCCTAGAGTTCTTTATATATAAAGATATGTCGTAATCGACAAAGCCACGCGACTTGTTTTGACCTTGACGACCTTTCAAGGGTGCCAATCTGGCTCAATTTCAGTTACATAAACTTGATAAACTTGTAGAGGTGAATGAATGAATTATTCATAGGTTGAACATAAGATGCATAGAAGATAAGGTGAATTCAAAGATGCGCTTTTGTTTCGCCAATGTTGGGGAATTCGCTAGAATTCGTTTTTTCCAATGAAGGTGGCGCTATTTGAAAATTAGGACCGTTCGTCAAGGAAACTGTCTGTCAGAACTGAATTGACATCAGACAAGATATTTAATATAGGGTAAAAAATATCTGGATGAATCAATTTCTACCATATTATGTTTTGCATAACTTTCAGTGGAATATATTCAAAGAATTCAATTTAATTTTTGGCTAATACACTATCTCACGACGTTTTACTATAATATAGTAAGCGAAGAGTGAAATTATTAGGTAAGCAATGTGAAATTATTTTACAGAATCTACTGATACATCGATATCATGAGATAGCTTGTTCAAATATAATATTTTGCACATATACAATGGAATGTGGTGGGGAAGAAGTTTACGGGAGTTGATACAGAACAAGCATCATCCCTACTTTAAGTCAGACTGTGACCTATCAAGAATTGGAGTTTCACAGAAAATAAAAACTCATTCAATAGGACATATCATAAAACCAGTTCAATTTGAGTTCTTTCCTATTTAAATTCATAAGGTTCACAATTAGAAAGCAGGAGTTTTACTCAATGGTTAATTTTATTTCATCGGATTTGAAAACTGAGCTTTTCTAGTAGCACTCGATAGTAGCATATAGTAGTAAATTTCAATTTCAAGTATAGGGTTTTCCAATAATAATACCGCTATTTCGGTAGATGTCAGTTTTGAAGCTGTCATTTTAAGACATTTGACATGTAGAAACTACGCCATTAATAAAAATGGAACACGCTTCAACAACGCATTGAAATAATTAAAATTCACTATAAAAATGGTGAAAATTTGGTAGAGACGGTTCGTAAAACTCGAACATTTTTGGGTCGCCGTGAAGCACCTTGTCGGACCGCAATAAGGAAATTGGTGGAAAAATTCGAGCTGTTGGGACAAGTTAGTGATGTGAAGAATAAAACCCGTGCACGTCGCTCAAAAACAGCCGAGAATATTGCTGCTGTAGCCGAAAGTGTTGAAGAAAACCCAGGTTTGTCCATTCCTCGTCGTTCTTTGGAATTAGGCATTCCACAAACGTCATTACACCGTATTTTGCATAAAGATTTTGGTCTTAAGGCTTATAAAGTTCAGTTAACACAAGAACTCAAGCTGGCCGGTCATCACAAACGTCGTGTCTTTGCTGATTGGGTTGTTGAAATGCATGAAAATGATCCGGAATTCCATCGAAAAATCATCCTGAATGATGAGGCCCATTTCCACCTCGGTGACTTCGTCAACAAGCAAAATTGTCGCATCTGGAACTCGGAAAACCCGAGAGTTATTGTTGAAATGCCTCTATATCCTCATCCTCAACGTGTGACTGTTTGGTGCGGTTTATGGTCCGGCGGAGTCATTGGACCTTACTTTTTCGAAAATGAGGCTGGAGCAACAGTTACGGTGAATGGATTGCGCTATCGAGAGATGATTAATGATTGTTTATGGCAGGAATTGGATAGTAATGATCTGGACAACGTTTAGTTTCAATAAGACGACGCTACGTGCCACACAAGCAACGAAACTATTGATTTCTTGCGGAAAAAGTTTCCGGACCGTGTTATCTCTCGAATAGGTGATCACAATTGGCCACCGAGATCTTGTGATTCAACACCTTGCGACTTCTTCCTTTGGGGCCACGTGGAAGACAAGTTCTACGCCAATAGCCCAGCGTCGATTCAAGACCTCAAAGATAGAATTCGTGAGGCTATCGAGGACATAGGGCAGCCACTTTGCGATTTGGTTATGGAAAATTTCATTAAAAGGATATGGTCCTGTAAGCGTGGTCGTGTTGGTCATTTGCCTGATGTTATTCTCCGCTATTAACGGCATAGCTTCTTCTTTATAATGAAATAAACATCCGATCATTTATATTGAAAAATGCCATTTTTTTGAATATCAAAATAACACCTCTTATTGGAAAACCCTTTATATAAAATTGTTAAACAATTCATGTAGGTATATTACACAAGGGACCAAGAAAAATGAATCACATTCAATGGTGAAATTAATATGCATAATTATTGGGGGCTGATAAATTGATCCTCGATTATGAATTATAAAAAGAATGATATGCTTCCGAGTATCATGAAGTTTATACCTCGTACACATATGATTCTGTCTTTTTTTGAATTCCTATTTCCGCATATAAATGCACTTCCAAACGAAATACAAAAATAACTCATTTAAAAGTATATGATGATCTACACAATTCTTCGAAGCTAACACAAAAAGATTTCACGCACTCATCAATAACTAAATTATAATCTGAGAAAACATAAATAAATTCAGAATGAAAATTGCCGAATTCCCATTAATAGTGTCATGAGCTCTGATTGGTCGAATGGTGGCGTTGGTGTCGGTGGCGAGAGTATGAAATACAACCGGTTTCCCCAGTTTGGTTTAAAGATTTAGTAGGAAAACAAATAAAAATAAGAGCACCATTTTTTTTGCATCCTAGTTGAAGAATTCCATTTTGACAGCTCTATTTTTTACACCAAATAATAATTCTTACGGAGTTTTGCTAATCAGCATTCCAGCAGTCTCACCTAACAAATCTAAATACCAAACGGTTACATTCTACCGCAACTAGAAATACCAAAAAATAACGAAAGCCTGCTCTGTCCAGTCCAATTCCTCGACAAAAATGTATCTGGTAATATTGATACAACCTTGTCGCTTAACATGGCTTACGTAACTCGCATACATTTTACTCTACGGCCTGTTAAACATATTAATTAGAAGAGTGTCTCGTAGGAATCGTGGCCCGAGAACAACACCTACATCTTTGATCCGCTGATGGGTTAGCAGTCGGTCTGGTATTCGGTAGGGATCATTCCTTGGATCACGAAACTCCCACACAGGAGCTGGAGAGATTCGATAGTCTACAAATGGCCATGAGTGCCTCCTTTTATGAAAGTAATAACAATGATGTTACCGGTAAGGTAGGGACCTGTGAGTGGGTACTTGAATTATTGTTGTTGCTAGATATTGCTAGATTTTCGAGGAGTTCGAGATTTGACTGGCAAGGCAATAAATCGAGGGCTCTTATAAAATTATTCAACGCAAATAGGAGGAGTATCAATCGAATCAACTTCGCTGAAGAATGTTGTGGGAAATTCCGAAAGTAGTCGGGATAATTTGGAGTTTTCTCACAAGGATTTGTGGTTTTGAACATATGTTCTGATATCTTCTATCTTTATCGCTTTGAATGCATTTTCAGTTTTTAATTTAACTATGAAATGCATACAGGGTTGTGCGTTAAAATTGTGTATTAATTTTACCCAAATATTTCTGTTACTGAATAGAACCTTTTGAATGCGCTTGTTCTAGGCAACAGCGTGCTATCGTTTTGACAATGGGGGTTTTAACTGAATTTGGGTTATTACTGCAAATGCAAATTTGAACATAATTATTATGCGTTGGATTCATCATTTTCCCAAATTACCTTCAGAAAGTATTCAAAATCAGATTTCAAAATTGGGGTATGGGATTTGCCAGGCATGCATGAAGTGACAACGTTGTTTAGTAGAATTGCTTTTTCTGCTATAGAATAATGCAATATTTAATCCTATTCTGTGGTACACACGTGTTCTTTGTCAATATAACCAAACAATTTCCGTTTGCGATTTGTCAGTAATATGATAGTATGACAGTCTGTGCTTTTCTTTTTCTATTCCTTGGTCATTGTCTTCTACTCTAACCAGATCGAAGTAAAGCTATCTCTGTTTTTCTAAGCAAAGTAACACATTTGACGTCCTTTTTTTGTCGAGAAAGCTGAATTCGACGTTGTCATATCGTGCACTCATGACAAATCCCTTTAAATGCAAATCCCTATTTTTATTTTTCAGTTTTATGTGATCAAACTTTTTTTTCAAAAATATAATATTGAAATTATATGTTTGAAATGTGATGTTCTAGAGGTTTTTCATGAAAAAAACTGTATTTTCGTTTAAAGGAAAAACCCCCATTGTCTGTTATTTTCGAAAGTTTTCCCGAAAATGGTCTTAGACGACCAGGTTGGATTGATGAAGAACCTGTTGTCAGAATCGTGGCCATCTGTATAGTTTGAGAACGAAATGAGTAAGCGACTTGAAACTTTAAGGGTAGTGCACTTAAAATTGCGACGGTTTAGTTTGTTAATGGGCAAAATCAACTAAATGATTTTGGGGTTATACTCATTTGAGTTTGATTGAAAGTTGAATATCGGTTGAAGAATATCGACGCGCAACTGCTCGCGAAATTTGATTGAGATAGTATGAAAAGTTCATAAAATTTTTTTGAAAAACAAAAACTTTCGAGAATTTTACATGAGGTTTTTTTCAGAAATTATTCATCATATTTCGATTGAATTGGGCACGGATCTGGAATTCTATATTTTACAATACTTCACCAATTTTCAGTTCGATACGAATTTGAATTTTGGAAAAGATAAGTCAAATTTCGTGGTGTTTTCCTCGGTATTTTTGTTTTTCCAGAATAAGTCGAAATGTACTGATCTGATCATGACGAAACTGAGAATCTAGTTAGCACATGCTGGTGTTCAATTTTGGGCAATTGAAGGCAAAATTTCGTGAGAATCTTATTCACGAAATCATAGGCATATTTAATCCTTTAAAAAGATATCATAATTTCCTTATTAATCAAGACTCAATATATTAATGTTCTATGCCTTTTTTTCATAGATTGTTCTGCATTGTCAACGCAGCGGCCTATTGTTGACATGATAATTTCCGATTAAAAAAATTAATAGTCTCAAATTTTTTAGTGCAGAAATGGGGAGTAATAAAGATATTTGCATTGATAAATAATATTTGTATTCTAAAATTCAACGAATTTTTGTTTCGTTTATAACCAATATCGGCCTTCGGACCTTTGTTTGTTTGAAATTTTGAGGTTAGTTTTTCTATATCATCTCAAGAATTAGGTACTGATGGGATCAGATTGAAACTGGAATTAGTTGGAAAAAACATTGCGCAACTTAATGCGAAATTTGGTTGGGATCTAGTATTGAGAAAATGAAAAAAAATTGTGTTTCTGTTGAAATTTTTTTTCTCGGAGACTGTTGATCAGATTTCTACCAAATTCGGCAAAAACCTTAAATTCAATATTTAACAATAGTTTTTAGAATTTCGATTCGATCTCATTATTTATTTTCGAAGATATAATAAAAAAATATGACAAATTTCGATGGTATTTGATATTTTTACGTAAGTCTCAAGAAGAAATTATGCGATCAGATTGGAGCTCTGTAATGAGTTGAAGAATACCGAGAAGAATACCAACGCGCAAAATTTCGTCCGGATCTAATTATTACGAAGTTCAAAAAAAATTGCATTCGAATTTGAACCAGCGCAAAAGCCCGTGACCTCACGTCAGTGCTTTCCTAGATTTTTTTTTATCTCGCCAATTCTCCATTTATTGCTGTTGAGTCCGATGAATAAACATATTTAAATATATCGAACTTAAAATTCCTGAGCATCATTTAAGTCTGCTTACAATCCTTAATGGGCATATTCTCACAACTTGCCCATTACAACGTTTAATTAATATTCAACAGGACAATATGAGACTTTAAATTATCAATTCCGGCTTTTCAAATTTTCGAATAACTGCAGTGGCAATATATTCACGGTGTCATGGAATTAATACACGCATTTTAACGCACCACAGGCATCTTTTCGACTCTATGACGAGTCGAGAATATAAATTCTTTCTTCAGATTTCGGTAGCAGATCACGAGATCCGATATTTATGTGTTGTTTATCTGGGAAGAATCTAGAAAGTTTGATGGACGAGCTTGGTGAAATCCGAAAAATATATCATGGTGTTATTATTCAGGGGATTCGAATTGGAGAAGCCGACTTTGATACCGGATGTTCCACATTTCAGTGGAAGACAGTCTTTCACGAGTCTTCCAAAGAATCGTGGTTCCAACAGACGTTTTCCTTTTGTTGGGACCTGTACACAGGTATGTGACGAAACTCCTCCCCAACTGCTGGACGGATTTTTATGAAAATTTTTGTTTGTGTACAAGTAGATTTGAGAATGATTCACTCACAATGGGGGTTTTTCCTGAATTTGGGTTATTACTGCAAATGAAAATTTGAACATAATTATTACGGGTTTGATTCATCATTTTCCACAATTACCTTCAGAAAGTATTCAAAATCAGATTTCAAAATTGGGGTTTTGGATTTGTCATGCATGCACGAAGTGACAACGTTGTTTAGTAGAATTGCTTTTTCTGCTATAGAATAACGAAATATTTATTCCTATTCTGTGGTACACACGTGTTTTTTTGTCAATATAACCATACAATTTCCGTTTGCGATTTGTCAGTAATATGTCAGTATGGCAGTCTGTGCTCTTCTTTTTCTTTTACTTGGTCGTTGTCTTCTACTCTAACCAGATCGAAGAATAGCTTTCTCTGTTTTCCTAAGCAAAGTAACACATTTGACGTCCTTTTATTTCCGAGAAAGCTGAATTCGACGTTGCCATATAGTGCACTCATGACAAATCCCTTTAAATGCAAATCCCCATTTTTATTTTTCAGTTTTAGGTGATCAAACATTTTTTTAAAAATATAATATTGAAATTATATGTTTGAAATGTGATTTTCTGAAGGTTTTTCATGGAAATAACTGCATTTTCGTTTAAAGGAAAACCCCCATTCGGTCAGAAGTCAGAGTGAATGAATACTCAACTGCAACGAGCGCTTGAAAAAAGTGTGAGAAAATTTAATCTTAAGCCATTCTCGAATCCACAAAAAATTTCATCATAATCCGTCCTGTCGTTTAGGAGGAATTCAGTCCCATACACACGAAAGATTTTGTAGACAGGGCGGGTCTGCAACTATGGATAGGTGTTCCATATCTTTACTGGAGAAGCAGATAGGAATCTTTATTTCTATAATGGTTGTTTATTGCTCGATCTCGAAAAAATAAAATATTTTCGGTCACTCAGGGTATTCCTTTTTTCTCTGGGAGGGGCTCAACTTTGTTTTTTAAATGGCAACCTGCATTTTTATCACTATGTATTTCAGTTTCCACATGAAAAGTAAAAGACACTTTAACTTTATGCTTTTTTCCCGATATCTCCAAAACTTATAATCGTATCGAACTGAAAGTTGGTACACTGCTGTAAAATATGAAGCTCAAAGTCAGAGTGGAATTTTTTTCTGGATATGATGAACGGTTTTCGAAAAATATTTTTTTTGGAAAAAAATTGAAAAAAATTTTTTTTTAATTTACTGACAGCATGATCCTGACAAAATTGGGCTCAAAGTTGCGCGTCGTTATACTCCACCTAATCGCCAAGTTATAATTCAATCGCTCAAGTTTCTGAAATAAAAAATAAATAACTTCAAAATTTCAAGTGGCTATAACTCCGAAACTATTGGGCCGATTAGGCCATTAACGAACATAACCGCGGCATTCCAATGCGCGACCTACCCTGAAAGTTTCAAGTTGCCAGCTCACTCCGTTCGACAGTTATCGTGTCCACGGCCGGCCGGCCGGCCGGACAGAATCGATTTTGACACCGGATTCGTCATCAGTGAGTCCAATCCAGTCGTTTGAGACCATTTTCGGCTCAGAATTCTAAAATTACAGACATTTGTACAAAACTATAGCACGCTGTTCCCCTAGAACATGCGCGCAGAGACAACCTGTCCCATATTGTAAATAAAAATTTGCAGGATCTTTCTGATTTCATATGGAACACCCTGTATTACAATGATCCTCAATATCTCAAGAAGTACTGATGCGATCAGACTGAAACTTGAAAATTAATTGTAAAATATCGTTATATCGTTAGAGAATAAAAATAAAATCTTTTCGAAAATTTTCGAAATTTTTGTCATAGACTTTTTTGTCTGAAACTTTTAATCAGATTTAGATGAAAGTTGAGACGCACCTTCCAGTTTACAAGGGCGGATTCACGGGAGAGAGATATTTCCATTTGTTTGTTTTTGCGCGCATGTTCTAGGGGAACAGCGTGCTATCGTTTTGTCCAAATGTCTGTAATTTTCGATGATTGAGCCGAAAATGGTCTCAATCGACTAGGTTGGACTCACTGATGACGAATCCGGTGTCAAAATCGATTCTGTCCGGCCGGCTATAGACACGATAACTGTCGACAGAAGCAAGCTAGCAACTTGAAACTTTCAGGATAGGTTGCGCATCAGAATGCCTCGATTGAGTTCGTTAATGGGCCAAATCGGTCGAATAGTTTCGGAGTTATGGGCACTTGAAGTTTTGAAGTTATTTATTTTTTATTTCAGAAACTACTTGAGCGATTGGATTCAATTTTGGCAGTTAGGTGGAGTATAACGACGCGCAGCTTTGAGCCAAATTTCGTCAGGATCATATGGTCAATAAATTTTAAAAAATTTCCAAAATTTTTTTTTTCTGGAAACCATTCATCATATCCAGAAAAATTTTCACTCACACTTCGAGCTTCATATTTCACAGCAGTGTACCAAATTTCAGTTCGATACAATCATAAGTTCCGGAGATATCGGGAAAAAATGTGTCAAATTTCGAGGTTTTCTTCTCGATATCGTTGATTTTTTCGGTATAACTCGAGAAATACTGATTCAGTCCAGATAAAACTTCACAGCTAGTTTTGAGATGCTAAAAGACAACTTAATGCAAGATTTCGTGATAATCGTGTCTTTAGAACAAATTGAAAAAAAAAATTCTATGATTTTCTTATCATATTATCCTCATTAAATTCTGTATGAAACTTCGAACTGTTATTTTTAGATGAAGTACTGGATTTCAATTCGATCTGATCTGTATTTTTGGAAATATTGGAAAAATAAAATTTTGATAGGGTATATCTACGGAATCATTGGGTGGATTTTACATATTCACGAATTCGGCCTCGATATTTGTAGAGTAGGTTTGGGGCTTAATTACGAAGGTCGAATTCGTGAATGGGTAAAATCCGCCCAATGATTCCGTAGATATGCCCATTCAAAATTTCATTTTTTCAATATTTCCAAAAATACAGATTTGATCGAATTGAAATCCAGTAATTTATCAGAAAAAAATTTCAAAAAGCACTGCAGTGAAGGCAGCAGCTTTTGCGTGCATGTTCAAATTCGTTGCTGAAGCGGTCATCTACATTGAACATGCGCGCAAAAGTTGCTGCCTTCACGGCAGTGCTCTTTGAAATTTTTTTTATTCGAAATATTCTATTTATTATACGATTCACTCGAACATAATTTTGCTGTATTTTGATTAAATTTTCAATTATAATTTTGAAAAAATTACGTTTCAAAGTTTATCTGAGGTGATTAAATATTGTGTACCTGATTTATTGGTTCTCAATCATTATTACCCCTCCCATGAAAAAAAACTATATCTGCCCTTGCCAGTTTATATTCAACAACAGTATACTTTATTTCAGCATCAACGGATTTCATTCTCAGAAATATTGATAAATATGTGAAATTGGTTGTTATTTCTACAATAACTAAAAAAATTCTGATCTGATCTAGATGAAACTTCGAAATAAAATGCTCATGCATAAATTTGTGCTGAATTCCATGATAGTTATGCATTTAGAAAAATTTGAAAATTGAATTTGTTTTTCAAATGTTTATATTTCAAGAAATACTGATCCGATCCGACTGCGACCTGGTAATCGATTGAAGAATTCTAACGTGTAACATGTACAAAAAATGAGCATCGTATCCATTTCAACAATTTAGTTCCCACTGATTTCGTACCTATATCAAGAAAACATTCTGACGCACCATGTACGAATTCACTCTTCCGATCTGTGGGAAGATGAAGATTATGCACAACTTTCACACCCAAGGAAAACATCAATTCGAACCATCGAAATCCATATTGCTCCCAATTTCCATCTCATCTGATCAAACTCGCATATACCATCATCATAAATCGAAATTCATATCGAATATGACCTCGAATCTGACCAAAACAAACCCGTTATATCCACGAAAACTTCCAATATTGTCCAAAAAAGCACGCATATAGATAGCAGAGACAATCTGAATGACAACAAGGACTGGGCGTCATGCGTTTCCAAGAGCAGCGGTCCTTAAAAGGATCCTTACGTCACACCGTAAGTGGGTTGATGGTCGAAGGCGTATATGACCCGATTTGCCACGTTCACCACGTACTGTGTAATTTCACGACGATAAATGGTGATTTGTTATTTGTTTCGTTTCTACTCAGATAAGATCGACCGTGGGTAATCTGATCTAGGATTTTACGCAATCTTATCAGGAATGCTAAGAAGGATTAGAATCTCGAAGATCCTGTTAGATGGACGTTGGTAACATCGGTTTCGATTAGTTTAATGTAAAACACGGTTTTGGCTGTACTAGCATACATAGATAATATCACGTTTTATTAAATGCTTTTTAGATGTGCGTGAAGATGTTTAGTTTTATGTAACATGAATTAAATCTGTATAATCAACGTAAATAGGAGTTTCTTGGGTATTGATATCGTGATGAAAACATTATCAATTGAGAAATGTTCCGGGAACGAAATTGATTAAAGTCTGCTTGAAGGATTTTTCGCTTAGTTGGCAAAACTGTACTCTATGCTCACGAGGTATTTCGAAGATGTGTGTGTATGTTTTGTGATTTCAGGAATGAGTAAAAATATTGATATTTGTCTTATTTTACATTGCAAATGAAATTTCGATGACGGGAATTGACGTTTTTTTCGATTTTTATTCCGAAAATGATCTCCAACGTTTAGGTTCGACTCAATGGGGGTTTTTCCAGAATTTGGGTTATTACTGCAAATGCAAATTTGAACATAATTATTATGGGTTTGATTCATCATTTTCCCAAATTACCTTCAGAAAGTATTCAAAATCAGATTTCAAAATTGGGGTTTGGGATTTGCCACGCATGCACGAAGTGACAACGGTATTTAGTAGAATAGCTTTTTCTGCTATAGAATAATGAAATATTTATTCCTATTCTGGGGTACACACGTGTTCTTTGTCAATATAACCAAACAATTTCCGTTTGCGATTTGTCAGTAATATGACAGTATGACGGTGTGTGCTCTTCTTTTTCTATTCCTTGGTCGTTGTCTTCTACTCTAACCAGATCGAAGTATAGCTATCTCTGTTTTTCTAAGCGAAGTAACACATTTGACGTCCTTTTCTTTTCGAGAAAGCTGAATTCGACGTTGCCATATCGTGCACTCAAGACAAATCCCTTTAAATGCAAATCCCCATTTTTATTTTTCAGTTTTAGATGATCAAACATTTTTTTAAAAATATAATATTGAAATTATATGTTTGAAATATGATGTTCTAAAGGTTTTTCATGAAAATTACTGCATTTTCGTTCGAAGGAAAAACCCCCATTATGCTCGACCTGAACATAATGATTTCAGGAGGAAGCTTTTTAGAGACTCAATATTTGTGGAGTAGGATTGGGGCTGTATTTTGCCCAAATATCTGTTACTTTCGATTTGGTTTCTGAGAAATATCTTCAGCGATTACTGCAGAATTTAAGGTCAAATTCAATTCTGTTCCATCCTCACTGCCCATAATAAACACAAAAGCATATCGAGGACACAACTAAGAAATTCGATATTTGTAAAGCAGGCTTGGACCTAAATTGCGAAGATCGAGTTCGTAACTAGGTAAAATCCACTGAATGACTTCGCAGATATACCTATTCGAAGATGAATAACCCAATATACCAACTTTTCTTATTATATAATATACTTATATACCAACAACTTAGAACCGTATGCGATGATTCATTTTCGATATTATTGGAAATTTGCAGCGTTTTTCTTTATATTTCAAGAACCACTGGTCGGAAATCATCCGAGTGAAATTTTTTAGGTTTAGTTATGCAACAGTATTCCACGTTCTATGTTTCATGAAAATTGGGTGGTAAGTTTTCGAGAAATAATCCTGCTGAAAAGCTTGGAGGATCAATCTCGAGTGACACACATTTTTTCTACCAAGTTTCACGGATTTCGGTTGAGTACTTCCAGAGAAAAGCCCCGGACAACGGACGGACATATTTTTTTTATTCGTTCATTCAAATCTACATACTCCAAAACGTAAACTGTGAAATATTCAGGGGGTTTATAATTTTTTTTGTTGGTCGATCACTAAGGTTAATTACTTGATTTTATCAAAAAACAAACCAAAATGACAGCTTGAAAGTTCATGCAGAATTTCATGAGGACCATATGACGAGAAGATTGCTTAACCTTTCCATCACGAAGTCAAGATGCGCTTGGCGGGGTCAATACGTGAAAAGATGAACATTTTGGCAACGAATTTGAATGACACGATCATCACAAAATTTTGCACACAGTTCAGCATCGGTACTGAGGAACAAAATACAAAATTTGAAATATTTTTTTCCAATATCTCTAAAAATTTGAATAAGATCGAACTGGACTTCGGTACACTGTTGTGAAATATAAGGTTCAAAGTATATGCAAACTATATTCGAAATCTGCTGAATTGGTTCGGAAAAAAAATTCCTTTCGAGAAAAATGTTGCATTTTTCTCCGAATTGTTCAAATTACACCATCATCACGAAATTTTGCGTTTTCCAACTAGCTATCAGTTTAGTCATGATTTGATCAGTGTTTTTTGAGTCTTGCAGAAAGAAAAACGATACCGAGGTAAATAATCATAACCATATAATTTGACATGTTTTTCCCAATATATCCAGTTCTCGAAAAAAAAACTTCCAATAAAATTTTTATGAAATTTATCAACCGTATGAAGACAACAAATATTCCCAGTTAGTTGCACGCCAGTATGCAACAACTAACTACCAAGTTTCAATCTGATCGCTGAAGTAGTTCCTGAGTTATCGAGGAAATAACTCCGAAACTATTCAGCCGATTTGGCCCATTAACGAACACAACCGCCGCATTCGGATGCGCAAAGAATTAATTTTGACAGCGAATGCGTCACAGTGAGCCCAATATAATCGTTTGTGACCATTTCCGGCTCAAAATTCGAAAAGTACAGACATTAAGTCAAATCGATAGCACGCCGTTCCCCAACACATGAGACCAGACAGACATTCCTCATTTATCTCTATGTTTCAAAAGTTGAAATTCAGGTATAACCAATTTTGCCCGCCCAGTATACAACCATGATCACTCCCGTTTGTTTAAAGATGATACCTGTAGATTGTCACCAGCAGGTAAGTCAATATTTGTCCACGACGGCGGCCGTAAAAGGATATTCGCGTCCTTCCTCCAATTCCTCGAATCGATGGACAAACAAGTGCGGCGATTATGGTCGTTATAAATTGCTTAAGTCGGCCAAGAGCGAAAGTTGATGCAATCGATTGTTGATCGAGAGCGACAAAGGTGTTTGGTGTCGTTTCTTCGTCTACGTTTAGTTCTTCAAATCGTTTGTAGATTGTTGATCGGTTGTGATGGCTTGTTTCCGATTTCCGAAGTTCACGGAAGACCTCTTGGGGTGGATAATCGATGGGTGAAATGTTGAGGGGATTGAAATTGGAAACCCCCTGCTTATCAGTTGGAATTTGGAATTATAGTTTCTCAGTAGATGTTTGAGATTAGTGCTCAGCAAATATGTTTAATCTGGACATCAGAAACCACCACAGTATTCTTGCCTTGGAACCTTGGGATCGATACATAAGCGATACATAAGCTCTCAAAATATCTATAACAGGGGCAGTCAATAGGAGAATCCGAGAACCTTATCATCTTTCCCATGGCATCAATCAGCAACCTGACTAGTAAATCTAGAAGTATATTTTGTTTGTGAAAGGGCATTCTCACAATGCTTTGCGGAAATGAAGATTAGAGAAGGGATTCCAACAATTAGGCATTCAATAAAAAGCATGAAATTGATTAGGTTCCTATTGCTTTAGAAAGGGCTGAGCATTTGGATCTAGAACGTTATACTTGTACTGGGTTCTTATCATTCTTCCGACGAAAGTGCACAAGGTTTCGAATAGTTTTTTAATGATTTGCGAGGTAGCTCAATACCTTCGGGGGTATCACGTTGCTGACCATGAAAGAGTGTATGGGATCGATGCAGACGACCAGAGTAATAGGTTCTTGAGAGGTTCTACTGGTTACTACTTAAAGTCCTCTAATCGATGGACAAACAAGTACGGCCATTATGGTCGTAATACATTGCTTAAGCCGGATAGAAGCGAAAGTTGATGCAATCGATAGTTGATCGAGAACGACAAAGGTGTTTGGTGTCCTTCCTCAGTCTGCGTTAAGTTCTTCAGCTCGTTTGTTGATTGTTGATAGATAGTCTAATGGCCTCTTTCCTATTTACGAGATCCTCGATAGACCTCTTGGGGTGGATAATCGATGGGTAAAATGTTAAGTAGATTGAAATGAGAAAACTCCTTTTGCTCAAAAGTTGGAATGATAATTTCTCAAGGAATATTTCATGATATTTCTCCGTGAAAATGTTCAATCTGGACATCGGACCAACACCAAGATATCAAAAGTTCACAAGTGAATGCATCTCAGTAAAAATCATTCCCACATTCTCTATTAATCCGTTTGCAAATAAATATTATTAGATAGCGGAATATGCTGAATACATACATGTTGTCAAAATATGTAGAGGAGGGAGGAAAGTAACAGCATCAGACATCATAGAGCATAGTTACCTTGTATACATATTTCCCTAGTTATGAAACCAGAAATAAACTCAGCTCTTAATGGTGCTTTACCACGATACTTAGCAGAAGCACAGGAATATTCTAGGTTTGAAGCACTTCAAAAAGTCCCCCGCGATCATCTATACTAAGATATTCGAGGGAGTGAGATCCAGTTCAGCAGAAAATGATGAATATCTCCTCCCAGAATATATACTCGGTGACTCCAGAAGAAACAGTTTCGCGAACTCCATTGGTTACCAGTTTTCTCAAATATTGTACCGCCCCATATTCGTAGACAGGTTGCAGTGATAAAGTCTTGGGATAAATATCATTTCTTTCCGAATTTATTCCCAATCATTCCGGATTATTTCGGATTCTAAAATTGCTAGATTGAAATCTCGTAAACCTATATGGATTAACGATTTTCTTCACACCAATAAAAAGTGATAAAGAAATCTGGCGTTCGGAATGGAATTCGTGTAATGTTTTCAACAAAGGTTTGATCAGTGATCCATCAGAAAAAGTTCATGGTTTTAATCTTCCTAGGAAAATTTGGTGCATTTTGAATCGACTTAGAACCGGTCATGGTCGATTGGTCGCTGTAATAGTTTCCTCTTCAAATGGAATTCGGTCGAAAGTCCAAGGTGCGAGTGCGGAGAAGAAGAGGAAACAAAAGAACATTTAGTTAATAGTTGTCCAATTAATAAACTTTACGATGGTTTCGAGGCAATTCATTCGATGTCTGATTGTTGAGATGGATCGTGAACTTCAAACTAATTTAATGAGTACTAAATCGTTTACTAGTTCATATTGGTTTTTTCATCTCCCTTTTTGTTTTCAGGTGTGATTCCAAGATTTTAACCTGCATCAAATAGGAAAAAAGAAATTTTGTCGATGAAAAAGAAGCCCTTCAATAACAAAAAACAATTTCATTACACTTATACGGGGAGACAGAGTTTTTCCTGAGGTTTTTATCTGTGCTTTTGTATCATGCGTAAAAATGTATGGTAGATCCTTCACATTTCCTCTGCTAATACTGTTATGACACATATTGTTTGATATAAAAAAAATGTACTGCTTACTCAAAAGAATATATATCAACAGAATACCCATGTTCAAAGCCTACTACAATAACGCTTTCGACGATGTCAAAATCATTAACATGTTAGCGATTTTGACAGGTTAGGAATTGTTGCCGATAGAGATGTTGCCTTGTACTTTCGCAAAATTATCACTGAGTATATAGTATAGAGAAAAAAAAGACAGATTGAGGAACCTGGTCCTATCTGGCTAAATGTCCGAATATATCTTATCTTCAGGAACCTCTTCCTTGTGATTAAACTAATAATCCTATATGTAAGGTGTCTTTACGACAATACTAAGAACAATTTACCTCCCTGAACAGTTTTTACACCAGCAAGAATATTTCAAATGTGTGTGGGTTCAATAATCTCAACAATCAACGACTAAACGCAAATAAAGTGGTACAGTTGTGATACGAAGGTCTGTTTCTTAACGCTTTCATTACCATACGCCGGTGTCGTAACCGCACTTTGAAAGCATTCAATGTTCGTTTTATGAACCATTTTTATCTGTGGACATTATTTCAAACGATAATCGTTCGTGGGTGACCCGGATAGTGGTACATGGTCACCACCTACTGCGGTATCTTGGGCGAATTATACCGTAGGTAGACTTGAGTCTTCCGAAATATTGGAATTGGGCAACTTATTACCAATTCTGTCTACAAATAACAACGTCCAAGTAGGAAGTTATTTCTTAAATAAAAAGATCTGTTACTTCCTAGTTCGTTTATTGGTGACTAGTTTCACTCAAGAACATCTGAGCATCATCAGACCAGTCCCACTAAAAATCACAAAATACAAGAGTTTCGACATTACATATTACACACCAATATTCCCTCACCTGAACCCCCAACCAGATTCGTCAATAATTATTAAAAAGGTACAGGTATTATTCTCAGTACAACATAACATAATCTCGTCTACAATTTCGTCAATTTCTTATTCTCTCAAAATTCTGTCTAGTATTCTTCATTCTGAAGGAATGTTGATGATGATGTCATCCGCATACAGGGTGTCACATTGGGAAAAACGGAGGTCTCTTCTGGTAAAAAATTGGAGTTGAAAAGTACGTGAATTTTTCACATGAAATCCATCTTGTGATAGATAGGGTACTTACATGTTTATTAAAGTACTGTGCATCAGCGATCGTTGAGACCATTCACAAGCATTTCAACATATCCCTGAGAGAGGGCTTTTTTTCGATCATACGAAAAACTGCCTCGATTACGCCAATACATATACCCCATTCAATTTTATATCCCGGTTGGCCATGACATTCTGACACTTTTCACTGTGTATATTTTGAAAATGTTAGGTTATAGTCATTTTCCTGTCAGATAACTACGCAACGTTGTCTTCTCTACGTAGAGGTCGTAGTAATTACGTATTTTTCAAAATGTGAATTTACTTTGGGAATATGATGAATTTGAGAAAATATTATATGAATTCAATAATTCCAAAGACCTGGCGAATGTTGAAGAAACTTTTTCCCTGTTAACACTGGAAATATTTTACCTATAAGAGCAAGGTTGTAAGATTCAGCTATGACATTTTCTTGAACGGAAATCGGATCTATGCTGAAACTTTCAAGTCGCTAGCTCTTTCCGTTTGACAGTAATCGTGTCCTCGGCTGACCAGACAGAATCGATTTTGATACCGCATTCGTCATCAGTGAGTCCAACCTAGTCGTTTGAGACCATTTTCGGCTCAAAATTCGAAAATCACAGACATTTTTAATTTGCGCACAAAACAATATGTTTTCATCACGGAAATAAAGTTTCTAAAAAAGAACGGGGTAACTCTTCTCCTAAATATTCCATTATTGAATTGAACGATAAATATGCCATGCAGAAGTTGAAAATTGAGAACCCGCAATTTTTTTTTCATTTTATTAATGATCGTGCTGACAACTCCGCAAAGGTGTGGTCTTCGTAAACCGTTATCGTGTTCTCGGATGACAGTTTAAAATGGAAATAAAAGCGCGAAATAAATTTTTCACGTCGTTGGAATTTCGCGATGTAGTACTTACCTGGAAGTTGGTAGTTTTAAGAACGTGTGAAGTTGAAAGAAGGTTAACTGTTGAGGTCATAAAATGCAATTTAGATGACAAGTCGTATAATACATACAAGTACTGGTGGAAAAGTTAAGAATTTCAAGTATCGATTAAAGCTCATTTTCGGAGGATTGTGCATTTTTTTTGCGCGCATGTTCTAGGGGAACAGCATGCTATCGTTTTGTGCAAATGTCTGTAATTTTGGATGATTGAGCCGAAAATAGTCTCAATCGACTAGGTTGGACTCACTGATGACGAATCCGATGTCAAAATCGATTCTGTCCGGCCATAGACACGATAACTGTCGACAGAAGCAAGCTAGCTACTTGAAACTTTCAGGGTAGGTCGCGCATTTGAATGCCGCGGTTGAGTTCGTTAATGGGCGAAATCGGTCGAATAGTTTCGGAGTTATAGGCACTTGAAGTTTTGAAGTTATTTATTTTTTATTTCGGAAACTACCTGAGCGATTGGATTCAAACTTGGCAGTTAGGTGAAGTACAACGACGCGCAACTTTGAGCTGAATTTTGTCAGGATCATATTGTCAGTAAATTTGAAAAAAAATTTTTTTCGAAATTTTTATCCAAAAAAATTTTTTTTTCGGAAACCATTCATCATATCCAAGAAAAATTCCACTCACACTTTGACCTCCTAATTTCACAGGAGTGTAACAAATTTCAGTTCGATACGATCATAAGTTTTGGAGATATCGGGAAAAAATATGTCAAATTTCGAGGTTTTCTTCTCGATATCGTTGATTTTTTCCGTATAACTCGAGAAATACTGATTCAGTCTTGATTAAACTTCACAGCTAGTTCAAAGGTGCTGAAAGACAACTTTATGCAAAATTTCGTGATAAACGTGTCATTAGAACAATTTGAAAAAAAAAATTTCTATGATTTTCTCATCATTTCATCCTCATTAAATTCTGTATGAAACTTCGAACTGTTATTTTTCGATGAAGTACTGGATTTCAATTCGATCTGATCTGTATTTTTGGAAATATTGGGAAAATAAAATTTTGATTGGGTATATCTACGGAATCATTGGGTGGATTTTACCCATTCACGAATTCGGCCTTCGTAATTAAGGTCCAAACCTTCTCTACAAATATCGAGTTTCTAAGTTGTTTCTTTCGGAAGTTATTGTGTTTACGCAGTTGGCCGTTAGGCTGACCGTAAACACAATAACTTCCGGAAGAAACGACTTAGAAACTCGATATTTGTAAGGTAGGTTTGGGGCTTAATTACGAAGGTCGAATTCGTGAATAGGTAAAATCCGCAGATTCCGTAGATATACCCATTCAAAATTTTATTTTTCCAATATGTCCAAAAATACAGATATGATCGAATTGAAATCCAGTAATTTATCAGAAAAAAATTTCAAAAGGCACTGCCGTGAAGGCAGCAGCTTTTGCGCGCATGTTCAAATTCGTTGCTGAAGCGGCCATCTACATTGAACATGCGCGCAAAATTTGCTGCCTTCACGACAGTGCTTTTCGAAATTTTAATGGAAACAATGCAAACGATCAACAGAGAGAACAATTAAGTTTCAGAGTCCAAATCTGAGTACTCCATCAGACAAACGAGATAATTTGCAGAATTCTTTTCTTTAGATTGTTCTACCACAACAGCACAATTTTCATTTAATTTTTAACAGTTCTGTTTCGAATAATGGGAGTGAAAACCCTGAAAACACCTACCAAATAAAAAAGAATTTCAGTTCACATTTAGACCCGATACAGTGTCAAAAAACCTAGAAAAACACTGCTGTGAAAGCAGCAGCTTTTGCGCGCATGTTCATTGGAGATGACCGTTGGGCAACGAATTTGAACATGCGAGCAAGAGTTGCTGCCTTCACGGCAGTATTTTTCTAGGTATTTTCAGATAAAGCACTGGATTTCAATTCGATTTTATCTATATTTTTGTAAATATCCGGAACATAAAATTTTTAATGGGTAATCATAGGAATCATTGGGCGGATTTCACGAATTCAGCCTTCGTTATCAAGGTCCAAACCGATTTTACACTTATAGAGTTTGTAAGTCGTTTTTTCCGGAAGTTATTGTGTTTAAGGCCGTTTTATTTTCCCAATATTTCCAAAAATATAGATAAGATCGAATTGAAATCTAGTAATTTATCGAAAAATGACAGTCCGAAGGTTCATACAGGATTCAATGAGAATTATATGATCAGAAGATAACAGAACATCGAATATTTGAAAAAACAAAATGAAATTTATTTTTTCAAATTGTTCTAATAACATGATCATCACGAAATTTCGCACACGGTTGCCCATTATGGTTTTCAAACTAGTTTCCAAGTTTCATTATGATTGAATCAGTATTTTTCGAGTTATTCCGCAAAAAACAACGATATCGAAAAAAAAACACGAAATTTTACATATTTTTTTCCGATATCTCCGAAAATAATAACCTTATCGCATTGAAATTTGGCATACTGCTTTGAAATATAGAGCTCAAGGTGTGAGCAAATCGTTTTCGGAATAGGATGAAAGTTTCGAGAAAACAAACTCAAAAATATTCTGAAAAACAATTTTTATTTTTATACTGTTGGCACGACCAAAATAAAATTTTGCGAGAGGTTGCGTGTCATTATGCTTCAACTAACTGCGAAGTTCCAATTCAATATCTTCAGTAATTCATGAAATGTTCAGGTTTTTTTCTCGGTATCGTTGTTCATCTCGAAATAACTCAAAAAATACCGCTTCAATCATGATGAAATTTGGCAGCAAGTTTGACAATGCCGATGGACAACTTTGTGCACAATTCCGTGATGATCGTATAATTAGAACAATTTTTACCAAATTATATCGAATTATACATTCAAATACATCGTTCGAGTCAAAAACCGAGTCCCGACGGAGCAGAAAGAGCACTGCCTCGAACCATAAAACTCCCTGTGTTTTATGGCATTCGCTGTTCGCATTACACTCATCTGGACCCGGCTTAATACGAACAGCAAACGCAATAAATCACAGGGAGTTCTATGGTTCGAAGCAGCGCTCTTTCTGCTCCGTTGGGACTCGGTTTTTGACTCGAACGATGCATTTGAATGTATTATTCGAGGTTGAGCTGGAGTGCCATCCACACTATTCGCCGAATCGTGAATCAAATTTTATCGCATTCGCTGTTCGGATTACACCCATCTGGGGCGCTATTTTCGAGTCATCCGAATCACTTTCGCATGCGAAAGTGAGGTCTAGATTCGGCCAAATGTCACAGTTTGGCAACGTGTTGTTTTTCCTTAGAATTTGTATTTGTAGGCAATCCTTATTACATGCTCCAAGTTGACCTGATATTCAAACGAAAACATAGTGGATACTTATTAATGTTTTTGATGCATTTTACAGTTTGAATTTTTTTTATGGGCACTCCTTTTGATTTAATAATTATTTCTGTCCTCTTGTGAACTAATATTAGTGATGAAGTGAATATCCGAAAGTTGATGTACGGAAGACAATGTGGATTGAACTTGTTAAACAATGATTTAACGTAGGATATATATATTAAATTGTACCCAAATTCTATTTGTAATATTTATGATTAGTTTTGTTTTAGGTATCGAATGGATATATCGTCACCTGAATGTCTAAAATCAATTACTCAGAGCTTCAGGAATTGAATTATGCTGTGAATCTACTACATATGAGGTGTCGAATAGCAGTTTCGGCACAAGGTGTAAACGCAGACTTTTAAATGTCTACAATCTTACGAATACTTTGAAGACTCAAAAACTGTTTATAATTTATATGTACAAAATATAAGTAACAATATACAAATTAATGAAGCATATACATTATGGAGTATTTTATTTAAAAATTCATGGTTGAACTGAATTTTCTGAATATTGAACATAGCATTTTAAATACCTAATTTGAACTGTAGTCTTGGTGATCGCAACAGAAGTTGAATGTATAGTTAAATTGAAATCAAATGGAAATTTTGTAGGTACTCAGTTCATCAGAAATCCACTTCAACTAGATTAATTAGTCTCAGTTTGATCTCATTTACAGGACAAATTGAATTTTTTCCAAATTGAGGTTTTCTCAAAAATGAATGAATTTTATCGGTTAAAATACAGTTGATTAATATTATACAGGGAAAAATTGTTGGAGAATATTCACAAGAGCAATGCAACAAACAATAATATTGTTGAACGTGTTCTATATAAATAATTGGTTTTTGGTGGATTGAACTGAAAACTTTGGTGGATTAAACTGAAAACTAATGATTTTCCACCTTCCCTACGCTAACAAAAATTAATTTTCCATATAAAAACGCAAGTTCCTCCAAAATAGTTTTTAAATGTTTCGTCTTCAAATGAGGGTACATATAAGCATATTTGTTCCTGAATTTAGATCCCATAAAGGGTGAAGTAACTTGATTGGGATTATTTTTATATCTAGAGCTCGTTCTCGCTTTTTCTACTTTTCGGAATCCAAGAAAATCCTATATACAGCGCCGAAAATGTGAAAAATTAAAACGTTATAGTTAATCAGGAATAAATAAAAGTTTTTTCTGGATCAACTTTTCCACCCGGGAAGGAAGTTTTTTTTGAATAAAATTGGAAATTTTTTATGGAGTATGAATAAGATACTTTTTAAGTGCGTGAAGTGAATAGCTTTGCTCGATGGATTAATACACGGTTTTTGAAATAGAGAAAAATTAGTGAATCCGCATGCGGATTTGAATCCACCTGCCTCGACCCATCCGATGTATTTCAGTCGAAAACGAAGCTATGCGAAAGTTCATTCACTGATGCGCAAGTGCATATGAGTCATTTTTGTACCGTGCAAAGTGATCATCACATCTAAAAAATTAGGCATTTGATCATTTCCCCCCTTTTTTGTGGTCATTCGGCTTTTTTTATATTCAAAAGTTATTTTAGAGTTCAGAATAATCATTGAAACATTCAAAATTTTAATAAAAAAGGTGTTTTCGTGAATAAATCTTGCCCAAGTACACTGTGAACACCACGTTGCCAAACTGTCGCATGGCCGCGAGAGCTCGTAGAAGAATTGAATTCGGATGAGCTCGAAAGTAGCGTCCCTGGATCCGGCTTTATTGAGTCATTTCAAATTTGGCTGAATACGTTCGAAGTTCGAAATCGTTCAAACGATATCTGTGGGTCTCTGTCTCTAGTCAAAAACCCTATTTGACCCTGGTCTCATCTGCATATCCCTGAACTCCACTGGGGCCTTATTTAGCCTCGAGTAATGACAGCAATAAAACGAAAAAAGTACCCACTTTCGGTAACGAGTACCACATTCTGATTTATATCTTCTAGACCGGATAATAAAGCACCATACCCTGCCATTCCTCAAAATATAAAAAAAAAACACATAACTCGAGTTTACGACTCCACTTAAAATCCGTTTTGTTGGCGGGTTTGCACCCCGTCGAAACACATGGTTCGACCATTTCTTGCATTGTCCCACGTCCACGTCGGAGTCGCTAAAGACGAAATATGAGAGGGTCATAAAGGGAGTTGAGGATGCCTCCACACGTGCTCAGCATAAGGTGGCCCTGGTCGGTGACTTCACGGAAGAGATCTCAGGCTGCCATCTGATTATCTCGGGATGGATAGCAATGCGGTGTGGTAGTTTTGGGTCTGTCGGACGAGATCTTGATGATTTTTGTGAATTATGCAGGTCGGTAGTTCTGTCTCGATGACATGTAGGTGGTCCAGAAAATGTCGTTGGGATTTATGGTCAGGTTTGTACTGCAAGTTTTGGTGATGGAGAAAATACATTGACCGTGACGGTTTATCCATTCAGCAGTTCAGAAAAAGCATTGACGTGTGATAAGGACGTCAGGGCCCCTATTCTTGAATCGGGGAAGGGGGCAAATAGGCGTGTCGACGCTGTTGTCAAGGAAACACGGTGCATTTTTGATGGAACGATAGAGAACGTTTATTCCATCATATCCAAGAATAGGGTCCCAGGAGTTTTTACTCGCTTGTTCAATTTCGAAGGCGAGGCACTAACGACGATACTAAGGAAGTGAATAGACTACGGTTCAAGTTGCCAACCCACGAATTTCCTAAAACTTACTATCACTGCCTCGGCTCCTCAAACAAGATCATTCTTTTCAAATATTGGTTTTTGTTGAGATCCTCTCTGATTGGCTGAAATTGTAGTTGGGGTCCTGAATACACGTCATTAGTGTCCAGTTTATATAGGATGCAAATTAACTTGGTTATTTCGGTTGCCGGTCTTCCGTTCCGTAAATATGCAATATTCGGTTGGTTCCTGAAAAAAAAGGCGACTTACCGAATTTGATCGATGAAAAAGCAATCTTTATGTCACTAGAATGACAGTCAATATTCTATGGTAACATATCCACAGCATAGAACAATCTATATTTATCTTATGATCCATAGACTATACTTAGTTATTTTTTCATTGTTGATTGTCTTCTTCTTTTCCTTTATCTTCATCTGTGTGCCTGGATGCTATGTCTATCTACACATTTGTTTATTATCGTCTCTGCCATGTTCTATGGATCATAAAGTAAATATATATTGTTCTATGATGTGCTCATCTGCAAAATTAAAATACAAGGAATTATTCATTCTGAGCTTTAAATTCGCATGTTAAGTCAGAGCACAGAATATATAATTCCTTGTATTTTCAACTGGCTGACGGCCCTCATTTTGCAGATGATCCCACCATGTGTTTTACATCATGGATTGGTCCATGAGGTCAAAAACATGGTGTACTCATCTGCAAAAAAAGTGACATCAGCTATTCGAAAATACAAGGAAATATATATTCTGTGCTTGCATGTAGTTCATCATGGTCTATGTAATGAATATGTTACCACAGAAAACTGATTGACGTTCTTTTAACAGGAAGACCGCTTTTTCATCAATCAAATCCCGTAATTTACCCTTCCTCAGAAACCAACCGAATATTTTATATTTACAGTCTTCACAGAACGGAAAATCGGCAACCGAAATAACCAAGTTGATTTGCGGAACATATCCCATGTAAACTCAACACTATTGACAAGAAATCAAGAAACCTAACTCAATTCCAAGCCAATCAGATATGTTCTTAACAAAAATCTATATTTGGAAAGAATTATCTGGTTTGAGGAGTCGAGGCACTGTTCACGGATATTTTTATATAATAAATTCGACTAAATTTGTGGGTTGGCACATTGGACCGAAATGTGACAAACTTTTTTCCAACTTTTCTAAACATTGATATAAGTTTGGCACATTGTTATTGAATATTCAACCTCAACCTTGAAAAAACATTCGGGAAATACTAGACACATTCGGGTTTTCAAGTTTTCAACCATGAGTTCCTCATGCAAATTTGCAAGGAATTGCGCGTCTGTATCTTACAACGAATTAAGAAGTTTTCAGTCAGATCCATCAGTATTTTCCCGGTCTGTGCAAATATCACGCTACCATCACGAAATTTTACAAAAAGTTGTGCGACTGCATTTTTCAACTAGTCAGCAAGTTCATTATGATTGTATCAGTACTCTTTGAATTATTCAGGAAAAAACAATTTCTTGAAATTTGAGTTTCGATCGAACTGAAATTCGGTAGACTGTTGCAAGTTCAACACAGATATTTCTTACGGTGATCTCTTATGGAGAATAACCAATCCAACGTTTGACATTCAAAGAAAGATTGAGAAAACTCATTTACTCACTTAATTCTTATGATTTGGTGCTTTTTGCGATATTATAGAACATTTCACTTCACTGGACTTGAAACACTGATACTTGATGTTCAAGCAATATCCAATTTCATTCCACTATAAGATTATACACAATTCCATCCTCGCCCATTCTCATATTGAAAACTCCATACAATTATACTTTTTTGACGAAATTTAATAATGAATTATATGAAATCAACCTAACCTGAACACATTCTCTAGAATGTTCAGTCCATAGACAAGGACTATGTCTGTGGTCTGGTCACGAAATCGCATATACCAAATATTAGTTCTATGCGAAATAGATGAATATTTCTGTGTATTCTATGATCTGGATAAACGTGAAACCAGCTTAATTTAACTAGTTCAGGGGCGGATCCATAAATATAAGGTCATTTTTCGAATTTTTATCCGATTTTATAATATTCAACGTTGAATAACTGCAAAACGGTGCGTTTAAGGAGAAATTATAAAGAATAATCAAGTATTTTAAAACGATTGAAGATTCATAAGATAAACTTTATCTGCATTCTTCATGCTAATTTCGTATAGTTTTATGAATCGGCGAGTCCTCAACTCAGAAACTGATTGAAGTAGGATGAAAGTGATTACTGAAGAATATGTGTCATAGTTATAGCAAACTACACAGCAAAATTCATCTCATTCGGAGTTACAATATCGAAGCTACAAAAGAAAAACTGATTTTTTTTTTGAGATTTAAACAGCCTGTATCTTTTTGCTGGAGCCGAATCTGGAAAAATGATAAATGAAAAAAATCTATGGTTAAAATTACTGTACAACTTGAAGACTCATCCTGAATAGAGACATACCTTAAAATCAATATTATACAACGGTGTACCAAATTTCAGCTCGATGATACAATTACGTTCGGATATATTGGAAGAAAAATATGAGAAATTCCGAAATTCTGAAACAACGTTTCCATCAAATGATTTTTGTATTATATCCTACTGACAGTTCATGGATTATCCATCAACGCTGAGTATGGCGATAAAATTAGCTGAATCACAGCTAATTACACCGCTAAGGTGTAAGTGACTCGCAGGAAAAATGATTTCCAGTCTGAATTTCAGTAGTAATAATAAGTGACAGTCGTGAGTTACCTTTATAAAGGAGACATTAGTTGAGGGGAAAAAGAGTGGCATCTTGCCAAGCCTTGAAGGCACACCCCGGTGTATTTTTGGCCCGCGGAATTGTCGCTCACAGATCTGAAACAAATCTCGGATAAAATCCGAGATTTACGCACTTTGTATCATTTGGAACCTTTTTAAAAGGCTTGTGTCTTCTGTGTTGGATATAATGTGCTTGTTGTGGGAAGAAGAGCGTCTTCATTTTATCCAAACGTCTGAAAAATCCGAATTTTGAGCGGACAATGCTCTTAGCGACTAGGTTGGACACTTTGATGTCAAAATCGATGTCAGGCTGGCGGTAGGCACGATTACTTGAACACACAGAACTCTGACTTGAAACTTGCAGGCGGTTAGGTTCATTAATAGGCGAAATCGGTCGAATGGTTTGGGAGTCATTTGAATTACTGATATTGCTTCCTGAATATTTCGAGAACTTCTCATGCGATCGGATTGAAATTCGTCAATTAGTAGTAGAATACCGACGTGAAACTGCTGGTTGAATTTTATCGGGATCGTATTATCAGTAGGTAAATTAAAAAAATCTAGAAACGTGCGGTCAGGAGATTTAACGCGCCTGTTCACATTCGAAGCCATTTCCTCAAGGCATGAACTTTTACACCGTCATTTTTCAACCAAGTGCAGAATTTCGATTCGATCATATCTGCAATATTGGTAATATAAGGAAAATAAAATTTCGAATGAATGTATTTACGAAATTATTGAGGGTATTTTAAGTTTTCACGAATTCGACCTTCTCAATTAACCCTCAAACCTGTTATGAAAATATGTAGTGTCTTATAGTCTTTTTTTCGGATGTTTTTCTGGTTAATACGACATATTTTTTCCCTCATATCTCCGGAAATGTACATCAGATCAAATTGAAATTTGAAGAACTGTGGTCGAATACTATCTGCAAGGTTTGTGCAGAATTTGATCTGGTTTGATCTGGTCAATGAATCATAAAAACTATTCTTCTTCGATAAAGATGTGGATAATTTTCGAAAACAAAGGATTTTCGTAGTTGCTCGTTGATATTTCCCGAATAATACCGAAATTTCGATATAATCGCATTCATACTTCTTGACAAATTTAGGAAATGACCTCAAAATTTCGAACAACGAAATTTTTTTATTATTTTTTATATATCTCCGGAAAAAAATATCGTATCCAATTGAAATTTGAGACATCGTTGTTGAATATTGATTTTAAGGTCTTGCCTAATTTCGTCAAAATATGTTCAACATTTCCAGAGGAAAAAAAATTTCAAACATTTTGGAATAAACATTTTTCCAAAATTTTCTAACAATTGGATCCACACGGAATTCTGCGATAAGTTTCTCCTTGGTATTTTCCAGATGAATACGAAGTTTCGATCTGATCGTATTCTTACTTTTTGAGATATTGAGGACATTACGTCAAAATTTCAAACAACGACGAAATTTCACATATTTTTTTCCATATATCTCCGAAAGTGAATATCGCATCGAATTGGAACTTGAAACATTGTTGTTGAGGAATAACTCTAAGGTATGTGCTAAATGCCTTCGAAATCTGATGAACACTTTACAAGAAAAAAAAAATTCAACAAATATTTCAATTTTCGAATGATAATTTTTTTTTTAATTTCCTTACAATGGAATTCATAGGAATTGCTACGTGTTGGTATGCAAGAACTAATTACAAAGTTTCAATTCGATCGAATCAGTACTTCATGAGATATCGAGGAATAAACCTCAAAATAGGCATAACTCCGAAACTGTTTGGTCGATTTGGCCCACTAACGAACCTATCCTGAAAATTTCAAGACTCTAGGTCCTGTTCTTCGAAGGTTAGAGCACACACGGACGGCCGGCCGGACGGACAGAATCAAATTTGATAACAGATTCTTCATTAGTGAGCCCAACCTACTTAGTCGTTTGAGACCAATTTTAGCTCAAAATTGGAAAATTACAGATATTGTGACATTATTCCCCAGAACAAGCGCCTAAACAGTAAATGTTGAAACTGTCGTGTATTTCCGGTGTGACCATGTGAAAAACAAAGTTCTTGTTGAAAAAACCTTTTATTTCACTGCAAACCTCTGCTAACGCAATGGGGGTTTTTCCTTTAAACGAAAATGCAGTAATTTTCATGAAAAACCTTTAGAACATCACATTTCAAACATATAATTTCAATATTATATTTTTAAAAAATGTTTGATCATCTAAAACTGAAAAATAAAAATGGGGATTTGCATTTAAAGAGATTTGTCTTGAGTGCACGATATGGCAACGTCGAATTCAGCTTTCTAGGAAAGAAAAGGACGTCAAATGTGTTACTTTGCTTAGGAAAACAGTGACAGCTATACTTCGATCTGGTTAGAGTAGAAGACAACGACCAAGGAATAGAAAAAGAAGATAACCGACCGTGATATTACTGACAAATCGCAAACGGAAATTGTTTAGTTATATTGACAAAGAACACGTGTGTACCACAGAATAGGAATGAATATTTCATTATTAAATAGCAGAAAAATCTATTCTACTAAACAGGGTTGTCACTTCGTGCATGCCTGGCAAATCCCAAACCACAATTTTGAAATCTGATTTTGAATACTTTCTGAAGATAATTCGGGCAAATGATGAATCAAACCCATAATAATTATGTCCAAATTTGCATTTGCAGTAATAACCTAAATTCAGGAAAAAACCCCATTCGATTTTCCTAAATGTAGAAGGTGAACAACCTTTCGCATGCAATCAAGAAAAAGTGCAATTTCTCTCACGACGCCAACTTGCCATTTAAGCGCAACACATTGTAGTGATCCAGGGCCGCAATGATTAATTAATTACTTTCTTGGCCAACACCAATTGATCGTTTCTTTATAAACACCTACGACGAGGCGACTTTAATTGGGTGTTTCTCTTCAGCATATGACTAATGGAATAATTATGGAGTTTCTGGAAGAAGAATTTCAGAAGTTTTTAGTCATGTTCAATTGATTTTATGGATAGAAAAATTATGGTATGACGAATGTCTGATTCAACTTCCTAATTTGAATATCAAGAGTTGTTAGTAACATTATTATGATCACCAGTAAGCTCAAACACGCCTAATATCTGAATAACACCGAAAAAAAGGGGTGATTCTGTGATGAAAATTAAGGTTGGTATGTGGTATATAATTTTTTGAAAAACGTCCCCCCGGAAAAGTTACACCCCTCCTAAGATAAACAAAAACAATTGTTTCAATTTTCTATGTATATAAGCTGAAGACACGAAACTTGGTAAATATTGTTTTTCAATAAAACTACACATTTTCGAATTTTTTCAACCTTGACGTATGCTGAGAAGGGGTTGAAATAATCAACCCCTAAGATTTTTTTTTTGGATGAAGTTTTCTTTCAAAAAAATAACTTAAAAGCCCAATTTATTCACTAACTTTTTGCGCGCACATTCTAGGGGAACAGCGTTATATCGTTTTGTCCAAATGTCTGTAATTCTCGAATTTCTTCCCGAAATTGGTCTCAATCGACTAGATTGGACTCCCTGAATCCAGTGTCAAAATCGCTTCTCTCCGTCCGACCGGACACGATAACTATCGAACGGAGTGAGCTAGCGACTTGAAACTTTCAGGGTAGGTCGCACGTTGGAATGCTGCGCTTGAGTTCTTTAATGGGCCGAAGTTCTTTATTTTTCATTTCAGAAACTACTGAAGCGATTGGATTGAAACTTGGCTGTTAGGTGGAGTATAACGACGCGCAACTTCCAGCAGAATTTTGTCAAGATCATACAGCCAGTAAGTTTAGAAAAAATTTTTTTCAAAAGTTCTTTCGAAAAAAATTTTTCTTCGGAAACCGTTCGTCAAACGCAAAAAAAACTGCCCTTTGACTTTGAGCTTCATATTTCACAGCAGTGTGCAAAATTTCAGTTCGATACAATCATAATTTTTGGAGATATTCAGAAAAAATATGCAGAATTTCGTGGTTTTCTTCTCTATACAGTTGTTTTTTTTCGGTATAACTCAAGAAATACTGATTCAATCATGATAAAACTTTGCAGCTGGTTTGAAGATGCTGAGAGACAACCTTGTGCAAAATTTCGTGATGACCATGTCATTAGAACAATTTGAAAAAAAATTCAAATTTTTGTTTTTTCAAATATTCAATATTCTGTGATATTCTTATCATATTAGGTTTGTTTTGGTTCCGACTTCAGAACTGTTCTGGAACGGTTCCGCATGCGCGATTGCGATTTTGTGTTTTGGTTCATATCAGAACCGGTTCAGGATTTGAGTAATCATGTTTTGGTTATTTTCAGAATCGATTCCGAACTTTTCTAGAACTGTGAAAGGAGTTCGGACGTGAGAGTCCGAACTGTTTCAGAATTGGGTAGGTCGCACAAGCTTAGAGTGGCTGTCAACGATTTAAATGGTTAACCTGACTTTTTCGACGTCGTGTTGATTTGGTTTTTGGTTGTTTTATTTGTTGAGGAAACGGTTAACTGTTAAATTTAAACTTTTGGTATTGAGGATAATTCCTTCGCTTTGACCTACCAGGATAATCTAATGGATTTTATTTCTATTGTTCACACCTGGGATGTTTTATACTTCTTAAATAAATCTATGAATACAAAAGTCCTCTTCCTCTATTGAATAATAGTGTTTCGAATTAATTTTTCTCCAAGAAGCACATATCTGAAATACGTTCGTCATTGAATTCATCATTATATAATCCAATAATTTGTTGGTTCATTTCGGAATATAATTGAAGTAATGCAAAAAATTCAGAAAAAAAAATAAATGGAAGCAAGTATTTCCAAAAATATTTTTATATTACATGGTGCGACAAGGACTTTCGCATATTTTTAATCAAACCCCACACAGTATATCAGACATGATTAACATTCCTCTTTTCTGCCAACTCAAACGGAAGTTTTTTTTCCTCTACGATCCCGATGAGAACCCGAACTTAATTCATGTTTTGGTTTCATCGCTTTTAGAACTGTTCTAGGTTAGTTCAGAATCGGGCTTTCACAGCGCATCGATTCTGCTCAGTTCTAGAACTGTTCTAGGACAGTTCTGAATTTCGGAACCAAAACAAACCTATTATCCCCATTAAATTCAGTATGAACCTTCGAACTGTCATTTTTCCATAAAGTTCTGGATTTCAATTCGATCTGATCTGTAGTTTTGGAAATGTTGGGAAAATTAAATTTTGAATGGGTATATCTGCGGAATCATTCGGTGGATTTTACCCATTCACGAATTCGGCCTTCGTAATTAAGGTCCAAACCTTTTCTACAAACATCGAGTTTCTAAGTTGTTTCTTTCGGAATTTATTGTGTTTACGGCCGACCGTTAACACGAAGGAGTTGACCTTTTAGGGGTTGTTTGGAAGAATGGGTGATTTATAAAAAGAAGAACCTTCACTAATTCTCATCTTTACAGCAATAAACTCCCGAAGTCCTTCACATTCATTCACACACAACCTGTATAGAAGATCCCAGTAACTATATTTTGATTCAGATAAATTAACTTCAATATTAAATATCATAGACCTGGAAATGTTATTGTCACTTTGACATCGATAAAAAAGGTGCATCCTTTTTTATCGGATAAAAACTTCTCTTCCTCAATATGTCAATTAGTCTGTCAGATTTTTGAATTTTGAACATATAGTGCTTTCATTTTGAATCGGTCTGGTAATTATTTAACTTTGTTGATATAAAAACCCAAAAGATGAATCGTTTTGGTGAAGTTTCGACTGAGCAAATTACGACAAATATCGAGAAGTACACCAAAGCAAACAATTTATAACAGTTGTGTATTTAATAATTGTACTTTCAAATAATCGAATTTTATTGTATTAATAAAGATAATTATTGTTGTTCATCCATATATTCTGTCGTTAATTTATCTTGCCAAAAAACACTCGAGCTTTTCTTTTATCAGATAAATTTCTCTTCAACTCAAAGTTTTACCAATCACTAAATTTGCTCGAAAAACTGACATTAGATAAAATCGCTCCACCTTCGGTGTCGCGATTTTATCATGTCAGTTTTTCTCGTAAAATTAGTGATTGGCAAAACTGTTTCGTTGCAAAGAGAAATTTATCCGATAAAAAAAAAGCTCTTGTGTTTTTACTGTTGATTAAAATTTCCGGGATCCACATCAGTGCTTTTCGAATTTCGGATATACAAATCGATATCTTTCGTCGATATTCTCAATAAAAATAACGACAAAACCATCATTATCACTATCGACATTGCACAAGCATATCCGATGCATTTATTACAAATAGGAAAGAAAAAACAGGAAGATACACATTCAGCTATCTGTCTCGTGCCAGCGATAAAAATACTCCAATAATAGAATGATAATTACATATTGAAATACTTGATTTCCTTTGATCTTTTCCTTTCATTCAGTGACACTCCGTTATCATCGAAGAATGAATAAATTACCCTTTATCAGTTCGTGTTCAAAGTGGAATCTCGTTTCTAAGAAAGATCAATGCGTTTATTGAGGATTGGCGCATAAGTAACTGATCGATCATTTGATTTTTGATTCATTTTGCTCTTACAACAAGATCAGAAACTTATATGGAAGCAGCATCTAGTGAAGAACATGAAATTGAGAATATTACAATAGTTGATAGGAAAAGATCTAGACTTTCCATAGAAAATAAGATCCTCATATACAGGGTGTATCTGAATAACAACGAAAAAATTAAAGGGTGATTCTATGATGAAATTTAAGGCAGGTATTTAGTGAGTAGTTGGTTATTGGCTTCAGGACTGGGCAAATAAAGTGATCAATTCTAGGCAGTCGACGTTTCGATCCTGATTTGGATCTTTCTCGAGACAACTTAGGTTGATCAACAAACGAAACTGCGCACTTTCACTAAAATTGTGGTCGTCATTTCTCCATCGAATATCATATCATCAAAGGTATATCAAAATATGGAGTACATCCATATTCGTCCCTAGTGTTGAATTAATAACAAACAATTAGAACCTTTGATGATATGATATTCGATGGAGAAATGACGACCACAATTTTAGTGAAAGTATGCAGTTTCGTTTGTTGATCAACCTAAGTTGTCTCGAGAAAGATCCAAATCAGGATCGAATCGTCGACTGCCTAGAATTGATCAGTTTATTTGCCCAGTCCTGAAGCCAATAACCAACTACTCATTAACATAATAGGACGATAGAAGTCAAATATGGCTGTAGGTATTTAGTATGAAATTTTTTGCAAAACCTCCCCCCGGAAAAGTTACACCGCTCCGAAAATAAACAAACAAAATTAAGTATGGATTAAGCTTATTTTGGGAGAATTTTGCATCATTTTCAAGGTTTTTTTATGAGGTTTTCACTCCTTATATTTGAAACAGAACTATTGAAAATTAAATACAAATTAATTTTTTCATGAAAATCGCCCTTGCGGATTGCAGTATCAAACTATCAATCATTTTCTTTCGATTATTAGTTTCGAAAAAAAATTGTTTTTCTTTTTACGCGCTTGTTCTAGGAAACAGCGCGTTATCATTTCGTCACGATGTCTGTCATTTTCGAATGCCGTATGTGCTCTAGCTTTCGAATGAAAAGACTTAGCGACTTGAAATTGTCAGATTAGGTTTGGAGTCCAAATATATCGGTTAAATTCGATAATGGGTGAAATTTTGAGGTAAATTCCTCGATATCTCATGAAGTATTGACTCGATCAAATTGAAACTTCGTGAACAGTTCTGGAATACTAACGCACAACTTAGAGCAGAGTTTCGTGTAGATCCAATCGTTCGAAAATCGAAAAAAAATTATTCGAAAATTTTCAAAATTTTTGATGAAAAAGGTTTTTTGTCTCTGAAAATATTGATTAGAATTCAATGGAATTTGGCATAAACCTTGAAGTCAGTATTCAACAACAATGTTTTGAATCTCAATTCGATCAGATATTTACTTTCGGAGATATAAGGGAAAAAATGTGTCAAATTTCGTTATTATTTGGAATTTTAACGTTATTTCCACAATATCTCAAGAAGTACAAATGCAATCAGAATGAAACTTCGTAATCAGGTGGAGATTACCAACACGCAACTAGGAGCAAAGTTTCGTGTTGATCCAATAGTTCCAATTGGTAAATATTATTTGTCAATAAAACTACACATTTTAAAATTTTTTCAACCCTGTGCAAAATTCCATTGAAATCTGTTGAACAGTTTCCGAAAAAAAAACAATTCTGGAAAATTTTAGGGAATTTTTATTTATATTCACACCAACACAATCCCAACAAACTTTCGTTGCGAGCAGTGGTGCGTTGGTATTCTACTACTAGTTACCAAATTTCAATACGATCAAGTAAGTATTTCTTGAGATACTGCGGAAGTAACCTCAAAAATTTTTCCGCTTGATGAACTCAACCGTCGTATTCTGATGAGCAACCTATCTTGCAAGTTTCAAGTCTCTAGCTCTTTCTGCTCTCAAATTGGCGTTAAAAACAGGAATCACTCTGGAAGCTGGAATTCCCTGTTTTATGAAGCGTTTGAAAACCTATCTTTAGAATGTATGTCTCGAATTAACACAGTCCATCTACTGCTGAGGATATTTCAGTATAAAATTTACAACCCTGTATATTTATCCACTAGAATAGACGACTTCGGCCCAAGTTGCCAACGCACAATTCTCTTCACAAATTACTGGGGAACGAGAAATTCAGGACAAATTCGACATGATAAGGTTCGCGTCATTTATAAATATCGGTAAAAGATGCCTCGGCTCCCCAAACACGATAATTCCTTCCAAATATAGGGTTTTGTTGAGATCATCTCTGATTGGCTGAAATTTAAGTTAGGATTCCTGATTTTATGTGCATAGTGTCAAATTTATATAGGATATGTTCCGCAAAACAACTTTGTTATTTCGGTTGCCGGTTTTCCGTTCCGTAAATATGAAATATTCGGTTGGTTCCTGAGAAAAAGGTTAATTATGGAATTTGATTGATGAAAAAACGTTCTTTCTGTCACCAAAACGATAGTCAATGTTCTATGGTACTATATCCATAGCATAGAACAATCTTTGTTTACTTTATGATCCATAGAATATAGAAGAGACAACAATCAACAATGGAAAAAATCTAGGTATTGTCTATGGATAATAAGGTAAATAAAGATTGTTCTATGCTATGGATATGTTACCATAAAACATTGATTGTCGTTCTGGTGCATAGACTTGATATGTCTATGTTCAGGTGACAGAAAGATTGCGTTTTCATCAATCAAATTCCGTAATGAACTTTTTTTTTCAGGAACCAACCGAATATTTCATCTTTACAGAACGAAAAACCGACAACCGAAGTAACCAAGTTGATTTGCGGAATATAGCCTTTTTAAACTTGACACTATATCAACATGACATCAGGAATCCCAACTTAAATTTCAGTTTAACAAAAACCTATATTTGGAAGGAATTATCTTGTTTGAAAAGCCGAGGCATCTTTTACGTTTATTTATAAACAACGCGAACCTTATCATGTCGAATTTGTCCTGAAATTCTCGTTCCCCAGTGATAGTAAATTTGTGAAGAAAATTGTGGGTTGGCAACTTGCGCCGAAGTCGTCTATTGATTTAATTTTTTATTGGATCGTCTTCTATATACACAAGCATCGAATATTTACATGACTTATCTAATTTGTCTAAGGCTAGGCGAATACAAAATGATATCAATTAACGACCACCGAAATATTTTCAGACTTCCATGTCTCTATCGAATTGTCAACGACCAATTTCGATTCAAATTGGTTCGCCGTATTGTTTGCTTGTTGGCAATTGTTCTCCATGACCTAATTAATATATGGCTCCTATAAATTGATGGGAGCAGTGATATTAAAGCGTGGCGAAAAATTAATTAATTGATCCAGAACTATAGACGACGTAAGTTGGTTTGCCAAGGTCATAGAAAATGTTTGAAGCACTTATTCAGTATTTATGGTTCTGAGCAGAATACTTCATCCATTCCCCAATTTTGAATTCTGGAAATGGAATAAGATAAAGAAAAACTCAACCAAATACATAATCCTTTTAGGTCGAAAAAGCTCCTGACTACAAATATCGGATCTCTAAGTTGTTTCTTTCGGAAGTTATTGTGTTGATAATCGAGCGTGAAGTCCAAGGTACAATCAATCGTGGCCAACCCTGTATTTTTTCAAAATTATCACAAAATCAGCAAAATCTGCACCATGTTGTTCGAAGTCCAATTTGAACTGTATTTTCCGCTCCTTAATGAATAATAACAGTTATTATGCCATCAATCCATAGATTCGATAAACTGAATGATTTCATCACCCTCTATCACCTCATAAAGCACCGATTCAGAATTCAATTTTTCTGGTCACGAAGAAGGTCGGAGAAATTATGATAATGTATTGGCCGCAGATATGGCATATCACCGAATTTCTCTCGAAGGGTAATAAAAATCTCTTAAGGCATGAATTCTAACGATAGTGCTTATCGCAGATAGTGCCTTCTGTATATATTGTTCAGTTGAGTGCAACTTTACGAGTCTATTTGTTTGATCTGGGGAAAATTTGTGGAGAAACACAATTGTTTTTGTCTGTTGGTTTATCGCTTGCATAATGACTAATTTTTAGTACGTAGGATTTGTTTATTTTGGCGAGAGTTTGATAACGTTGGTATTTTGGAACTCTGAGTTATTTACATTGAAAAGGAGTAAATTATAGTTTCTTTTGGTTTATAACTATTGTTGTATCGAATGATGGGTCTTCGAGAATAAATTAAGTCCTGCTGAAATAATCACCTATTACTTGTTTGAAAAAATATGTGGATTTCATAAGATTTATAAAAAATTCAGACGTGAGGAAAGCAGTTTTGCCCTTATTTTCAAACCGGTTGACATGACGGTATTTTTTGAGTATTTCAGGAAAAAATAACGATAAAGGAGAAATAACACGGAATTTCAAATAATTTCCCCAAAATTTTCGAAAATGGATGTCGTCGCAGCAAACTGGAATTTAGGACCCTTGAGTTCTTTGCCGAATTTCATCAAAAAACTGATATAAAAAAGATTTAATCAATCATTTTTTTATCTTAAATCCATAACTGTGCCTACAAATGAAAAATTCATGGGAGCCTATAACCCCGAAACCGTTCAGCTGATTTTAACCAATTAACGAAAGAAAATCTTTTCTTAAAAGTTGATGCAATCATGTATAACTCTGGGATATACCTCAAAATTTCTGAGGTTTGAAAATGAGGGATTGAATATAAAAAGTATAAAATAATTAGTACCTAAATTATTTTTATTCGCGTTTTTAGTTAATTAGTTTATTATAAAATGGAAATCAAGGAATGGTAAGAGAAGCCCTATTGAAATAGTTTCAGGGAAAGAAATCACTTAGAATTATCGTAATTCAGAAAGAATTGAATGAAATTCTTATGAAATCATTATTTTAATTGAAAATGAATTTTATGTGCAAAAGGAGATATTCAAAAGTGTTATTGGAGATAATGAAGATCATATAACTCATTAAATTATTGTAATCTTCGCAAGTTTATTATATTCCAATAACATCCAGCTGTAACTGCAGTTTTATATGCACTTTAGTCTAGAGCGAAACGCTTTCTTTCACAGTTTATGTGAATAAAAATTGATAAATCCCATAAATTTTGAGAAGCTATTATATCACTAAGAATGAAGTCATTCCAGATTGTTATTTTAAACGCTAAATTGCAAATGATAGCCCAGAGGTGTTATTTTTGCGTAATAAACCTATCTTAGGATCGCCACGAGATAATCTGAGACCGAACTTATACAGTCGTTCCGAAAACCTTGAATGGCAGGCATAACTTTATATATATGATAATATATGACAGCATGCAGATTTCTTGGATGAGAATTTGACCTCGACATTTAAATCAGCTGAAACTTAAGGACGTATCCGGTGGTTTTGGGCAGGGTAAAGAACTGCGACAACGCTATAATCAACATTTATAGAAAATTAACATTAAAAAATTTTGGGAATTTCCGAAATTTTTCTTTGATGACATTTTCTTGATATGCTTTTAGATTTGGCAACTGTAGTTTAAATGATTTTTCAGGAGTTTTCCAGATTTTCACTACCAATATCTGAAAGAAAAACCAATAAAAATTAACTGATTTGGTATTTATAGAAAACGTCCGTGTGGATTGCTGATTTCAAACTTTTTGTCAAGGCCAGTTTCTAGAAGACTGTAGTACCGCAATCCGCAATTTGATTCAGTTTTTGATAGTTCTTTTTTATAGTAAAAACCTAGAAAACAACTAGAAAATGATACAAATCCTCCCATAATGTCCTTCAATCAATATTTGTAGTTTGAATGTATATTTCAGCAGACTGAATATTTCTTCAAAATTTGATCCCTTGTTGATTTCTGAAAATTTATGTTGAATTGCGCGATTTAGTTTCTTTCCATATTTCATAAAAAATCATACTGTTTTTTTCTCATAATCATCATGGAGATAGATTTATCGACAAAATTTATTCAGGAGAAAGATCACAAAATTCAATCTGTAACATTTTCAAAATTTCGCAGGAATAAATTAAAAGAATCATTTACCATCCTGTGTTCCTCTCCCTGTGTAACCCCACAGTGAACCCAAACATAGATTTTTGCCTGTCAGGTGGTCCATAAACCGCATAGTGAAAACTCTCGATATTGAAACAAGTCACTGTAAGAACAGAACAAGTCAACAAAACTACACTATACAAAAAATTGCACTGACACATTTTATCGATGAAAATTCACAAGACAAAAAACAGGACGATCAAATTCACCGCATAAACCTAAACTTTCCTATTTACCGCATGAGGACGCGCGATTTTTCGGACACCTTTTCTGGCTCGGCTATTCGTAATTCATTTTATCGTCAACATTTATTGCCGTTTTCATTAACTTAGGAACTTTATGAGTGTTGCGAATTCGATGGTGTTCATTTGAGAGGCGCGCACATTTTGAATTTGTGGATCTTGCGTTCTTAACAAGTATCGGGTGCTTATGCGACTGAAAATTTGTAGGAACGATGTTTTCAATCTAGCCGCCAAGCTATTTTGAAATACCGACATGATCTAGTGGGGTCATCTGTTAAAAAAACTCCGAAGGTGGATGACAATAATATAGAAATCTGTACACAAAATTATAATCATCGCCGTCGCCATCTGTTCCTATAAAGAAGAACTCAGCATGAGCTGTTGTAGACATCTGCTTCCCATACTTTAATTGTTCTACTGTAACATAGATGTCGGCAGTGGTAAAATCGAAAAGAAATCTTCTCTGGAGTTTCAAGGGTTATTGGATAGATGTCACCACACTGTTAAGATTTGAAACAGTTCAATAATCTCATGACCGATTGCAATTTTCATTAGTATTACATGAATCAATTGAGTAGATTTCTTCTGTTCTTTATTATGAAGTAATAGCTCTTTATCATTCCGAAGAATTATTGTTTGTGTTTTTTCCTGAACGATTGTTCTTTGATTCAAATCAAGTATTATTGGTTTGTTCGAGTATGTTCTGGGGCATGGCTTGCTATGGTCTTGTCCAAATGTCTGTTATTTCCGAATTTTGAGCCGAAATTGGTCCCAAACGCCTCGCTTGTAACGGATCCGGTGTCAAAATCGATTCTGTCCCGCCGATTAAGGACACGATAACCGTCAAAAGGAACAAGCTAGCAATTTGAAATTCAGGAGAAGTCACGCGTCAGTCAGAATCGATTCTTCGGCCGTCCTTATAGGCACGATTACAGGCGTACGGGGTATTCCACATTATTTTTTAGGAACTAATCAAGCTATTGGATTGACACTTGGCTTTTAGTTGAAGCATAACGACGCGCAAATGTTTGCGGAGCTCGTTTTATATTTTCAGAATGACTCAAAAATTATTGATCTTATCATGATGAAACTTGTTATCTCGTTTGAAAATGCTGATGAAGAATTTTGTGCATAATTTCGTGATGATCATGTCTCAAAAACAAATTGGAAAGGAATATTTTAATTTTTTCTTCAAATCATTCTATATCTTGCGATCTCTTGATCATATATTATCATGAATGGGAGAAATCCGCCCTATCATTCCGTAGAGATAACCATTGAAAATTTTATTTATCCAATATTTCCAAAAAAAAATATGGTATCGCATTGAAATCCAGTGTACTTGCTGAATTTTCCGAATATTCATACGAAAAGCTGGTGCTGAACGATTAGGTCGGACTCAATGTTCTCACAGGCCGAACGTGAGCATAATAATCCATGAAAATGATCACAACAGATAGTAATATTAATTATAATCTCAAATCATATCTACTGAGTTTTCGAATTTTATCGTCTTATCGCAATTTATTGAAATCCCTGATCTCGAACAAACTGACGAGAATCCTTCGGCGTGGGCTCAGGATTGTTGCCCTTACCGGCAAACGACGACGACCTTGGGCTAATTTGTTTGCCCACGGCCTCTCTCAGAGTGGCGGTCAGTATCTTTGCGAGGAGAAAGCGAAGTTGAATAAACTGTGGTGTTGTATACAGTGCGATCTAGGAAAATTATGTTCGATCACGTACGTTGGGATCATAGACAAGATATACTGGTTGGGATGCATGATCATATGCGTTTCAGATGGAAATATGAAATAATGGACTAAATAGTTGTCTATGGGATGCATTGATTGCCCTTGAGCAATCCTCAGCAAAATTATCCATTTTCGCGGGCATGTTCTGGGGAACAGCGTGATATCGTTTTGTCCGAATGTCTGTGATTTTCGATGATTGATCCGAAAATGGTTTCAAAAGACTAGGTTGGACTCAATGATGACGAATCCGGTGTCAAAATCGTTTCTGTCTAGCCGTCCGTAGACACAATTACGGTCGCACGGAGAATCCTATCGACCTGAAACTTTCAGGGTAGGTTGCATTTCAAAATGCGACGGTTAAGTTCGTTAATTGGCAAAATCGGCCAAACGGTTTTGGAGTTAGAGCCTTTTGAAGTTTTGACGTTATTTTGGCGATAATTCAAAAACTACTCGAAGGATTGGATCGAAACTTGGCAGTTGGAGTGCAGCAACGCGCAACTCCTCGCGAAATTTTGTTGGGATCATACAATCAGTAAATTTTAAAATATTTTTTTCAAACTTTTTTTCGAAAAAAATTTTTTTTTCGCGAACTGTCTAACGCATTTGAAAAAAAATTCAGTGGAAGTTTGAGCTCTATACTCCACAGCAGTCTACCAAATTTCAATTCGATACGGATATTAGTTTTGGAAACATTGGGAAAAAATAAATGAAATTTCGTGGTTTTTTTGTCGATATCGTTGTTTTTTCGGAATTACTCAAAAATTACTGATTTAATCATGAAAATTCGCACTTAGTTTGAAGATGCTGGAACACAAATTTACACATAATTTTGTAATGATCGTGTCATTAGAACAATTTGAAAAAATTCAAAATTTTTCTTTCAAATACATAGTTGATATTCTGTGATCTTCCTATCATATTATCCTCATTAAATTCTGTATGAACCTTCGACCTGCTATTTTTGGATAGAGTACTGGATTTCAAATCTATCTAATCTGTATTTTTGGAAATATTGCGAAAACAACATTTTGAATGGGTATATCTGCGAAATCATTGGGTGGATTTTACCCATTTACGAATTCGGCCTTCGTAATTAAGTTGTTTCTTTTGGAAGTTATTGTGTTTACGGTCCGGCCGTTAGTGCCGTTGAGCCCGAAGGACTCTTTATGAATGAGAACCATTCATTATCAGCATTAATCTAAAAATTATTTTAATACATCTTATGGAATAATAATGATAGTGCACGACTTCTTCTCAACCCAAAATATACATATTCACATTATCAGAAGTACTCACGACTAAGTGAACTTAAACCGAGGGACCTATAAAGTAGCCCTGGGGCATAGCCAACTTGGCGGGTAACACTGGTAGGCTTCTATTAACATCGGCGTAACTAATGCCTGAGATGGGTTAAGCGAGCATAGTCGCAGGAAATAAAACTAGCTCGGTAAGGAAAAAAAGATTTATCGAAAACCATTAGCGTTCTAGATAGGAGCAATCCCGCTGCGACCCTGTGTGGGACGTCTAATAACTGTCATCAGATGGACACGAAGATCGTTTTCCAACGATACCGGATCGATTGGGGGCGGAGTTTTTGAGGTTAGGTTGGGTTAGGTTAGGATAACGATGGGTATAGTCTGAAATAGAAGTTGAAGTTTCTTGCGCGAAGTCTTGTTATGGCAAACAATAAGTGTTACATCATAATTGTACTCAACGAATAGAACACTTTCCTGAAAAGGTTCTAGTTTGAACATCACGCTGTTGCGAAATTCCTGGCTGAGAGACAATCATATTTATATTCGTATAAACAAACAAAACTCTACACTATTGCCAAGATTCTTTCTAAACTCACAGAGTAGAAAGGGGTAAAAATACTTTGCTGACTGAAATAGAATTATACCGTTAATTTCAGCCTTCTAGTGAGAATATGAGACTCATAATGCAAACCAGATATCTATCGAGTATTACCTTCTTACCACCATATCCAAAATTTAAATCCACCCCAATTTGGGGGTAGTTTATTCTTGTAATTTTTCAAAATAATTTGCTGACCGGAGGTTTCCAGTCGAGATATTTTATCGAAACTTACTTACTTACATTATGATTGAATGTAGCATACTTTTTGTGCCACCATAAAAAAAATTCAGATCCGTCCTCGTTTGAGGGTAGTTTATTCTTGTGATTTTTCAGAAATCCTTGCTGATCGGAAATTTCCCGTAGAGATATTTTATTTAAACTATGCATTGTGACTAAGCGTAGCATACTTGTGGTGCCACCATAAAAGAAATTCAAATCCGCCTCCTATTAAGGGTAGTTTATTCTTGTCATTTTTCGGAAATCCTTGCTGATCGATATTTTCCAGTGGAGATATTTCATTGAAACAAAGTATTATATAATAATTGTAAATCGCAACCCCTCTGTGCCACCACCCAAAAATTCAGGTCCGACTCGTTTAAGGGTAGTTTATCCTCGTAAGTTCTCGGAATACTTCGCTGACCGAAAATTTTCAGTGAAGATATTTTATTGAAACGATGTATTATGACTAACCGTAGCATACTCTTTGTGCCACCATAAAAGATATTCAGATCCACCCCCTATTAAGGGTAGTTTATTCTTGTGATTTTTCGGAAATCCTTGCTGATCGATATTTTCCAGTAGAGATATTTCATTGAAACAAAGTAAAATAATTGCAAATCGGATACCCTCTGTGCCACCGTACAAAAATTTTAGGTCCGACTCGTTTAAGGGTAGTTTATCCTCGTAATTTCTCGGAATTCTTTGCTCTAATGAGGGTTATTTATTCTTGAAAATCTTCGGAATAGCCTGCTAACCGGGCGTTTTCAGTAGAAATATTTCATCAAAACAATGCATTATTGTTTTTACCTTGAAGAACGGTCAGCCTAACGGCCGACTGCGTAAACACAATAACTTCCGAAAGAAACAACTTAGAAATTCGATATTTGTAGAGAAGGTTTGGAACTTAATTACGAAGGCCGAATTCGTGAATGGGTAAAATCCACCCAATGATTCCGCAGATATACCCATTCAAAATTTTATTTTTCCAATATTTCCAAAAATACAGATCAGATCGAATTGAAATCCAGTACTTCATCGGAAAATAACAGTTCGAAGTTTCATACAGAATTTAAAAGGGATGATATGATAAGAAAATCACAGAAATTTTTTTTTTCAAATTGTTCTGATGACACGATTATCACGGAATTTTCCATAAAGTTGTCTTTCAGCATCTTCAAACTAGGTGCGTAGTTTTATCAGGACTGAATCAGTATTTCTCGAGTTATATCGAAAAAAACAACTATATCGAGAAGAAAACCTCGAAATTTGACATATTTTTTACCGATATCTCCAAAACGTATGATCGTATCGAACTGAAATTTGGTACACTGCTGTGAAATATGAAGCTCAAAGTTTTCGGATATGATGAATGGTTTCCGAAAAAAAATTTTTGGAGAAAAATTTCGAAAAAAAAGTTTTTTTAAATTTACTGACAATATGATCCTGATGAAATTTGGCTCAAAGTTGCGCGTCATTATACTCCATCTAACTGCCAAGTTCGAATCCAATCGCTCAAGTAGTTTCTGAAATAAAGAATAAATAACTTCAAAATGTCAAGTGCCTATAACTCCGAAACTATTGGACAGATTTGGCCCATTAACGATCTTAACCGCGGCATTTTGATGCGCGACCTACCCTGAAAGTTTCAAGTTGATAGCTTGCTTCTGTCGACAGTTATCGGGTCCTCGGCCGGACGGACGGCCGGCCGGACAGAATCGTTTTTGACACCGGATTCGTCATCAGTGAGTCGAACCTAGTCGATTGAGACCATTTTCGGCTCAATCATCGAAAATTACAGACATTCGAACAAAACGATAGCACGCTGTTCCCCTGGAACATGCGCGCAAAAAACAGAAAAATCGAAATACTCGACGAATGCACCACCTCGTGACAAAACAAGTCATATTTGACAAATGATTTGTGTAAATTTAATGCATCTTTCATTCCACTTATTCCTACCATACCACCTTCATCGTCCAACAAAAACACGCTTGAAACAGAACGACACGAGTAATTAATCAAAACATCAAGGTGGCTTGTACGAACTTTTTTAACTCTCCGTTCGATGAGGTGACCGTTGCCCAAAATGGTCCCCAACCATTTGCATCTTAATATCTGCACAAATTACAGAAAGGTCGCGAAGCGAGGGTGTGGAAACGATCCAGATGAAAGATAATTAAGACTGTACCTATTTTTTCGTTCGTATTGAAATTGCTTGTACGATTAATTGATTCCTTTGTGGACGAGAACGGAGTTGCCACGTTTATGCACACGCGAATGGTATATGGGGTATTATTTAAATTGTGCGCATGTTCTGGGGGAAAGAGTGCTGTCGGTTTGTCCAAACGTCTGTAATTTTAGAATTTTGAGCCGAAAATGGTCTCAATGTTTATAATCGAAAAGTGCGTCGTATATATTCGCACCTACTGCTAAGCGATACGCCCTCTGGCGATAGAAATTCGAACACTTCCAAGCTAGTAGTTTTTCGACGTGCCTGTTATTCTAACGTAATTTGCTTACTTTTGTAGTTCATTTTCGAGCTTTTGTGTTGTTCTCCGAGTTGAAATTTTGGTATACCGAAAGTGTTTGTAATATTCGTCAATCGATTCCTTTATTTCCGATTAAAATTTTCGATTGTATTAATTCGAAATGGCATCCTCCCGAAATGAATATTGTTGTGTGCCTCAACTCAATGTTATTCATGGTCAAAGAAGAAAGGATCATCTAGTGCCTCTTGTTTTAATTTTTTCCAAAGCTAAATGAAAGTAAAATTAATTTGGAAACAGCATTTGGCAGGGAACTCAATGATAGAAGAAAGGCTAGCTTTAGAAATTGAAGATTGGAAAACAAGTCACGAAATACATGAAAGTATGTTCACTGCATTTCTCTGAAGATGTTTATTTTTATAAAGGTGAATTACCTACGATGTATTCATTTCGAAACAACTTCATGTCATGATGTTTTCAGGTGTAAATGAAAATAAGAGAATTTTGAAGACAAATGCTGTAGAGAAACTACCGAGCACTTCTGCAGCTACCTAATTCACATACTACACAAAATCATATTCTGGTTGAAAACCTGACAAAAACTAGATAAACTGTTAGAGTTGATAATAGCTCAAGTTATTCATATAAATACATTAATACTTTTCATTTCTATATATAAGTAGGTTGAACCAGCTGTGACATTTTTCATTTTGTATGTGCATCTTGTACTGCTGTAATATGAAAATGAAATCAATTATTTGTCTATCTGTTTCCTTTTCTTTAGAAATACGATGCAAAAAACTAAAGCAGCAAATCTGTTTTCATTTTATTGATTCACTCGTTTGTAAACAAAGAACAAGTCATATCATTTGGACTGATTCTAGATTTACCACATAATATAGCCTGCATTCAGCACTTCTTCACATAAATAAGAGTCCTTTAATTACTTGTTGAGGTGCCTATTTTTCCAGAAATTCAAGTAAACTTAGGTATTGGTTCATTTTGATCCACCAAGCAACATACACTAAAATATCACCGAAAATATCCTCCAGGAACGATTTAAAGTACGATTTTATGTCGTGATCCAAACGAAAAGTTCCTTCTCAAGAAATCTTACACAAAATTATAATAATTTCTTCAAATATTCAAGCTCTGCTTAATAAATATTCGTTCTCCCCCACATTTCTAAGGTTTGTTTACATAAAACTACTAGCTTGGACAGGTTCCAAATTTAACCGTTAGGGCGCTGGCATCTTCGCAGAACTACTGAGCTACATCATGAACGTATAAATTTTTTTCACTGTGAAGTCTGCATCACAGTCTTCACAATATCTTCTTCAATCGAAAGCGACTATCAAAGTTCAAAGTATGTAGTCTAGTAAGGGGAATTTTCAAGCATAAACAGGAGGGATTAATGCTAATACAATAAAGAACTAGTTGCCAAAAGTTATCAATCAGAAATTAGGTTCGGTTCTGTGGCAATACTAATAAGTATGTTATTTAATATTTTTATTTTTAAATTAATACACTGGCTACAGTTTCGAGGACAATTCTCCCCTTCTTCAGGCTAATGAACTTTGCAGGTTGAATTTCGAATTGAATTTTTAATAATGGCAACTGTCACCTGTCATAATATTTGACTATGAACTATGAACATCGCAGCAAAGATGCATGGAATACAAGGTGCGGACACTCTTCGATATATTTTGGGTCCGAAACATGATGTAAGTAAAACATGGTGTGCTCATTTGCTTTTTTGTGATCGTATTTACCAATGATGACGTCACTTTTTCATTCAATTCAAAGCACAGAATATATATTTCCCTGAATTTGAATGAAAAGAGTGACGTCATCATTGGTAAATATCACAGAAAAGCAGATGAGCACACCATGTTTTTCTTACATCATGGTCCGAAAAAGGTCCAAATGTTGTCAAAATACGGCTTTATTGTCCTACTTCAGTTTTCACCGAAAGATGACAGCATCGAGAAATCTGCCATGTAAAATTTGACGGAAGTTACCGACCTTTCATATCAAAAAAAGTCAAATCAGAACTTTTTTCTGATTTTCCGAGTTGAACCATGCATTATTTTCAAGAATTTTCGAAAATAAATTCCTTTTGACAAATTTAAATCATGATTATTCATTTCATTCAGTCAGAATGGCGATTTTCAAAAATACCAAAGAAATCATTGGGAATTATAGATACTACAATTAATTTGACTGGTTTGAAATTCATCTGATAAAATGGTCTGAACATGAACAGCAAATTGAAAATTCATATATCAATTTCAATAATGATAAACATGAGCATTTCCTCGAAATATTTTCATAGGTATGAAAGAAAATTCATAAGTTTTGAATTGAATATTTATTAATAGGTATATACAAAATTTATAAACCATATTATTATGAAAGGAGATCCAATAAAATACATGAGTAATAGCAACCTCTTGTTTCGTGATCACCGTTGTTTTGGCTTCGAAATAATTTCTTGTATCCATCCATGAAAGTGTTCCTAAAATAAACCTCATATTGCCCCTTAATCCCTTATACAGTTCGCGTCAAAATTATGGAACAAATTCACTTTCTCAGGAGAAAAATATTTGGCAACAAAATCCTGAAACAAGTCAATTTTTGTATCACTTTTACCCAATTCATATGCATTTTTGAAGGATATTTGTTGCACCCTGTGCCATCCCCATCAACCCTCTAAATTTTTTGAATAGGAAAAGTAGGTCATGTGGTACTTTTTTGGCAAGAGCTTTGAATCTTCTTTACAGGCGTGCAGAAATTAAAAAAAAAAATTTTTTTTGAAAGATTACTTAGTTCAAAGAGGTTTTCAGTATGTGCACTTTGTCATGGATCATTTACTTTGAGACGATGGTACCTCATGAAATTTGTCACCGAATGAAAGTCGACCATTACAGTTTTGTTCATGCACAATTCTCAACCCCTTTCCACCGCATCACAAGAAAATTTTTTTTTCTTCACTAAAGGGTTCGTAGGGGTTGAAAGTTGTGCATGAATAAAACTGTAATGGTCGACTTTCATTCGGTGACAATTTTCATCAGGTACCATCGTCTCAAAGTAAATAAGCCATGACAAAGTACACACATACTGAAAACGTCTTTGAACTAACTAATTTCTCAAAAAAAAAATTTTTCTTGAAAATTTCTGCACGCCTGTAAATAAGATACAAAGACATTGCCTAAAAAGTAGCACATGATTCACTTTCTTTATTCAAAAAATTTAGAGGATTGATGGTGATGGCACAGGGTGCAAACAAAATCCTTCAAAAATGCATAAAAATTTAGTAAAAGTGAAACAAAAATTGACCTGTTTCAGGATTTTGTTGCCAAATATTTTCCTTCTGAGAAAATGAATTTGTTCCATAATTTTGACGCGCACTGTATATTTCATATTGTTAATGAGTAGATGTTCCACATTTGTTGAACTACTCTGATATATTAGTAAGAATCCATAATTTCAAATATCTGATTCATTTTCTGGGAAATAGTTTCATCAGATTATTATAACTCAATTCATTTTATTCAGCGGAATTAACTGTATCGACTTGACAAAGCGACGTAAGCGCCATCATCGTTTACAGAGCCAAGTAGTACAATATTTGACAGTTCTAGGACCGAGTTTTGGACACAGAATTTTGGTGGGTAATAGAAGAAAATTGTCGACATCTGGGACCCTATATTTGAATCGGGGAAGGGAGAATATAGGCGTATCGACGCTGTTGTCAAGGAAACGCGGTGCATTGTTGATGAAACGATTGTGAACTTCTGCGAAGATGCCAGCGCCCTAACGGATGAATTTGGAACCTGTCCAAGCTAGTAGTTTTATGTAAACAAACCTTAGAAATGTGGTGGAGAACGAATATTTATTGAGCAGAGCTTGAATATTTAAAGAAATTATTATACTTTTGTGTAAGATTTCTTGAGAAGGAACTTTTCGTTTGGATCACGATATAAAATCGTACTTTAAATCGTTCCTGGAGGATAATTTCAGTGTTATTTTAGTGTATGTTGCTAGGTGGATAAAAAAAACCAATATCTAAGTTTACTTGAATTTCTGGAAAAATAGGCACCTCAATAAGTAATTTAAGGACTCTTATTTATGTGAAGATGTGCTCAATGCAGGCTATATTATGTGGTAAATCTAGAATCAGTCCAAATGATATGACTTGTTCTTTGTTTACAAACGAGTGAATCAATAAAATGAAAACAGATTTTCTGCTTTAGTTCTTTTGCATAGTATTTCTAAAGAAAAGGAAACAGATAGACATATAATTGATTTCATTTTCATATTACAGCAGCTCAAGATACACATACAAAATGAAAAATGTCACAGCCTGTTCAACCTACCTATATAATGAAATGAAAAGTATTGATGTATTTATATGAGTAACTTCAGCTATCATCAACTCTAACAGTATATCTAGTTTTTGTCAGATTTTCAACCAGATCACTCTCTTTGAATATGATTTTTTGTAGTATGTGAATCAGGTAGCTGCAGAAGTGCTCGGTAGTTTCTCTGCAGCATTTTCCTTCAAAATTCTCTCATTTTTATTTACACCTGAAAACATCATGACATGAAGTTGTTTCGAAATAAATAAATCTTATATTTATAAAGCTAGGCCTTTCTTCTATCATTGAGTTCCCTGCCAAATGCTGTTTCCAAATTAACTTTAATTTCATTTGGCTTTGGAACATATGAAAACTAGAGGCACTAGATGATCCTTTCTTCTTTGACCATGAATAACATTGAGTTGAGGCACACAACAATAGTCATTTCGGGAGGATGCCATTTCGAATTAATACGATCGAAATTTTTAATCGGAAAGAAAGGAATCGATTGATGAATATTACAAACACTTTCGGTATTCCAAAATTCCAACTCGAAGAACAACACAAAAGCTCGAAAATGAACTCCAAAAGTAAGCAAATTACGTTAGAATAACAGGCACGTCGAAAAACTACTAGCTTGGAAGTGTTCGAATTTCTATCACCAGAGGGCGTATCGCTTAGCAGTAGTTGCGAATAGAGAACGTTCATTCCGTCACATTCAAGAATAGAGTCCCCCTGATATATTCTATGCATCTTGTTCGCAGCCAAGACTTTACTGTCGCGAAACTCTCGTAAAATGACACACATCAAGATTCAGTAATAATAAACGAAGTTCTTGTTCTCGTTGAACCCTAATCGGTTTGTGTTCCATTACAAAGCGTCCTTCGCGAGCTTTTCACGCGAGAAGAATCAATACAAATTCGGAATTTTTAAGTAGATAGGAGCGGTTGTGCGATGCAAATCCATAAATGGTCCGTTTTACGTTGTAGGTCACTCGAAAATTCGGTCGTTCTCATGCCGGTCATGGTGGAGGCAGGAAGAGGCAACATCTTCGATAGATCGGGCCTTGGTATTGAAAATTCAATGAGGAACAACAACGGGGACCAAGTAATTGATGTGTCGACGCTTTTGAAACGTCAAGGCAACAGGAGATGAATGGACATGTCAAAATATGAGACGGAGGAGATATCGAAGAGGATTGGCTAATTTGGTGAACATGTCTGTCTTCGTGGGTGTATTTCCGGAAGTGTTAAAAGTATCGCGGACCCTACCAATTTATAAGAAGGGTGACCATTTAATCCCAGATAATTATCGACCAGTGTCTATTTTGAGCGTCTTTTCTAAAGTTATTGAAAGAATAATGTACCATCGATTGATGAATTATCTTGAGGACTTCAATTTACTGTCCAATTCACAGCACGGTTTTCGCCCGGGGCGCTCAACGAATACTCTGATGACTGAGCTGGTCCAGGGCATATCTTCACGAATGGATGAGGGTGAGTACGTAGTTGTTATCTGTTTCGATTTGAGAAGAGCATTTGATTGCCTGAAACCTGCATTTGTGTCCGAAAAGTTGGAGAAGATTGGAGTTAGAGGAGTTCTGAATGGTTGGCTAACATCGTTCCTGACTAATAGAAAAATGGTCGTGAAATTAGCTGCAGTCTCATCCGATTTGTTGGATATTCTGCTTGGTTCACCACAGGGTAGCGTGCTTGGTCCTCTGTTATTCGTTGTTTTCGTGGATGATCTTGGTGAGTTTCTGTTGGAGTTCTTATCGGGGATTCTCCTTTTCATGTATGCTGATGATGTGAACGTTTTGATCAGTGACCGATGCCCAGTAGAACTTAAGAGAAAATGTGACCTGGTTCTTGAAGGGTTTAGTAGTTGGTGTGAGCAGAATCATCTGTTGGTTAACTACGAGAAAACGGTCGCTGTGGAGTTTCATGTTCCTCAGAGACTGAGAAGTGGTATCGGATTGATTTTTAATGACGTTCCAGTGAAGTTTTTGTCACATGTAAATATTCTTGGCACGGTGATTGATGAACATCTCAGATGGGATTCTGAAGTTGATAGCATTTGTAAGCGACTTCATAAAAATTACTTCACTATATCTCACATTAAGAAGTTGGTGGGCAATGACAGCGCCCTGGCTTTTTATTATTCAAATGTCTTCTCTACATTGAGGTATAATATTATGGTTTGGGGCCGATCTGTTGAGTGGGAGAGAGTTTTTATCTTACAGAAGCGCATTGTGAGACTACTATTTGATCTACCATCTAGAGTGTCATGTAGGGATTATTTTAAGCACCATCACATTTTAACTGTTCCATCTATTTATATTTTTTATATTTTAATTTACACACACAAGCGAAGCTCTCGAATTCTCAGACGTGAAGAGGTACATTCCTATGAGACCAGGAACAAATATCGTTTCTGTGAGGAGAGGTCAGTTCATGCTTTTCATGAAAGGTCTCCGAATGTTTCGGGTTGTAAACTTTTTAATATGTTGCCGTCTCGTTTAGCGCATATGTCTTATAAACACTTTAGTAAGACACTGAAGGAGATTCTTGTTGATAATTGTTTTTATTCCCTTGAGGAATTTTGTAATTTTGTGAAAACCTTTTATTAATGTGTAATGTGAATTATTCAGTATTGTATATTTTAATATGTATCCTGCTTGTATGGACGTATTCCGGATTCATGGAATAAATAAACATTATTATTATTATTATTATTATTATTAACCTCACAGATGTTGGAATACAGGGGGCCAATTCCTGAATCTCGATCAAAAATTGAAGAGTATGACAACTGCCATATGTTTGCGTCGATTTTCTGAGTTAAATATGAACAACAAGTAGACAAGACCTGCGCATAGAACCGAATGACACTCGACAATCGAAAACGATTGTTATATCTCCTATACTCCGTGCCACTCGTTGCTATTTCTTGAATATTTGCTTGAAAACAGTCTCGAAATGGCGAATAGAACTCTCACAAATTTTGCAGATGCTCGAGAAAACTTAGAAAATCGAAATAAACATATGACAATTGTCATACTCTTCGATTCTTGAGATTCAAGAAAGGGGGTTTTTCCTTTAAACGAAAATGCTGTAATTTTCATGGAAAACCTTTAGAACATCACTTTTCAAACATATAATTTCAATATTATATTTTTAAAAAAATGTTTGATCACCTAAAACTGAAAAATAAAAATGAGGATTTGCATTTAAAGGGATTTGTCTTAAGTGCACGATATGGCAACGTCGAATTCAGCTTTCTCGGAAAGAGAAGGACGACAAATGTGTTACTTTCAATGAACTCTATATTATATACCTGGAAGGGACCCGTTTAGAGCGACAAGTGAAGCCAATTCGTTGCTTATGCAACCCGCGAAGTGGACGGGTATCTATCTCTTTCTTCCTCATTGCAGTAAAGGGAACTTGTCGCATTTATTCTAAATATTTTTAATTTTTCGTTTCAAATTAGGAGAACCTGAATTTTTTTCTGACTAATTCGTGAATAAGGCAGGATTGAAGAAGATCGCACATGTTCAAGTGAAATTTCAACTTAGTGAGCGCTTTTTCTGGGGAACAGCGCGTTATCATCCTCCGTAAATTTGCATTTTTTTGCCGAAAATCGTTCCAAGCGACCAGGTTGGACTCATGATGAAGAGTTCAATGTCAAATTGAATTCTATTCAGCCGCCCGTTGCCACGATAACTTACTACCGAGAAAAGCTATAGCGACTTAAAAAATTCAAAATAAGTTCGTTAATGGGCAGAATTTACCTTACAATTTCGAAGTTATATTAATTTCAAATATATTATTTTATTTCCTCTATATCTCAAGAAGTACTGATGCGATCAGATTGAAACTTGCTAACTCATTGCATGAAGAATCGTTAAAAAAATATTTTTTTCGGAAACTAGCAATGAGATTTCAATGAAACTTGGCGCAGAACTTGAAGTCAAATCTGAACAGCAATGTTCGAGATTTCAGCTCGATTCGACACACATTTCCCAAAATATCGGAAAAAAGTATGTCATATTTCGCATTGGCAATGAATTTTAACCACCGCTTAAATTTTCCTGACTTCAAGTCAGTGCTTTTCGAGAAGTATTTTCCTATGTTCCTATTATTTAAATTTATTTTTATGATGATGAAACTATCGTCAATCGTCAATGCACAGCTCACACCAACATAATTCTTCACTTTTTGAACCACACGCGGTGAAGGCAGAGAAAGTAATGGCATATCAGACAAAAATAGATATTCATTTTCAAAAATATTGCTCTTTCTAAATGATGTAATACCCAAACCACCTGAATTTCCAAGTAAAACCAAATTTGAGCCGTTAAACACCATTTACTTCAACGGGTGTGACAGGGAGAGGTTACCGTCCATAGCGCTATCTTTGTTTCGTTGCCTCTTGTTACGCTTTAAGCTTAGTTGAAGAAGGGTCGGGTCCTTTCCAGGTAGTAATATAGAGTTCTATGGTTACTTTGCTTAGGGAAACAGAGATAGCTATACTTCGATCTGGTTAGAGTAGAAGACAACGACCAAGGAACAGAAAAAGAAGAGCCCAGACTGTCATACTGTCATAATACTGACAAATCGCAAACAGAAATTGTTTGGTTACATTGACAAAGAACACGTGTGCACCACAGAATAGGAATAAATATTTCATTATTCTATAGCAGAAAAAGCTATTCCACTAAACACCGTTGTCACTTCGTGCATGCCTGGCAAATCCCAAACACCAATTTTGAAATCTGATTTCGAATACTTTCTGAAGGTAATTTGGGAAAATGATGAATCAAACCTATAATAATTATGTTCATTTGCAGTAATAACCCAAATTCAGGAAAAATGCCCATTGACCCCTAGGAAATACATCGAACGATATATCGTTCTTGCGCGCATTTTCAAGGACAAACCGTGCTATCGTTTTATCCAAATATCGGTAATTCTCGAATTTTGAGCCGAAAATAGTCTCAAACGACTAGGTTCGACTAACTGTTAACGAATCCAGTGTCAATTCGATTCTGTTCGTCCGGCCGGCCGTGAACACGATAACTGTCGAACGGAGGTAGTAATCGACTTGAAACTTTCAGGGTAGTTCGTGCATCAGAATGCCACGGTTGAGTTCGTTAATGGACCGAATCGGCCAAGCGGTTTCGGAGTTATAGCCATTTCAAATTTTGAGGTTATTTCCCTGGTATCTTAGAAACTACCAGAACGATTGGATTGGAAATTAGCAGTCAGATGCGCATCTTCCGGAGATATTGGGAAAAAAACTGTCAAATTTCGTATTTTTTCTCGATATCGTTGTTTTTCGGAATAACTCGAAAAACAGTAATTCAATCATATTGAAACTTTGCAGCTAGTTCGATAATACTGATGGACAACTTTGTGCGGAATTTCGTGGTGATCAAGTCATTAAAACAATTTGGAAAAAAATTTCAAAGTTTTTTCAAATAATCAAAATTCTTTGATCTTCTGATCAAAATATTATGCTTATGAAACTCTGTATGAACCTTCAAACTGTAGTTTTCCTATGAAGTACTGAATTTCAATGCGATCTAACCTGTAATTTTGGAAATATAGGGAAAATAAAATTCAGAATGGATATATATATATATAAAGAATCTTTGGGTGGATTTTACCCATTCACGAATTCGAATTTCGTTATTGTGTTTACGGTCGGCCGTTGGTATGAGTTTCGAATAATCATTGAACGATCAACTATAAATATTTAGTTGTGAAAGAATTTAAGAATGTGTCGTCTATATTCATAAATATGGAGTGTGTACCGGCATACAGGCGAGAGCCCAGTTTGAGCACACTCAATTTTTGTAAACATAAGGTTTTTCGTTGTACATGAAGCACACTTACTAAAATAACTCCACTCCACTGATAATGGTGATAATGTTTGGAGTGTTTTGTTGTCAACTTGAACTCTCTTCATTACGGAAATGTTGGAAGCCAAGTGGAATCATAGAATTTGTGTATAGTGCATAGATTGAGATTATCTTCTGTGATGGTTATGCGTAAATATAATTTATAATCATAGACATTTGTTGTTGTCTCTGGTTCCTGGTTGGACGTATTTTGTTCTGCATGTGTGGTCATTTTGAGACGACTTTAAGACAAATCAACATCATCTCTAAATAGCAGCGAAAACAAAAGAAGCATAGAATTCCGTCACCTAGGATTTGCGTAAAATCATCTATCATATATTCCGTATTCTGTGAGAATCATAGAACAGATTGAACCACACTTACGCCACACTATTGTCTGTGACTACACCAAACTACACTCAGCTGCACCGAGAATTGGAAGTCAGTGTAATTAGTGTAGTTCATGTAGGTACAAGGTACAAACGTATCAGTTCTTTGTAAGAAGAGAAATTAATTAATTATTATTATTATTATAAGATCTCAACAAGCTTTCGCGAAAACTGGCGCGTCGTTATGATTTAACTAACTGCCAAGTTTCAATCCAATGACTCCAGTAGTTCCTGAAATATTAGGAAAATACCTTCGAAATTTTGAATGGCTATAACTCTGAAAAAGTTTGACCCATTCGGCTCTTAAACGAACCTAACCGCGGCATTTCAATACGCGACCCTCCCTGAAAGTTCTCTAGCTTGCTGCGTTCGATAGATATCGTATCCATAGCCGGACGGCCGGGTGGTCGTCGCAACGGAAAATAGTCGAAAACTACATACATTTGGACATAACGATAGCACGCTGTTCCCCTAGAACATGCGCGCAAAATGATATGATGTATCCTAGAACATGCGCAACAAAATTAAGTCGATAGGTGCGTAGATAGAGGAAAGAGAAGATACCGCATTCCCCTTCATCCTTCACTCAATGTTTGCAGCCAACATCTCTTGTGTTTGTTGTCAAATATTTGTTTACATTTCTCCAAAGCGATCATTGGCGTACGCATCATAAGGTAGAAAGGGATTGGACTAGTTAACGAAACGATGATATAATTGTATGAAGAGATTTATACGATGATAATATTGAGCAGTTCTTTGGTGGTATTCAACCCAGAAACTTGCTTTTCTCATGCAAATTACAAAAAAATGCTTCAAGTAAGCTTCAGAATCTAATTAAGGTTAATATTTCAGACAAAACTAAGAGTCTAATGAATTTCTCTCCTGAAACCAAAATATTTTCATTGCTATGAATAAAATTCAGCAAGCAACTATATTCAGATTGCTGGATAACGTCTTATTTCAATGCATCCAAATAATTGAATGGTTTCTTAATAAATTTCATGGTCGTATATTGTTTATTTTTGAAAAGAGATAATTGTGTGGTTTCTTGTATAAATCTAGGTATATTGAATTCGGAAAATCCTCTGAGCTGATATCCAAGTAATAAAGAATACCTTTAAATATTGAACTCCTCACTTGGACAATACAATATTTAATAAAAACCAAGTGTCCAATTCACCGAGGAAGAGACTATGCTAACTACTTCCTTTCAGTCTACAGATTTGGAAGAGATTCATATTATTGAAAAATTGAAAGGAAACTCCTCTCCTGGTGAAGATCAAGCCACAAGAATAGTCCATTATATTCGTGCTATGAGAAGATTTGCTTTATTTTCGAACAAAAATCCAAGGGCCTATTGAATAACTCATTAATAGCGCCAAATCTTACGTATATCATACCTTGTTGGGAAAGCTTCCTAAACGACCTATTGATCCAAAATAATATGCTGATTAAGGATCATAAATAAATCTTTGAATAAATAAATATTGGTATCATTTTGCATTGGATCAAATTGTATATTTCAGGAGCAGGTTCTTAAATAATGTTAACAATTTTCTCTCATGTATACAGTCATAGTAGAAATAATTGTTTATTGGAAACGAATAGTACATATCAATATAACAAATATAATGCAAAAAAATCATAAATAAGAGATGGTTTAAGAATAAATAGTTATATTATTGATGTCCGAATAATATCTGCATCCAAAATATTGACGACGTACGCCAATGGCGAGGAAAGCAAAATACTAACCTATGCACGGAACGATTATTTTCCTTTTCAGCATATTCACCACACACTACACACTTTACTAGCATCCTTAATACAATATAATTGTATTACACTTGAAAATTTTCAGCTACTTCGGTCTAAATATGACAAATAACGGAATAAACAATTTTGACGTTTTGGAGAAATGTAAATATAAACACAGAGATGTTGGCCACGTTTTTCTGTGTTGTTTACTTCATCTTCTCTTTCCTCTATCTACGATAGGTGTCACGTATGTTCTCAAAATTGTATATTCCTCAGATTCTCAACACAGTACCAAGTAACTATGGCGGCTCTTGGACTTTAAATGCATCGGAGACTAAGGCTTAAATTAAACGGCATAAAAATTACAGCCTTTTTCGTCTTGATAACATAATGTATCTGGCGATAAAATCGAAGGTCGACAGATAATTTTTTGAATATGCAAACACGGCCTCGGTACGCGGATTCTCGGATTTTTACGCATTTTAGCGACTCGCTTAACTGCTCTGCAAACATTTTAATAATACGGTTAAACGCTGACCGTAGAACGCCTGTCTCAGTCGTTGTTCCTGCGTCGATATGATAAATTTCTCATCTCCATTGTTCGTTTTCTTGCGGAACGAGAGATCAGTGGCGAAGAAGTTCCTGACTGAATAATAAACTGTTTATTTCTTCAATTTTGCCACAGATAGAAATTGGACATCCTAATACGAGGCTGGAAGATGTCGGGTTGAAGGTTCATACAAATTTTCGGGATGATTATACATCGCACAGCTGTGACAGCCACGCAGCGTTCAATGGAATCTGTACCTGGATCTGAAATATCATCGCTTGGGTGACCGGACTTGGACGAAAGACCCTCCCGGTCAGAGAGCAAATATAATAATAATAATAATAATATAATAATAATAATATTTATTTACCAGAAATTTAACTGAAGTACACAATATATGCAATATAACAAATGGTGAATAAATAAAGTGAGACCCACAAAAGTAAAACTTGTGCGTGGGCAGAATAGCAACAATGATGATGAACACAAGTAACACTCTCAAGTTGGACAATACAACATTAACAACAATATTAACTGTTGTGAATACAAGTTCCGTACCCCTCCATACAGCAGGTGACTTCAATGAATAAACAGGGAGACCCACAGAAACCTAGGTTGTGCGTGGACTTTTCCCTGCCTATAATACATTTTGCTTTCTGATGATATGATGAGATTGCAGGGGCACTTTATCAAACATTCAACATTTTACTCGACAGGGGGGTAATAACCCAGTCTATTTTAAATAAATTTTTCTGTACTCATAATATCATGAATTACTTTTCTGTCCAGATTCAGTGTGTACGATTTTAGTTTTTTTCTTATTAAAGTGACAGAGTTGGTGTTAATGATGAGATCCTTCATACTTCTATGCAAGAAGTTGAAAAGCCGAGGTGCAAGGTAAGTATAGCATCTTTGTCCCACTGCTCTTCTTGAGAACTTCGTACGAATATCAAAATTGCTTTTTTGTCTTGTTGCGTACTTATGTTCTATTGCTTTCAGTTCGTGTTTATTTCCGTACAGGTTTACTAAGATGGCATAAAAAAATGATTGTTTCAAATCGAAGCATTTCGATTCCTTATATAGTTCGTCTGTAGGATATCTATATGGTCTCTTGAATATTATTTTTAGGAATCTTTTTTGCAAAATTTCAATCTTCTTCAGGTGGATATCAGCTACGCCTCCCCACCCTAGTATCCCATATTGTAGTCTTGATTCTATCAATGCGTGGTACAGAACCCTCATATGGTGAGTATTCAAAATTTCCACCAAATACTTGAATTTCGGGAGCATGTACCTCAGAGTATTAACGACATTTTGAGCGTGTACATCCCATCTCATATGTCGATCCAACGTTATTCCCAGATATTTAATACTAACTGTGGAATGGATAAGTTTAATTGTATCATTTCTTTGAAATGAAATCGTTTCATACTGGGGCAAATTGTTTTTGTAGATGGCAAATGGCATAAACTTGGTCTTGTCGTAGTTCACTGTAAGGTATTTCTGGTCGAACCAATCCAAAACAACTCCAAAACCCACCTCGATCCTATTTTTCAGGTCACCCCATGAATCACCTCTTTATAACACGACTGTATCGTCAGCAAAACTGAAGATTTCTCCTCCACACTCCAGGTCAAGTAGTTTATTCATATATATAGTGAAAAGAACGGGTCCCAAGACAGTACCCTGTGGTACACCACAGGTGATTGTTTGTTGAGTGCTCACTTTGTCCCCAATTTGTACTGTCTGTTTCCTATTTGACAAGTAATCCCTGAACAACTCCAGCAGGACACCTCTGAATCCCAATTCCTCCAAGGCCCCCAGAAGCAGCTCATGATTCACCGTATCGAATGCCTTGGAGAGATCGAGAAATATGCCAACTGTCATCAATCCGGCTTCCATACCCTCATATATTTTTGATGTGATATTCACGATCGCATCCTGGGTCGATTTTCCCTGTCTGAACCCATATTGTCTATCTGAGATCATTCTATATTTATCTAGATATTGTGTCATCCGACCTTTGATTATATTTTCAAAAATTTTTGTTATATTCGTTATGAGTAATACTGGTCTGTAGCTTTCCGGTTTTGTCTTTTCTCCTTTTTTAAAGAGAGGTTTTACAATGCTCATTTTGAAGTGTGAAGGGCAAATTCCAGTAGAAAATATCCTATTGATCAGATATGCCAAGGACATTGAAATTTCATCTGATATTTCTTTGAGCATTTCGGCGGTGATCGAATCGTATCCAGGAGCTTTTCCACTTTTCAGTGAATCAATCGTTGTCCTGATTTCCTGTTCCGTAGTGGGTGCCAGAAAGAATGAACTGGAAACTGTTTTTTTTTCAGCTGTGGGTTCAAAAGAGGGCGTTATATTTTCTGCTAGAGTTTTCCTACATTTATGAAATAGTTGTTGAATATTTATTTAGGGGATATTATTTGCTCTTCTTTCTGTTTCAGATTTTATGTCAAGATATTTTGTCGAAATAAATTCAAGATGACGAAAAAATGAATTTCCAATGAAAATGATGGCATCTATATTTTTCAAACAAATTACTACACTTATTCGGGGAGACAGAGTTTTTACTGAGGTTTTTATCTGTGCTCTTATATCAAATAGAGAAATGTATGGAACTCCGTTTACATTTCCTCTGCTAACACTGCGATATTATACCAAAAAATGCAATGCTCGTTCTCAAAAGAATATATACATAGTACCTGGATGCGTACCGTTCTGTGGTAAATATACAACTTCCGACAGGGATGTTTCCAATATTTCGAATAATCTTAATGGAGTTGAGGGTAAATATTAACATGTTCTCTTTCCGCTGAACTCATCTAATAGGCGATGATAATTTTATACACATATTCTATCTGTCATTCTGATTCGAACTCTTTCAATACGGACTTATTTGTATACGTATATGTCAGAATAGGTCGCAAATAGCCCCATCTGTCGAGTTCCAGTCAATTCCCCTGAGTTTAATAACAAATTCTGAGATAGAAAAATTTTGAGGAGGCTTGACGAAAATCATCACTAAAAGTCAATAGCCGTAGTATTATTGAATTGATCATTTTTTTGTGAGCGGTGTTGAAAATGGGGACGTAGTATGTATCTTCTGAACGACATATTTTTCTGACCTGAATATGGTCAAGAGACACAGGATGTTGTCAAATAAGAGAATTTGTTTGCTATATCTGTAGGTAAGAATTTGTTATGTATGCCATCTCATCCTTAGTGTTGCATGTGAGATGGCATATATATGTAGATCATTTTTCATTTTCGTTTCATCCTTTGAAATCATCAAAATATCCGAATATGAATACACCCTTGCATAAACTAAACCTTGTAATAATTTTTCTTCTCGTTTCAAGCTTTTCTGAATACATATAGGGAAAGATAAAGCCCCATTTAAAAAAAACGCCATCTCAGACAATCTTCCCCTAGTCTGGGGACAAGCTGCCCATTAACACACTAGAAGCACAACAACATAAAATTCTGCTACAAATTACAGATTCCCTATGGTACGTGAGAAACAAAAACATATGAAAAGACCTAGAAATTGGAAAGGAAAAGAAGTTCGACTCAAAAACTCAAAGGACCTCAAACAGAGACGATAATCAAAAGTACATGGTACCAACCTGGAATATCAAATGAAATCTCAGAGGTATTCCCAGAAAGACTCCCCATGTGTGGTCGACCGGAACTAGCTTTCGAATGCCAGGGCTTCTTGGGAGTTCTTGTATTTTACTTCCGAGTTCCCTCGTGTTTGGGCACGGGCACTTTCGCAATAGACCTTGAACAACGAAGTGTGTTTGCTGAATAGTCGATGGAGCATTTGGAAAGAGATCATAATTTTCATCGAAAATTCCCTTAAGGGATGAGAGTCATTTCTGGATGAGTGGGTTCTCCAACGAAACAAAATTGCCCAATTTTGTGCTATAACCATCCATAAAAGAAGCAAGAGCATCCAATTCATGCCGAAATGTCACTGTTTGGATTTAATTCTACGTCATGGTCCATATTTTTTTTGAAAGATATTAACCAGGCCATCACCGTCAACCGCAAGCGCTGTAGGTCTATAATTACTAACTTCTTTTATCCTGAATTGGATGACATACCATTTAACGATGTATGGTTTCAAAAGGACAGCGCTATTGGGAACTTCTGCGAAGATGCCAGCGCCCTAACGGTTAAATTTGGAACCTGTCCAAGCTAGTAGTTTTATGTTAACAAACCGTAGGAATGTGGTAGAGAACAAATATTTATTCAAAGAAGCTTGAATATTTAAAGAAATTATTACAATTTTGTGTGAGATTTCTTGAGAAGGAACTTTTCGTTTAGATCACGATATAAAATCGTGCTTTAAATCGTCCCTGGAGGATAATTTCGGTGTTATTTTAGTGCTTGGTGGATCAAAATGAACCAATATCAAAGATTACTTGAATTTCGGAAAAATTGGCACTTGAATAAGTAATTCAAGGACTCTTATTAATGTGAAGAAGTGCTGAATGCAGGCTATATTATATGTAAATCTAAATCAGTCCAAATTATATGACTTGTTCTCTTTGTTTACAAACGGGTGAATCAATAAAATGAAAACAGCTTTTCTGCTTTAGTACTTTTGCATAGTATTTCGAAAGAAAAGTAAACAGATAGACATATAATTGATTCTATTTCCATATTACAGCAGCTCAAGATACACATACAAAATGAAAAATGTCACAGCTGGTTCAACCTACCTATATAGAAATGAAAAATATTATTGTATTTATATGACTGATTTCAGCTATTATCAACTATAACAGTATATCTAGTTTTTGTCAGGTTTTCAACCAGATCACTCTTTTTGAAAGGGATTTTATGTAGTATGCCAATTATGTAGCTGCAGAAGTGCTCGATAGTTTCTCTGCAGAATTTTTCATCAAAATTCTCTTATTTTCATTTACACCTAAAAACATCTGGGCATGAAGTTGTTTAAAAATGAATACATTGTAATTTACCCTAATGAAAATAAACATCTTCAGAAAAATGCAGTGAACATACTTTCATGTATTTCGTGACCTGTTTTCCAATCTTCAAAATCTAAATCTAGGCCTTTCTTCTATCATTGAGTTCCCTGCAAAATGCTGTTTCCAAATTAACTTTACTTTCATTTGAATTTGGAAAAAATGAAAACTTGAGGCAGTAGATGATCCTTTCTTCTTTGACCATGAATAACAATGAGTTGAGGCACACAACAATAGTCATTTCGGGAGGATGCCATTTCAAATTAATACAATCGAAAATTTTAATCGGAAAGAAAGGAATCGATTGATAAATATTACAAAACTTCAACTCGGGGAACCACACAAAAGCTCGAAAATGAACTCCAAAAGTAAGCAAAATACGAATAATGTGCACGTCGAAAAACTTCTAGCTTGGAAGTGTCCGAATTTCAATCGCCAGGGAGCGTATCGCTTAGCAGTAGTTGCGAATATGACATAGAGCTCATGCAGCATAGAATGGTCATCTCCTCATCTCATATGGAGGTGATATGAACGTTCCTTCGAGATCGTCCGATTTGACCCCGTTAGACTTTTTATTGTGGGGTTACCTTGCATCGTAAGTCTATGTGGATAAGCCACAAACCACAACTTCTCTCATCTCATGCCATCGCTCAAAATTAGCTTGATTTATGCGCCAGTCATGTTAAATTGGAAATTGTGGATGCATATCACCCAGCGGAGCAGTAGCGGTTATTTCTATGGATTGCTTATTGAAAATATTGCAATATTGTATAAATATTCATGTCCACTTAGATTCACATGTAAACGGCCATATGGTTGATACGCCAGTGTTTTCCTTAACCCGCTACATGGGTCTTGTCTGCCGGTAATTGCACGGTAGTCGATTGAGGCTCTTCGATAAACGACGGACTATTTAGCGAAAAAAACGCAAGAGATATGGAGCAATAAACAATACCTTGATGCCTTCTCGACTTATTACCTCCTCCTCAGATTCTAGCAATCAAAACGTCAACTTTTCCGTCCGATCTACTAGAAATTCAATTATGTTGTGTGGGTGCTATACTAAATACCATCTCCGTCGAATCGTAAAATTGGTCTCAAACGACTAGGTTGGACACACTGATGTCAAAATCGATTCTGTCCGCCGGCCGGCCGATCGTAGGCACGATTACGGGCGTACGAAGAATCCTATAGACTTGAAACTGTCAATGTTGGTTGCATTTCAAAATGCGAGGGTTGTGTTAGTTAATGGGCAAAATCGCTGGAACGGTTCCGGAGTTATAGCCATTTGAAGTTTTGAGGTTATTTCCTTGATATTTCAATAAATACTAGAGCGAATGAATTGAAACTTGGCAGTTAGTTGGAGGATAAGGACTTGCAACTTTTGCTGAATTTTGTTGAGATAGTGCTGTCAGTATATTAATTTTTTCCAAAAAATTTTTTTTCCAGGAAACTTCTGTTCATACCTTGAGTTTTACATTTCTCAGCAGTGTACCAAATTTCAGTGTGACACGATCATAATTTTTGAAGAAATCTAAAAAAAATATGTCAAATTTCGTGGTTTCTGTTCGATATCGTTGTTTTTTTCGGAATAACTCAAAAATACTGATTCAATCATGATGAAACATGACACAGTTTGAAAAATATTACAATTTTTTTTTCGAATATTCGGTAAACCCGCAAGATTTTCCGTCGCGAAGCTACAAGTAAGATATTCACATCATTGTAAGCAGTGTGAGTTCCTGAACAAAAAATATGAAGGCCAACGTAGGCGGTCTCTCTCTGTTTGGAAGATATGGGCCCCCAAAATTCCAAATTGATGCATTTTCAGATCCTTTTTTCCGCCATAAAAATGATCTCTCACTTCTCAAATCTAGTTCATAAATCATCTTTGAACCTTCAACCAACGAATAGCGACACTTCCTTTCGAGAAAATTCATTATTTAAAGGAAGACAAGTGAAAATATCAGACAACCACTTAACCTATATTTCTACGAAATACTTCGCAATGTTAAAGCGGAGCTTGGCAACAGCGTCTTCTCATCGCTGGCCAACGTATTATGACCGAAGAGTAGTTGCTGGCGGGAAATATGAAATGATGAACAGTCGAAGGATAAGATTGTAAGGCAAATGCTTCTGTCACTGAAGAAGAGGTGGTTATTCTAACATCAAAATAAATTCATTGAGAATATTTGTTTAAGGTTTCACTCTCAAAATTTTCGTTTGAACTTTCTTTCTATCCCCTTCAAAATAGGGATGTTGTTATGTACTTCGTTTTTTGTTGTGTCTTCGAGATGGTCCCAGTTTAGAATGAGATTCAGGGTATTCCAATAAAATGGGTTATAAATATAATAACCTCGATTTCATTGGATATCTGGGAAGGGTGCGACCTATCACATATGAAAAAAATGTACGTTGAAATATATATCAGGGTGTATTCTCATTCCATTTCTTGTGTTTCAACCTTGTAGGTTTCATTAGAAACGTATTCTCCTATTGGAAGAGTGTCGCAGTAAACAGTAAGAACTAAGAAGATATTTCATGATATTTCATTTTTCTCGCCAGCAATAATCTGTCATTCACGAATACGCACGATGGCATGATTCCGACCGATGAAATTCGCGCCATTGCCAAACTTCACTTATAGACTGAGTCGAAATCAGAAGGAATAGAGGTTAAGTGGTTGTCTAGTAATTTCATTGTTTTTTCATTAAATATTGATTATTCTTGGAAAAAAGTGTTGCTTGTTGTTGGTTGAAGGTTCAAAGGTGGTTTGTGAACTATACAGATGAAGTGAAAGATAGTTTTTATGGTGGAAAAAGGGACCTGAAAACGACTCATTTTGGAACTTTGGGGGCCCACATCTTCCAAATTAAGGGAGAACGCCTATGTTCGATTTCACATTTTTTATTCAGAAAAACACACTGCGTACAATGGTGTAAATATCTTTTTAATATCTCGGCGACGAGAAATCTTGCGGGTTTACCGAATATTCAATATTCTGTGATCCTCTGATCATATTATCCTCGTGGAATTCTGTATGAATCTTTGAACTGTCATTTTTCGTTAGAGTACTCAATTTCAATTCGATATAATCTGTATTTTTGGAAATATTGGGAAAATAAAATTTTGAATGGCTTAAATTTTTACCCATTTGGATAGAATTCATCGAACAATGTATATGGACAGGAAATGCCATTTCATAGAGCTAAAACTCTGAAGTTCCAATCGAAGAATACTTTCTGCGCGCTTCTTCTGGGGAACGGCGAAAGAAGCAAGCTAGCGACTTGAAACTTTCAGATTAGGTCGCGCATTGTAATGCGCTGGTTAAGTTCGTTAATGAGACAAATTGGTCAAATGGTTCCGGGTTACGGTCATTTAAAATTCGGAGATTAATTTCCTGATTTCTGATATTCTATCATTTTTGATAGAATAATGGCTTTCAATTAGATCGAATCTATATTTTGGGAAATTATGGAAAAATAAAATTTTGAATGGGTATATCTGCGGAATCATTGGGCGGATTTTACCCATTCACGAATTCGACCTTTGTAATTAAGCCCCAAACCTACTCTACAAATATCGAGTTCCTAAGTTGTTTCTTTCGGAAGTTATTCGAACATGAGCTCAAAAGGTGCTGACTTCACGTCATTGCTTTTCTAGATTTTCGTCATTCATGCTGTCGGAAGAATCCTCCAGAATTGACAAACCGCGCTCGTATCGAGGAAAACGACGTGTTCTATCCGAGCTCATAAATATTTCTAACAGTACATTCGAACCAGCAAAAAGAAAAACAAATCCTTTTAGAGAAACACAAGGAAACCCATCAACGTCTTCAAACCCATTAAAAACACCTCGTTCGAAACTTTCGCCGCAAAAATCCAAATTACACATAACAAGAATTATCCTTATGCGGAAAATGCAAATCGAATAGAACTGTCGGAAAGCTCGAGTCGACCGGAGGACCTCGAATTATCTCGAGTCTCAGAAAAATATTTGTTTTTAGCAAGGACGGAGCATTAAACGTTAAGGCACACCTACACGCCCGCTTATTTTTGATGGATCGGTTCTCGAGTCATTGTGATGGTAATTTTATTGCCCCTACATGTGGTTAATATCGATTTGGGGGTTATGCGTTCGTCACACGTGTACGAGTCGTGCCCTGAGTTGAAGAAATGGGAAACAATGAAGATCAACATCCTGTGGAGATATGGAGGACGTTGGATTTTACTTTGTCTCGGCGTATCTTTAAGGTTTAGTGTTCAATGACCATCTGGCATAAAAGAAGAATCAAACAAGCATTGAAAAGCTTGTTCGGAATATGAATTTTATCCTTTTAATGGAAGGTACTTTTTTCTATTGATGATATTTGAAGAGCCCTTGAGCTTGGCCTCTAAGTTTATTGCCTTACAATAGAGCAGTTCCAGCTATCTATGGTCATGGATGTTTGTGGTGTTGTAAAAATAAAAATTGTCTATAGTTTGGTATGAATGATAAGTATGCAATAAAAACGTGTAACGATTATCTGTGCACATGGTTAATTCCGAGCACATTAAAGAGAACATGAATAAATTAACCCCCAACAGGTTTCGTGCGTCGTTTGACATTACTGTCGTACGTTGGAAGTAAACTCTGAATAAAGAACATAAGGAAGGAGCATACTGCCTCACAAAGTGGGTCCAAGATGGATGTTGCATATGGCCGACTTTCCTTTCACTTTGAAGAGAGAACAACTTGTTCCGAGACTTCTTCGTCTGAAGAAACAAACGAACATGAGTCATACTTGGAGGTTCAATATGGGCCTATGTCCCACTTTTATACGAAGTAAAAAAGCGTTATGCTCCTTCCTGTTGTTCTTTATTCAAAGGAAGTAAAACAACACAACCTCACTTTCCCGCTTTGTTTATGTTATGAAGTACAGCATTTTCAACAATTTCAGGATATATTCACAAGTTAAAATGATTTATATTAATAGAATTGGTGAATAACTAGGCCAAGTTATTGTTTCGTTGTGAAATACAACATAAATACACCGAGAGACGAAGTAATCCCATTTTTCAGATATATTGTACTGTAGACTTTATATTTGAATATTTGCATTTTTGACCCGTTCACCTAAATTTTATCTGGTATTGGAAGAAATAGAATATTATGTGAACCATCCCAGAGAAGGCATTCACCCTAAATTCTCGCCATAAATTGAAAAAACTGTTCTGACAAAGTAACAAACTATGGTAGAGTTTGTTGGAGACATTTCCACACTGGCGAAGGAATTATGTTAGACTATCTATTCAATTTGTTCTGTTTAATAAGTTGAATCATGATGAGATAATCATGATAAGAATATTTCGTGTTTGTAATACACATTTCAAGAATTATATCACATTACGATAGCTGGCGTTATGATGGACAAACCCATCCTGATTGGTTACCACTGACATCTCTATATGTTATATAAAGCCAATCAAGGCAATTCGTTATGTGATAGATTTGATGGGTTTCTCAAAATATTGCATGTATTTTAAATAATAATGAACCAGATAACTTCCTCTGTTCTCAACCTAACACATTCCGACGTGGCTCTACTACCCAAGGATGGAACTTCTACATTTTGTTGTTTGTAGTATGTTTCGAATTGACATTATTGTCGATTAAAGATTATGAAAGCCTTGGAGCGGGTTTCACAAAGCTCTGATTAACTTGATTGTTCTGATCAAGACAATTCTATGTTCAATTTCAGTTCATTTTTAGCAATACCAAAGAATATCAACGCGTTAATCAGAGGATTAAGCTTTGTGAAACCCACGGTTAATGTTGCATCTGCATAATAAAATACATTTTATATGGATAGTAAAGCATTTTTCGAGGATGAATCGAAATCGGTGTTCAAGGAAAAAATTTCATATGGGTTATTTTATTTGTAACATATGTAGTATAATAAATATATAATTGAAGATTATGAGAGCACTGGCATAGCAACTGCAGACCAATATTGTAGTAGTTTACATTATTTGAAATAGTACTAAGAAGTTCTCTGGAACCCATGTTTTTTCCATTCCATACATGTGTTGGATTTCATTTTGCTGTTTATTTCAGGAATAAATGAGCCAAACATTTTACTGTCTCATTTTCAATAGTTATACCTATAATAAATGCTATCTCTGATGTTGATACTCTAGGCTTTAGAAGACAAGAATAAATACTGCAATTTTCATTTATATTGTTTTGAATGATTATCGTCTGAGATTGAATATCAGTTAATTAGATCCATTATAACGAAATTTCACTTGTGAAATCTCTAAAATCTGCTCTTCGCCAAAGAAAACGAAGCGAATGTATTCCTTCGTCTCTCGGTGTATTTATGTTGAATGTCACTAACTTCGCCAAGTAATTCACCAATTCTATTAATGAAAATCATTTTACTTGTGAATTTATCCTGAAATTGTTGAAAATGCTGTACATAAACAAAGCGGGAATGTGAGGTCAGTTTTCACAAATGCCATTGTTCAGTCACAGAATAAATACCCCTCTATTCTGTGCTTTGGCTGTCCCCCCCATCGGCCATGTTGTGACGTCAGCTGGAATTGCTCTATTTAGTGCTTATTGGACCTTCTAGTATAAAACAGGAATCATAGCAGAACAGAAAAGTTTACATGTAATATTATTTCTCTCTTTCAATGGTAGGTCCTTTTTTCTATTGCTGATGTTTAAGGAGTCTTTGATCTTGCGGAGAAGTGTAGAACTGAAGTTTTCAGCTTCACTATTCCCTGTTAGTTGGACCTTTTACCGTGGACAAGGATCTGAGCAGCACAGAGAACCTGGCATGAAATATGAAAGAGATCTTTTTAATGATAGGTACTTCTTTCTAATGCTGATGTTTTTAGTGTCCTTCATCCTGCTGACATTTGTGTCCATTTGTGAAGGACCAAAGTTCTCAGGTCAACGATTAACTATTCATTGGTCCTTCTAGCATGAAATAGGAATCATAACGGCACAGAAAAGCTTGCATGGAATATGGATTTCATTCTTCTAATCGTAGGTACTTCTTTATAGCATCTTTAATTCTGCGGAGATGTGTTCGACCTAAGTTTTCAGCTTTACAATTTATTGTTTATGGGACCTTCTAGCAAGAATCAGGAATCATAGCAGCACGGAAACGCTTGCTCAATATCTCGAACAAGTTCAACGACCTGGCGTATTGTCAGCCATTTTCGGTAATATCCAAATCTTTATCGGAAGAAGCACCCGAAGCCGTCGACCGACCTAGACGGCTCAAAGGGGAGCCTCTGTACCCAGAAGAAGAGCACCAGGTGAGGTACCCAGAATTCAACCAAGATAATGATACCTTCTCAGCAAAAATGCGAGAGGATTCACAACAATAGCAGGCCAATTCACTTTCTAGGTTAATTAATCAAACAAATTCCGGTTACACTCAGGATTACTTTGAGGACTCGCAATGAGAATTTCCTGTTCTGATTACATTTGGGATGTCTGTAAGATCTCTCAGAACTCGCAGAAGGAATTTTCAATTCAGTTATGCTTGGTGTCACTTCTGTTAGTCCAAATGGGTGCCCAAGTAAAACACTCCGGAGAACCTGCCAGTGATTTTGTGGTATTTGGGATATCTTACTCTTCCAGGATTCTCCCTGATGTACTGTCTTCTTATATCGAAGAATGACCTTCAAAACTTCATCGAAAACTTCGAAATGGAAGAAGATCAAGACGGCTTCAAGGGAAGCCTCTGTGCCCATAGAAAGGGTACCAACAAGAGACGTGTAGCTATAATGATACATTCTCAGCAAAAAGTCGGAAGGATTTACAACAATAGCTGGCCATTTCACTATCTAGGTTAATCAATCGAATAGTACCTTACCCCACGCTGAACTTACCAAGGAAATTTCACATTCTGGGTACACTCATACATATACTTTGAGTACTCGCAACGAGAATTTCCTGTTCTGATTACATTTGAGATGTCCTTAAGAACTTCGAGAGCTCACAGAACGAATTTTTCAATTTAGGTTATGTTCGTGGTCAGTTCAGGTAGTCCGAATAGGTGCTCACAAGAAGCCTTAGGGGGAACGCTAGCACATCTTTCCAGAAAGTTTGTATTATCTGAGATATGCCTATATCTGTGTCTTTTCCAGAATTCTGCCTGATGTACTGTCTCTTTATATTAAACGATGGCCCCATAGGCGATAACGAGGTGAAGCAGATTACCATTCGGAGGGGAGTAGATTTAATTGGAATGTATTGGTTAGCGATGAAGAAAAAGATTCGACCAAAAGAGGTAGACTGCAAGGAAGGCTGAGTGGCAGGTTTTGGAGGAAAAAATATTGCTGCTTCGTACTATAGTAGTGTAAATCTATGTACGAGAGAAGAGACTACATACACCAGGAACTAAACAAGAATAGCTGAATTTTCAACTTTGAGTGAAGAGCTTTTGATAGGCACACAAGCAAAATTAAAAAGTTTAATGGCCTTGTGCATCCTCAGTCATTTTCGGTAATCTCCAAATCTTCATCGGAACCTTCGAAGCGGAAGAAGATCAGAAGCCGCCGACCGACCGAGGCGGCTCAAAGGGAAGCCACCATACCCAGAGGAAAAGCACCAGGTGACGTGTCACGGAATTTAACCGCGATAATGATACATTCTCGGCAAAAAGCCGGGAGGATTCACAACAATAGCAGGCCATTTCACTATCTAGGGTAATTAACCAAATAGTAAGGTCACGGTCCGGCGTAGTAACCAAGTGAGTGACCTCTAATGGTAGGAAGAAAGAGGGGCACCGTTCTTCTGGTCGCCGAGACTTGGAGAAACGGAGGAACCGGCATAGCCAGCTCCGATTGCTCGCGGTCCACGGGCGCACTCGACTAGGCGCGCGCGTTGACAGCACACAGGTGTCAGTAGCGTTTGTACGCGGTGCTCTTGTTCGGATTTCGCGTAGTACGAACGGATTGCACATCATCTGGTATCCTTCTTGTGTTTAATTGGACTGTGTTTGCTCTTATTAGGTGAGTTTGAATGTGTCTGACCTTGGGGAGGGTAGAAACTTTCGAGAGCGAGGGAAAATACCGAAAAATGTGATGAATTGACAGCTAGGGCTAGTTTTGAAAGCGGTTAGGATAGAGGTTAAAGAACACCCTGTGTGTTTAATGGTGTTGATGGTCGAGTGAAGGGTTGTACGTTGTGTAAGAGTTCGAAAATATAATGATAGATTTTGAAAATTTTTATTGGAAAATTATAGTGACTGCAAGACATATTATATAACACTTTTATATAGTTATAACCATACCTATTTATCGGTTATTGTAGTTGATGACACTTGATGATCCTTCTATTGCAGATTCAAGAAGAAAAACCTCGCAATAGAAAATTTTGTTTATATGCACATATGGGTGAATTGTGATACAGATCGACAAACATCTGTGGGTGTGAATTAATAACTGATGTTCATTAAAGTCACTCCATAGATCCACATTATATGCAAAGACGAACTAGAAAACCACTGAAGTGAAATTATTTCCACTATTTTCTAGCACTTATCTATCAATGTGTTCATAATTTCAGGGTATTTGTCAAGAAACTCTGAGTTTATTTATGACTTCTGTTATTGGTTCTGATATACCATTGTTTGTTCTATAGAGAATGAGAGCCTTATCATTTCGCCGAAACTTCTGTAATTCTCGATCCGAAAATGGTCTTAAACGACTAGGGTGGACTCGCCAATAAATAATGCATGAACGAATTCAATTCTATCTGTCTACTGCCACAATAATTTTTCGAAGGAAGAACACAGGAAACTCGCAATTTTCAGTGTAGGTGGGGAGCCGTAATTTTTCGGTTGAGTTCGTAAATGGGAATAATCTACCCCACAGTTTCGGAATTCTGCATATTTGAAATTTTCGGGATATTTCCACAATAGCTCAACAAATATTGATCTGATCATATTGTAAATCGGTTATTGGTTGTGAAATGCCAGAACACGAGCTTTTGCAAAATTTCGTTAAGATTGATCCGTTAGAAAATAAAGAGAATAGGTTCAACAATTTTCGAAAATTTGCATTAATACTCGAGTTGACATTTAATTACCTTGGACTGCATTTCAGCTTGAATATATATTTGCGGAAATATCGGTAGGTTCTCAATCATTCAAACTTCGTTATTGAGCTTATTCGGTTATACAAGTTGTTTTCCTTTTTTCAGTTTATAATCGGCCTCTGGAACGACAGTAAACTTCTGAAAGAAATGACATAGACTCGATATTTGTAGAGTAATTCGAGTATCGATGACAATCGAATATATATTTTGGAAATATTACAAAACAAAATTGCAAATGAATATATCTGCGGAATCATCGGGTTGATTTCACCCATTGACGATTTCGATCTTCGTTATTAAGCTTCTGAGTTGATTATTCCGGAAGTTATTTTGTTTATTGCCCGGAAAATGATTGACATATAACAAGATTAGAAATACTGGTATTCTAGTCGTCGTTTCTGTCAATTAAAAAAGAATTTTGCTATCTCTTAGCAACCTTAACATAGTTCTTGCTATGCTTGATAACAAGATGATGACGAACAGAGGGAATAGGGCATGGAAACATGTGTTTCATTATTATTTCTTCCAAGTAATCGAAATAATTGGAAAGGGGGAAGTATACTTCATTCACTTTTATAAACTATCCCGGTTGGCCATGATTTAGGTCTATCAAGTTTTTTTACTTAAAACTGACGCAGGTTGGCACTCGTGAAATATCGGAAATGTCAAAATAATTCTCAGAGACGTTGGCAATGCTATTTTTACTCTCAATAGTATCAATCTCGATGTAATCATCACGCTTGGAAACTGAAAATGCCGAAGGTAGTTTTGAAGAAGCAGAGCCAAAGTATCAGGAAGTGCTATGTAGAATTGAAATCTGCTTTTTCTGATAGTAATCCTGATAGTGATAGGAATCAATAATTTATCACAAGCTATCCAACGTTTTCGAGGTATGTGAGTGAAAACCTAGTGTATCGTTCACATAGATTCCCAAGAACTTAGTAAATTGAGTTTGTTCTTTTAAGGTGGAACAGTCTTTGCAGTACAACTACATTTTCATACTTGAGTATTTCAAGTTGTGCAACAAGGTATTTGAATGCGTTATGTAGACTTATTTTTTAAGAATTTCGAAAAGTAGGGAATTCCATAGGTTTGTCTCTTTGTTTAGGAGTTTTACTGCAGGGTTATTCGAGTACTTTTAGTTTTTTTCGAATGAACTGTCACAAAGTAATGGACTACTTTATCTATTATTTTTCAGTAGAATTTCAACACTCGATTCTAGATTTCCGTGCGAGAAAACAGCATAACTGAATCTTCCAACCATGTTTATATACGTGAAATATTTCCAGTGTTAACAGAGAAAAAAGTTTCTTCATTATTCGACAAGTTTTTGGAATTATAGAATTCACGTAATATTTAATCAAATTCATTATTTTCCCAAACTAAATTCACAATTTGAAAAATACGTAATTACCATGAAATGTTCATGAAGAAGGGTTATTTTCTTCTTCCTTGTCGGTTTTAAGTCATAAAATACAGTGTTGCCAGTTGTAAAATCATTTTGGAAATCCATGATAGCAATATTGTTATGACAAAATACAAAACAAACATTTCCAAATCACGCGGAAAAGAATAAATTATTTTATGACCATATTACCAAAATTAGAAAGAAAGCAATATGACTCCAATATCAAGGTTTATAGCAATAAGCAAACAAAATCGACTCGATTATCTACTTTTTGGAATGATTATCATTTCTACTCAATTCAATAATATACAGGGTATTCCACAAAAAAATAATAACCAAACTAAATCGACTCGATTATCTACTTTTTGGAATGATTATCATTTCTACACAATTCAATAATATACAGGGTATTCCACAAAAAAATAATAACCATCGCATCATTTTTCAGTTTTTTATGGGTTTTCACTTCCAATATCTGAAACAGAACTTTTGAAAATTAAATGAAAATCGTTTTTTTCATGAAAAACTCCCTTGCGGATTGCAGTATCAAACTATTTGTCAAGGGCAGTTTCTTGCAGAACAGATCGCCTTATGAACAACACAGGAATAATATAAACGATAAAGAAATCGAACTGTGACGTTTCAGAGTACAAATCTGACTCTTTCATCAGACAAAGCAGAAAATTTCAAGAATTATTTTCTTTCGATTTTTCGTTTCGATTTGAGACTTTTGTCAAATTGACAGTTCTGAGAAAATACAGCAACACAGATTTATTTGGTTTGAAAGTTTTTCAATTCTACCTCTTTTTTAAAGAAAACTCAGCCAAATAGGGTCTCTTTCTACCGAACAATGAGCAAAATTACTCTCTCCATTTAACAAAATGCAAGAGGACCTTTTCATGTTTCTTTTCAAATTATCTGATTCAAATATCAGTATTCTTGTATTATCCCAATCTATCATGTGATTCCCAATGGTCGACATACATGGTTCGCTATTTGGAATTTTCGTATGTCTCTATTCCTTAGGTTATTTTTGTGTTCTCGTTTTCTGATATCTGATGGTCTTGACGTTTTCCCTGTATATGTCTTTCCACAAATACAGGGAATACTATAAACACAATTCTTTGATTTTAGTTTCTCATCAATTCGTTGGGTTTTAGTAAGAATGAATCTCAAATCATTTTTTGAATCGAAAAACGTTCTTATATCGAATTAAGCACCAATTCTTTCTGCAAGTCCATGTACATAAGGATACTGCAATCCGTAAGCGCATTTTTCATGAAAAAAAACAATTTCAATTCATTTTCTCATTTTCAATAGTTCTGTTTCAGATATTGGGAGTGAAAATCAATAAAAAAAACCTAAAGACTAACTCAACTAGTTCCATATAAAAAAAATTTTTTATTGTCAATATCGTGCTCACCAATGAAGCGAAACTTTAACCTAGTCAAATCGAGGAAACCCATCAGAATTAACATTGAAAAATCTGAATTACAGATCATTGCCTCCAAGGAATTGTTAACACAACTAATTTCAATCTAATTTCGAAACAAACCACGTCTCTCTATGTTAATTCCTGCCTGTAGTCATTACCATCTTAGCCGGTGTGAAACACCGATAATTATGATTACCATTTCATCACAAATTAATAATTACAGATACGTTAATTCGCCTATCGTTACTTTCATTATAGGTTAGGAGGTGATCAATCATTATTTCGATAATAAGAGGTAGTTTTCTTGAAGAAGCTTGTATTTGATAGGTGTTGGGCCTCAAGGATGAGAAATAAGTGTATTTCCTCACAGTTTGTCCGGCATTTTTCTAGCATTCCTGAATTGAATAGACATTAACGAAATAATCATAAAATTCTCATCGAACATTTTAGACATTAATGATGATATACAGAAAGGAAACTAGAACAAAAAAGACTTGGCAAAAGAGATCTAGATCTTGTTGTGCTTTTCAATGTTCACCTCGGTATTTCCCTTAGTTCATTGGCAGTTGGAGCACTGTGCTTTTGATAATGAGGGTTTTCTGCTATTTAAAAAATCACTTGTTGCGTAACTAAGTAGAAATCAAATACACCCCCGAAGAATAACGACTATACTTCATTCACTTTTATTTACTATCTCGGTTAGCCATGATTTAGGTCTATCAAGTTTTTTTACTTGAAACTGACGCATGTTGGCACACGTGAAATATTGGCAATGTCAAAATTCAGAGACGTTGCCAAATGCTTCACATAATCATCACGCTTGGAAACTAAAAATGCCGAAGGTAGTTTTGAAGAAGCAGAGACAAAGTATCAGGAAATGCTATGTAGAATTGAAATCTGCTTTTTCTGATGGTAATCCTGATAATTTGGAATCAATAATTTATCACAAGCTATCCAACATTACCGACGTATGTGAGTGAAATCCTAGGGTATTGTTCACATAGATTCCAAAGAACTTTGTGAATTGAGTCAGTTATTTTAAAGTGACAGAAGGTTTTATGTGACTACATTTTCATTCTGGAGTATTTCGAGTTATGCAACAAGGTGTTTAAATGTTTTTGGTAGACTTATTTCTTGAGAATTTCGAAAAGTAGGGAATTCTATAGGTTTGTCTGTTCGTTAAGAAGTTTTACTGCAGGATTATCGAGTACTTTCATTCTATTCGAATGAACTACCACGAAGTAACGGACTACTCTATTATTTTTCAGTAGGATTTCCACACTCGATTCTTGATTTCCGTTCAAGAAAATATCATAGCTGAATCTTTCAACCACGCTCTTATAGGTGAAATATTTCCAGTGTTGACAGTTTCTTCAACATTCGCCAGGTTTTTGGAGTAATTGAATTCACATAATTCCTCAAATTAATTATTTCTTCAAAGTAAATTCACATTTTGAAAAAAATTCATAAATTCCGAGACCTCTATGTAGAGATGACAACGTTGTGTAGTTAGTTATCTGACAGGAAAATGACTATAACCTAAAATTTTCAAAATACACACGGTGAAATATGTCACAATGTCATGGCCAACCGGGAAAGTTTATAAAAGTGAATAGAGTTTAGAAGGTATTTGCATAATTTTTCGAAATATGATTGAAAGTTTCCGCGATATCTAATTCCTTCTTCACGAAATTTTGAATAACTCTTCGTATGGGTATTCTACAACTACGTATTTTCGATTCGAGAGATTGAAGACAATTGGGTAAAATTAAAGAGTCCTCCTGCATTTTGTTGAATGGAGTGAGTTATTTTGTTAATTGTTCTCTATACCCTATTTGGCTGAAACTTCAACGTAGCAGTTTTCATTGAAGGGCGATTCGATCTATGTTTTTGGAAATATCGCAAAACTGAAATGTATTTTGACCACGGATTCTACATCAGTTAGTCCAACCTAGTCGTTTGAGACCAATTTCGGTTCAAAATTCGAAAATTACAGACATCGTGACGAAATGATAACGCGTTGTACCCTAGAACAATCGCATAAAAAGTATAAAAAATTCAGCTTCTTCAAATATTCCTCGGAACATGGGAAATTACGATTGGGATCTTAATTTTAAGGTTTTTTCCGCTGATATACTCAACTTCAGTTTGGATTTCTAGGAATTATTTTCTTATTGTGGCCATACTGGAAAGATAGTGAGGTTCTCTAAGCAATCTATGTTTTCCTGTGAAAGATCAAGAATTTTTCAACGAAGAATTCAGTCATTATTATTCCCGTGGCATAAACCTAGACACTAAAACAATGATTCATCCTGATTTACATACTTCGTAAAAATATTCTTATCCAAATATCTCCACCATATAATCAGTATTCATCTGTAATCATTTCATCCGAATCGAATCTGTAACTTTGCATTCCTTTATTTCTTCTCTCTTAATGACAGTGCGCCGAAATATCCGTTATACTACACGATCTAGAAACGGTCAAAAATGCGAACAGCAATCATCAAAAAGCAAAAAATGGACAAGATATAACATATCTCTCACCATCCTTACTTCGTGCTCACCTTTAGTCGGTTCCTCGGAGACCTATGTAACTGTACATTTCGCTATCTCTATTACTCACACATATGCAAATAGAAATTGTGATGCAACCTTGTACAATAAATGACAAATGATTGTTTGGTATCTTTGTCTCGTTCGCCAAGCTATCTCTCTAATAAAAGTGAGATTTTATTGCTTGGGAGGTGCACATCAGACATCAGCATGGAAAATTATGATGCATCACAACGGTTGATAATGGGGGTTTTTCTGAATTCGGGTTATTACTGCAAATGCAAATTTGAACATAATTATTATGGGTTTGATTCATCATTTTCCCAAATTACCTTCAGGAAGTTTTCAAAATCCAATTTCGAAATTGGGTTTTGGGATTTGCCAAAAATACACGAAGTGACAAGGGTGTTTAATAGAATAGCTTTTTCTGCTATGGAATAATGAAATATTTATTCCGATTCTGTGGTACACTTGTGTTCTTTGTCAATATAACCAAACGATTTCCGTTTGCGATTTGTCAGTAATATGACAGTATGACAGTCTGTGCTCTTCTTTTTCTATTCCTTGGTCGTTGTCTTCTACTCTAACCAGATCGAAGTGTAGCGCTCTCTGTTTTCCTAAGCAAAGTAACACATTCGACGTCCTTTTCTTTCTGAGAAAGCTGAATTCGACGTTGCCATATCGTGCACTCAAGACAAATCCCTTTAAATACAAATCCCCATTTTTATTTTTCAGTTTTAGGTGATCCAACATTTTTTATTCATTCCCTATATCTGAAAAAAAAACTATTAAAAATTCAATAAAATTATTATTTATAGAAAACGCCATTCACGAATTCGTCCATTGTTATTAAGGTCCAAACCTACTCTACAAATATCGATTTTTAAGTAGCCTCTTTCGAAGTCATTGTGTTTTGGATCAGCCGTCAAGATGAGCGTAAACAAAATATCTTCGGACAATTTGGGAACTCGATATTTGAAGAGTAGGTTCGGACCTAAGTAACGATGGTCGAATTCGTGAATGGGTTGAATCCGCGCAATGATTCCGTAGATATACCCATTCAAAATATTATTTTCTCGTTATTTCCAAAATTACAGATCAGATCGAATTGAAATCCAGTACTTTATCGAAAAAAACTAGAAAAGCACTGCCGTGAAGGCAGCAGATTTCCTAGGATTTCCTTGGGATATATTATACCTACTCATTATCAAGTTTTGAGAAAAAATCTCGAGATTATTTTTAATTTTGTGAGAATACGGTTGACACGATATTCTGGCTAGTTGTGCACGTTGATATTATTCAACTTATCACGAAGTCTCAGTTAGCTCGAATCAGATTTTTTTGAAATGCAGAATATTTGAGGAAAAAAATCGGGATTTTTCCGGATGGTTCTGATGATACCATCATCACATAAGTAAGAATAAGTTTGCACACCACAATTTCAAAACCAATTACCAAATTTCATCTGGATATATTTTCAATTTTTTGAGTTATCGAGTAAATAGAAAGTATACTGATGGAATAACGGAATTTGGCATTCTTTTTGAGATATTTCCAGAAAATAAATACCTATTCGAAGTGAAATGAAGTACACTTTTGTGAAATATCGACTGAAAGGAAAGTGTCAATTTTCATCAAAATATGACAGATACTTACATACCGAAAAAGGTTCAAAAATTTTCGGAAAAAATTTTCCCCAGTAATACCATTAGAGGTCAAAAAAATTTCCGGATTTAATTTGACCTCGTGTGGTATTCGGTAATAAAATTCCACATCCACACCAAATGTGTTCATTTCCAAGAACATCAATTTTCGTCTTCATCAAGTACTTGCAAAACATAGAAGGTTTTGTCGACTTGATTATTTAGTTACCATGGCAATACAGTGAAACTCTGAGCTAGAATTTTTTTCTGTTTTGAATTTGTCTAAAACAGCATGACGTAGAAAAATGTCTCGCTTCGGTCAAAAAAGTAGAAAAGATATTCGCCAGAATATTAAGCAGTTGACACCCGCGTATACTAGGAAATCGAAGGCAAGTGTATGGAAGCAGTTTATAAACTTTTGCCCGAATAAAGCGTATGATTTCGACAGAGCGGATATACCTGTGGAAAAACTGGTACTCATTCTTGAAGACCATGCCTTCAACATGCGAAAAAAGAACTTCGAAGACTACAAGGAGAGAGTTATCAAAATTCTATGGAACTCTACAGCTAAGCAGTTGCAGGAATATTTTTTCGAAAGGTATAATCGCAAATTTAATCCATTCTCTGACATAGAATTTGTCAACTCAAGAGCTGCAAAAAATGCTAAGCGTCGGAAGCTACAAATAGGTCCAACCAAGAAAAAGGCAAGTTCATCCGCACTTTCAGCAGACGAATTGAGAAAATATTCTGTCATTATAAACGTCAGAAAAATTTCCAGTATAATTCGCTGTTAGGAAATAATTTCCACTAAAATTCATTCGTTGCGATGGTGATCTGTCAGAAATACACGTTCTGATTGGTTAAAAATCACATGTGTGGAATTTTCTTGCAATATTCCACTCTTTGATATCAAAGCCTTGCCGTCTACAATACTTCTGAGTTGATAAATGTTTCCTCGATGACAACATCAATAGACGATTTCGGCCCAAGTTGCCAACCCACAATTTTCTTCAAAAATTTACTTTCATTAGGGAACAACGGGAATTTTAGGACAAATTCGACATGATAAGGTTCGCGTTATTTATAAATATCCGAAAAAGATTCCTCGGCTACTCAAACAAGATAATTCCTTTCAAATGTAGGTTTTTGTTAGGCTGAAATTTAAGTTGGGATTCCTGATTTCATGTTGATAGTGTCGAGTTAATAAAGGATATGTTCCGCAAATCCACTTGGTTATTTCGGTTGCCGGTTTTCTGTTCTGCAAATATGAAATATTTGGTTGGTTCCTGAAATAAAAGGTTAATTAAGGAATTTGATTGATAATAAGCAATCTTTCTGCCACCAGAACATAGACATATTAAGTCTATGCACCAGAACTACAATCAACGTTTTATAGTAACATATCCATAGCATAGAACAATCTTTATTCACCTTATGATCCATAGACCATACCTAGTAATTTTTCCATTGTTGATTGTTGTCTCTTCTATGTTCTATGGATCATAAAGTAAATAAATATTGTTCTATGCTGTGAATATGTTACCATAAAACACTGACTGTCGTTCTGGGGACAGAAAGGACGTTTTTTCATCAATCAAATTCCGTAATTAACCTTTTTTTCGAGGAACCAACCGAATATTTCATATTTACGGAATGGAAAACCGGCAACCGAAATAACCAAGTTGATTTGCGGAACATATCCTTTATAAATTTGACAACACTATCAGCATGTAATCAGGAATCCCAACTTAAATTTCAGACAATCAGAGATGATCTCAACAAAACCCTACATTTGGAAGGAATTATCTTGTTTGAGGAGCCGAGGCATCTATTACTGATATTTCTAAATAACGCGAACCTTATCATGTCGAATTTGTCCTGAAATTCCCGTTCCCCAGTGATAGTAAATTTGTGAAGAAAATTGTGGGTTGGCAACTTGGGCCGAATTCGTCTATTGAACGAACCTATTGACGTAACATCAAAAAAAATCCAGGAATTTCCGTCGGCATAACGAGTTTACTTACCGTTCCTCTAATTTCAGCAATTATCGCGAAACGAAAAACAATGGCCGTACTATTAATAGATCCCGTTCTATCCGTTACCGCTATTCTAATATCTGACCAAAGATAGAAACGGTTCCATTTTCTAGGAGACAAGCGATGTATCTGGCTGGTTGGCTTTTCTGCCTGAGCGCAGTCGCTCGCCTCAACTGTACCACTTTTTCCCCGGTACTTTCTGCAATTAATTGCTATTATTCGTCATTAAACAGTAGCTGCAGTAATTTTAGCCATTTTTTAATAGCTTCTGTCGGTTTTCAGCTTTCACTCTCCGCGTTTATCTTACGAAAGTGAAAAAAAGGACGGTATTAAGTAAATCGTCGTTTTTAACGCTTCAGAGAGCGCAGGATGTTTGAGATGCCAGATGAAAATTGCATGGGAATGTGTTGGATTACGCAGATTCAACAGAAGGTTAATGAGGTTCATAATCCATTAACTGTTTTTTGATCTGTAATATATCCGAGTAATTTTGTTTTCTCCTCCTAAGAACATACAATTTCTGCGGTACCCAGCTTGATTGTTCGAATGCATGAGGGACGTTGAAATATACTAACTGACGAAGAAACTGCAACACCCAGAAGGAGCTGTTTAAGTTTTAAATTTTTTTTTGGTAAAACATAGATGGTATAGAAAGGAGTAGGTAAATGATTAGAATTAGGAGAAAAAAAGGAAGGGTTTACAATTTTTAATAATGTGTTTGTCCACCGCGGTTATCTATACACTCCCCAACACGTCTTAGCATTGATACAAGAAGATGATCTATTTCTTGTTTAGAGATACTATCCCAAGCAACCTGTACTTTATGTCTCAGAGCCGCCAAAGTCCGTGGGGGCTGTGGTAAACTTCCAAGCCTTCTACCCATGATATCCCAAACATGCCCTATGGGCAAAAGATCGCGGGATCTGGGCGGTCAATGCAAAAGATTCACATGGGTCTCCTCAAAAAAGTTCAAACTAACTCTGGCAACATGAGGTCGACCATTATCCTGCTGAAATATTGGATTCTCGAGCCGGTTGAGGTAAGGGAGAACATATGGCTCCAATATTTCTTGAAGGTAACGCAGAGCTCTCATGTTACCTCGAATAAATACTAAAGGTGACCTACTTACGTGTGCGATATCACCCCATACCATAACGCCTACTGTCCGGTGTACATGAAGCTCAACATCAAAATGAGTGTCATGTCTTTCTCCCCGACGTCGTCTAACCCTTCTTTAGCCATCATGTGCACCCAAGGAGAATCGAGATTCATCAGAAAAGACGACCTGATGCCATTCCACATTCCATTGTTGTCGTTCTCTGCACCACTGTTATCGTTGCCGGAGATGCTGAACCGTAAAGCCGCGTACAGACACCAGAGCTGAGCGGTTTGCGAAGCAAGTTAATTGGGCTGCTTCGCGAGTGTGTACGGTATCGCGAGCGATTTCAACAACGCGAGGCTGCCTCACAAAAGCCTTCCAACTGCCTCGAAAGCCGCTCAGCTCTCGTGTCTGTACGCGGCTTAAGAGTTAACACAAGAAGGGGTCGATAATGCTGCAGTCCAAAAGACCTTATACGGCGGAAAACCGCCCAAATATTCACCAGTATTTTTGCAATATTTCCGAAAATACATATCTTACCAAGCTGAAATTCGATACACTGCTGTCGATTATCGACTGAAAAGCTTATGTTGAATTTCATTGAAATGAAACGGACAGTCTTTGGGGGTAAAATAGAGAAGAATCAGAATTTCATACAGAATTCAATGGGTATAATATGATGAGAATATCGCAGAATATTAAATATTTGAAAAAAAAATTTGAAATTTTTTTCATATTGTTCTTATGACACGATCATCACGAAATTCTGCACAATGTTGTCCTCCAACATTTCCGAACTCGCTGCGAAATTTCATCACGATTGAATCAGTATTTTTTGAGTTATACCGAAAGAAACAAAGATATCGAGAAGAAAACCACGAAATTCTACATATCTTTTCCCAATATCTCCAAAACTAATGACCGTATCGAAATGAAATTTGGTACACTGCTGTGAAATATGAGGTTCAAGGTATAACTAAATTTTTTTCCGAATATCAACAATAGTTTCGAAGAAACAATTTTTTTTCGAAAAACATTTTTTTCTGAATTGAGTAACCCTATGATTTCAACGAAATTTTGCTCAAAGCTGCGCGTCCTTATACTCTAACTAACTGCTCAGTTTCAATCCAATCGCTTATGTATTTTCTGAAATATGAGGAAATTACCCTAAAAATTTCAAATGGCTATTACTCCGAAACTATTTGACCGATTCGGCCAATTGACGAACTTAACCTTCGTATTTTGAAATGAAACACTTCCTCAAATTTTAAAGTTGATAGAATACTTCGTGCGCCCGTGATCGTGGTTACGGCCGGCCGGACAGAATCTATTTTGACACTGGATTCATTATCAGTGAGTCCAACCTAGTCGTTTGAGACCATTTTCGGCTCAATCATCGAAAATTACAGACATTTGTACAAAACGATAGCACGCTGTTCCCCTAGAACATGCGCGCAAAAAGATATTCTATAACTTTTATATTTACACGAATTTCTGCATGAACTGTAATTTTTCAAAGAAAGTTCTAGGTTTCAATTCGATCCGATTCATATTTTTGGAAATATTGGAAAAATTGAACGAATCCTTGAGTACATTTCACCCAATCACAGATTTGGCCTTCGTAATTAATGTTTCTTTCGGAAAGTATGGTGTTTATGATCATTTATTTATTTATCAAATTAATGATACCAGTTAATTTTGCCTTTAGTCTTATATCTTAGATATCAATTATAATTCATAATATTCAGTGACGCAATCCGATACGATACTTTCAAAGTAACCCGAAAATTGATTGACATTTCGATGATCAGCAACCACATACAAACCTATTATTCACATCTCCAGTTAATTAACATACCTCCAAAATGAGATTATTGTAATTAGGTGCTGGTAACCGTCCATTTTCGATGTTTTTTTTCAATGGTAACAATACGTCAAGATGAGACTTCATCAGATTCGACCGGGCAGTCAGCAGGATGATCCAACTGGTGACCCTTGTTCTGCACGACTCGCGAAGGTCAGCAGACGAAGGTACATCTTGAAAAAAATAGCTGAAAGGTCTTGCTAGGCACGTCTACTTTGATTATGACACAATGGGGATCGCTGAGAGAAACCATGCTGACCCCCAAGAGAGTTTCCGTCTTTTGTTGAGTCATTCGAAGGATTATTTCTGTTCGATGATTAGGATTTGCGTACTAGTGAAGGCCGGCAATTAGTAATAGCGATAGATTCGCCTATTTGGACAGATAAATTGGGATGGTAGTGCAGAAATAGGAAAGAAGGCATCGGTGATCGCTAAATGGCGCAGGCGCCGGGATATATTGCTCACTGCGTCGAATTTGAGAATTTTTTGAAAATACTCAGGATCGTCGAATTATCACGTTCTTTGGTTAACTTGTTAGTTAGATCTTTCAACTTTCTTACGAAAAGGTCCAAATGTCGTCAGAATATTTCAACTTCGAGTTTCCGCTCGCTCCAATTCACACCTCATTCAATTAGTATAGTATAGAACTTGGTGAATAGTTTTTTCCAGGCTATCGTCTTTTCTAAATGTCTGTAATTTTCGAATTTATAGCCGAAAATCAGGTTCGACTCAATTCTGTCTGTTTGTCCGACCGTTCGTGCTGTAATTTTCGTGGGACCCAGATTTTTTTAAATTCCAGATTAGGATTTGCGTCTGAATATCTCGGTTGAGATCGACGAGTAAAATAGGCCGAACGGTTTCGGAGTTTACCAATTTGAAATTTTGGGTTATTTGCTGAATATTTCGAAAAGCACCAATTCGTTCAGGTTAAAACTTCGTAAACAGTTGCGAGTGCAAAATTTTGTGAGGACATCATCTCAGAGAATTGAGGGAAAAATTCGTGATTTTTTTACTTCGACTTGAAAATATTTGTTTTTCGGACATTATCGCTCAATTTTTGATGAAATTCAGAACAGACTTAAGACCCAATGTTTAAAAAAATAGGAATTCGAAATTTCAGTTTGATGGGAATTTTATCTCCATAGATTGTGGAAAAAGTATGTCAGATTGAGTGGTTATTTCCTTGGTTTCGTTGATATTTGGGGAATCACTCAAAAAATGCTGATCTGATCACAATGAAGCTTGGTAAATTTTGAGGTTATTCCTCAATATCTCAAAAAGCAGGTACTGATGGACCTTCGTATAACTATATTATAGAATGTTATAGAATACAGTGCAATTTTGTGCGAAATTTCGTGAGGATGTTGTATCGGTAAAACAAAATCGGACAGTTATTTGAAAATCGTCCAAATCTTTCTTAAACACATTTCATCAGATTCATATTTGGCACAGACCTTCGGAGTCATTTTTTTCAACTCGTTCAAATTTCAGTTCGATGCGACATTTATATTCGGAGATATTGCGGGAAAAAATATGTCAAATTTCGTGGAGTTTTTTGAATTTCGAGGTTATTTCCCTGAAATCTAAGGAAGAACTGTCGCGAGTTGATTCAAACTTCGTTGTAGAATACAAACGCGCAACTTCATGCAAAATTCTTTAGCATCGTATAGTACGGGTAGAAGATTAAAAAAAATTATTTTTTTTAGAGTGTGAACAGACGCTGCTATTCCGCATAATGTATCTGTAGGAACCAGTAAATGCTTCGACTATTCACCAGTAGAATATTCTTTACATCTTATGTTTCGGAAAATTCAAAGAATACAAATCTGTTCATACTGAAACCGAGTCTTCGAGTTTTCGCTGTCGATTAGAGTAAAATTTCAACGGAATCGGAGATATGCTCTTTGAAATATATGAATTTCTTAAATAAATCTCCTGAATTTTTTTATTGATTTGTTCTTCAGGCAAATCAGGAAATCTGATTGGGCTAAAATAAAGTACTCGATTATGAAGTGGCGGTTTGGAGGTTACAGTGTTACAGTGAAATTCAAATGAAATATGCAAAATTTTCGAAAAATATTTTTTTTTTCAAATTTTCTATTGATAATTATTCATATTGCTACTGTACATCTACCAACCAAGTCTCATTTCGATCAGATGAATATTTTTCGAGTTAATGAAAAATCAAAATTTCAAATGGCTGTAGCACAAAAACCATTCGGCAGATTTGGGTCATTAATGAACTCAACCGAGATATTCAGGATATTAACCTAACCTGAGAATTTGAAGACTGTAGGTTCTTTCTTTCGAAAGTTACATTGCACACGGCCGGTCGGACTTTTCTTGACCACGGATTCTTCATCAGTGAGTCCAACCTAGTCGTTTGAGAACAATTTTGGCTCAAAATTCGAGAATTACAGACATCGAGCCGGAATGATAACGCGCTGTTCCCCAGAACAAGCACGTAAAAATATGAAATATTGGAAGAGTTAAATTATGGTTGGTATGTCTGCGGAATCATTGGGTGGATTTTACCAATTCGAAATGGAAGGCCCAACATGCTGTACAATTGTCAAGTCTTCGGGTAGATGCTCTGAAAAATTATTATATTTAAGATTGTCGGTTAGACTGTTTCAAGTTATCCAATGACATTCATGACGACGCATTTTCTCCAGGATGCATTTCATTTCGTACACTTCTCGTTAGTTCGAAGAACCGATCGCGTATATATGATTCACCACCTCAATATATTCAAAAATCCAAGAAATCGAACAATTCCGATTTCCAACTCGATTTCTAGATAATCGGATCTCGAAACCGTCCGATATAGCTAGGAAATCCAGGGGAAAAATTCACGATATACGTGGGCGACCGACATTTTTTCCCAACCGGTTTCTACAGCGCGATATTCAGCGAAAACCCGACTGTGTCACTGTGATTTGGGACACTCAAAAACGGTAGCCTCGACTGAGACCGATTCATTGTTATTATTGAATATAAATTAATAGAATTCCTCTCGCAGACAGCCGAAGTTGAAGAGGTCGAGTTGTGTTGATTAATCGATGGAAATCGATGTCGACATTAGTTTTATTAGATTGTTAATATCGAAAATAAATAATAATAATAACTTCTTTTTCTTCAAGTTTATACATATTTTAGTGAGGTTCTATGGTGCATAAACCTGTTGTACACTTCCAGTCGACAAGTAGTGTTGTCAAACAAAATCCCAGATTATAATTTTTTCTCTTCTCGAAAACGCTACGATTCTCGATCTACTTTCTGGCATTTGATCAAAGATAAATAACGGAGAAGTTCACGAACGAGGCCGAGGGGCTACATTGGATCCATCTTCGTCTGAATATTTCTCTTTTCTCAGATTCGGGCTGATTCATATCGCTTCAATTAAAAAAACTGTTCTTAATCAATGTATATTATGTGCAAGGGTTTCAAACTTCAATCATGACGTGTGCGCTCAACTCATTGGATTAATATCTGGGCAACTAAATCAGGTGATTTTATGCTCCTAGTCACATTATTCATGATAATTTTTGCGCGATCGACGCTCATATAGGGTGCTATAATATCATTTTGATTATTTAAACTGACAATAAGGGCGCATTTCAACAATTTGCCACAGGCGCTGGTACGGCTCTGTTTTCAGGTCAGTTTATTCACCATAAAACCATTACTCGTTTCTTCTATATAGGCCACAAATCATCTTTGAACTCAATCTAAACGATGAGTGTTTGGCAGAATGATGAAATAGCTAGATGAATTTCAAATTCTTGTCACCGTCCAACCTGGTTCCAGATAAGGAAGCACAATCCAAATTGGAGCTATACATTTTGTTGACTTTGTCTCTGAATGCCTGTACAATAAATCACATGTCACTAGTTTGTTTTCTGATCTACCACGAGTATTCGACAGTTTCGTGCAGTAGTTCATTTTTGACACATTGTACCTATGATTTAGGAATCAGGTGCGTATTTTTGGACTAGACTCGATGTCGTATCTTGATATTAGGCTTACGCCTGTTAAAATTCATGACTCCTTTTGTAGTGTCCATAAGTTGAAGTTAGGAGTACCACAAGGCTCTATTCAGGGTTGGATATTGTTTTTGTTGTTTGTTATGGACCTAACAACAAACTTGAGAGAACTGATTTTCAAATTATTGAACTACAATCATTTTCAGGAATGAAACAAAACGTGCTTTCCTTTCATTGTTTGTATAATAATTTGATATGTGCAAAACAATGACTATGATGCGGAATACATATTTCTATTTCTATCTGTATATTTACTTCGCAATAAAATCTCATAAAATCCACACGATGTAACACTGCGCTTCTTATCAAAGCCAGCGTTATCGCGGCTATTACATTCACGTAAAATCGATTTATGATGGTGCGGTTTCAATTACAAGTATTTCGTAATTAAAATCGATCATGAATCTGCCGTTTTAATGGAACATTTCAGTGAAATGGTCGATAAATGTAACGCCCTTAGCCATCGGACCAGAAAATGGCGATTCATAAATTTCGTTACTGCGTAGATTGCTGACTGCCTGTTACAAAACTCATTGATCTTTCTATTCGTTCGCCTGTGAACTGAAACATTTCTACATCTGCACTTTGGATTTGTCCATTGTTCATTTGATACATCGATGGAGTTATTTATACAGGGTGGTCCAAGTAGTGACGTCAATAAATTTTTTTAAGATTCCTCACACCTGCAGAATCCCAAAATACCTCATTGATGTTATTTGATTTTTTGAAGTTTTCGAGTTATAATTTGTTTGTCTTTTTTCGATTTATTATGCCAGCGAGGTTTCAAAAATTCATATCTCTTTATGTAGTAAGAATTTTGCAGATTTTTTTCTGTAACATGTTCTGCCTGAATGTTGTTTCAAAAACCGAAATAATTCAGCTTCTTCAAATCACTCAAGTTACCCAAAAAAGCTTGAAAATTAGAACTTTAGTTTTCAGTACTATTCACTCAAACATTCAGCATCTATTTAAAAATACAAGAAGGAGTTTTATAGCTTCTGACTGAGTTTAAACACTTTGTATAGTCCTAAAGTTCCAAAATCATATAAAAAAAATTTCTAAAAGCACTGCCGTGAAGGCAGCAACTTTTGCGCGCATGTTCAATGTGGTTGAGCGCTTCAGCAACGAATTTGAACATGCACGCAAAAGCTGCTGCCTTCACGGCAGTGCTTTTAGAAATTTTTCACTGATAAATTACTGGATTTCAATTCGATCAAATCTGTATTTTTGGAAATATTGGAAAAATAAAATTTTTAATGGGTATATCTACGGTATCATTGGGCGGATTTTACCCATTCACGAATTCGACCTTCGTAATTAAGCCCCAAACCTACTCTACAAATATCGAGTTTCTAAGTCGTTTCTTCCGGAAGTTATTGAGTTAACGGTCAGCCTAACGGCCGACTGCGTAAACACAATAACTTCCGAAAGAAACAACTTAGAAACTCGATATTTGTAGAGAAGGTTTGGACCTTAATTACGAAGGCCGAATTCGTGAATGGGTAAAATCCACCCAATGATTCCGTAGATATACCCAATCAAAATTTTATTTTTCCAATATTGCCAAAAATACAGATCAGATCGAATTGAAATCCAGTACTCAATCGAAAAATAACAGTTCGAAGTTTCATACAGAATTTAATGAGGATGATATGATAAGAAATTCATAGAAATTTTTTTTCAAATTGTTCTAATGACACGATTATCACGAAATTTCGCATAAAGTTGTCTTTCAGCATCTCAAAACTAGCTGTGAAGTTTTATTAGGACTGAGTCAGTATTTCTTGAGTTATACCGAAAAACCAACGATATCGAGAAGAAAACCTCGAAATTTGACATATTTTTTCTCGATATCTCCGAAACTGGTGTGAAATATGAAGCTCAAAGTGTGAGTGGAATTGTTTTTTTGGATTTGATGAATGGTTTCCGGAAAAAAAAATTTTTAGAGAAAAATTTCGAAAAAATTTTTTTTTAAATTTACTGACAATATGATCTTGACAAAATTTGGCTCAAAGTTGCGCGTTGTTATACTCCACCTAACTGCCAAGTTTGAATACAATCGCTCAAGTGGTTTCTGAAATTAAAAATAAATAACTTCAAAACTTCAAGTGCCTATAACTCCCAAACTATTCGACCGATTTTGCCCATTAACGAACTTACGAACTTAACCGCGGCATTCTGATGCGCAACCTATCCTGAAAGTTTCAAGTTGCTAGCTTGCTTCTGTCGACAGCTATCGTTTTTACGGCCGGACGGATGGCCGGCCGGCCAGACAGAATTGATTTTGACACAGGATTCGTCATCAGTGAGTCCAACCTAGTCGATGGAGACCATTTTCGGCTCAATCATCCAAAATAACCGACATTTGGACAAAACGATAGCACGCTGTTCCCCTAGAACATGCGCGCAAAAACAGTACTATATGGGTATTTTTGGATTTACCCAGGTATGGGGAATCTAAACAAAAAAATTATAATATAATTCTATTCCTACTATTCAACGGATTTCGATGACATTCCGCACAGATCTTGAATTTAAAATTTTTCAACGAATTTTTTATGATTTTGCATGAGTGCCGAGATATTAAAGGTGCATGGTAGGGACACACTGTATATACCTCTTTGCAAAATACAAAAATTATCCATGAAATGACGCAACATGCACACATCAAACGGAACGCCATTTCCATGTCCAGCCCAGAACCTCTCACCTTTGCTAAGGTGCCCACAGCACGACACCTCTGACATCCCACGAGCACATACAAGCGAAGAAAAAGACAACGTCCAACGTCGAATCTGTGCGCGATAAGATCTAACATAGAACTCCGTAACCGATGGAAAAAATGACGACACCGAAGGGCATCGGAGTATCAAGGATGACGACGGTATTGTTGCCGTGCAGACGGGGCCTTATTGTTCAAGGATCGTCCGTAGTCTTCCGATGTGATTGCGGTGCTTGTGGGAGTGCGTCTGACTGTTCTTGATTTTATCTCTATTCATGAACAACACTTTGGTATGAGAGATATTTGAGTTTGGTTTGGACATGATTGATATTGGATTGTAGGTAACTACTTTCTGGTCCACAAATACCTTTGGCATATGTCGGACCGAATATTTCTTCGTCAAAGACCATTAAGAGCATATTATACCCCGAAATTTCAGTGAATGTTGACAGGTTTTTTGCTTGACAATTTACAGGAAAAAATAATTTATTTGGGTTTCAAAATTGAACAAAAAATCACCATTGCATATTCTCACTAGCAAAATAGATTATTCAAGAAGAAAAAAATGGCAAAAACCTAAAAAAGCTCATACGTGAAATCAGCATCTTTTGCGCGCATGTTCACTTTTGGTGATGTCCTTTGAACATGCGCGCAAAATCTGCTGACTCATTGGAATCATTGCGTGGATATCACCCATTCACGAATTCGGCCTTCGTAATTAAGCCCCAAACCTACTTTACAAATATCGAGTTCCTAAATCGTTTCTTCCGGAGTATATTGTGTTGACTGTTGGCCGATATTATGATCAGAAGATCACAGAATATTGAATATTTGAAACGAAAAATTTGAAATTTTTTCTCAAATAGTTCTCGAAATATCATGGAAATAGCCATTTTCGGCTCAACATTCGAAAATTACAGACATTTGAACAAAACGATAGCACGCTGTTCCCCTAGAACATCCGCGCAAAATAGTGTCACTAAACCCCCCTTCCCATTTAAGATTTTAGGTTTTTTTGTTTAAACCAACCGTATAAAATGTCCCCTTACGAACCAAAGTGTACATATTTTCGCTTTTTTCATGATTTTGCATGGGGGCGAATAGAAAATTTATTTTTCACAGATTGGTGTTAACAAAAAAAAACGCTGCAAATTTTACACAAGTGTTTATTATTTTCTCAGTTAAATAACCCAATACCATTTATATCTCAAATATAATTTATAAAGGGTTTTCCAATAAGAGGTGTTTCCGATAAGAGGTGTTATTTCGAAAAGCCCGCTATTTCGGTAGATGTCACTTTTGAAGCTGTCATTTTTTGACATTTGACAAGTAGAAACTACGCCATTAATAAAAATGGAACGATACACGCTTCAACATAGCATTGAAATTATTAAAATTCACTATAAAAATGGTGAAAATTTGGCAGAGACGGTTCGTAAAACTCGAACATTTTTGGGTCGTCGTGAAGCACCTTGTCGCACCGCAATAAAGAAATTAGTGGAAAAATTCGAGCTGTTGGGACAAGTTAGTGATGTGAAAAATAAAACCCGTGCACGTCGCTCGAGAACAGCCGAGAATATTGCTGCTGTAGCCGAAAGTGTTGAAGAAAACCCAGGTTTGTCCGTTCCGCGTCGTTCTTTGGAATTAGGCATTCCACAAACGTCATTACACTGTATTTTGAATAAAGATTTGGGTCTTAAGGCTTATAAAGTTCAGTTAACACAAGAACTCAAGCCGGCCGATCATCAACAACGTCGCGTCTTTGCTGATTGGGTCGTTGAAATGCATGAAAATGATCCGGAATTCCTTCGGAAAATCATCTTGAGCGATGAGGCCCATTTCCACCTCAGTGGCTTCGTCAACAAGCAAAATTGTCGCATCTCGGGCTCGGAAAACCCGAGAGTTATTGTTGAAAAGCCTCTCTATCCTCAACGTGTGACTGTTTGGTGCGGTTTATGGTCCGGCGGAGTCATTGGACCTTACTTTTTCGAAAATGAGTCTGGAGCAACAGTTACGGTTAACGGATTGCGCTATCGAGAGATGATTAATGATGTTTTATGGCCGGAATTGGATGGTATTGGTCTGGACAACGTTTAATTTCAACAAGACGGCGCTACGTGCCACACAAGCAACGAAACCATTGAGGCTATCGAGGACATAGGGCAGCCACTTTGCGATTTGGTTATGGAAAATTTCATTAAAAGGATATGGTCCTGTAAGCGTGGTCGTGGTAGTCATTCGCCTGATGTTATTTTCCACTATTAACAGCATACCTTTTTTATAATGAAATGAACATCCGAGCATTCATATTGAAAAATAGCATTTTTCTTTGAATATCAAAATAACACCTCTTATTGGAAAACCCTTTATATTATTCATAACTCATGGGTTTTTCACCAATTTTACTAGTTCATACAAATACTTCATAATGCAAAGTGTGAAATTTTCAGGGGGGTTGATTTTTTTTTGGTCGATCGCTAAGGTTTATTATTTGATTATAGCAAATAATAAATCAATAGCAGACTATAGATCTTCCGAATAAAGTAATTCTCCTATAGGTTAGCCCGACTTAACCACGTCAAACTAGCAAATATCTCTCAGAAAACAAGAGTGACGAAATAAGTTTTTTCACGGAATATGGCTGGCGAAAAAATTATTCGGAGATAATTTGCTATCTTGAATACACATTATTAGTTGGAAACAAGCCCAATCTATCGATTGAAACATATTTCGGGAAACCAATGCTTTATTGTGCAGGTTTTTTCTAGGTTTGCATTCCCTTTATCTGAAAAAGAAACATTATTGTCAATTTGACAAAGGTCTTGAAATACGAAATTATTGAAATTGCTAGATACATCAGTTCCCCAAAAAAATAACCATCCACCTTCGAACAATAAACGACTCATAGTCTCATACTTCCACAGATAGGAAGGAAACACTTTCTGCATACCCTTATCGCGTGACCTACAAACCCGATAATTTATACTCCTGATTAGCCTTTTACGACCTACAACCGAGAAAAACACGAGTATCTTTCTCCTGTTATTCAATTCGACATTTGGGAAAGAAAAGATGTTACTACTTTGATAGTTGTTTCATATTTATAAGGTCATAAATTCTCGTTCACAATAAAACGGCTGTCGTCGCAAACTACGAATAAAATTTCGATTTGTTTGTATTTAAAATCATTTCACAACTGCAGTGATATATTAGGATGTTTATTATTGCAGCTTTCGCTAATTTTGGGGGACATTAATCTACTCGAAATATAATATATTTCAGTTCAATGTGCATAGAAATCTATGCAAAATAGTCTAATCCAGTTATACTTAGAGCGAAAAACGCACGTTTCGGAAACAACGTTTCCTTCGTCAAGAGACATGTCGTTACGAAACGTACGAAGATGCCGGAAAGTATTAGATGATTGGAGAGTATTTACGCACTCAAAGTTTTGATGGTGGTTTAGCGTCAATTAGAAAAACAATTTTATTTTCATCCTTTCTTGTAGAAAATGAATAAAACTAACTTTTTCAATTACCTAAGTGAATATCGCTAAAACAGTGGAATGCAATACCACCATTCAAATACCCAAAACTAATCATTTTCAAAAAAAATCCATAATTGTCCTCATAAATAAAAATGACCTTTTTTCGAACAAATATTCTTAGCCCTAAAATGGATAACAAAATAAAAATTTGCAAAGCATCAGACTTATTTCGACTTATTTCACAGAAGATGGCTCAAACGATTCCAGAAAATAAAATGAAAATTTTCTACACGCGGTGATTCAAAAATTTAAATCCATTTCTTAATGGTGAAGATAAAAACAACAAATTTGATAATGCAGGTTATAAATTGGGTTGTCATAAATGCAATAGCGTCTATACAGGATGATTCAAAAGTACTCTGACAAGCTTGAGGAGGTGTTTCACGTTATTTTCGTTTTTTTGAGTAACTTTCGGATAACTGAATTATTTATAGGATAAAATTGATATTGAGAGGTTTTTTGAGGTGTCGAATTCGGACCCTATGTTATTATCGCTCTCATTCGTAGGGGCGCCACCTACAACTCTTTTTATTTTATGGAGATTCATAGCTTTTTTTTCGATGGAATAATCGATTGCTCTATAATATCTACTCAAAAAAACTACCCTTGAAACAAGTCACTATAAGCAACCGTTTTCTAGATATTTGGACTGGAAAATTTCAAGTCTGACAATCGATTCTTGTTGAAGTTATCAACATTATTTTTCATTTTTCACAAGAATGCTTAGGAAATGAATTTGACGTTTAAGTGAGTTGTTTTGGTTTTTTGTAGGGGGCGTTATCTATTCTATTACTGTTTTCTCGTTTGAAGGGGTCATTGCTTATGGGTTCTTCCACATATAAAACATTAACACCTTGTATCTTGGAAACGGAGCGTTTCCAGATATAATACATAATTATTTGGACAATTATTCATACCAGAATATTGTGAGGAATCACCTCCTGAAGTTTGTCAAAGTACTTTTGAATCACCTTGTACAGGCCACACAGGTGAAACCTTCAAAGAAGTTTCAAGGAACACCGGACATCATTTAAACGCCGAAAAAATATCTCCAATCGAAACGAATCATATCTTCTCAGACCTAAATAATCCCAAAATTCTAACAACTGGTACCAAAAATCAAGAAATCGGAATCTTTATAAATCTACAAATATCAGAGAAACTACACTTGCTACTTCTAACCTAGACTTCCGTAGGAGACATAGAGTTTTTCGTTTTCCGAAAACATTAGATTGAATCACAGACGTTAATTTCTGTTGCGAAACAAGAAAAATCAACCGGCTATCACAGATTTTCATCGTGCGAATGTCAGGCTTTAGCCTTCTCATCTTCCCTTGAGTCTATACCCCCAGTTTCTGTGACTACTCTATGTCGCCACAATTAACGATTCAATCGATATCCCCATTTTTATATCGCCATCATTTAGAGTGTACCGTTCTGAAAAAAAGAAGAAAAATGAGGAACAAGAAACAAGACGACGAGTTCGAGTATCTGGATCTGGTTGTGGGCCGGTCGAACTAACGCCATATATGGTGCCAGTATGATAGGACAGCTGCTTTATGACCAACTTGAACTTTGGTATTCCGCAACCTGGATCCAGCAGTTCAGGTCGTTTGTAGGTACGGGGGATGAGAGGAAAGATAGGTATCGGTTTTCGTACCATAGAAGGGAAACTTGTTCACAGTTTCCATAAACTTAGAGACATAGATTGCACAATCACCCCATAGAACTGATCTTCTTTTGAACGAGATAAATCTAGCTTTCCCTCAGGCCACTATCCAGATGTTAAGCACCTGGTTGAAACCCGAACTGTGAAGACTAGGAACACAAGATCATGTCATGTTTGAATAAGATGAAGTCACAGTTCATAGCTCTCAAAATTCAAGGCAGGTTGTTCGAGAAATCTTCCAGTTGTTCTGTTGGTCCACAGTTCAGCGATATTCCTTCGCTAGAGCTAGAAGTTTGTGACTTTTTGCGTTGACTAGTTAAAGAGTTGTATCTATAAAGGAAATCCGAGATCACTTTAAGTCTGACGAAAAAGCTGTAGTGCAAGAAAAAAAATCATATACCTACATGTAAACACTCACAACCCAACAGTATATTATTCCAGGTTATGTGTAACCTCACAAAGTAAGAAGTCAAAACTTCATACTCTGTGACATTTCAGCAACGAACAAGTGCAAGTTTACAACAAAACTCAAAGAAGGTTATCAGTGCTACAAGATCTACACTGGTATAGAATAGTATTGCATGTAGACACAACGAATAAACATTTAATATCATGGCTAGGTCCTAGTACGCCAAATAAGCAGATAGACTACACTAACTCTACTGACTTCCAAATCTCAGTGCACCTGAGTACAGTTAGTTCACTGTAGCAACAGATAACAGAATGTGTGGAGTTGGTGTAGTTCACCGAAAAAAATTATATTTTGAATAACGATATGATGAAAATAAATTGCGCCAAAAAATAACCACACATACAGTACAAAACACGTCCAACCAGGAACCAGAGACAACAACAGATGTCTATGATTATGAATTATATTTACGCATAACCATAACAAAAGATAACCTTCCTCTATGCACTGCATCTGTGATTACACTAACTCCCGACATTTCCGCAATGACTAGGATGCTGAAGGGTTCGAATCCCGGCGAGATCATGGATGTTGTGTAATTTTAGGGTGTAGGTAAATGTTTGTGTGTTTCAATAACAAAAAATGTCTTTGGTAAGGTATGAATATGAATGAATTTAGGTATATACAAATATATAAAGTTTTCGTGACTGGGCACATAACCACAGGTTGAACCCCATAAGTGTGAGTGATGAATGATCATTTCCGCAATGAACAGAGTGCAAGTTTAAAACAAAACACACCGAGTATAAGAAGAGTTAGTGTAGTTAGTGTAGTTCATGCAAGTACAACGAACCTAATAAACGTCAGTGGTCGTTAAGGGCTAGTTTCAATGATAGTTTCTATGTTGCCAATGGAAGTTTATGCTTTAAATATAAATGGAAATCCATATTTGGTAGCTTCCACGGTATCGGTTGAAAAAGTTTCAAATTTCGACGTTATTTATAAACATCCGTGAAAGATGCCTCGGCTCCTCAAACAAGATAATTCCTTTTAAATATAGGTTTTTGTTAGGCTGACAAGTTGGGATTCCTGATTTCATGTTAACAGTGTCAAGTGTATAAATGATATGTTCCGCAAATCAACTTGTTTATTTCGGTTGCCGGTTTTCCGTTCTGTAAATATGAAATATTCGGTTGATTCCTGAAAAAAAAGGTTAATTACGAAATTTGATTGACGAATAAGCAATATTTCTGTCACCAGAACATAGACATATTAAGTCTATGCACCAGAACGACAATCAATGTTTTATGGTAACATCCATAGCATAGAACAATCTTTATTTACCTTATGATCCATAGACCATACCTAGTAATTTTTCCATTGTTGATTGTTTTCTTTTCTATGTTCTATGGATCATAAAGTAAATACAGATTGTTCTATGCTATGGATATGTTACTGGTGACGAAAAGAACGTTTTTTCATCAATCAAATTCCGTAATTAACTCTTTTTTCAGGAACCAATCGAACATTTCATATTTACGGGATGGAAAACCGGAAATCGAAAAAACCAAATTGATTTGCGGAACATATCGTATATAAATTTGACACTATTAACATGAAATCAGGAATCCCAACTTAAATTTCAGCCAATCAGAGATGATCTTAACAAAACCGTATATTTGTAAGGAGTTATCTTGTTTGAGGAGCCGAGGCATCTTTTACGGATATTTATGAATAACACGAACCTTATCATGTCGAATTCGTCCTGAAATTCCCGTTCCCTAGTGATAGTAAATTTGTGCAAAAAAAATGTGGGTTGGCAACTTGGGCCGAAGTCGTCTATTGGGATCTTACGACCTACTATTAGGTTGCCCTTCCTGTTCAGTCCTTCGAACATCGTCAATAAAGATATCAAATTTGATGATGTCGTGAGGATTTAGAACGAACTCAACTAGAGGTGAAACCATTGGGCTACCTATCTCTGGATCGAACAAACTTCAACGTAATGAGTTGAAATTCACAAATATAATTGAACTCCGAGTTGGATAATTGTGCTAGTACAGAAAAAGCTCATTATTTTTTCGATTACCCTCGTACTTTTGATCTCGAAAAAAGAACTAACAAGATTGGCGTCTACATCTCCAAGCCTAATCGAAAATCACATAACGCCAATTGCGGCAATGTTTCTGCACTATCATCCCAATTAAAATAAACGTCCGAAAATCTTGTTCAATTCGAGACCTTTCAGCGACTCGTATCAATTTGAATTACAAAGCAACGACAAAACAACAACCGGAATGATGTCATAGACGGATTAAAGTAACGACGATAAATATTGGATATTCTATGATTGTGACCAAGGCTTGACCATCTATGGAGGCGAAGGGCAACGCTATAGAACGATGTTCGGTGTTATGGGGTTGAACTTCACATTCAAAGATCAAGGATATGGTGGTATTGTTCTACAGCGTGTGCCGCTTCTGGTATCTATTGCACATCTTGTTGTTCGATTCAATTCCTCGGAAAGTTTGTCTTCACTATCGCAAGGTTTTTTCTGCGAAACAGAGTCTTATAATTTCCTCAAAATTCCTAATTTCAAGCTAACAATCGTCTTGAACGGATAAGATGAAGAATTCTGTACTTCCTGCCAGGTTTCAATAATGTAACCTCAAGGGAAAATTTTCAGGGTAGGAGTAGGGTCTGTTAAGTTCGTTAATATTCAAAATCAGCCCAATGGTTTCGTGGTAATGAGGTCGATTCTGTTTGCGTATGGCTATAAATTTTGTTGTTTAAATAGTATTGCTTTCTTTCTAATTTATAACAATATGATCATTATATTAAGTATTCTCTGTTCCGAGTGTTAGAGCAATGTTGGATATGAATTTTGTCTTAGCAATATTCCTATCATATACTTCCAGAACCTTTTTCGAGATATTCAACGATGAATGTTAATCGGATAAAAATTTGAGAAATTTCCTAATGCTAGGGTTCAGTTAATGTTTTTAGGTTAGTTGGGTGATTTCTTATAATTCATTCATAAATTTGATGAAAATAAGAATCTCATAATAGAAACAACTGGATATTGCGCGAATTCCAAGTGGAAGGTTAGTGTTTCAATGATCAAGTGTAGTAAAATATGTTTTCCACAATAATACCGCAAAAAGTACCAAATTATAAGAATTTAGCGAGTAAATGAGTTTTCCAAATCATATTTCCTTGAATTTCAAGAAACGGGTTGATTGTCCTGCAATACAAATCACCGTAAGTGATATCTGTATCACTTGCAAGCAAAGTGCTGGAGTGTATTAGCACTATGAGAAATATTTAAATGCTTATAACTCTTCACCAGAGCCGAATCAAGAAAAATGGTAAATGAAAAAAGTGTTTTATCTGAGAGAGGAATCTATGGTTAAAATTAATGTACAACTTGGAGACTCACCCTATGTAACCTCTTTTTAGGGGGGTCGTTATTTATACATCAATAATACTAATCCTTCTAACAAAAGGCAATAAATATCAAATTGAGGTTATGATAAACTTTCTGTAAACAAAAGGAATAGTGGTTACCGGAAATCAAATGCAAATGTTATTTCCCTGATATCTCAGGAACAACCTGGGCGATTGATTTGAGTTAGGCAGTTTGTTGAAAATATCAACGCGTAATTTTTTGCCGAATTTCGTTCGTAACAACTTATAAAAAAAAATTGTTCGGATTTTTTTTTTTCGAAAACTGTTCGATAAATTTGAACAAAGATTTTGCTCAGACTTTGAACCCTATATTCCTCAGCAGTGTACCAAATTTCAATGTGATATGATTTTATTCTTGGAGATAATAATAATAATATATGTTTAATTTACAATTACAAATAACAACAAAACAACAGAAGAAAACGAGTAAAATGAATGTTTCAGTTTTGGTTTTCAGTTCGAATCTCTATTTTTCGAAATACTGGAAAAATTAAATTTGGAATAGGTAGATCTGTGGAATCATTTGGTGGATTTTACCCATTCCCGAATTCGGCCTTCGTAATTAAGGTTCGAACCTACTCTACAAATATTGAATTTCTGAGTTGTTCTCATCGAAAATTATTGTGTTGATGATGATTTTAGAGTATGTTTGGGGTTTAATTACGAAAGTCGAATTCGTGAATGGGTAAAATACGCCTAATGTTTCCGTAAGATACCCTTTCAAAATATTATTTTCCTACTATTCCCAAAAATACATATCCGATCGGTTTGAAATACAGTAGTTGATAGAGATATTATGACAGAATTTCGTGAGGATAATATGATTAGAAGATTGCCAAACTACTTTTGCCGGAGTCAATACGTGAAAAGATTGCTGCTTTGATAATGAATTTGGATATACCTGCTTCTCTAGAATTTTTTCACTCAAGTATGCAATCACGAGCAGACAGAACGTAAGAATCGGACTTTATCATGTCGAGTCAATCTGAAATCACCCATAGTCCTGAGGAAGTCCTCGTAGGCTCCGTGCAGCTTCGTCTAGGCCGGTAAAACTTGCTAGCTCAAAACTTCTGGTTTTTGCTGCTTGGCAGTATAAATCTAGGGATTTTATTGGCTGCCTGGCATTTCATTTCTTCTGGAAATAGAATTCTACATGAATAAATGTATTATTAGGTACGTAGGCTACGGTAATCGATCTGCGGTGGAGATGGGATATGCGGGACACAGGGGCGTAGCCAAGAAGTCTACAATCGAACAAAACATTTGGTCTGCATTCGATTTATAATTCATTTCTAAGGTATCCTCCGTCTTTAATTGCTTTTCCAGAACTCTAAATGACGGAACTTGTGATTAAACAAGAACAATTTGAATCTGTGGGAGCAAACTTAGACCTTTCTCGGAAACAGGAATCGCATTTTGTCTGTTTCAAAATGGCATCAATTTTCTGCATCTTCGAATAGTATGAAATAATATCGATTAGAGATATGAAGAACCCGATTTCAAGTTCTGGTTCTGCACCTTGATATTAGTTTTAGTTGAACGTAACAAAATACCTGGAGTTCGAAGAAACATCTTTAGAAGAAATGATCACAACGTTAGCGATTAGGACAGAGGTACAATTGTTGCCTATCAAGATGTTGGTTTACGAAATCAACAGTAGTGTTGTTTGTACTGTAATAGCAGTAATACGTGTGTATCTGTCTCATATATAGACAAATGACTATACGAGACCATTTGCTACTACGCGTCAAATTGTTAATTAATGGCGAAGAAGATAGACCTGTTATTATAAGTAAGGTATATCGCAGCAACGAGCCTTTCAAGTCTTCTATAACGTCCACGATTAGTGCTGCCCTCAACTGCGGTCCTCTGTCGTCAACGTTTGAACGGCAGCAGTGGGAGCCAGAATATTGTATTCAGCAATGAATCGCAAAACTGTCTAGGTTTACACGATGGAAGTAGATAAGTCAGAAGGGACAGCTGTTAAGTTTACGATGTCCTACAAACCACCCTGGTTTGCCAAACGTCCTTTTCAGCCAGACAACGCACGTCCCCATGTTACCTGTCGAACTAAAAACTCCCTTGAAGAAACTGAGGTTAAAGTTTTACCGTGACCACATGATTTTAATCCCATAGAACATAGGTGAAAAACTATTGAGAGAAGAGTGTCCAATTGGCACCAACCTCCTCATAATCTGGCACAGTTAATTCACGAGTTTATGTGTTTTGGAACAAGTTGTCACAAGCACATAGTGGCCATCTTGTATCGTCTATACCCAGACGCGTACAAGAGTATAATCATCTACAGGGTTATCAGTCATATGATTCATTTCCTTTGCTTAGATTCTAATGAATTTTTCTGGGTGAAACACTTCAGATATCAGTGAATATACATGGTGATTCAAAAGTACTTCGACATTCTTCAGAATGTGATTCCCCACAATATTCTAATATGAATTTTTCAAATGAATATATGTCCGGAAACGCTTTATTTCCAAGATATAAATTATTAAAGTTTCATTTCGCTAAAGGATGTGTATCCAGTGTGACCTCTTCAAACGAGAAAACAATAATAGAAGAGGTGGCGCCCCCTACAAAAAACAAAACTTCTCACTTTAGCGTTAAATTCATTTCCTAAGCAACCTTCAAAAAAATGCAAAATAATGGCAATAACTGCAATACGCATCGATTATCAGACTTGAAATTTTCCAAGTCTAGATAGGTCACTAGAAAATGGTTGCCTACAGTCACTTGTAACAAGGGTATTTTTTTACGTAGATACGATTATTTTACTGAAAAATGTACTAGAAGTACGCTCATTATCGATTTTAGTTCAATTTAGGTCAGTATTTCGAAAGATATTTAAGAAAAAACGAAAATAAAAATAAAAATTTAACAACTTATATCTTGGAAACGAGATATTCATTTGGACAATTCATATATTAGAATATTGAAGTTTGTCAAAAGACTTTCGAAACACTCTGTATGTCTTATCGAAGTATTTTCTCAATATTTTCAAGAACAATCCGATCAAGTTCAAATCTAGTATCGATAAAAGCTTATTTTGGGAGGAAAACAAATTAATGAGTCCTCTTGGATTTTGTTAAATGGAGAGAGTAATTTTGCTCATTGTTCTGTAAGAATGCTCCCCAATTGGCTGAATTTACTCAAAAAAGAGTTCAGAAACTATGTTGCTGTGATTTCATAAAAATGTCAATTTGACAAAAGTCTCCAAAAATATCGAAAGAAAATAATTCCGAAAAATGTTCTGGTTTGTCTGATGAAAGAGCCAGACTTGTACTCTGAAACGTCACAGTTCAATTTGTTTTTCGTTTATATTATTCCTGTATTGTTCATTTGGCAATCTGTTTTCCAAGAAACTGCCCTTGACAAATAGTTCTATCCTGCAATCCGTTTTCCATGAAGAAACAATTTAATTCAATTTTAAATAGTTATGTTTCAGATATTGGGAGTGAAACCCCAGAAAAAATGAAATCTAGTAGTTAGTTGCGAAATGACCTGATTAAGGTTCATGTAAATTTCCAAGAGGATCATTCGATTAAAAGAGTGTACACTTGTTCATTATCAAGTAGTCGACATGCGTTCAGTGAGATCCATATCTGAATGGATGGAAATTTGAACGCTAATGTTAGTGATTCTTTCGAGTTTTTCTTCCATTTTAATTTTTTTGTACGTAAACTATGAACAATTCGGGGACGTTACAAAAACTCTCTCGACTTACACACGACGTAAAATTACTTTCCTCTCGATTGGTCGATTTTTCTGGTCTGGTCCTATCTTGTTGTATGCTGTTGGAGCTAGATCGAAACGCCCCTGTACAGTCTCAAGGTTGATAGTCCGGCTTTTTATTATTTCTCCATCGCATTGTATACGCCAGAAGCAGGCTTTATTTTACGACCACGACTGGCTGTTACAGCTGTTACTGGAACGACACCGGCAGACGACACTTTTTCCGTCTTAAAGTCGATAATTAATTCGTTATTACAGCGTTGGGATCGATGGCCAATCTTGGATAGGTTCGTGTCCTCTTGATTGAAACGACTCTCCTGTTTCGGTGCATGAGCTATTTGTATTGCTTGTGATGCATTGAATTGGCTATGTAGACATGAACAGGGTGTTCCTAAATTGCGGGTTCGAAAGGCGGCAGATTCATCGCATGAATTCAAAGAAAAAAGGCCCATAAACTTAGGACCACGAACGTTTCGTTTTCTATACAGGGTGTCTGTAAACAAATGCAAAGTACTCAGGGAGATGATTCCCCGATAAAAATAAGCAGGGGTAGTTCAAATAATTTTTTTTCGAAATCGACCTCCTTTCCGAGATACAGCCTTTGGAAGGCGATGACGAGTTGACAGTTTTAAATTTTTTTTACTGGTTCTAAAAAACACTTAGTCACAAAACTATACATAATATGAAGCACTAAAATATAACGGATATGATTTTCTTCCGGAAATTAGTAATTAAACCTTCAGAAATATTCATAGAACATCTTTATCTCCTGTCATAGACATACAATATTTTAGAATATTCATTCTATGGAACACTTATACGATGAGATGGAATGAACAGTGATCAGAACTGCTTGTAAGTTTTTATTTATTCCGAGAAAAGTATCGACTGTATGGAAATTTTGCAAGAGACTTTTTTTCTTTAGAATTGAATGGAAACCATGAGAGAATTTTATTTTTCGAAAATCTATCCCACGAAAACAATTTTTGAAGGAAAATCATAAGAGGTTGTTATTTTCAAACCCTAATAATAAAGCTATGAGATCTAAAAAAAATTTATGGGTGACATCTACTTAGTGCTTCATGTTACGTGTAGTTTTATGGCTCAGTGTTTTTTAGAACCAGTAAAAAAAATAAAAAACTGTCAACTCGTCATCGCCTTCCAAAGGCTGAATCTTGGAAGGGAGGTCGATTTCGAAAAAAAATTATATGAACTATCCCTGCTTATTTTCATCGAGGAATCATCTCCCTAGGTACTTTGCATTTGTTAACAGACACCCTCTTTACAGGATGTTGAATTGAAGATATTTCTTTCGGTGATCTCTTTTGCAGAATAACGAATCCAATATTTGAAATTCGAAGAAAAATGATTGAAAAACTCATTCACTCATTTGATTCTCATGATTTGGTGCTTTTTGCGATATTATCGCAAGAAAATCATTTCACTACACTGGAAATTTAAACAGTGATTTTCCACTTGATATTCTTGCAATATTCAATTTCATTCCACCATTAAATTATACACAATTCCATCCTCACCGATTCTCATATCTAAAACTACATAAATATTCTTATTTTCATCAAGTATACATGAATTATATGAAATCACTCAACTAATCTGAACACATTAATTGAACTCTATGGAAAGTCTGGTTCATAGACCTGAAGACCTAGCCTCCATATCTGTGGTCTGATGACGAAATAGCTCAGACCTAATATAAGTACATTAGTTCTATGCGAAATAGATAAACATTTCTGTGCATTCCATGGTCCGGATAAACGTAGACGGAGCTTAATTTACTTTCTTTACTAGCTCAGTGTCGGATTCATAAAAATGAGGTAATTTCTCGAATTTTCTCAGATTTTCATTCAACGGTGAATGTTTTCAAAAACGGTGCGTTCAAAGAGAAATTATAAGGAATAATTCAGTATTCTGAAATTATTGAAGATTCTTATTGTGACAAGGTGAACTTTATCTGCAATTTTCATGCTAATTTCTTATAGTTTTATGAATCATTGGGTCTATAACTAGGATTAAAGTGATAACTGAAGAATATGTGTTATATTTATTGAAAACTTTACACCAAAATTCGTCTCATTCGGAGTTACCATATCAAAGCTGAAAAAGAAAATTGGAAATTTTAACAGCTTGTATCTTTTCACTGGTGCCGAATCTGGAGAAATGGTTAATGAAAAAAGGGATTTATTCGATGAGAGGAATCTACGGTTTAAATTTATGTACACCTTCCTATTCAACTAAAAGACTCACCCTGTATAAGCGGCAGTATTCGAGAAAAAATACCAATATGACGAATCCGGACAACTTCGATCAAGCTTCTGACCTGGTGTCAATACTTTTCTAGGTTTTTTTAGGTAGTTTCACACTAGGTTTAACTGTCAGATCGATGCAAATCCATAGATGGACTTACACTATGTAATTATCATATTCTTCAGAGCACTTCGTCCTCATAGACAGAGACGTGGACTCAGCAAAATCCTCAAAAATTGGTTATCTCTAAGGAGCGACAAACCTACCTCCATACTTCCCTCCATTATATACCATAGGTCAAGGAGTCCTTGTCTCTATGTAAATGTTCAAATAAAATACTTATAAATTATATTTTTTTGCAGGTAAGCAGATCCAGTCATTCATTGAAGAAAATAGTGAGTAAATATTACACTCTTGTCCTTATAACCAAGAAATGACAACGTTCCGCTAGAAACATAACATAACAGTTATGGTCTGCGCATGGATAAAAGACATAGACAAACCTATGTCTCCACACTGGTTCATTATCATTTCTACAATTCTTTATTTTTCAAAAATACCACAGATTACCAGCAGAACCTTCAAACACGATGCATGTATTGGTTTATCGTCTCAGTCAGTCAAACATGAAAAATATGACAACACTGAGTAAATCGTGCACTACATCACTATTCGATGACATATTGTTACACAAGAGTTAAAGTTCAAATAATCATCTATATGTAATATGATTCTGAATCAGTAGACGACTTCGGGCCAAGTTGCCAACCCACAATTTTCTTCACAAATTTACTATCACTGGAGAACGGGAATTTCAGGACAAATTCGACACGATAAGGTTCGCGTTATTTATAAACATCCGTAAAAGATGCCTCGGCACCTCAAACAAGATAATTCCTTCCAAATATAGGTTTTTGTTGTCCTTTCAAATATAGGGTTTTTTGAGATCATCTCTGATTGGCTGAAATTTAAGTTGGGATTCCTGATTTCATGTTGATAGTGTCAAGTTTATAAAGGATATGTTCCGCAAATCAACTTGGTTATTTCGGTTGCCAGTTTTCCGTTCTATAAATATGAAATATTCGGTTGTTTCCTGAAAAAGAGGTTAATTACGGAATTTGATTGATGAAAAAGCAATCTTTCTGTCACCAGAACGTAGACATATCAAGTCTATGCACCAGAACAACAATCAATGTTTTATGGTAACATATCCATAGCATAGAACAATCTTTATTTTCCTTATGATCCATGGACCATACCTAATAATTTTTTCATTGTTGATTGTTGTCTCTTCTATATTATATGGATCATTAAGTCAATAAAGATTGTTCTATGCTATGGATATGTTATCATACAACATTGACTGTCGTTCTGGTGACAGAAAGAACGTTTTTTTATCAATCATATTCCGTAATTAACTTCTTTTTCAGGAACCAACCGAATATTTCATATTTGCGGAATGGAAAACTGGCAACCGAAATAACCAAGTTGATTTGCGGAACATATTCTATATGAATTTAACACTATTAACATGAAATCAGGAATTCCAACTTAAATTTCAGCCAATCAGAGATGATCTCAACAAAACCCTATATTTGAAAGGAATTATCTCGTTTGAGGAGCCGAGGCATCTTTTACGGATATTTATAAATAACGCGAACCTTATCATGTCGAATTTGTCCTGAAATTCCCGTTCCCCAGTGGTAGTAAATTTGTGAAGAAAATTGTGGTTCGGCAACTTGGGCCGAAGTCGTCTATTAGATGTTTCAAGCGGATTTTTTCCGTTAGATTTTGATGATTTTTGGGTGATTTATGGAACCAAACAAAGCGAATGTATTCGACGTTTCTATGTTTTAGAGTGAGAGAGTATTCTGGGAGATGGGATTAATGGATTCAACTATTCTTGAATCGGGGAAGGGTGAAAATAGGCGTGTCGACGCTGTTGTCAAGGAAACGCGGTGCATTTTTGATGGAACGATAGAGAACGTTCATTCCATTACATTAAAGAATAGGGTTCCTGGATATTCGAAGTTTGATATTTTTGAAAATAATGCAGGTCTTCAAAAACACTAGACATAGGAAAATAGAGCCTATATTGATAGTGAGTCTCTGTTAACAAATATAAGAAAGAAACATTCGACTAAAAACTTTGAAATAAAATTTGAAAAACGATTCGAAATATCACAGATACGAAAAGATATCATATAAAGAACGATTCAGAGATCGTTAAATGAAATTCTGAAGGATTTTTCTTCATGGTGAGCTTGTTCAGAGATACAAAGTACTCTGAGGTACAAAGATTTCTTCTTCATCGGAATTTTCCACGTAGAATAATAATGAAGAAACTATTCCGATTCTTTCGAGTCTTTGTCTATCCAACCGATATGTTAATACAGTACTCGGTGAAAACTTGCGTGATATCTGGTGGTCCGTAGGTGGCTTATTTATTCTCTCGAAAATCGGTCGTGATTTGTTTATCTACATTGTGTGGGTATCCCGATGCGGGAGCAGATGCAAAAATCAATTAATATTCAGGATTGATTATGGGCTACTTTGTTTCATGAGTGCTAGATTGCTTCACCAGTGTTGTCGTTGCTTATTCTACGATTGGAATAAAGAATGGATCGTAGATACTTACTAGCATAGAGAGATATAGTTTTTTCCATAGACTTATCAAATTAGGATAATAGGTCTATGGTTTTTTTCTAGAAAAAATTCGAAGGAATGATAGAAGTAGTGAATCGAATGAGATAATTTTTGCGCGCATGTTCGAGGGAACAGCGTGCTATCGTCTTGTCCACATGTCTGTAATTTTCGACTTTCGAGCCGAAAATGCTCTGAATCGCATAGGTTGGACTCACTGATGACGAATCCGGTGTCAAAACCGATTCTGTTGGTCTGTGCCGGCTGGCCGTACGCGTAAGGAGAATTCTATCGACGGCTAGTAATAACTATTCGAAATTCTTAAGTTATCTTACTGATATTTCACAAACTACTGAATCGATTAGATTTATACTTGGCAGTAAGTCGAATTTTGTGGATGTTTCCTATGTGTTGTTGTCTTTTTCAAAATAACTCAAAAAATACTGATTCAATGACGATAAAACTTGGTCACTACTATGTGAAGGCAACTGAACAAGTTTGTGCTGAATTTCGTGATCATCGTAAACACAATAACAGAAGAAACAACTTAGTAATACGATATCTGTAGAGAAGGTTTGTACCTTAATTAAGAAGGACTAATTCGTGAATGGGTAAAATACACCCAATGATTCCGCAGATATACCCATTCAAAATTTCATTTTCCCAATATTTCCAATAATACAGATGACATCGAATTGAAATCTAGTACATTATCGAAAAATGACAGTTCGAAGGTTCATACAGAATTTAATGAGGATGATGTGATAAGAAAATCACAGAAATTTTTTTTCAAATTGTTCCAATGACATGATTATCACGAAATTTCGCACAATATTGCCCTTCAGCATCTTTCAACTGGCTGCGAAGTTTCATCACGATTGATTCAGTATCTCTTGAGTTATACCGAAAAAAACAACGATATCGAGAAGAAAATCACGAAATTCTACGTATTTTTTTTTAATATCTCCAAAACTAATAGACGTATCGAATTGAGATTTCGTACACTGCTGTGAAATATGAAGCTCAAGGTATAGCCGAAATTGTTCTCGAATATGATCAATAGTTTCAAAAAAATATATGTTTTCGAAAAAAATTTTGAGAATTTTTTTTTAATTGAGTGACCATAGAATTTCCACGGAATTTCGCTCAAAGTAGCGAGTCATAATGCTTCAACTAACTGCCAAATATCAGGGAAATAACCTCAAAATTTCAAATGGCTATAACTCCGAAACCATTTTGCCGATTTGAACCATTAATGAACCTAACCGTGGCATTCCGATGCGCGAACTACCCTGCAAGTTTCAAATTGCTAGCTTGCTCCCTTCGGCAGTTATCGTGTTCACGGTCGGTCGGACAGAATCGATTTTTACACCGGATTCGTCATCAGTGAGTCCAACCGAGTCTTTTGAGGCTCAAAATTCGACATTTGGACAAAAAGAGAGCCCGCTGTACCCCTAGAACATGCCCCCTAAAAACTTCAAATGTTCATATTTTCCTCACGAAATTCTGTAGGATCCTCCAAACTATTAGTTTCAGATTAAAGTACTGGATTTTGATTTGATCATATCTGTTTTTTGAAAATATTGGGAAGAGGAAATTTTGAATACCTACGGAATCATTAGGTGGATATTACCCATTTTCGACATCAACCTTCGTTCTTGAGATCCAAACCTACTCTACAAATATCGAGTTTCTAAGTTGTTTCTTTCGGAAATAAGTCGTCGATAACTGCCGGAAAAAACACTTAAAAAATCAATATTTTTTCTGTAGGTTTGGAGCGTAATCAAGAAGGTTGAATTCGTGAATGGGTAAAATCCGCCCAATGACTCCATAGACATAACCATTGCAAATGTACCCGAGGTCAGTTCGTTAAAAAACGACCTCTTTGACAAAGAATTTGAGCATGCGCGAAAAAGCACGTCAGTGCTTTTCTAGAATTTTTGCTTCTCAAAAGAAATATGGTTGTTATCTCAATGTTGAAGAAACAGTCCTACATTTTCGTGGGATTATTACTGGACAAAAGAGATGGGTATGAGTCTTGAACTGATCGAAAAATAATCCTATCGACCAGACAATGCAAATCGATATTGCAAGAGATCAACTTAACGTTCCAGACGCATAAATAGAGATCCATAAAACGCGTCAAAGCTGATTTATGGGAATTGTATGGTTAGCATCTAGACGGACGCTTTGTATTTGTTCAGGTAACATAAAAAGTTGACCAATTGTTAAACTTGTTCTGAGGTCTTCGTTGCAAGTCATAATCATCAAATAAAGCTTAAGAGACATCTTTCATTTAGAAATACGGATAATGGTTAAACCTCTTCCAATATCATACAGATGTTTCCAAAAATTATACATTTTATCGGTTGTAATCTTCATGTCAACCAAAGCCCTTCGACCTAGAAAGCATTTTGAAAAAATTTGGTTACTGCCTTTTCGCGATTTTACTGGCCATCACAACGACTCACCTTGTTGAATGCTGAAAGGGTTCTAGATACTAAGCGCCTATTGGATGATGATTTCAGCAATGAAATTTCACTAGTGCTATCTCAGGGGTACCTGGTACGAATCCTAATCTACGAGAGCAGAAATATTTTGAGCAATGTGCATAAATTTACCATTTAAAGCAGCTATACCTGCGATTCTGCTCCTGAAACAGCGCTAGTGAAATTTTCGATAGATTTCAAGTCTCTAGAATTCTTTCGGCATTCAACTTGGTGAGTCGTTCTGATGATAAGAAAGGCCGTGAAACTTCAGTGAACGAATTCCCTGGATAATTCTTCTTTATTTTGGAGGATTCAGAGGATTGCGTAGAGATCAATGATCCATAGGACATTTTCGATTCCTATCGCCAAAAGAAGGGAATTGCATCATTCAATTAGCCAAAAATCATCATTCCCAAGAAAATAAAATTGCCCTTTCAAATGAAAAACAACTCATCTCTAAACTTATATACTCAAGCCCTAACAAGGATAACAAGAATCAAAAATTTGCGAAACTCCCACATATTTGGAACTAATACATACAGTGTGACCACGGATTGGGTGCCGGTAAGGTGTAAATGACGAAAAATTTTCGAGCTAGACTCTGATATTTTGGGAATCGCTCCTGCTTGGTCTCAAATTAAGATGTTGAGAAAATGAGCCAAATCAATTAATACACAAGGTGATTTAGAACTGATTTAAGGAAAATTGTTAAGAATAAAACACCTTTGTTTCAAAAGATATCGAAAAAGTTTATTGAGAAAAGTTATTTAGAATCAAAAGACACGGCTAAATCTCGAATTTCAGGTAAATCGATCAACTTTGATTTTGTAAGTAGGTTATGAAAATATTTGATAATATCCATGGTTACAAATGCCAGACGTGACTTGAAACGTAAATTTTATTCGTCATAAAATGCTGACCATAGAACAAAGTGTGTTTATTGTGCAGTGCTACGGGTTAGGTGCAGACAGCACGAAAAATTTTCGAGTTAGACTCTGATATTCTGGGAATCGCTCCTGCTTGGTATCAAACTAAGATGTTGAGAAAATGAGCCAAATAAATTTATATACAGGGTGGTTCAGAACTGATTCAATGAAAATTGTTAAGAATAAAGTACCTTTGTTATAAAAGATATCGAGATAGTTTATTGAGAAAAGTTGTTCGGAATGACGAGCTGCTACAGGAACTCAAGTTACAGATAAGTCAGTCTACCTTGACATAATAAGTTGGTCATGAACATTTTGTATACGTGAGATTTTTGTCATAATCAAAAATTTAAATTTTGAAACTATTTTTTCCGCAGGGTTACGTGGTACCGCAACATTTGGCCAGCGTCAATGGAATTGTCTTATTACTCCCTGATACGAAATGTCTGCACCTAAGCCATAGCACTGCACAATAAACACACTTTGTTCTATGGTCAGCATGTTTTTAACAGGAAAATTTTCGTTTATGACGAATAAAATTTACGTTTCAAGTCACGTCTGGCATTTGTAACCATGGATATTATCAAATATTTTCATAACCTACTTCCAAAATCAAAATTGATCGATTTATCTGAAATTCGAGATTTAGCCGTGTCTTTTGATTCTAAATAACTTTTCTCAATAAACTTTCTCGATATCTTTTGAAATAAAGGTGTTTTATTCTTAACAATTTTCCTTAAATCAGTTCTAAACCACCCTGTATATTAATTGATTTGGCTCATTTTCTCAACATCTTAATTTGAGACCAAGCAGGAGCGATTCTCAAAATATCAGAGTCTAACTCGAAAATTTTTCGTCATTTACACCTTACCGGTACCCAATCCGTGAACACACTGTAGATGATCTCAATGATTTAGAGAAACAACATAAAACACTGCCGTGAAGGCAGCAACTTTTGCGAGCATGTTCAATGTAGTTAACCGTTTTGGCAACGAATTTGAACATGCGCGCAGCTGACTTCACGGCAGTGCTTTTTCCAGTTTTCTCGAGTTATTCTAAAAAAAACTTCGATAAAGAAAAAACATCAAGAAATTTGACATATTTTCTTAAAATATCTGCAAAACCTATTATCGTACAGAACTGAAATTTCGTACATTCGGTTGTGAAATATAAAGATCGAAGAATGACCGAATGTTTCAAATGTAATGAATATTTTCCGAAAAAAATTTTTTTTTCACACCTGGCAGCGAAATGCCAGATATTGGACATTCTGGAAACTTTAGAAATCTACGAAAACCTCAATAACATGGCAGTAAAAATTCTGAACGAACGACGGGCCTATGTAATTTCCCACTTTTTGAAATTCCCAAGAAATAAGCATGCAGAGAGACTCAAAAACCTCGGTACTCACCTTGTCACCAGCTTGAAAATGTAAATGCACTACGGAACTCGGATCCCTGTAAAAACTTCAAGAAAATATAGTAATAAATGATAAACAAAACAAAGCAATGGGGGTTTTTCCTTTAAACGAAAATGCAGTAATTTTCATGAAAAACCTTCAGAATATCACATTTCAAACATATAATTTCAATATTATATTTTTAAAAAAATGTTTGATCACCTAAAACTGAAGAATAAAAATGGGGATTTGCATTTTAAGGGATTTGTCTTGAGTGCACGATATGGCAACGTCGAATTCAGCTTCCTCGGAAAGAAAAGGACGTCAAATGTGTTACTTCCCTTAGGAAAACAGAGATAGCTATACATCGATCTGGTTAGAGTAGAAGACAACGACCAAGGAATAGAAAAAGAAGAGCACAGACTGTCATACTGTCATATTACTGACAAATCGCAAACGGAAACTGTTTGGTTACATTGACAAAGAAGACGTGGGTCCAACAGAATAGGGATGAATATTGCATTATTCTATAGCAGAAAAAGCTATTCTACTAAACACCGTTGTCTCTTCGTGCATGCCTGGCAAATCCCAACCCCCAATTTTGAAACCTGATTCTGAATACTTTCTGAAGGTAATATGGAAAATGAAGAATCAAACCCCTAATAATTATGTTCGAATTTGCATATGCACAAATAGCCCAAATTCAGGAAAAACCCCCATTGAAATCCAGCAACTTGGAAATGAAAAACTCTAGCGATCCCACGAGACCTTCCTTCAAGATCACTGATCCTAATTTTTCCGCCCGGAAACGGATAAACAACACCTAGAGCGACAAGTGGGCGTTCCGATTTTCCAAAGTACTGCGATATAAAAGGTAAAAAGTCGTAATGTCCCATAAGAGACACCTATGAATCAGCCGGTTGTACAAGGACTACATAAAGCATTCGGGCGCCTTGAGCGTCTTTTATTGTTGGATTAGGACATTGGTAGATAATGTATGCGACGTGTCTATGTGAGTAATATAATACTTTCATTTTCTGATATACATCTCACGTCTGTAAAAATATCGAAGGTGAATTTGTGGTCTATGGTATCGATCGCTACGGATCCTGTCCAGAAGATCTTTTTCTATGAACGTTGAAGAAGCATTCGATCAAATAGAGTTTCTTGGCTTTCATCAAGTAGTAGCGATTGAAGCTTACTTTAGGTGGATTTTGCATCATTTTTAGGTTTTTTATGGTTTTTCACTCCCAATATCTGAAACAGAGTTATTGAAAATTAAATAAAAATTATTTTCTTCATGAAAAATGCCTTTGCGAATTGAATTATCTAACTATTTGTCAAGGGCAGTTTCTCGCAAAACAGATTGCCTAATGAACAATACAGGAATAAAACAAACAATAAAGAAATCGAACTGTGACGTTTCAGAGTACAAATCTGACTCTTTCGTCAGATAAAGCAGAAAATGTCAAGAATGATTTTATTTCGATTTTTCGTTTCGATTTGAGACTTTTCTCAAATTGACAGTTTTGAGAAAACACAGCAACACAGATTCATTCTACCTCTTTTTTAAGTAAATTCAGCCAAATAGGGTCTATTTTTTCTGAACAATGAGCAAAATTTCTCTCTCAATTCAACAAAATGCTAGAGGACTCTTTGATTTTTCTTTTCAAATTATCTGATTCCAACATCAATACCTATTTTGTATTGTCCCAATCTATCACGTGATTCCTACTGATCGAAAATACATGGTTAGCTATTTGGGATTTTTATATGTCTCTATTCCTTAGGTTGATTTTGTTTTTAAAAAAAAATCATCAAGTAGGTTCGACATTTTTCACTGAATTTCTTATGAAATTCATTTGGTTGCGAATCTTTTTTCTACCATCTGCTTTTTCACCTGTCTCAATTCCTTATTCCTTTTAATATCTACAAGGAATATGCAGTGTGTCAATTTAAAAAGGTACCATCCTTTAATATCTCGGACCTCATCCGAATTTTCGGATAAGTAAGAAACTGAAAGAGAATCACTCAGAAGAAATCTTCCAGGGAACTTTAAAATTCCAAGGTCCAAAAAGTATTCGGTTCTCAGTAAGAATAAGTTACGCCTCCTCACTGGGTTCTTCACAGGACACTGTCGCCTAAGGAAGCATATGATGGGAATGGGCTCATCAGAAACTGACAAGTGTAGATTCTGTGGGGAAGAGGAAAAAACTCCTGTTCACCTGGCTACAGAATGCCTCGCCATCGGAAGCCTGCGCAAAGAATATCTTGGACAGAAGAATTATAAGAGGAATGAGGACTTAGCCTCCTTGAAGCCCTCACAGATACTGGAGTTCATTGGAGCTCTAGAATTGGAGGGCGAGCTGTAGGTAGCACAGTTACGAAAACAGGTCTGATGGGGGGAACACAATAGACCTTTGTAGAGTAGGTTTGGGGCTTAATTACGAAGGTCTAATTCGTGAATGGTTGAAATCCACCTAATGATTTCGTAGATATACCCATTCAAAATTCTATTTTCCTAATATTTCCAAAAATACAGATTAGATCGAATAGAAATTCAGTACTCCGTCGAAAAAACCTAGAAAAGCACTGATGTGAAGTCAGCTGCTTTTCTAGGTGGTTTTTGAACCAAATGAGGAAAGTATTTCGTTGATACCTCGCTTTCCTCTAGTTAAATCCATATTTCAATTGGAAATGAATCATCTGGTGGCGGTGGTGACATACGGAACCCGATATTTACGGGACAGAAACGAAGTTTCACTGATCCGTGTAGGTCTGTAAAGGTCGAAGGAACGGATTGATGTTCCTCGCTTGATCGCCCATCAAGATCTCTGGTACGGATTCGTCCTCTAGTTTCTCTACGCCCGCATCGATGTAGGTTAGGATCTAGCGTCGTCGATCTCGGACCGAAAAACTTCTAGATTCCAACAAATAAGGCTTAATATGCAGGAAGTTGATTCTTTTGGGCGAACTGAACGAAAGATGTTTCAATTCTCGTATACAGGGTGATTCACCGAAGATAATGGGATAGTCGTAAATTTACATTCATAGGGTACGGCCAAAGAGCAAGCGAGATTGCCTGTCACTTTCGAATACCGCGAGTTACGCTGTCACTTTCGAAAAATTCGTTTTAACAATTTGGGCAGAGTCATTGCTTGAAGTGGTCAAAGTGCTGGTATAAATTAGTCCGATAAGTATTGAGCATAGCTTTAACCCAAAAAGACTTTGTTCGGGTATTTTACTCTGACTGCTTACAGTCAGTCAGTTGGAATAGGTTAATCAAGTTTTTGCGCGCATGTTCTACAGAACAGAGTTCCATTTTTTCACCAAAATGTCTTTAACGAATATTTTCCCGTAATAGTCTCAACACTGATGAAGAATCTGATGTCAAAAACGATTCTCTCCGGCCGGCCGGCCGTCGCCATGATAACTTCAGATCGGAAAGATCTTGCCACTTGAAACTTTAAGAACTATGGATCAGAATGGGCCGATTAAGTTCCTAATGAGGCAAATGGTTTCGGAGATATACCTACTGGGTTGAATTTTTTAGTTTATTTCCTCTATGTATCTCAAGAACTAGTCATATGCGAGCTGATTGAAATTTGGTGATTTATAGTAGAATGCCGACGTGCAACTGATTGCAAAATCTTTTTGACATATTTTCGTTAATAAATAAAAATAAAAATTCAGAAAATTTCTCAAATCTTAAAATATTCACCAAGTTTTCAGAATTTGTTTAAAATTTACAAGGATTTTTTTTCGGGAATCGTTCCACTGATTTCAATAAAGTTTTACTTACATACCTTCGAATCATTATTGGACATAAGTGTTCAAAATTTCAGGTTGGACCTATTTCAATTTTCGGAGATATTGCGAAAAAATATGTCAACTTCATAGTTTTTCCCTCGGCATCGTTGAAAGTTCTAGAATAACTCGCACAATACTGTTTCGATTCTGGTGGAACTAGGTCACTAAATGGCAAATGTGTGTATTTTGAGGTATTGAAATCCAAAATTACCACTGGCTATAGCTATAAAAGAAGTTCGGTGGATTTAATTCTATTGGGGTAATAACAGGCTCCTGAAAATTCGAAGCCTTTAGGTCTTCTCATTTTTTAGGTTGTTTTTTGTTTTCACTCCCAATATCTGAAATAGAACTATTAAAATTAAATTAAAATTATTTTTTTCATGAAAAACACCTTTGCGGATTGCATTATCAAACTTTTTGTCAAGGGCAGTTTCTTGCAAAACAGATTGCCTACATACAGAAATAATACAAACGATAAAGAAATCGAACTGTGACTTTTCAGAGTACAAATCTGACTCTTTCATCAGATAAAGCAGAAAATTTCAAGAATTGTTTTCTTTCGATTTTTCGTTTCGATTTGAAACTTTTGTCAAATTGACATGTTTGAGAAAACACACCAACATAGATTCATTTGTTTTGAAAGTTTTTTAATCCTTTCTCTTTTTTAAGTAAATTCAGCCAAATGGGGTCTATTTCTACAGAACAATGAGCAAATTGACTCCCTCCATTTAACAAAATGCATGAGTACTCTTCAATTTCTCTTCTCAAATTATCTGATTCCAACATTAGTATTTTTGTATTGTCCCAATCTATCATGTGATTCCCAATGGTCGAACATACATGGTTAGCTATTTGAGATTTTTGTATGTCTCTATTCTTCAGGTTTGTTTTTGTGCTCTCGTTTTCTGATATCTAACGGTCGAAACGTTTTCCCTGTATATGTGTTTCCACAAATACAGGGAATACTGTAAACACAATTTTTTATTTTGTTTCTCGTTAATTTGTTTGGTTTTAGTTAGTATGGATCTCAAATCAGTTCTTGATTTGAAAACCGTTCTTATATTGAATTTAGCACTTATTCTTCTGATCTTCTTTTCTGAAAGATGTCCATAAAGTTAGCAGAGCCACTTGCACGAAATTCAATGAAAACCATCTCATTGATTGTCGTATATTTGTCGAGAATTTGTCGTGAAAGAAAAAAATTTGTCGCGCTTCTAGTTTTTTTAGGGGTGGCTCTGCTAACTTAATATTAAGTTAGCAGAGCCATTCTAAATTATGCATCGAATTCGATCAAAAATGTTTTGAGTAATTGTCGAGTATTCGTCTTAGACCATCTAACCTCAAAAATACAGAAAAAAACATTTTTTTTAAGCTTTTTTATAGGTTTTAATGAAATGTTCTGGTTCCTTCGGAAATTTTTTCAGATTCGGCAATACTGCATCGGTAAATTTATATTTCAGGTATACTTTTCGTATCATTATTGACTGATATTGGGTTGTATATTTGAAATCTTCTATTTCCCGAGATGAATAATTTTCGTTTCAATGTTGAATAATGGAAATATTCCATTCTCACGGATATACATCAACGTAACTTTATGATACAAGAACGTGAATTAGATGACCGTTTTTTCTTCCACAAATGAGCTGAATGATTGAAGGGCGACCAAAACATATTTGTCGTGAAAGAAAAAAATTTGTCGCGCTCTTTGTTTTTTTTAAAGGGGGTGGCTCTGCTAACTCAATATTAGTTAAGCTTCAATCGTTCAACTCATTTCCGGAAGAAGACGCGGTAATCTAATTAACTTTCTTGTATCACAAAGTTACGTTGATGTATATCCGTGAGAATGGAATATTTCCATGATTCAGTATTGAAACGAAAATTGTTCATCTCGGGATAAAGAAGATTTCAAATATACAACCCAATATTAGTCAATAATGATACGAAAAATATACCTGAAATATCAATTTACCAATGCAGTGTTGCCGAATCTGAAAATTTTCCTAAGAAACCAGAACATTTCATTAAAACCTATAAAAAAAAGCTATTAAAAAATGATTTTTTCTGGTTTCTTCAGGTTAGATGGTCTACGACAAATACTCGACAATTACTCATAACATTTTTGATCGAATTCGATGGATAGTCTAGAATGTCTCAGCTAACATAATATTAAGTTAGCAGAGCCAGCCCTGAAAAAAAATTAGAAGCACGACAACTTTTTTATTCATGATTGTTGTGCTGTCGATTTGGTTGGTAATTAGATGAGAAATCCCCTCAAAATAAGCTTTAATCGATATTCAGATCTTCTCTCTCGAAATTTGACTCATTCTCCAGAGACTATGACGCTTGATAAAGCGAGACACCGAAAGAAAATGCACTATGATCAAATAAATAACTAAACAGGTATTTCGATATGGTGAAACTACAAACAACCTGAGACTAAAGTCTTGTTGATCACACCCGAAAAGCTCTAGAAAATCGACGTTCCGAACCGAATTCGTCCGGAGACCCCAACATGCGATCAAGCGCGAAACCACAAACACGAGTAAAAACGAAAACCAAGAACTGTTAATTTATAATTTCTTCGTCTCCCAAGTAAATCGTAAATCCAGGAAGTCTGGTAGCTTGGTAGAACTAACAGTTAATTCACAATTATAGCAACACACATACACGCCGTTGTGTCGAGTAAACCTTCTCTTTTTACGTGCTTGTTCTAGGGAACAGCGCGTTATCATTTCGTCACGATGTCTGTTGAATTTTGAGCCTAAAATGGTCTTAAACGATTGGGTTGAACTCTCTGAAGAAGAATCTGGGGTCAAATTCAATTCTATCCGTCCGCCTGGCCGTCCGCCCGTATGTGCTCTAGCTTTCGAAGGAAAAGACTTAGCAACAACTTGAAATGGTCAGATTAGGTTTGGAATCCAAATATCTAGGTTAAGTTTGCTAATGGGTGGAATCGGTTAGATAGTTTCGGAGTTAGACCCATTTGAAATATTCGAGGTTAATTTATCGATACCTCATGAAGTGTTGACACGATCAAACTGAAACTTCGTGGACAGCTTAAGAATACCAAAGCGCAACCTAAAGGAAAATTTTGTAAACATCCAGTTATTAGAAAGTTTTAAAAAATTCAATCGAAAATTTTAAAAATTTTTGGTGAAAAATTCTTTTTTCTCTGAAAATATCGATTAGATTTCAATGGAATTCGGCACAAATCTTAGAGTCAATATTTAACAATAATGTTTCAAATTTCAATCCGATCCGATATTTACTTTCGTAGATATAATGGAAAAAACTTGCCAAATTTCTTCCTTATTTGGAATTTTAACGTTTACCCGCAATATCTCCAGAAGTACAAATGCAATCAGATTGAATCTTCGTAATCAGGTGGAGATGACCAATACGCAACTAGATGCGAAATTTCATGTGGATCTAATAGTTAGACTTCGAATAAGCGCGTAAAAGCTCCTGACCTCACGTCTGTGCTTTTCTAGATTTTTTCCTATTGCGACTATCGCAAGACGTATTTTCCGCATAAATCCTGAAAGATTTTTGGCATCATTTCGATAAATTGAGAGGAAAAAACACGCAGTCGTTCATCAATATAGTTACAATCTTATCTCTATATTTTGCAGTGTCATATTAACCGTTTATGAAAGGCCTTTCACGAAATTATGAGTTGAAGTGACAGGTAGAAAGATTGTTAAGATATAATCTGACTGTCTCTACTTGGTGAAAGAAATCTTTCACGATAATTTGGTGTCCCTAATTTTCGCCTCAATATGACTGCGAAGGTGGAAATATAACGAATCAGCTCAAATCCAACATTGCGGATGGTTTTGGAGATATCAAAAGTTCGATGGGTATAAAATTAGTTTCTCAGAATCAATTGTTTCATAACTGATGTGCAGTTATTCTGTTGAGAGATGTTTTGTGGGGTTGAAAGAAAAACTGGCTCTCATTTTCATTATAAATAGAAAAAATTCGAAATAATTTTTGAAATTCATTCTTTGGGATCTTTTTGGCAGATTTTGAGGAAATTTGTAGATATTTAGCAACAGTGTACCAAATTCCAGCTCCATCGGATATCAAAACTTTGGGTAAATAAAAAAATGAAATCAATAAACGAGAAATAAAATCAAAAATTTGTGTATATAGTATTCCCTTGTATTTGCGGAGAGACATATACAGGGGGAATATCTCTACCGTGAGATATCAGAAAACGATAACAAAAAAACAACACAAAGGATAGAGTCCTAATAATAATAGCTAACCATGTATGTTCAGCCGTTTAGAATCACATGTTAGATTGGGACAATTCAAAAATACTGATGTCGTAACCAGATATTTTTAAAGAAAAATTGAAGAGTCCTTTTTCATTTTGTTTCATGGAGAGAGTAATTTGGCTCATTTTTCTGCAGAAATCGACCACATTTGACTGAAATTTATTTGAGAAATTTCAAAAAGCACTGCTGTGAAGGCAGCAGCTTTTGCGCGCATGATCAATGTAGATGACCCCTTCAGCAACGAATTCGAACATGCACGCAAAAGCTGCTGCCTTCACGGCAGTGCTTTATGAATTTTTTTTTTTGATAAATTACTGGATTTCAATTCGATCTATTCTGTATTTTTGGAAATATTGGAAAAATAATATTTTGCATGGGTATATCTACGGAATCATTGGGCGGATTTTACCCATTCACGAATTAGACCTTCGTAATTAAGCCCCAAACCTCCTCTACAAATATCGAGTTTCTGTGTCGTTTCTTCTTGAAGTTATTGTGTTTACGGTCAGCCTAACGGCCGACTGCGTAAACACAATAACTTCCAAAAGAAACAACTTAGAAATTCGATGTTTGTAGAGAAGGTTTGGACCTTAATTACGAAGGCCGAATACGTGAATGGTTAAAATCCACCCAATGATTCCGCAGATATATCCATTCAAAATTTTATTTTTCCAATATTTCCGAAAATACAGATCAGATCGAATTGAAATCCAGTACTTCATCGAAAAATTACAGTTCGAAGGTTCATACAGAATTCAATGAGGATGATATGATAAGAAAATCACAGAAATTTTTTTTTCAAATTGTTCTAATGACACGATTATCACGAAATTCTGCATAAAGTTGTCTTTCAGCATCCTTAAACTAGCTGCGAAGTTTTATGAGGACTGAATCAGTATTCCTCGAGTTATACCGAAAAAAACAACGATATCAAGAAGAAAACCTCAAAATTTGACATATTTTTTCCCGATATCTCCTAAACTTATGATCGTATCGAACTGAAATTTGGTACACTGCTATGAAATATGCAGCTCAACGTGTGAGTGAGTTTTTTTTTGGATATGATGAATGATTTCCGAAAAAAAAAATTTTTTTTTAATTCACTGACGATATGATTCTGACGAAATTTGGCTGAAAGTTGCGCGACTGCCAAGTTCGAATTCAATCGCTCAAGTAGTTTCTGAAATAAAAAATAAATAACTTCAAAACTTCAAGTGGCTATAACTCCGAAACTATTCGACCGACTTGGCCCATTGACAAACTTAACCGCGGCCTACCCTGAAAGTTTCAGGTTGCTAGCTCACTTCGTTCGACAGTTATCGTGTCCTCGGCCGGCCGAACAGAATCGATTTTGACACCGGATTCGTCATCAGTGAGTCCAATCTGAGCGTTTGAGACCATTTTCGGCTCAATCATCCAAAATTACAGACATTTGGACAAAACGATAGCACGTTTTTCCCCTAGAACATGCGCGCAAAAAGAGGTTAATTACAAAACAGAAATCGAAAGAAATAATTCTAAAAATTTCCTTGTTTATCTGATGAAAGAGTCATATTTGTACTCTGAAACGTCACAGTCCGCTATGTTTATCGTTTATATTATTCCGGTATTGTTCATTAGACAACCTGTTTTCCAATAAAGTGCCCTTGACAAATAGTTCAATCCTGCAATCCGCAAGGGCGCCTTCCATTAAAAAACAATTTAATTTAATTTTAATACTTCTATTCCAGATATTGGGATTGGACATCCAGAAAAAAACCTAGAAATGAATTTAAAAAAATATTACAATAATAATTTTGTAATTTTGTGGGTACATATTCCATCATTATTTCAAAAAATTACTGATGCTATCGAGATGATTCTTAGCAGGTGATCGTTAAATACCGATGCGCTATCTTTCGCCAAATTCTGTGAAGATGCAGTCTTTAGTAATGTTGAAAAAAAATTTACATTCATTTATTTTCGAATATTTTATATTTCGGAAATACAAATACGATCTGATTGCCATTTTGTAAGTACAGTTGAAGAATACCACTGTTCAAATTTACGTGAAATGAAACATTGAACCTCGGAATTCTGTTGAAGTCTTTTAGAATTATTTGTTTTTTTTGCTGATTTCAGAGGAAAACACCTGTTTTGAAGAAATCAAGCAGATAATTCAAAATTCTCTCATTTCATTTTGAACCATATGTTGACTTCGTCCCGAAACTTTTGTCATCAGAACTGACTTGCTATTACCATGGTTTGGTGTAAGTGAATCATAAAAAGTGTTCCTTGTCACAAAAGTGTCACAAAAGTCAGCATATAATTTAATCTCATTCATTAAAACCCAACGAAGTTCCGTTTCGTTTATTTAATTCGTGTTTTATCAGTTTATATTCCTTTTTTTAATATTCGAATTCTCACAATTTTTTAAATTTATTTAACCCTTTTTGATGCTTTGTTCTATATTTTTTTATAATCAGCTTTTCCCATTGACAACTAACTTGGTCAAAATACAGGGTGAGTCTTTAAGTTGTAAATTGATTTTAATCATAAATTTCTCTCATCGAATTAAACCCTTTTTTCATTTATCATTTTCTTAGATTCGGCTCCAGCAAAAAGATATAGGCTGTTTAAATTTCCAAAAAAATCAGTTTTTCTTTTGTAGCTTTGGTATGGTAACTCCGAATGAGACGAACTTCGGTGTGAAGTTTTCTATGACTATTACACATATTCTTCAGTAATCACTTTCATCCAACTCCAAACAGTTTTCGAGTTATAGACTCACCGATTCATAAAACTGTACGAAATTAGCGTGAAGAATGCAGATAAAGTTCTTCTCTTAATCCTCAATCATTTTAAAATACTTAATTATTCTTTATAATTTCTCCTAAAACGCACCGTTTTGCAGATATTCAACGTTGAATATTATCAAGTCGGATAAAAATTCGAAAAATAACCTTATATTTATTGATCCACCCCTGATCTAGTAGAGGAAGTAAAAATTAATCTGGGTTCACGTTTATCCGGACCAATGAATACACATAAATATTTATCTATTTCGCATAGAACTAATTTGGGTATATGCTATTTCGTGATCATACCACAGACCTAACCATAACATTCATGACATAGAATAACATGTTATTATAAGTCTAGGGAATGTTTTTGGGTTAGTTTATTGATTTCATATAATTTATTTATGAATTTCGTGAAAAAAGTATAATTATGGAGTTTTAAATATGAAAATGGGCGAGGATGGAATTGTGTATAATCATAATATAGTGGAATGCAATTGGATATTGCATGAACATCAAGTTGAAGATCAGTGTTTCAAGTCCAGCGAAGTGAAATATCGCAAAAAGCATCAAATCATTAGAATTAAGTGGGTAAATGAATTTTCTCAATCTTGTTTCTTTGAATTCCAAACCTTGCATTGGTTATTTTCCAGAATAAATCACCGTAAGAGATATCTGTGGTGACCTTGCAAAGATAGCGCAGGAGTGTATTAGCACATTGAGAAATGTTTAAATGCTTATAACTTTTTACCTGAGCAAAATCTGGAAAAATGGCAAATGAAAAAAGTGTTTTATTTGATGAGAGGAATCTATGGTTGAAATTAATGTACAAATTAAAGACTCACCCTGTATGTACTTTGAGGATCTTTTAGGTATATTAATCCAAGGTGTCCTTACCCAACTAGCAATTTCATATTTTATAACTGTTACAGAAACGTTTTCAGCCAAATGCTTATATAATATTTGTCTTCTCGGAAATGTTTCTAATGCGTTTAAAAAATAACTATAAATACAAAATTGGCACATTTTATAAAACAATTTTGCGACCCTCGAGATTTTATAAAGCCTCTCGTGAAAGTTACAAGAAAAATATAAAGCAGCTTTGAAACTGTTTTATAGGAACTTCATAGGCTTTTTCACATGCCTGTTCTGAAATAAAAGAGTAATCTGGAATGTTATTTAAAAAATCGAAATACTTTTTAATCATTTCTTTCAGTTGCAAGAAACAATTCGAAATATGACAGTCTTTACTCTTTAGCAGAAACCATTTTATTTATACGTTAATGCACTAAGAGTCATAGTTCCCGAAATGGGGAACGAAAATATTGATGCGAATTAAATTTCATTGTGAAATAAAGCATAATATTAGTATATCATAAACGCGCTTCCAATTTTCGAACGTTTTCCATAAATAAATGAACAAAACATTAAAATGCTTCCTCGGTCTTATATTTTTTTTTCATCGAAATATGAACCAATGTTTGCGAAACATCATTATCAAGTCAATTTTTTTCTTAGGTGATTTAAATATCAACACGGATGCAAATTTCAGTACTTTCAGAATTCGTCATTTTTTATCATCATAAATACTGCCATCTTTAATGGCGTCGTCTTATAAAATAGTTTTGTATCGTTATAAAGCTTTCTGTAATAATTTAGCTACTATAAAACTGCTATGAAACATATTTAACACTATCGCCTTGGTGACTAATGGAAATATACAGCTACAGCTGATTTGATATAGAAAAAGTGTGGTTAGAATCAGAAGCACGCTCTGACTCATTTTCATATATTTCCCAAACACCAGTGAATGGATATGTCTCACAAAATCAAGATTGAGTTCTAATTCCATTAATAGATTTTCACGAAAACTTCGAACATGTTGATTCTTTGGTCGTAACCTCACTCAAATTTCGATACAGATAATATTTTATTATCGTCACGGCATTAATATAAATTAATGATGAGGAACCCAACTGTTGTAGGAAAAGTGTGGTTAGATTGATTAGAAGTACCACCCCTCATATTTTTTTCTCAACACTAGTGAGTGGACATGCTCGACGAAATCAAATACCTATAACTTTCAATTTCAGATATAGATTTTCATGAAATCTTTCAAGATGTTCATTATTTCGATATAACCTTACTCAAAATGCGATTCAGATAATATTTCATTATCGTCATGGAAAATAGAATAATAATAACAAACGCAGCTGTGACAGGAAAAGTGGGGTTAGAATTGGTTTTTCTCCATTAAGTGAGTGGACATGTCCAACGAAATCGGGAATAATTTTCAATTTTATTTATAGATTTTAAAGATATCGAATATTGAATCAAAATGCATTCCATATTCGATTATCGTCATGGAATACAATACAATAATAAAATGTGCGATCACGAAAAAATAAATTTTCTTATAAAAGCATACTGTTGGTGAAAGTTATTTTATAAAACGATAATGAAACTTCATACAAAGTAAATTTGAAACATTTTTTTAATGAATTTATACTGCAGACAGGAATATCGTTGGAAAATGTTATAAACCCAATAAAAAACAATTCAATTGTATAAATATTTTTGTTTTATAAGTTAGTTATAGATCCCTTAAGAAATAGTATAGAAAAAGTTTTATGAGATATTTTATAATCCGGTCATATAAACGTTTTCGTGATAAATGTATAAAATACTTGAGATGTCCACAACAGATTGAAATTTATTTAGCATCAATATAATGAATTGACATTCTAGAGAGTTCAATATAATACTTATAAAATGAAAAAGTCGAGAATCATCAGAATTATACGACAACTTTGCTGGTTGGGAGGTGACTATAAAACATAAACCATGCATAAGGAAGCCTTAAAGTCGAGGAAATACTCAAAGAGCAACTGTAAATACCCTATATGTCCGAAGTCCGTATGTGTCCATTATTCGAACGACTCAATGTTCAAGACCATTTCCGTTCAAAATTAGGGACATTCGGACGAAATGATAACGTCCAGAACATGCTCGAAAAACATTCGGCCCAAACGCAGTATTCGTGTAAAGAAATGGGTCCCGCATGTGACCCACGCTAAGCCACGTCCATGCAATGCTCGATTGTCTCCATTTACCTGCCACTAGGTCACACCATCGCCTCGGGAACTAGTTCAATTCTGCAGTCATTACGAGTTTTACAGAAGCGCTGCTACTGGTCTTGAGCAGTTCTTTCTTCCAGGTGTCGATGTCCTCTCTAATGACCATTGCACGGCCGGAAAGCAGTTCATTCGACGGAATAGCGTGTTATGCTTTTCGCATTTACCGAAACATACGTAATATTTCGCTAAAAATTGGGTTATGACGAGGATTTCGGAATATATTATTAAAACGGAAATTTCAAGGTAACTGTCTTTATATCGGAAGTCGGAGTCTCCGTTTGATTTGAGCGGGACTCCATTCAATGATCGTTCGAGTTTTCAGAATTTTGTATATTTTTGGGTGCCTGTTCTTTGGAATAAGACGCATTTATTTCGCCAAATTTGATTATGCCGATATATTCTGGATAAGTATAGTTTTTCCATCGCAATCAATGCAGTATAAGTTGTTAAATTTAATTTTTTATAGGGGTCCTGAACATGTAGGTTACGCAAAGTTCACACATTGTCCTTTTCTGAAAATTACGAAAGATACTCAAAAAATTTGTCACTAGGTTAGGTCGGTCATTAAGGCGGCCGAAAAATCAAAAATTCAGTGTTGCCAATAGTATTTTCCACAATTTTGCCAATTATATCATACGTAAGAAATCCTGGCAATATTCTTGGGATAACAAAAAAAAGCCTGTTGACTAAAATTATATGAAATTCACTAAAACAACACTTGCATGATGCGCGAGATAAAAATTGTATTACTCTGCATTATATACTTTCATGTTATTTCATTTTAGATTATGTAAGGTGACTTCATACGAGACAGCGGGATTTAATTGTACTCATGTTACGTCGTAATTTCTACATTACATTCATTATTTTGTTTTTTGCGCGCATGTTCCAGGACAGCCTGATTTTGTTTTGTCCAAATGTCTATAATTTTCGATTTTTGAACAAAAAAATGATCTCAAACGACTAGGTTGGACTCACTGATGACGAATCCGTTGTCAAAATCGATTCTGTGCGGCCGGCCGGCCGTGGACACGATAACTGTCGAACGGAGTGAGCTAACAACTTGAAACTTCCAGGGTAGGTTGCGCATTAGAATGCCGCGGTTGAATTCGTTAATGGGCCAAATCGGTCGAATAGCTTCGGAGCTATAGCCACTTGAAATTTGGAAGTTATTTATTTTTTATTTCAGAAACTACTCGAGCGATTGAATTCAAACTTGGCAATTAGGTGGAGTATAACAACGCGCAACTTTGAGCCAAAGTTTGTCAGGATCATACTGTCAGTAAACTTAAAAAATTTTTTTTTTCAAAAACCGTTCATCATATCCAGAAAACAATTCCAAACATACTTTGAGCTTCATATTTCACAGCAGTGTACCAAATTTCAGTTCGATACGATTATAAGTTTCGGAGTTATCGTTGCTTTTTTCGGTAAAACTCGAAAAATACTGATTCAATCCTGATAAAACTTCGCAGCTAGTTTGAAAATGCTAAAAGACAACTCTATGCATTTCGTGATGATCGTGTCATTAGAACAATTTGAAAAAAACTTTCTGGGGTTTTCTTATCATATCATCCTCATTAAATTCTGTATGAACCTTCGAGCTATAATTTTCCAATGAAGTACTGGATTTTAATTCGATCTGATCTGTATTTTTGGAAATATTGGGAAAATAAAATTTTGAAAGGGTATATCTGCGGAATCATTGGGTGGATTTACCCATTCACGAATTCGGCCTTCGTTATTAAGGTCCAAAGAGAAGGATTGGGGCTAAATTACGAAGGTCGAATTCATGAATGGGTAAAATCCGACAATGATTCCGAAGATATACCCATTCAAAATTTCATTTTTCCAATATTTCCAAAAATACAGATTAGATCAAATTGAAATCCAGTAATTTATCGAAAAAAAATATAGAAAAACACTGCCCTGAAGGCAGCAGCTTTCGAGGGCAAGTTCAAATTCGTTGCCGAAGCGGTCATCTACATTGAACATGCGCGCAAAAGCTGCTGCCTTCACGGCAGTGCTTCTCTAGATTTTTAAATGAACAAGAGCGAAAAAGTTTCTGCCATACTGTCAGTGATTTTCTCGAAGTTATAATGATTGCATCGATTTCTTGCTCATTGGTGTTTTTTCAAGGTGGCCTTCTATGCTTTTCTATGAGAAGTAGCTTTATCATTGAATAATAGACACCGGTAGTATCAGTAGATGATATAACCAGATTAATCGTACCTAACCGATTTGGTCAAATGATCTAATAGGATAGATATGTCTGTTCTGTTGTGTTGTTCGTTGAAGGATTTCATTACTGTGTTTATGGAGAGTCTTATTGTGGTTCGTGAAGATACATACCTGTAGTTTGATTAAATGTAACAGTCTTTAGTCAAAAGGAATAGTTCATCAAAAATGTATTTACGCAGTGACGTTTCGAGAAAAGCGACATAGGCACCATCATCGTTTACAGAGAGAAATATGACAATATTTGACAATTCTAGGACCGCGTTTTGGACCCAAAATTTCAGTGGGTAATTGGCGTCTGAATTTAAGATTGCAGCGCTATGGTGACCAGTTTAAGAACCCTAGGTGGAGGGATAGGAGCTAGGTTTTCAAGTGTTTGCTTGTATATCTGATTGATTCGATTTCACAATTTGTGCAAAGATTTTTTCAGTAAACAGAAGTGATTCTGTGTAAACATATTTCATTTCAATGAAAGAGTTATGTATTATCTATTCTGAATCAGAATAGCAATGCTACAATTACTGTTTAAAGTGTTTTGGTATCAACTAATTTCAGCTCTAAATGGCAAGATTAATTTCAAATTATTTGGAGTGTCTTGAAGGCACAGAAGCTAGAAGTGTTCAAGAAGATGCATGTTATTCGAAAAAATAATAAACTTTATACCTTTTTACCTACCCAACTTGATTATTGATCAAATGCCCCTCAGATCCACTGCTCAAGAAGTTGAAAAACAGTATTGTAAATCATACTTTTTGGAAAAATAGACAAACACTCAAAACTCCACTATTTATACAGGAAAGGACTAAATTTACACAATATATTGTGAATAGAATGAATACATTCACATAAAACTGATGCCACTTGTACCGTAAGCCTTATTCATTATGGATTGACAAATAAATTTTCCAACACTTATATAATTGGTCTTGCAAAAGCTGTAAATAAGCCTGGTACAGCTTTGATTTCATCGGCAGAAGCACTTTGAGCGAAGAGTATTCATCACCAGAAATTTCCTTGTCGAGACTCTTGTTTTAATCGGCCAGTTGTATCACTAAAACATTTACATTGTTCCTTAATAATCAGTTCGACAGGCAGATTTCTGAAAGGCATAGCATTCCTCTTAAGTAACTTTCTCTGCTTGGACTAGGGGCCTGGAGTAAAATTGTCTTCATGAATGTGATCTAATATTTCATGAGCAATTCGTGCTTACCTCTATAAAAATTATCATCATCGGTAAAATGAAGGTTACAGGCTCTCATAAATCTTGTTTGCTGATTTACCAATTTTGAGTTACAAGTTGGCAAGGTTTTTATCGATTCAACACATTCAAGCTCGACTTGTTGTAGGAGGTTTCTTTCACCCAAACTCGAAATTTTTCACCGGGCTGTAGAAATCTATGGGAAGGGACATTTGAGTTTACTTTGTCTCAGTAGAAACACGTGTAAAATCACAAAAACGTCAAGAAAAATGCATAAACTTTCTCATTTTCTTGACATTACTTTTAACTTGTCAATGATAATCAGGTCGATTCTGTTTGCAAATAGCAATATTGCTAGGAAAGAGATATTGCTATCATAACAAGATTGGAAACATTGGTATTCTGATCAACGATTTTGAGCAATATGATCTGTCACTTTAACAAGAACCTTGCTATCAATATTGCTATCTAAGCAACCTCCGAAGAGTACTTGCTATGCTTGATAACAAGATAGGTTAGAAAAGGAATCTTGCAAAGATCCATTTGTTTCAGTATTATTTCTTCCAAGAATTCGAAAATATTGAAGATAGGGAAGAATTTGCTAATAGAAATTTGTTCAAGGTTCTCTAGAATATTTAATTTTAAGGAAAATTCTTTGACTAAAATACCGGCATAGTAAGCAACAGCTGACCTGATTATTCTAATGATCTGAACAACAGCCATATCTTTGAATTCCCAACAGAAAAGTTCATCGAATTCAGAATTATTATCGCCTGCATAAAATTGCTGCATTTGATTTCTGGAAACCAATATTCTATCGGTATCCAGGAAATTGGTCAGTTTGACTTTAATTGGTTTTTATGTTTTGGAAATGGAAATGTGTTCAAGGTTCTCTAGAATATGATTTAATTTCAAGGAAAATTCTTAGACTAAGATACAGGCATAGGCAACACCTGAGATGATTATTCTAATCATCTCAACAACAGCAATCCCTTCGAGGTGCCAACGAAAAAGTTTATCGAATTTCAAATTATTAACGCCTAAACAAAATTGCTGCATTTGATTTCTGATAACCAATATTTTATTGGTATCCAGGAAATTGGTTATTGGTCAATTTGACTCGTTTCGTTTCCTAACATTTTTTATGTCGATGTTTACATGAATAAAGAAAGCCGTAGATAGAGGTTATGTATGCGAAACCATAAAGAAAACTCACGAATTCTGGTTATTATCTTCTTCCTTGTAGTTCTAAAGTCACAAAATACAGTGTTGTCAGCTCTGAAATCACCAATTATGGAAGTCCATGATAGCAATATTGTTATGACAAAATTCATAACAAACATTGCTATAACACTCGGAACAGAATACGTAACATCATGGCCATATTGCTATAAATTAGAAAATTAGGTTCATAGCAATACGCAAACAGAATCGACCTGAATGTCTGTACCTCGGTTTACTCTTATAGCCACCAGAGGGAGTAGCGCTTATCTTCATTCGCCAATAGTAAGAAAGTGTCGACACCTGGGTCCCTATTCTTGAATCGTGGATGGGAGAAAATAGGCGTGTCGACGCTGTTGTCAAGGAAATGCGGTGCATTTTTTATGGAACGATAGAGAACGTTCATACCATCACATTCAAGAACAGTGTCCCTGATATATCCTATGCATCTTGCTTCCGACTCTAGTCTGCTCGTCGAAACATCTCGAGCTAGGCATGCACCATCTATATTTCGTGGTGCCCCACGACGAGAATTTCCCCGTCTTGTATAACCGATGCATCTCGAACCTCCCATTTCTTATAGAAATTAACCGATGATTTGTCCGCTTGATATCGCGCTCCGACACGTTTTCGTGAGTACGTTTCAATTTATCCCATGGTAATTTCTTCATTTCGTTTCCTCAGAACGACGTTATCGAGATCCTCCGAGGCACTGCGAGACTAGTGACCAGATCCATCGTGCCGAGACGTCATAGAACGATATTTTCTGATCGATCTAGATATTCGTTTTTTACTTTCGACTGTTACGTGGTCGAACTGGGGAGATAATGCACCGTTTTTGAGATGTAAGATAGCTTTGTTTCTTCACCTTCAAATATCTTTTGTTGTCTTATTGCTGAACTCGATTCAGACTCTTAAATTCACATTTTTTCACGTGTTTTGACCATTGCCATTTCTATTACACGAATCCAGTGGCGTGGGTGAAGGAGGAGAGTGTTCTGCAATTAGAAGGTACCGACATGGACGCATAGAATACAAGGTGCGGGCACTCATTTTAGGTCTGAAATGAGGTCCAAATGTTGTCAATATACGGCTTTATTGTCCTACTTCAGTTTTTGCTGGTAGATGCCAACACCCAGAAATCTGCAATGAAAAATAAGAAATTTACCGAAGTTACCGACATGTCGTATCATAACTAGTCAAATCAGAGGTTTGATATTCCGAGTTGGACCAAATATTATTTTCATGAATTTCCAAAAATAAATTAATTTTGACAAATTTAATCGGTGAGTATTCTTTGAAATTATATTCATATTCGAGTTATTGTTTTCATATACGTCGAGGTTTTTTCGTTGGCTTGTTTTGACTTTTTTGGTAGAGACTTCGAACCTTTTTCGACTTTCTGCATATATATAGTAAGGTCTTTGATTTGTACATGTATTTTAACCATAGATACATATCATCAAATAAAACAATCTTTTCATTTGCCATTTTTCTAGATTCGGCTCAGGTAAGAAGGTTATGAGCTTCCAAATATTTCTCAATATGCTAATACACTCCTGCGCTCTGTTTGCAAGTTCGTCACAGATATCCCTTACAGTGATCTCTTCGGAGAATAACCAATCCAAGGTCTGATATTCAAGGAAACACTATTGAGAAAACTCATTGACTCACTCAATTCTTATGATTTGGTGCTTTTTGCGGTATTATCGCAAGGAAAACTTTTCACTACACTGGACTCGAAACACTGATCTTCAACTTGATGTTCATGCAATATCCAATTTCATTCTACTATGAGATTTTTCGCAATTCCATCCTCGGCCATTCTCATATTGAAAACTCCATAATTATACTTTTTTCACGAAATTTATAAATGAGTTATATGGAATCAATCCACTGATCTAAAAACATTCTCTAGAATGTTATGGTTATGGAAAGTCTGGTCCATAGACAGAGGGACTATGTCTGTGGGGTGGTCACGAAATAGCATATACCCATAGAAATTATAACTTAATGCATATACCTAATATTAGTTCTATGCGAAAAAAGATGAATATTTTTGTGTATTCTATGGTCCGGATGAACGTGAACCAAGCTTAATTTACTTCCTTTACTAGATCAGGGACGGATCCATAAATATAAGGAATTTTTTAGAATTTTTATCCGATTTTATAATATTCAACGTTGAATAGCTACAAAATGGTGCATTTGAGTAGGAATTATAGAGAATAATTGAATATTTTAAAATGATTGAAGATTCTTATGGTGACATTAGATATCCCTTATCTGCATTCTTCATGCTAATTTCGTATAGTTTTATAAATCGGCGAGTCTATAACTCGGAAACTGTTTGAAGTAGGATGAAAGTGATTACTGAAGAATATGTGACATAGTTATAGAAAACCTCAAACTAAAATACATCTTATTCGGAGTTACTATATCAAAGCTACATAAAAAAACTGATTTTTTTGGAAATTTAAACAGTCTGTATCTTCTTGCTGGAGTCGAATCTGAAAAAATGATAAGTGAAAAAAGTTTTTCATTTGATGAGAGGAATATACGGCTGAAATTAATGAACAATTTAAAAACTCACTCTGTGTAGAAAGGGTCTTTAAGGGTTTTCAATTGATTCAGTCATACATTCCCCACATCGAATTATTTAGTGTCTTCATTTACCATTCTTCCAGATTCTGCTAGTGTATAAAAAAGCTGTTGAACTTTCAAGAAAAAAATCAGTTTGTCTCTATAGCTTTCATCATGATTTTTTCGAATGAGGTGAATATTCGTTTGTAGTTCTCTATAACCATTGAGTTTTCAAATAGGTTCTATTTGAAAACTCAATGCTATAACTATGGTTTATAACTCACAATAATCACTCTTATCTCACTCTTCAAACGGTTTTATAGTGGTATGAGAAATAAACATAAATTATTCAGATAATAAAAACCTTCAGTATTTTAGAATTCTAATAATAATGATTTCTCAAAAAGAAAGACGCATTTTCCGAGTCTTATTGCACCCCGAATTTCCGCATTCAACACTCTTCTATACTGCATAAATTTCAACACTAGATTTAACCTGAAGTTCTCACGATATCAATAAAGAAAAAGGCCGAGAATGCCGCCCAGACCAACTTACACCTCCAACAGCATGTCATTACCGTCCCAAATACGGCGAAATCCAAATTAAACGCGTCATCTTGCCATCAATCATCCTTAATCCTTTTTTCTCGGAAATCGTGTTGTTTACGAATAGCGTGAAGGACGTCACCGTTATTCGATCGTGAAAATTTTATTCTCGGGAAAGATTTCGGGTTGGAATCTGCCGACAAAGGATTTCGAAGGACAAATGTCTAGCCTGGAATATTTTGGCAGGATTCTTATTGACCCTGTTTATGAAATTTTCAATATTATATTTTTGAAAAATTGTTTGATTACCTAAAACTGAAAAATAAAAATGGATATTTGCATTTAAAGGAATTTGTTTCGAGTACACGATATGGCTACGTCAAATTCAGCTTTCTCGGAAAAAATAGGACTTCAAATGTGTTATTCTGCTTAGGAAAACAGAGATAGTTATACTTCGATCTGGTTAGAGTAGAAGACAACGACCAAGGAATAGAAATATACTGACAAATCGCAAACGGAAATATTTTGGTTATGTTGACAAAGATCACGTGTGTACCACAGAATAGGAATAAATATTTCATTATTCTATAGCAGATACAGCTATTCTACTAAACACCGTTGTCACTTCGTGCATGCCTGGCAAATCCCAAACCCCAATTTTGAAATCTCATTTCGAATACTTTCTGAAGGTTATTTGGGAAATGATGAATCAAACCCATAATAATTATGTGCAAATTTGCATTTGCAGTAATAACCCAAATTCAGAAAAAACCCCCGTTGTGAGGCTCTTCATTTGCCGTGTCGTTTCAGCCTTGATGGCTTCCACATCCCCCGAGTGCCGCCCCCGGAGCACCATTTTGCATCTCTGGAACAGGAAGAAGTCGCAAGGTGCTAAATCGGGTGAATAGGGCGGATGTTCTATTACGGTGATTGAACTTTGGGCCAGAAACTCACGCACAACGAGAGACGTGTGAGCAGGCGCGTTGTCGTGATGAATGATTCACCTGCTCCCTTGTTGTTGTTTTGGGGATTGACAGTTCCTCAGCTATCATTCTAACTGTCAATCGACGGTCTTTAGGGACACAACCACGAATTCGCTCAACATTTTCCTCAGAGCTCGATGTGGAGGGGCGTCCTGGGCATTGGTCATCTTTGACATCCTCTCGGCCTTCCCGAAACCTTTTCATCCACTTGTTGGCGGTTGGTTCTTTCAGAGAATTGTCTCCGTAAATTTGTTGCAAACACTCAAAAATCTCAAGAACATTCTTACCTAGCTTTGCAAGAAACTTGATGTTGATGCGCTGTTACTCAATCAGAGAGAGCTACATGCCGACGGTAGGTAAAGAATGGTTTAACTTTCAACAAGCACAGGTGAATCCTACTTCCTTGCAGAGCGCTACGGCTCGAACGGAGCATTGAGGGGATTGCATAGAGAAGGGGGACCACCAGGTTGCCCCTCTACAACGCCTTGACAAGACGCTCCTAATTTTTTTTACATATTTTCCGGACAAAACCTCGTACACTTCCAAACACTCGAGTTAGAAACTAGATATTTACAGAGTACCTTAATTACGAATGCCTATAACAAAGTTAAACGTTATATTCAAGTCATTAAGGTTTTCCTCATCCATTATATTCATAATAAAACCAGTATCAAGACTGGAACAATATAATTCTCCTTAAATAATTTCTTCCTGCCAAAAAAGTGACGTCAGCTAGTTGAAAATACAAGGAAATATATATTCTGTGATTTGAATTTGCATGTAGTTTCATACGATATCATTTGTACGTACTGTTATTGTTTTTTCTAAATCGGTATTCTAGAAACATAAAAAAATAACTAACCAATGAACACAAATGCATATATTCAATCATTTATTATCATAATATACAATTAAGTTAATTCCAGGCCTCAAACATAGTTTATTCTATCATAAGATATAAGAAATGTCCAAATCAATCACGATCCAGTATCAAATGCAGAGAATTTATTCAGTATTTCAATAGTTTATTCAGAGCACATAATCCTTCCAAATTATCCTACTCAACAGGCTTCTCATGATCTAAAAGTAGAAGAATTTGTATCAATACCTTGAATTTTATAAAAATGCTCTATCTAGTCAAGAAGTAATGAATTATGAGGAATTTAAGTAATATTCTGTTGAAAGTTATTATGATAGGTTTGAATTGAACAGAACTAGCAATTACAAGTAGAAATTAGATGTAGAATTTCAAAGAAAATGTAAATTTAGGATAGAAGTTATGTCTCGACCCATAAGTTGCACATAATGTAGTTATCAGGTTTCCGAAGGAACAAAATTGCAGCTATATTTCAGAAATAGGGTTTATTTAGTATAATGAGAGCATTTTTTGGCGATTGTAAGTAGAAATTCATGAATATTAAGCAATTGAAATTGTTAACTTGAAAAATTGTTACATTTAGACATAAAATTTGAATAATTTTATATATTAGAGATTTAGAATATAGGCAAGAGGCACATCAAAATACGGAGAAAAATACGGCCGAATTTTCTAGACTAGGTTCGAAGAAGGAAAACTTACCTCTGAAGAGAAAACTACGAAAGCATCATTTTTAGAAGACATCTTTAAAATGCAAGGCTACTTGATGTTGAAGAAAATTCAGAAAGGGTATAAATACCGAAGCTCGAGCGCAGAGAATTGAGTCATTTTTAACCATCGTCAAGATTGCAGCTGCTCCTCGTAAAAATTTCTCGAAACATCGTAATATTCCAGTCAGAAACCCAAAGTAAACCAAAATTGAACCAAAGTGACTGGCATCCTGGAAACATATTAGAATTAAATAAATGGAATATTAAAGAAAAAACAAGAAAAACTTACCAAAAAGGAAAATCCAGCAGTGATCAAATCCACACAAGTGAACTCCAGAAATATAAACATCATTTCAAAGGCAACCCTTGGAACTCGCAGTAAAATAAACACATAGACATATTAAACTCTCTGGACACGGCGTACGAATTCATTTCCAAAGAGTCGAATGGGGATAATGAAGCAAGTGAGAGGTCCGAGAGAGAGATGGACCTGGATCGGGCAGACCATGAACAAGATACACGATATCAATATCCGTTATTCTATAGCGCATGGAGAGTGAGATGAAGGATGATCTCACTTGCACAATATGACGCCTATCTAGAGATAAAATCAAGCATTTACTGAGGGAATCTCCGGAGAAATGACTCCTTCTTGGTAAATTAGATTACATTGAAGTTTTAAAAAATTGGTGATGAATGTGAACATAACTCCGATATGAATATTCGAAATGATTAATCAATAACAATATATTATGAATTCTCCTGGGTCGCTTGTTTCAGGATGGTATTCCCAGCTCCAAATGATTTTTTTCTTATCAGAGTACAGACACGCGAGCTGAGCGGCTTCCAGAGCAATTTAATTGAGCTTTGAGCTGCCTCACAAGTAATTGCCTCGAAATTCGCTCAGCTCGAGTGCACGTAGCTTTTGAATTTTGTGCGTTAGATGGTCTCAAACGATTAGAATGCACTTAATAGTGAAGAAACCTGTGCGAAATTCATTTCTGCGCTCGGATTCATAGCAATTATACATTCATTTGATTTTTTATTCCAAACTATTGTATTTTACTTTCATTTTATATCTCCTCGTACAATTAATGTCACAACACAAATTTACCATTATTCACCAGTGAACCCGGTTTAAAATGAAGGAAATCAAATTCTATTCAAAATGACGAAAACACAATAATAATGGGAATTATATCTTCTATACAGTCTTTATATTCTAATTCAGAATAGAATAACACAAAATCTGCTTTGAAATACTTCGACTTGCAAAACTTTTGAAAAAAATGTATTTCAAACATAAACTTATAATTACAGTCTATGGCTTCAAACTGATCTGTCTTAGTTTTGCCGTATTCTATGATGGTTTGGCCCGCCCTAGTTCCATCTTTGTCGGCCCGCTTCCTCTCTCTTTAAGCCATGTCCATATAGTTTTATAGGTCTATGAATAAACACGATGAACTTTGGAGGTTATCCAGAAATCCCGAACGACAGAGGAACATCAAGTAACAAAGTGACATAGACTAAAAACACCATGTGTGAGAGCAAAAAGGACATTATTATAAGTTTTTAAATTAAATTTAATTATTTGAGTTAGGTAAGTATTTAGTTTAGCATTTAAATCGATTTCCTGAAATTATTATCATTAAATATTATTATTCGAAATTATATAAACTGTTATTATTTCACGTCATAGAATTCACCTGAGAAAGAGACAGAAAGCCGCGCAAAATTTAAATCAAATTCAAAATTCATATCTATTGTTATTGGATCCTGTTAAAAATTAAAAATTCAAAATTATTCAATATTAAACAACAGTTCGATTCATAACAGTACGATCACAGATGATCAGATGAGCACACCATGTTTAATTTACATCATGCAATCATCTATTAAAACTTCAGCAGTCAACCTATAACAAACCCAACAGTGAAAAGATCTGGGCTAAAAAATGATGTCCAAAATGTTCTCCCGGAAATATAAAAACGTAAAATCATGAAACGTATATTCCCCGAAGGTTTCTCTTTTTTCGATCCCATAATTTTTCTCCTTGTCCTATTTGAAACAGAGGAACTCAATTACTTCATTATCATTACATATTATATTCTCGGCATGTTGGAAATTTCCGGTTATTGACATGTTCTTCTCTTCTGACAACTCCATCTGACGGTTGCTCAATCCGACGACCTTAAAGCACCATATGGGGTATCTTCTATCGCCGATTCTGACTCTAATTGCACGAGGAGCTAATTGATGTTCACCTGTCCGTTAGAGGTTAACGAAGTGTTGTCGTTTCAACTGTTTCCTGTACGGTTTTTTCGCTTTTGAAAAATCCTTGACATAACTTCGACCAGTATCTGAGGATATGTCGAAATTTATTGTGGATCTCTGCTTGATTCTCCACGCGATAAGATAAATAATAAAACCATTTATGGTTATTGTATACATCCAAGATGCATAGACTATATCAGGTGTCGACACTTTCCTACTGTTACCCACTTAAATTTTGTGTCCAAAACGCGATCGTAGAATTGTTAAACATTGTCCTATTTCTCTCTGTAAACGATGATAGCGCTAGGGTCGGTTTGTCAAGTCCATACAACTAATTCCGCTGAATAAAATGAATTGAGCTATAATCTGATGAAACTATTTCCCAAAAAAGTAATCAGATATTAAAAATTATGGATTCTTACTAACATGTAAAAGGAGTTTAACAAATGTGGAACATCTACCCATAAATAATATGAAATATGTATAAGGGAATAAGGAGAAATATGAGGTTTATTGTGAAGAACACTTTCATGGATTGATACAAGAAATTATTCCAAAGCCAAACAACGGTGAAAACGGAACGGGAAATTGATATTGCTGATGAATTTTATTGGATAGCTTTTCATAAAAATATGGTTTATAAATTTTGTACACATTTACACATTTTGGAACACAAACCGATTAGGGTTCAAAGAGAACAAGAACTTCGTTTATTATTACTGAATCTTGATGTGCGAAAAATTTTACGAGCGTCTCGCGACAGTAGAGTCTTGTCACAGAATAGACTAGTAAGACTTCTCTATTCTGTGGTCTTGTCTGCGAACAAGATGCATAGAATAAATCAGGTGTCGACACTTTCCTACTATTAAGGGGCCTTTTGTGCGAGGGAGATTCACCCTATTGGTCGAGAGACTCACCCTATTCACCCTGACGACGATCGTGTGATCGTCGCACACGAGGTAGCTTTACCCATTGAAATTTCGGGTCCAAAACGCGGTCTTAGAATTGTCAAATATTGTACTACTTGGCTCTGTAAACGATGGTTGCGCTAAAGTCGCTTTGGCAAGTCCTTACCTTCAGTTATTTCCCCTGAATAATGATTGAATTGAGCTATAATATTCTGATAAAACTATTTCCCGAAAAACGAATCAGATATTTTAAATTATGAATTCTTACTTATATATAAGAGGAGTTTAACAAATGTGGAACATCTACTCATTAATAGTATGAAATAAATATATAAGGGCGTAAGGAGCAATGTGAGGTTTATTGTAAGAACACTTTCATGGATGGATACAAGAAATTATTTCGAAGCCAAAACAACGGTGAGAACGAAACGGATATTGATATTACTCATGGATTTTATCGGATAGTTTTCATCTTTTCTTATTATAATATGGTTTATAAGTTTTGTTTGTACCTATTAATAAATATTCAATTCAAAAGTTATGAATGTTGTTACATACTTATGAAAATATTTCGAGGAAATATTCATGTTTATTCTTATTGAAATTGATATATGAATTTTCACTTTGAGGTTCATGCTCTTACGAAAATCAGACGAATTTCAAACCAGACAAATTCATTGTAATATCTCTCGTTCCAAATGATTTCTTGTGGTATTTTAAAACGCAACTCTGGAAGACTTCTTTTCCATAAACTAAAAATTGAGATGATAAATAGCTGTAATAAACAGGTATTCAAAAATATCAATTTTCAGACAGTGTATTCGGAGAAGAAGGAAACCTTTTTATACAGGGTGTTTCATCATAAACTGGTCAAACATATATAGCCATATAGATGACATTGGAAAAGTCATTTTTGCCTTATGACATATAGCCCGTTTTCGAAGCATAAGCGAGATACAGGGTGTTTAATGTCAACTTTGAGCAATATTCCGATAACTGTGGTGAGTTATGCGTGACCTTTTAAATAACGGTTGTTGGTCATATCTTATTATTTTTTGGTGGTCAATTCAATTGTTTTGTAGAAGTCAAGGAAAAATATTTCAAAATGGCGGAAAACCTACAAAGTTTAAATTTTTTGTTTGCGATTGCCAAATTGGATAGCATTACGGCAATGTACAATCATCAAATCAATTTTCAAAGATTTTCAGTGAAAAAATTTTTCCAAAATTCAAACTCAAATTTTTTTACACATGTCTACAGCGAAAAAAATGTTCACCCAAAATTGTTGAAATCTTTTGGGGTTGAACTTTTCTTCATTCTGAAAACTGTTGTGAAAACAGAATGATAAAATATCCATTGGTTTTCGTTTTATAGCCTTCCAAACATTCCACTCGGAGTACTTAAATATTTTTTATTCGAAAAAACTGGCCGCCCTACGGAGGTGAAAATTGTGCTAATGGGTTCCCAGAATGACCCGCATAGAAATATGAATTTATCAAAAGAAAAATTTTTTTCAAAAAAACTTTGGTAGAAATCGAACTCTCTTCACATTCGGAAAATAGGGTCAAATTCGATGAACTACCGTTGCTAGGTAACGGACGTCATTAAAATCAGAATAAATCCAATTTATACGCGACCCTAAGTGAAGCGAGTTCGAATCCCATCGAAGTTTTATTTTTTAAATTTTTTGTTTGGATAAATTCATATTTCTATGCGGCTAATTCTGGGGACCCATTAGCACCATTTTTGTCTCCGTAGGGCCACCAGTTTCTCGAATAAAAATTATTTAAGTACTCCGAGTGGAATGTTTGGAAGGCTATAAAACGAAAACCAATGGATATTTTTTCATTCTGTTTTCACACCAGTGTTCAGAATGATGAAAAGTTTAAGCTCTAAAGATTTCAACATTTTTGGGTGAAAATTTTTTTTCACTGTAGACATGTAAAAAAAAAGTTGAGTTTGAATTTTGGAAAAATTTTTCACGGAAAATCTTAGAAAATTAAGTGAACTGAAAAAATGCTATCCAATATTTGGCAATCGAAAACAAAAAATTCCAACTTTGTAGGTTTTCCGCCATTTTGAAATATTTTTTTTCGAATTCTACACAACAATTGACATCAAAAATACTAAGATGTGACCGACAACCGTTTTTTCAAAGATCAGGCATAACTCACCACAGTTATCGGAATATTGCTCAAAGTTGACATTAAACACCCTGTATCTCGCTTATGCTTCAAAAACGGGCTATATGTCATAAGGCAAAAATGACTATCCCAATGTCATTCATTCGGCTAAATATATTTGACCAGTTTATGATGAAACACCCTGTATATATTAACGCCATTCTGACTGAATGAAATGAATAATAATAATTTGAAATTTTCAAAATGAATTTATTTTCGGACATTCTTGAAAAAAATGTATGGTCCAACTCGGATAATCAGAAAGAATTCGGACCTCATTTCGGACCCAAAATATGTCAAAGAGTGTCCGCGCCATATGTATTCTATACATCTTTGAATTCACTTCACACCTTTTCTGAGACTACACTAACTCCCAAAATTGCTGTTCATGAAAACGCCCTTGCGGATTACCGAATTGAACTATTTGTCAAGGGCAGTGTCTCGGAAAAAAGATTGCCTAATGAACAATGCAGGAAGACTACAAACGAAAAAAGAAGTGAACTGTGACGTTTCAGAGTACAAATCTGACTGTTTCATCAGACAAGGGGGAAAATTTTTAGAATTATTTTCATTCGATTTTTCGTTTTAAGTTGAGACTTTTGTCAAATTGACATTTTTGAGAAAACACATCAACGCAGATTCATTTGGTTCGAAAGTTTTTTAATTCTACCTCTTTTTTAAGTAAATTCTGCCAAATAGGGTCTATCTCAACAGAATAATGAGCAAAATCACTTTCTCCATTTAAAAAAATTCAAGAGGACCCTTTAATTTTTCTTTTCAAATTATCCGATTCCAGCATCAGTTTATATTGTCCCAATCTATCATGAGATTCCCAAAAATGGTGAGAAGACGAGAGCACAAAAACAACCTAAGGAATAGAGACATACAAAAACCCCAAATAGCGAACCATGTATGTTCGATCATTGGGACTCACATGATAGATTGGGACAATACAAAAATACTGATGTTGGAATCAGATAATTTGAAAAGAAAAATCAAAGATACCTCTAGCATTTTGTTGAATGGAGAGAGTAATTTTGCTCATTGTTTGGAAGAAATAGACCCTATTTGGCTGAATTTACTTAAAAAAGAGGAAGAATTAAAAAACCAAGTGAATCTGTGTTGCTGTGTTTACTCAAAATTGTCAATTTAACGAAAGTCTCAACTTTGTCTGATGAAGAGTCAGATTTGTGCTCTGAAACATCACAGTTCGCTTTGTTTATCGTTTGTATTGGCGTCTGAATTTAAGATTGCAGCGCCACGGTGGCCAGTTTTAGAACCTTGCATACAGACATAGATTTTGTTTTGAAAGTTGATTTTGTACTGTTTGGTTGGATAATTTTTGATTTCACGAGTACATATTCCATTCTTATAAAGTAGGTATGTATCATCCTTCAATCTAATTGAGTATAGCAACTCTAAAATTACAGGGATATCTCCGAGGTTAAACAGTATTTCGATATTATTTATTTTCAGATCCAAATGGCAAGATTGGCTTTGGTGGATTTCTTAGGCTGTTTTGAAAAACAGATAGTATTGTTAAACATACTTTTTGGAATAATAGACAAATACCCATAACTTTTCTTTTTTTATAGGGAAGTACTAAATACTCAATAAATTGTGAATAAAATGAATACATTCACATGAATCTAATGCTACTTGTAAATAAGCCTTATTCATTATGGATTAACAAATAAATTTTTCAACTCTCATATGATTGGTCTTGAAAGAGCTGTAATAAATAAGCCTTGTATAACTCTGTTTTCATCGGCAGAAGCACTTTGAGCAAAGAGTATTCATCACCAGATATTTCTTTGTTGAGACTCTTTTTTTTCAATAGTTAGTTCTATCACTAGAACATTTACGTTGTTCATTAATGATCAGTTCAACAGGCAGACTTCTGGAAGGCATAGTATTCCTCTTAAGTAAATTTCTCTGCTTGGATTATGGGCCTTGAAATAAGTGTCTTCATGAATGTGATCTAATATTTCATGAGCAATTCGTGCTTACCTCTATGAAAATGATAATCATCGCTAAAATGCAGGTAACAGACTCTCATAAATCTTGTTTGTTGGTTTTTATCGATTCTTCAATACTTTCAGGCCCGACTTGTTAAAGGAAGTTTCTTTCACCCTAACTCCAAATTTTTTACCTGGCTGTAGAAATCTATGGAAAGGGACATTTGAGTTTGCTTTTCCCCAGTAGGAGCACTTGTAAAATCACACAAACGCCAAGAAAAATGCATAAACTTTCTCAATTTCTTAACATTTCTTTTAACTTGTCAATGATAATGTCTGTACCTCGGGTTACTCGGATAACCACCAGAGGGAGTAGCGCTTATCTTCATTCGCCAATTGTTCCTGTAATGTTCATTGGGCAATCTGTTTTCCAAGAAACTAGCTTTGACAAATATTTTAATCCCACAATCCGCAACTACGTTCTTCATGAAAAAACAATTTTTATTTAATTTTTAATAGTTCTGTTACAGATATTGGGAGTGAAAACCCATAAAAACGTAAAAAATGACAACGAACAAACATTATAATATGATCTCTGGCGACTTTGTGCTTATCCAGGTATCGGCCACAAATCCAACCCATATTTTTGCTTCCAATAAATCGATATCTGCGACCATATACAGCAGAGAAATTGGAAAGGTTCGGGTAATTCATATAGTCTAAAGTTCAACCGAATGCAGATCAACCTTTAAGCCAGGCAAAAAGTAGCTTTGATCGATTTATGACGTTTCCTTTCTCCTTCATTATCGACAGAGACAGTTTGTCTAATGGCTCCTATAGAAATGGGTTAATAGGGTTAAGCGACTTCGCCCACTGAAATCCAGGAAACGACTTTTACATAGCCACCTAATCATGCTCCATTTATGCCTGGTTAAAAACGAGAAGATTGCCGGTGATATATCAACGTCGCCACAAGGAAGGCGATCAAATATGATTGTTCTGTTCTCTGGACCGGCCTCTCGTTCCATTCTCGTTAATCAGGTTCATTCACGAATTATTAGCGGTGTGTTATCCAGACACAATGGGTTCCTTTATCGAAACACTTGAGGACTACACGAAATGTCGCTCTATTATTCGGCGTGGATTTTGTCTGAGGGGATTGATTGGTGATGTGGATCATTATTCTTATCAATTAGGAATGACTTGAAACTTATAGGGTAGTTTGCGCATCGGAATGCCGCGGTTGAGTTCGTTAATGAGCCAAATCAGCCAAATAGTTTCGGAGTTATAGTCATTTGAAATTTTGAGGTTATTTCCCTCATAATCCAGAAACTAATGAATGGGTTGGATTGAAACGTGGCAGTTAGTTGAAGCATGATGAAGCGTAACTTTGAGCAGAATTTCGTTGAAATCGCATGGTCACTTAATTGAAAAAAAAAACTTTCAAAATTTGTTTCCAAAAAATTTTTTTTTTTCTCAATCTACTTTCCATATTCGGGAACTATTTGAGCTGTGCCTCGAATTTTATATTTCACAGCAGTATACCAAATTTCAATCCGATACGGCTATTAGTTGTGGAGATATTAGAAAAAAATAAGTAGTATTTCATAGTTTTCTTCTCGATATCGTTTTTTTTTTTCGGTATAACTCAGAAATACTGACTCAGTCGTGATGAAACTTCGTAGCTAGTTCAAAAATGCTGAAGGTCAATATTTTGCAGATTTTCGAAATGATCGTGTCATTAGAAGAATTCGAAAACAAAAATTTGAAATTTTTCTTTTCAAATATTCAATATTCTGTGATGTTCTCATCATATTATCCCCATTAAATTCTGTATGAACCTTCGAACTGTAATTTTCGATAAAGTACTGGATTTCAATTCGATCTGTATTTTTGGAAATATTGGTAAACTAAAATTTTGGACGGGTATATCTGCGGAATCATTAGCTGGATTTTACCCATTCACGAATTCAGCCTTCGTAATTAAGGTCCAAACGTACTCTACACATATCGAGTTTCTGAGTTGTTTCTTCCGGAAGTTATTGTGTTCACGGCCGGCCGTCGGTAATTTATCCAAAAAAACCTAGAAAAGCACTGCCGTGAAGGCAGCAGATGTTCAAAAATCGTTGCCAAAGCGCCCATCTCCATTGAACATGTGCGCAAAAGCTGCGGCCCTCACGGCAGTGCTTTTCTAAGTTTTTTCTCATTTCTTTTTTCTTCATCAAGTTCTGTATTCAATATTTTAGTTCCAGTTTATATTTGCGGCTACTTGTGTAAAGCTCATTTTTTTAAATTAATTCCATTTTTATTTTTAGGCAATTTCGATTTCATTTTTTCTTATTTTTTTTCTTCATCAATTTCTGTATTCAATATTCAAGTTTCATTTTCTATTTGCGGCTCTTCGTGGCTAATTCATTTTCTCGAATTAAATTCATTTTTCTCTTCTCAATTGAGAAAAAAAATAATTCTCACTTTTTCAATTATTTCAGTTGGGTGTACTCGAATATTCTATCATAATACATATATGTATAGTATATTGAACAGGTATGGTTTTGGTCATGCTATAAGTTGAGTAGTGTAGGTAGTTGCGATCTTGCGCTGATTCACTTCGAGAAGGTACTTCATTCACTTGATTTTTCTATCTGGTGTGATTGGATTTGCTATAATTTAAGAGTACTGAGTGATATCTATTAACAGCCATAGAGAGCCAAAACTGAATAATTGTCTATTGTGACCGTAATTAGGAAAGTTGTGCTTTGGTGTTAGGTGAGTTGATTTAACAGCGTTTAATTTTTGTACCAACATTCATGTTCTAATTGTGTAATATTAGTTTTTAGAGCTCATTTCTCTGCAAACGGCCATTCTCTGTAACAATAAAAATCTAGCAACCCCTCAAGCTGGAATTTGATTTCTCCAAAAATCTTGTTTCTGCACAATATATAATATCGACATATTCCACATCTTGAGCTCAACATAGTATTTATTCTTTTGTATTCCGTTTGAATTCTGATTTCAGCACCACTAATCTATCTTTATTCTCTTCATTTCCCCTTGGATATGGACTCAATTTTTTCTCGACAATCTTTTCCTTCCCTCAGAATTATCTTCAATATCCTTTTCAGTATAAGCCGCAAAAAAATTCGATTCTTTATTCCATCAAATATGCGGTCTCTCGCTTGGCGCCAAATTATTACAATACCTACCTTTCGTACAGTGCTTTCGAAGTAACAAATAAATTCATTATGGCTGAAACTAAGAGTTTGTCGAAGAAATCCTCAGACACGTCGATTTTGTTTCAAACAAAAGCAATACCTAATTTCGACAATACCAATAGACGACTTCGACCCAAGTTGCCAACCCACAATTTTCTTCACAAATTTAATATTACTGGGGAACGGGAATTTCAGGACAAATTCGAAATGATAACGTTCGCGTTATTTATAAATATCCGTGAAAGATGCCTCGGCTCCTCAAACAAGATAATTTGTTTCAAATATAGGTTTCGTTAGGCTAAAATTTAAGTTGGGATTCCTGATTTCATGCTGATAGTGTCAAGTTCATAAAGGATATGTTCCGCGAATCAACTTGGTTATTTCGGTTGCTGGTTTTCTGTTCTGCAAGTATGAAATATTCGGCTGGTTCATGAAAAGAGGTAAATTACCGAATTTGATTGATGGCAAAGCAATCTTTCTGTCACAAGAACATAGACATATTGAGTCTATGCACCAGAACGACAATCAATGTTTTATGGTAACATATCCATAGCTTAGAACAATCTTTATTCACCTTATAATACATAGACCCTACCTAGTAATTTTTCCATTATTGATTGTTGTCTCTTCTATGTTCTATAGATCATAAAGTAAATAAAGATTGCTCTATGCTATGGATATGTTACTATAGAGCATTGACTTTCGTTCTGGTGACAAAAAAAACGTTTTTTCATCAATCAAATTCCGTAAATAACCTTCTTTTCAGGAACCAACCGAATATTTCATATTTACGGAATGGAAAACCGGCAGCCGAAACAACCAAGTTGATTCGCAGAACATATGCTATATAAATTTGACACCATTAACAGGAAATCAGGAATCCCAACTCAAATTTCAGCCAATCAGAGATGATCTTAACAAAACCCTATATTTGAAAGGAATTATCATGTTTGAGGAGCAGAGGCACCTTTTACGGATATTGATAGATAACGCGAATCTTATCATGTCGAAGTTGTCCTGAAATTCCTGTTTCCCAGTGAAAGTAAAACTGTAAAGAAAATTGTGGGTTGGCAACTTAGGCCAAAGTCGTCTAGTTAAAGAGAATATCATCAAAAATCATGGTTTTATTGCTGTCCGATTAAAATTGATTTTTTTCATGTTTCTAATCGATAATATTACAAATATGGGTCTTATGTAAAAGAGTGCCCTTGGTTCAAACATCTTGCTTACTTACTATTCAATTTTATTTATGTTCTTTTATGATTTCCTAATCGAACTAAGGTATCCAATTATCATTCTCATCACATTACTTGAATGACTCTCACGAAGAAAATTTCAAAATTGTTCAATTTTTCACTATTTTGAACAGGGAGAGTATCCCCCCTCCCTTCAAAAAAAAACTTGAGTTGAATGGCCAAGAAACGCCTGTGGCGTCCAAGTCTTACTGAGAGAATCCTTAACGACCTCCCCTCCCTCCAAAACGACGAAATTACACGCCATATAACTCGTGAATCACCACTTTGCCAGCTGAAAAATCGGAATCTCTTCCTTCGCGAGCATCTAGTTAGCCAGGACCTTCAGCAACCCCGACGAAGCAGCAGGAAACCTGCGAATATTAATTATCTCATTCTGAGCAGAACGAGAGAACTTGCTCCGTCCTAATTGATAGACATAAATCCTGGCCAGTTACGGAACCCAGTAAAGGATGCCCCTAATAACTCCCAAAGGCGTGAATAATGTTCTTTCGGAACGCATCTCCACCAAAGAACATTAGTCAAGGAATCCTCCATTGATGCAACGTATAGAGGAAAACTAGTTATTCTAATTTATGCTTATTTTCTGTTCAATTTCCTCCCGTTTGTTCGTGAACGCAGGACGGATCTCTGCCTCTTGACTTGGTTAATGAAATTCATCGGGGTTATTAGGAGAAGACGTGGAATTGTGTGGGAACGGCCGAGAAAATTGTTGCCCTGGTGCCTGGTAGATGTCAAGAACCTCCAGTATAAGACGAAGGACCTTCGCAGATAATCTAGCTTGAAGAAAAACTGAGAATTTCGATAATTTCTCTGAGTTTTAGATGGAGACTTCAATGTGCAGTTAAGATAGAAACCCTCGAGAGTTCAACGTCAGATGAGGCGAGACAATTTTCAAACCATTCTCAACTATAAATGAACACATCCTTCGAGGAATGAATCTCTTGATGAAAAATTTCAATGAACCTCTGTACTAAACGTCAAATCGTTCTTCTGTGATCCCCTGTAACATGATTTTTCATTCTGTCTCTTGCGACAGCACCATTTTTCTTACTCTCCGCGGAAGCCTTAAAACGACATTTTTCAAATGGAAACCCTTGAATATACCGGGTGTCCCACGAATAACGTTCGTTCGAATATTTTTGGAAGGAAGTGGAATTCACGTTTGCAATTTCGGACTTAAGCTTTTACTAGAAAGATGACTGAATGTAAATTTTTTGAGATTCGTGGAAATTCCGGTTTAACCGCAAGTGACACCAGTTTTCGTTTTCCAAACGGAAAGCCTCATATTTTATAATGAAAATAGATTCATTTTGAAATTCTGAGTTATCCAAGTGTCAAATTTTTGAATATTTGTCAGAAATTTGTTTTTCAATGGGAAATACCAATAAAAATATTGAAACTGGTGCCCTGCTGAAACATGGATATCTATCAGGTTTTTCATTAGAAAAATGCCGTTTTTTGGCTTCTGGGAGGAGTAAGAAATATGTTTTTGTCGCAATAGTCAGAATTGAAACCCATAGGAAAGGAGGTCACATAAGCTTTGTCAAAATTGGTGATTTGGAAAACGTGAAAACTCAATTTTTTCAAATTAGAACCTCATTTTTCGTGGCCATATTAGAATCTATGTTGAAAAATAATGTAAGTGTGGAAATGACACCAATGCCATAAAATTCACCTTTTCTTAGATATACAGCCACGATTATATTTATATTATGAATCTTCTAACAAATACAAGCAAAACTGGAAATTCAGAATTTCTATGAAAACAATCTGAGGTAAATTCTGTTTGAAATAGCAATATTGCTAGGAAAAAGATATTGCTATCATGACAAGATTGAAATTATTGGTATTCTGATCAACAATTTTAAGCAATATGATCTGTCATTTCAACAAGAATCTTGCTATCAATATTGTTATCTTAGCAACCTCAAAATAGTACTTGCTATGATTGATAACAAGATAGGTTAGAAAGGGAATCTTACAAACTTCCATTTCTTTCAGTATTATTTCTTCCAAGAATTCGAAAATATTGAAGATAGGGAAGTATGTGCTGATAGAAATTTGTTCAAGGTTCTCTAGAATATTTAATTTTAAGGAAAATTGTCAGACTAAAATACCGGCATAGTAAGCAACAGCTGAGATGAATATTTTAATGATCTCAACAACAGCCATCCCTTTGAATTGCCAACAGAAAAGTTCATCGAATTTCGAGTTATTGACGCTTGCATAAAATTGCTGCATTTGATTTCTGGAACCAATATTAAATTGGTATCCAGGAAATTGATCAATTTGACTTGGTTTTTCTGTTTCGTAATATTTTTGAATGAGTTGATGTTTACATGAATAGAAAAAAGTATATGCTAATATAAATGTGTTCAAGGTTCTCTAGAATATTTAATTTCGAGGAAAATTCTTAGACTAAAATACAGGTAAAGTAGACAACAGCTGAGATGATCACTTTCATCATCTCAACAGCAGTTTATCGAATTTCGAATTATTAACGCCTGAATAACATTGCTGCATTTGATTTCTGGTAATCATAACCAATATTCCAGGAAATTGGTTATTGGTCAATTTGACTCTCAGTTTCCTAACATTTTTATGTCAATGTTTACATGAAGAATCAAAGCCGTAGATAGAGGTTATGTATGCGAAATCATAAAAAAAACTTAAGAATTAGGGTTATTTTCTTCTTCCTTGTAGCTCTAAAGTCACAAATTACTGTGTTGTCAGCTCTAAAATCACAGATTATGGAAGTCCATGATAGCAATATTGCTACCACAAAATTCATAACAAACATTGCTATAACACTCAGAACAGAATAGTAACATCATGGCCATATTGCTATAAATTAGAAAGATAGCAATATGACTAGAATAACAAGGTTCATAGCGATACGCAAACAGAATCGACCTGATTGTAAAGGGTTTTTCAAAAAGAGTTGTTATCTTGAATAGACCACTATTTCGGTAGATGTCTCTTTTGAAGCTGTCATTTTTTGACATTAAACAAGTAGACACTACGCCATTAATAAAAAATGGAACGATACACGCTTCAACAACGCATTGAAATTATTAAAATTCACTATAAAAGTAGTGAAAATTTGGCAGAGACGGTAAAACTCGAACATTTTTGGGTCGTCCTGAAGCACCTTGTCGGACCGCAATAAAGAAATTGGTGGAAAAATTCGAGCTGTTGGGACAAGTTATAAAATTCAGTTAACACAATAACTCAAGCAGGCCGATCATCAACATCGTCGTGTCTTTGCTGATTGGGTCGTTGAAATGCATATAAATGATCCGGAATTCCATCGAGAAATCATCTTGAGTGATGAGGCCTATTTCCACCTCGGTGGCTTCGTCAACAAGCAAAGTTGTCGCATCTGGGGCTCGGAAAACCCGAGAGTTATTGTTGAAAAGCCTCCCTATTCTCAACGTTTGACTGTTTGGTACGGTTTATGGTCCGGCAGAGTCATTGGACCTTACTCGAAAATGAGGCTGGAGCAACAGTTACGGTGAATGGATTGCGCTATCGAGAGATGATTAATGATTTTTTAAGGCCAGAATTGGATAGAATTGATCTGGACAACGTTTACTTTCAACAAGACGGCGCTACGTGCTACCATTGATCTTTTGCAGAAAAAGTTTCCGGACCGTGTTATCTCTCGAAGAGGTGATCACAAGTGGCCACCGAGATCTTGTGATTTAACACATTGCGACTTCTTCCTTTGGGGCCACGTAAAAGAGAAGGTCTACGCCAATAGCCCAGCGTTGATTCTAGACCTCAAAGATGGAATTCGTGCGATTTGGTCATGGAAAATTTCATTAAAAGGATATGGTCCTGTGAGCCTGGTCGTGAAATAAATGAAATAAACATCCGATCATTTATATTGAAGAATGGCATTTTTCTTTGAATGTCAAAATAACACCTCTTATTGGAAAACGCTTTATAAAGACAATGCAACAGGTTACTGTTTTGATCGACCGTTGAAGTCTCCGGATTAAATCCTCACTTCCAACGAAATATATCGCTATTTCCTTCAATACTTCATATTTACGATCGCAAACTCACCCATTAACAGACTCATAAATGACAAATACGACCTTTGCATGCAATCATGCATCACAGACACACATCACACGCGGAAACAAATACTCGAAAAATCCGAATGGGTGGGCGCGTTGCACGGCCTTCTCGTTCTTCGGATTCGAACCCGATAAAGAACAGACCGATCTCTGACTCAGTTCGCTTGCGTGATCGAAAACGGTTGCCTTCTCGTTCTAATTAGATCCGTATCGCTGAAAGCGCGTATAAATCAATCGCTTTTCTTTGGAGGTGATACCTGTCGTGTTCTATCGGTCATTTTTATCCGATTGAGGTTAGGTAATAGGTGCGTTAATGGAGTGGTACGGATTGCCAACTTGGGATCTGTGCGATACATGATATACGATGATTTACGACGGGATATTGTCACTGTTGAGATTTATATATAGACGTTACATTCGAGTTAATCGGACTGTTTAGAGAAATATTCCACTATACAGGGTGAGTCTTTGACCTTGCAGAATATTTCAACAGAAGATTCCTGAAGCTGAAAGAAACAAATTTGTCCTCTACCATTTTTTCCGATTCGGCCTAGATAAAAAGATATGGGCATTATAAATTTTCATAATAGGCTAGCCGCCCCTGGAAACCTGAACACTGAAGTTTTTCCAAGCCTAAGATATACCATTCAAATCTTCGAAATAAGCAACTCTGTTATGAAAACAAGCGTCAACTTACTTTTTACATTCCAGTTGGTGAAAAAAGTTGTATTTATAGTACACTAAACAAGTTAGGTATTCCAAATTTCGTGGGCGATAAAAGTTGAATATTCTTCTCTTGATTTCATTTTCGATAATGAGGAATTCATCTAGCTATCACTCATATTAGCTTTGAGATTCATCTTCCATTTGTAATTATTAATTTTCTTTGTTTATTTCATTTTCTCCAAAAATTATCAGATTCAGACATAACCCATTCAAACTTTCATTTTCATAAATAAATAAAACAGATGTAGGTACCTTATTTATCTATGAACGTACAAACGTTGCCAAATTGACGAACAGAAAGAAAGAACTCTTCGAAATCAAACAACACACAATATGCTAATTCTATGTATACACTTGTAGAGTCTATGATTCTGAACTGAACTATAAATCTGTGGCTCCATGCTTTTAAGGTTATGTCATGGTGGTTTTCTTCCACCATGGGTTGATATGTTATGAAAGCGCATTTGAAGAATACCTCAAAATAAATACTATCAAAGTTCTGTACATAATTTCAAGAAATTTGGGTCAGCAGAAAGATTGCATTCAAACCAGTAAGAATCCCCATTATCATGGAAAAGTGAGAAGTTAATCAATTATTCTACACAAATTAGCTCGAAATTGAAATCGAAGCTTCATGAATGGATAGTGGTGTGGAAATTCGCTTGAACATTAGGAAAATTTAAATTGTAGAAGTTCAGGTGAGCTTATTCATATTATACTCCACTTTCGAACTAATAGCCAATTTACAATGGACATAACTTAACCGTAAATTTACTTATACATAAAATGTAAGAATTAAACAACAGAAATCATAAGGAATAAAAATAGAACTGCATTCGACTTATGGAAGTCAAAAGCAAAGTTGAACCTATTGTGAAGATTTTGGTACTTATGAATTTTGTAGTTTTCCTCTTTGATTTTTACGAGTTGCGGGACTCTTACGGTTACGTCCATTGTGAATTGGCCAAAGTCGGCTTGAATTTCAGATTATTCGAAAACGGCGCATCATACGAAAAAAAATAAAGAATACTTTTAGTTTCCAAAATGGTCAAAAATTCGTTGAATGGCATTCATATTATTTTTAAAAGTTGGATTCTTTGAATTTCTGGTATTTTTATGAAATGTTATGGTCATATTGAAGAAACTGGAGGATGTGGATGAAATTTTGTAATCCAGGAACATTCATCGTATCAATAAAAACTATATTCCAAAAATCATCTCATTCGATGAGATCGTTCGCGAGATATAATCGAAAATTATGTCATCCTGACATAATACATGTCACAAGTTTTTCACTTTATTCCCGATATTTTATTAGATTTCTAGTTCGAAATGAACAATTATGGATCTATGGGAGATGATTCCCCAATAAAGGGGCCTGTAGCGTTCTTCGTTTATCTGAGGATCTGAAAATCATCGCTTGGAGGACTGAACCTGGTCGAAAGACCCTCTCGGTCATGAGCAAATGTAGGTGATATTATTTACTGCTTCCTTCTGGTTTTCTGTCCCTCTTTCTGTTTCAGATATTATGTCAAGATATTTTGTCGAAATGAATTCAAGATGACGAAAAAATTATTTTCAAATGAAAAAGATGCCATCCATCTTCTATAAACAAATTACTACACTTATGCGGGGAGACAGAATTTTTCCTGAGGTTTTTATCTGTGCTCTTGTATCATACGCAAATATGTATGGTACCCCGTTTACATTTCCTCTGCTAACACTGTGATATATCTTAGAATTGTAATGCTCGTTCTCAAAAGAATATATATATATATATATATATCGAAAATTAAATTTTTTCATGAATTTTCAACAGTCTGTATCTTACGAACCAAGCCGAATCGGAAAAAAAGGTAAGAAAAAAAAGTCTTTCTTTTGGCTTCAGGAATCTTCTGTTAAAATATTCTGCAAGGTCAAAGACTCACCCTGTATAGAGAAAATTCTCTTAAATCAATTTGTAACCGCATTAATTCAAGAGAATGGTACTTTTGAATAGTTCCAACTAAATATTAGTTTGATTCTCCGATGAAATACTCTTGACCCATGTGAACGATGGTCCTCTTGATTCAAGCGGAATCACGTTTGATCCAAATGAGAAAACTAAAAAAAATTACTGGATATGTTTGTTAAATATGATTCATATTATCATTCTGAAATAATCTTTGATACAAATGAAAGATTTCTCGATATTATGTATTCAACAAGATTTCAATATTTTTTAAAAAGAGAATATAATAATATGTTTGCTGCAATTGCGGCTCTCAAATACAAAAATTCAATATATCTCAAAAAGCTCTTCATACTCATTCTTGAAGATATTAATCATAAATAAGGTATATATATATATATATTCTTTTGAGAACGAGCATTACAATTCTAAGATATATCACAGTGTTAGCAGAGGAAATGTAAACGGGGTACCATACATATTTGCGTATGATACAAGAGCACAGATAAAAACCTCAGGAAAAATTCTGTCTCCCCGCATAAGTGTAATAATTTGTTTATAGAAGATGGATGGCATCTTTTTCATTTGAAAATAATTTTTTCGTCATCTTGAATTCATTTCGACAAAATATCTTGACATAATATCTGAAACAGAAAGAGGGACAGAAAACCAGAAGGAAGCAGTAAATAATATTACCTACATTTGCTCATGACCGAGAGGGTCTTTCGACCAGGTTCAGTCCTCCAAGCGATGATTTTCAGATCCTCAGATAAACGAAGAACGCTACAGGCCCCTTTATTGGGGAATCATCTCCCATAGATCCATAATTGTTCATTTCGAACTAGAAATCTAATAAAATATCGGGAATAAAGTGAAAAACTTGCGAATGGAGGATCACCTTCTAACAAGAAAGGTTTTTGGGAACAGGGTTTCGAAGATCATGTGACAATGTTTGTGCATAACACACATACATATAGGCAGGCACCCACATATACAAACATTTTTCAATTCAAAGTTTGTTCACGATTAACCAAGCTTATTCTTGAAACCAACCTTTTCTTCTCGACTATCGAAACTCTGTTCCCGAAAAACTTCCTCGATCTTGATGAGTAGTTCTCCATTTATACATAATTCATAATGCACCATCAAAAACACAAACGCAATTGTTCACTGTTCACTATGGCGGCCATGGCGTTGTTTCCTATCTAAATATCCCAATGAACTCTATATTATATACCTGGAAGGGACCCGTTTTGAGCGACAAGTGAAGCCAATTCGTTGCTTATGCAACCCGCGAAGTGGACGGGTATCTATCTCTTTCTTTCTCATTGCAGTAAAGGGAACTCTGTCGCATTTATTCTAAATATTTTTAATTTTTCGTTTCAAATTAGAAGAACCTGGATTTTTTTCTGACTAATTCGTGAATAAGGCAGGATTGAAGAAGATCGCACATGTTCAAGTGAAATTTCAACTTAGTGAGCGGTTTTTCTGGGGAACAGCGCGTTATCATCCTCCGTAAATTTGAGTTTTTTTGCCGAAAATGGTTCCAAGAGACCAGGTTGGACTCATGATGCAGAGTTCAATGTCAAATTGAATTCTATTCAGCCGCCCGTTGCCACGATAACTTACTACCGAGAAAAGCTATAGCGACTTAAAAAATTCAAAATAAGTTCGTTAATGGGCAAAATTTACCTTACAATTTCGAAGTTATATCCATTTCAAATATATTATTTTATTTCCTCTATATCCCAAGAAGTACTGATGCGATCAGATGAAACTTGCTAACTGATTGCATGAAGAATCGTTAAAAAAATATTTTTTTCGGAAACTATCAATGAGATTTCAATGAAACTTGGCGCAGACCTTGAAGTCGAATCTGAACACCAATATTCGAAATTTCAGCTCGATTCGACACACATTTCCAAAAATATCGGAAAAAAGTATGTCAAATTTCGCATTGGCAATGAATTTTAACCAGCGCTTAAATTTTCCTGACTTCAAGTCAGTGCTTTTCGAGAAGTATTTTCCTATGTTCCTATTATTTAAATTTATTGTAATAATGATAAAACTATCGTCAATCGTCAATGCACAGCTAACACCAACATAATTCTTCACTTTTTGAATCATACGCGGTGAAGGCAGAGAAAGTATTGGCATATCAGAGAAAAATAGATATTCATTTTCAAAAATATTGCACTTTCTAAACGATGTAATACCCAAACTACCTGAATTTCCAAGTAAAACCAAATTTGCGCCGTTCAACACCATTTACTTGAATGGGTGTGACAGGGAGAGGTTACCGTAATTAGCGCTATCTTTGTTTCGTTGCCCCTTGTTACGCTTTAAGCTTAGTTGGAGAAGGGTCGGGTCCTTTCCAGGTAGTAATATAGAGTTCTATGAAATATCCATATGTTCTGCCGTCTGCGATTCTACATTCCACGCATCTTCAGCAGTAATACCGCTTATTGGTCGAGGGGGTCACGTGTACGTGCCTTCATCATCAGAACACATGTAATAAGAAATTATATTTTTGATCCGAGAAAACTCTGATTAGCTAAAATTGTTTTCTTAATTGAAGAGTATGTATGTCTCGGTTCAACTGAATTCAATTCAAGAGAATTCATGTGAACAGGCAAACAACGAAATGAGTTGAAAATAAAAGTATATTGGTCAATATTCAATTATTATTCTTGGGGGAAGATTATTTAATTCGAGAATATGTTTATATTTGATTTAAGAGATCCTTTTTCTCTGTATACGTAATGATTTTGGTTCAATTATTCAAACTTCAGCAACTTATTTTGAGTCAGATGATACCTTTTGTTTGATGAACCAAATATTGTTGATCTATATTGGAAACCATATCTCGGTCACGGAACAATTTTAAAAGAAAATCATTCTTTCGTTCCTTTATCGGACATTTTTCAGGCCGAAATAAACCAAAAATTTATATGAACTTAAAATTTAAGCTGAATAAAAAACAATATCAGGTGGGCAAAAATGAAACTCGTAGGGAACAATTTAAAACACATAAATTTTAAAGATTCAATGAAGCAGAATTCAAATGAAAAATCTAGAAAAGCACTGCCGTGAAGGCAGCAGCTTTTGCGCGCATGTTCAATGTAGATGACCGCTTCGGCAACGAAATTGAACATGCACGCAAAAGCTGCCGCCTTCACGGCAGTGCTTTTCTAGATTTTTTTTCGATAAATTACTGGATTTCTATTCGATATAATCTGTATTTTTGTAAATATTGGAAAAATGAAATTTTGAATGGGTATATCTACAGAATCATTGGGCGGATTTTACCCATTCAAGAATTCGGCCTTCGTAATTAAGGTCCAAACCTTCTCTACAAATATCGAGTTTCTAAGTTGTTTCTTTCGGAAGTTACTTTGTTTACGTAGTCGGCCGTTAGGCCGACCGTAAACACAATAACTTCCTGAAGAAACGACTTCTCAGGTCGAATTTGTGGATCAGATCGAATTTAAATCCAGTACTTCATCAAAAAATTACAGTTCGAAGGTTCATACAGAATTTAATGAGGATGATATGATAAGAAAATCACACAATTTTTTTTTCAAATTGTTCTAATGATACGATCATCACGAAATTTTGCATACAGTTGTCTTTTAGCATCTTCTAGCTGCGAAGTTTAATCAGGATTGAATCAGTATTTCTCGAGTTATGCCGAAAAATGCAACGATGTCGAGAAAAAAACCTCGAAATTTGACATATTTTTTCCCGATATCTCCAAAACTTATAATCGTATCGAACTGAAATTTTGTACACTGCTGTAAAATATCAAGTTCAAAGTCCGAGTGAAATTTTTTTTTGGATATGATAAACGGTTTCCGAAAAAAAAAATTTTGGCAAAAAATATTGAAAAACTTTTTTGTTTAATTTGATGACAGTAAGATCCAGATAAAATTTGGCTCAAAGTTGCGCGTCGCTATACTCCACCTAATTGCCAAGTTTGGATTCAATCGCTCAAGTAGTTTCTGAAATAAATAACTTCAAAATTACAAGTGGAAACTATTCCACCGATTTGGCCCATTAACGAACATAACCGCGGCATTCCAATACGCAACCTACCCTGAAAGTTTCGAGTTGCTAGCTCACTCCGTTCGACAGTTATCGTGTCCACGGCCGGCGGGACAGAATCGATTTTGACACCGGATTCGTCATAAGTGAGTCCAATCTAGTCGTTTGAGACCATTTTCGGCTCAATCATCAAAAATTACAGATATTTGGACAAAACGATAGCAAGCTGTTCCCCTAGAACATGCGCGCAAAAATTGATTTTTACGAGATTTCTCCTTACCGAACTTATAACTTTTTACATAGCTTTATTTGTGATTTCATTGATATTTTCAGTATATTCAGCCTGAAGATTGTCCAATAAGGGCCGGAACGTTGTCGGAGAAATATTTTTCTATGAAATTGTTCTTTAAACGAGATCAGGATTCCTGTATATCCTTTACTTGCTAGAACTATTCTGCAGAAAATACATAATAATTGTCTTAAAAATACAAAATAATGAATTTCTCCGAAACTCACATCGTGAATACCTCTTCCAAATCCGAAAATTGTCGATAACACTGTGTTTACGGTCGTCCTAAAAGCTGATCGAAAACATTCGGCCGATTTGGCCCATTACGAACTCAGCTTGAAAGATGTTTTAAATCATCGATTATTTCTAAACTAAAGTAAGCTTTAGAATAGTTTATAAATTTTTTGTAAGTAGACCTGAGTCAGGTTGGCATTATTGAAATATTTTTAAGGACAAAACAATCTGTCAAAATGTTGCCAATTCTTGTATATTTGTATCAAGAACTTAGTGGTTTCTTTCAGTCAAGAAATTACTACCACCTTCATGTTGAACGGGCAACGCCTCGTAATTATGGGTGCGTTTTTATTTTCATCGAACTGATTAATCAGTGTATCTGCCTCTCTCTCTTATTTTGTTCGCCACCAAAGAAGAGAAAGAAAGAGGTTAATCGATTAATCATTTCGATGAAAATCAAAACGCACCCTATCTCACAGGAAACTGACTCCAACTTTACTTTTGTCTATCATACAGAGTGAAATGTGTCAAATTTCCATGGCTCATGAACTAACTTTCGAAAAATGAAAGATGTATACGCCAGAATACGCCGATAAGCGAATAATTTATGGATCAGGATGTCAACATCGAAACAATCTCGACGCTTTAGACATACGTCGACCACACGCTCTGGTTTCACTGGCCCAGTGGGTGACCGGACTATTCCGGGCCCTGCCAAACGGTTTTATGGTTATTAAATTGACCCCTCGAGGTCGGAGGTGAGATGCAGTCCGAAGAATGGAAAGTCACTTTCACCCATAATGGGACCGTTTAACTGGTTACAGTTTCGACAGACGAATGCATTTGGAATAATGTATGCGAAAAAGCACTGAGCGAGAGGTTTCTTCGAGTTCCTTTGCCATTTTTGGGAAGGTAGTGGAAATGTGTCTGAGATGGCATATTTTGTGAAAAGAAGAGTTTAAATGTAGATTAATAATAAATAGGTTATATCACAATTTCTGTCAAAATGTAATTTTCGTATTTTGGACCGAAAATGGTATCAAACGACTGGGTTGGAATCACTGATGACGAATTCGGTGTCAAAATCGATTCTGTCTGGCCAGCCATATATACACTTTCAGGGTGGGTTGCATATAGAAATGAGGTTATTTCCGTGATAATTCGGGAACAACAGAAACGATTCGATCGAAACTTAGCAATTGGTTGGAGTGAAACGACGCACCACTTTTCGCGGAATTTCGTTGAGATCAAACTGTTAGTAAATTGAAAAAAAATTTCTCAAAATTTTTTTCGAAAAAGTTTTTTTTTCAGAAACTGTTCATCATATTCGTGAAAAATTCAGCTCAGACTTCGAGCCTTATATTTCGCATATGTGTACCAAATTTCAATTCGATATGGTTATTATTTTCGGAGATATTGAGAAAAATATGTAAAATTTCGTAGTTTTTTTATATCGTTGTTTTTTTCGGAATAACTCAAAAAATGCTTATTCAATCCTAATGAAACTTGGTGTTCAGTTCGAAAATGCTGATGAATAACTTTGTGCAAAATTTCGTGCTGGTCGTGTAATTGGAACGATTTGAAAAAAATTTCAAATATTTAATATTCTGTGATCTTCTGATCATATTATCCTCATTTAATTCTGTGTGAACCTTCGAACCGTCATTTTTCGATAAATTACCGGATTTCAATTTGATCTAGTCTGTATTTTTGGAAATATTGGGAAAGTAAAATTTGGTATAGGTATATCTACGGAATCATTTGGCGGATTTTACCCGTTCACGAATTTGACCTTCGCAATTTATTCCCAAACCTAATGTAAAAATATCTAGTTTCTAAGTCGTTTCTTTCGGAAGTTATTGTGTTTACGGTCGGCCTAACCGCCGATGGTAGGTTTGGGGTCAAATTTCGAAGGTCGAATTCGTGAATGGGTAAAATTCGCCCAATGATTCCGTAGATATACCCATTCGAAATTTCATTTTCCCAATATTTCCGAAAATATAGATTGAATCGATTTGAAATCCAGTAATCTATCGGAGAAAAACCGAAGCCAAATTTTCCAAATCTTATTTTCGTGAACCATCCTCTATGATTTTCATTCGCGTTGAAGGATCGAGTGATACCTAATTCACAAAGGAAGTTGAGTCATAGGTTCGAACCTCGAATATCGATGCGAACCCATACAATGGATTTTATGGGTTAATTTATTACTTTCTAGGGCGAAATGGGTTTAAGATCCGATATGCTACGTTCGAATCGTGTGTTACAGCCATTAAAAGGCCGTAAAATGGATGAAGGCTACCCCAAAGTTTTATATTATACATCATTATTCATGTGAAGTACCTAATTTAAATTATGAAGAACAAAAATAAACAAGATGAGGAAACTCATAAAATCCAACCAGTTGTTGATACCAACTGTCTCTCGAAAATCGAAAATCTTATTTCGGAATTTTATTCTCATTAAAAGTCCGGTGACTCTGATTGAATTAACCATAAAAGCGTTTTTAATTATTTTTAAATTCCCTTGATTACCTCGTAGGTGTACAGAGGGCGTTGCAGTCGACGTTATTTTTTCTTGGGGATACTTTTTATAGTTCCTTGAATTTCCGGAATATCTTTGATGAGCTGGTTGAAGAAGAATCTGGTAGAAATTGTTCTGCCGAAACAGATGAAATATGTCACAAAATATATCTCTTGAGGTTCCACATTCTTTTTACGCGCTTGTTCTGGGGAACAGCGTGCTATCGCTTTGTCCAAATGTCTGTAATTTTCGATGGTTGAGCCGAAAATGGTCTTAAACGACTAGGTTGGACTCACTGATGACGAATCCGGTGTCAAAATCGATTCGATTCGGCCGTCCGTATACACGATTCCAGTCGTACGGAGAATCCTATCGACCTGAAACTTCAAGGGGGGGTTGCATTTCAAAATACGACGATCAAGTTCGTTAATGGGCAAAATCGGCCAAACGGTTTCGGAGTTAGAGCCTTTTGAAGTTTTGACGTTATTTTGGTAATCATTCGAAAACTGCTGAAACGATTGGATCGAAACTTGGCAGTTAGTTGGAGTACGGCAACGCGCAACTTTTCGCGGAATTTTGTAGGGATCAAACAATCAGTAAATTCAAAAAAAAATTTTTTTCAAAATATTTCTCGGAAAATTTTTTTTTCGCGAACTGTTCAACATATTCGAGACAAAATTTAGCGTGAACTCTGAGCTCCATATTCCACATAATTGTGCGAAATTTCAATACCATACGGTTATTAGTTCTGGAGATATTGGAAAAAAATATATGAAACTTCGTGGTTTTCTTCCCGATATTGGTGTTTTTTCGGTATAACTCAAAAAATACTGATTCAATCACGATGAAACTTCGCAGCTAGTTCGGACATGTTGAAGGACAACATTGTGCGAAATTTCGTGATGATCCTGTCATCAGAACAATTTTTAAAAAATTTCAAATTTTTCTTTCAAATACAAACTCAATATTCTGTGATCTTCCCATCATATTATCCTCATTTCTGTATGATCCTTCAAACTGGATTCCAATTCGATCTAATCTGTATTTTTGGAAATATTGGAAAAATAAAATTTTAAATTGGTATATCTACGGAATCATTGGGTGGAGGTTACCCATTCACGAAAATTCGGCCTTCGTTATTAAGGTCCAAACCTTCTCTACAAATATCGAGTTTCTAAGTTGTTTCTTTCGAAAGCAAACACTTCGGAAGAAACGACTCAGAAACTCGATATTTGTAGAGTAGGTTTGGGGCTAAATAACGAAGGTCGAATTTGTGAATAGAGAGATATTGCAACTTTTGAATAGCGCAAGCGTTATGTTATTACGGTGCGCTAAATATAACGTTTTAGTGGATAACGTGGATTTAACGGTCGTTCCAGAAGCAGACGTATTGCTACACGTTTTTGTTACCGTTACGTTAGTTATCAGTTTGTTTGGTTAGGTTATGTGAGACGTCAGATTTTTGTGTTACAAACTCACGTTCAAATTCCTAAAGCTTAATAATTTACATTTCTGCATTAGTTATTCGATTTTGGACAAAATGGAATCGAAAGCGGTAATTTCCTATTGCAGGAGAAGTGGAAGTAGTGATATTGCACAATATAATTGGCATGGTTCAAACTATTTCTAATTTCCAACCCCTCATGTTGCTTCCAAAAGTATTTCTTAATTCATGAAAAAGTGACAAATACCTATATATGAAAAAAAAAATTGCTGTGGTAGCTATAATAAATATTAATGTCTAATATCAGTGGTGTGTAAGAGTTATTATAAAATTGATTTAAAAAACCTGAGGAAGTTGTGTAATTAATTCCGAAAAACATATTAACAAACAGCTTTTCTATGACAGTGATCGGAGCCGGAAAGGCCCGGAGCTTAACGAATCCTTCCGATATAGAATATCGCTACGTAAATTGCGGCTCGCAATTTTCCGTGAATAACGGAAGACGCTAACGCTATTAACGTCGCGTTATTTTGAAACTGAATCTGCGCATGCTTAGATGTCAAAAATAACGTTTGCGCTAATAACGTCACACAAATTTGACACTGCAATATCTCTCTATTGTGTGCAAGTGTGTGACAGCATACGTTATGATTTTGTATCGACATAGAATGAGAAAAACATGAAAATATGATAATTCGTGTTACATGCAAGAGACCTATTGGAGTCGTCGCTGCGCTCCTTCCCACTTTTGTTTTCGATCGGTAAAATGTTACCTTTCTCGATACTCAATATACTATATATTGGAATGCACTCAATTCTTTTGTGAGAACACGCAATGTTGACTATTTTTCCATATCTCACTCCATTCCAATTCATTTTCCCGAAAGCTCTAGAATCTAAGAAGTGGTCAACAGTGCGCATCTTCACTATTTTCGCGCGCATGCTCTAGGGAAACGGCATGCTATCGTTCTGTCCAAATTTCTGTCATTTTCGATGATTGAGCCGAAAATGGTCTCAAACGACTAGTTTGGACTGCTGATGAAGAAACCGGTGTCAAAATCGATTCTGTCCGGCCGACGACACGATTACTGTCGAACGGAGACAGCTAGCGATTTGAAACTTGTGGGGTAGTTCGAGCATCGGAATGCCGCGGTTGAGTTCGTTAATGGGCCAAATCGGCCGCATAGTTTCGGAGTAATAGTCCTACTGAAGCGATTAGATTGGAACTTGGCAGTCACTTGAAGCATAACGACGCGCAACTTTGAGCAAAATTTCGTTGAAATCTTATGGTCACTGAATTTAAAAAAAAAAAATTCCAAAATTTTTTCCGAAAAAATTTTTTTTTTCTGAAACCATTATACATATTCAAGAACAATCCCAGTCATACCTTGAGCTCTATATTTCCCAGCAGTGTACCCAATTTCAGTTCGATACTGCCATTAGTTTTGGAGATATTGGAAAAAAATATGTAGAATTTCGTGGGTTTCTTCTCGATATCGTTGTTTTTTTCGGTATAACTCGAAAAATATTTATTCAATCGTGATGAAACTTTGCAGCTAGTTCAGAGATGCTGAAGGAAAATATTGTTCGAAATTTCGTGATGATCGTGTCATAATAGCAATTCGAAAAAAAAGTTTCAATTTTTTTTTCAAATATTCAATATTCTGTGATCTTCCCATCATATTATCGTCATTTAATTGTAACGGGTTTTTCAACAAGAACTTTGTTTTTTAAAACAAAATAAAACAAAGAATTTAGTGGAAAATTAATATAATTTTTATTGTATTACAAAGAGAAAAGTTCGGCAATTATGAATGAAAAATGATAGCTGACAAATGTCCACCACGACCACGCTGACAGACATTGATTCTTTCATCAAAATTTTTAATCACTTTTTGGCAAGATGCCAAATTTCGTTAATGACATCACGGATTTTGAGTTTTAAGGCTGCAATCGATTCGATTGGCTCCGTATAAACTCTGTCTTTAACATAGCCCCACAAAAAATAATCCAGTGGTGTTAAATCACACGATCTGGCCGGCCACTTAACAGCTGAATTTCGCGAAATTATGCAATCGGGAAATTTGGTTTGCAATAAATTGATCGTTTCATTGGCTGTGTGACATGTGGCACCGTCTTGTTGAAACCACATTTCAGTGACATCCATGTCATCAATAATAGGCCAAAATTCAGTCGTTAACATCTCGCGATAGCGTGATCCATTGACTGTTACCGCATTTCCAGCCTCATCTTCGAAAAAAAACAGCCCAATCACACCTCCAGACCACATAGCACACCACACAGTGACACGTTGAGCATGCAAAGGCTTCTCAATAATTGCTTTAGGATTTTCAGAAGCCCAAATGCGGCAATTTTGCTTGTTGACGTACCCTGACAAATTAAATGTGCTTCATCTGAAAAAATGATTTTTTGAGAAAAACCAGCAGGTTGTTCCTGAATGAACTGAGCGAATCTACGGAGATTTGAATGGTCGGTCAGCTTCAATTCCTGCACCAGTTGAATCTTGTAAGGCTTCAAAGCCAAATCCTTTCGCAAAATTCGCCATGTTGTGCTTTTGGATAACCCCAATTGTTGAGAACGTCGTGAAATTGATAACTTTTGATCTTCTTCAACACTGTGGCTAACGACAGCGATGTTTTCTGTTGAACGACCCGGTCGAACACGTGTTGGTGTTGGCACATTTTGTACCGAGCCTGTAGACTCAAATTTCGCGACCAAATTCTTGATAGCGGTCTCAGAAGGACGTTTATGTTGTCCGAAAATATCACGAATTTTACGAAATGTAACTTTAACAGAACGACCATTTTCATAGTGGATTTGAATTATTTTAATGCGATTTTCGAGCGAAATTGAATTCATTGTAACAATTGCCAAAGCATATACTGCGAATACGTCAAAAAACTAAATGTCAAAACTGTCATGTGGTGCCGGTGTTACCACATTGAAAAACAAAGTTCTTGTTGAAAAACCCTGTATATGAACCTTCGAACTGTCCTTTTTCGATACGGTCCGGCCGTTAGGCCGACCATAAACACAATAACTTCCAGAAGAAACGACTTAGAAACTCGATATTTGTAGAGTAGGTTTGAACCTTAATCACGAAGGCTGCATTAGTGAATAGGTAAAATCCGCCCAATGATTCCGTAGATATACCCATTCAAAATTTTATTTTTCCAATATTTCCAAAAATACAGATTAGATCGAATTGAAATTCAGTAATTTATCGGGAAAAAATCTAGAAAAGCACTGCCGTGAAGGCAGCAGCTTGTTGGAATGTTCAAATTCGTTGCCAAAGCGGTCATCTACATTGAACATGTGCGCAAAAGCTGCTGCCTTCACGGCAGTGCTTTTCTAGATTTTTTTCAACTATTTACACCCAAAAAATTCTTCGAAAAAAACGAACTCTGGTCTCCAGAAGTAGCCCCGTTATATTTGAGGTACTGTTTTCTATTAAGGGTTTTTTATGACCTTCTATGACTCTTTTAACGTTACAAAAACGCCGTGATGCATCGCAGAACGTCTGTTAGAAAATCGCACATCGTGGCCGTTGCACGGTATGCAATTTAAACGTGATAGGTCCCCTTTATTCCCCCTGTGTAGATGTCAAGTTCATGGCTACGAACTCTCTCGGCGTGACCTGTGGCCTGTGGGAGCGGGAATGCTTGTTTAGCATGTGCAATTATTAACGCTTTTATTTTCAATCGAACCCATCTAGAGGTATGCTAGAGATGTACTCAGAGAACTCGGCAGGAAAAATCTGGTGATTTCGAAGAAACGGAAATTTCGATGAAAAATGCTGTATACGATCAAGGATTCTTCCAAATTTTCCACATGTGGAGAAGCATGCATTTGCTTTATCTTGAAGACTGATGGATTTATTATGTAAAGGGTTTTCCAATATTTCGGTAGATGTCACTTTTGAAGCTGTCATTTTTTGACATTTGACAAGTAGAAACTACGCCATTAATAAAAATGGAACGATACACGCTTCAACAACGCATTGAAATTATTTAAACTCACTATAAATATGGTGAAAATTTGGCAGAGACGGTTCGTAAAACTCGAACATTTTTGGGTCGTCGTGAAGCACCTTGTCGGACCGCAATAAAGAAATTGGTGGAAAAATTCGAGCTGTTGGGACAAGTTAGTGATGTGAAGAATAAAACCCGTGCACGTCGCTCAAGAACAGCCGAGAATATTGAAGAAAACCGAGGTTTGCCCATTCCTTGTCGTTCTTTGGAATTAGGCATTCCACAAACGTCACTACACCGTATTTTGCATAAAGATTTGGGTCTTATGGCTTATAAAGTTCAGTTAACACGAGAACTTAAGCCAGCCGTTCATCAACAACGCCGTGTCTTTGCTGATTGGGTCGTTGAAATGCATGAAAATGATCCGGAATTCCATCGAAAAATGATCTTGAGTGATGAGGCCCATTTCCACCTCGGTGGCTTCGTCAACAAGCAAAATTGTCGCATCTGGAGCTCGGACACCCGAGAGTTATTGTTGAAAAGCCTATCTATCCTCAACGTGAGACTGTTTGGTGCGGTTTATGGTCCGGCGGAGTCATTAGACCTTACTTTTTCGAAAATGTGGCTGGAGCAACAGTTACGGTGAATGGATTGCGCTTTCGAGAGATGATTAATGATTTTTATGGCCGGAATTGGACGGTATTGATCTGGGAAACGTTAACTTTCAACAAAACGGCGCTACGTGCCACACAAGCTACGAAACCATTGATCTTTTGCGGGAATAGTTTCCGGACCGTGTTATCTCTCGAAGAGGTGATCACAATTGGCCACCGAGATCTTGTGATTTAACATCTTGAGACTTCTTCCTTTGGGGCCACGTGAAAGAGAAGGTCTACGCCAATAGCCCAGCGTCGATTCAAGAGCTCAAAGATGGAATTCGTGAGGCTATCGAGGACATAGGGCAGCCACTTTGCGATTTGGTTATGGAAAATTTCATTAAAAGGATATGGTCCTGTAAGCGTGGTCGTGGTGGTCATTTGCCTGATGTTATTTTCCACTATTAACGGCAAAGCTTGCAACGTAGCGTTGCAATCTCTCTCACCGTAGCGGTGGCCAGTTTAAGAACCTTAGGTAGAGGGATAGGAGCTAGGTTTCAAGTGTTTGCTTGTATATTTGATTGATTAAAATTCGATATCACCATTTGTTCAAAGATTTTTTTCAGTTAACAGAAGTGATTCTGTGTATACATATTTCATTTTCACGAAAGAGTTATGTATCATCTGTTCTAAATCAGAATTAAAATGCTACAATTACTGTTAGAAGTATTTTAGTACCAACTCATTTTAATTCTGAATGGCAAGATTCATTTCAAATTATTTGGAGTATCTTGAAGGCACAGAAGGACAGAAGCTAGAAGTGTCCAGGAAGATGCAAGTGATATTTTGTTGCATGTTATTTGCAAAAATAATGAACTTTATACCTTTTTACCTACCCTATTATTATTGATTATTGATGAAATTTCCACTCAAATCTACTGCTCAAAAGGTTGAAAAACAGATAGTATTGTAATAATAGACAAATACTCATAACTAAGAAGGAGAAGGGCTAAATTTACACGATATATTGTGAATAAAATGAATACATTCACATAAAACTAATGCTACTTGCACTATAAGCCTTATTTATTATGGATTGACAAATAAATTCTTTCAACACTCATATAATTGGTCTCGAAAAAGCTGTAATAAATAAGCCCTGTACAACTTTGATTCCATCGGCAGAAGAATTTTTAGCGAAGAGTATTCATCACCAGATATTTCCTTGTTGAGACTCTGTTTTTTCAATAGTCAGTTCTATCACTGAAACATTTACGTTGTTCCTCAATGATCAGTTTAACAGGCAGATTTCTGGAAGACATAGCATTCCTCTCAAGTAACTTTCTCTGCTTGGATTAGGGGCCTGGAAAACAATTGTCTTCATGAATGTGATCTGATATTTCATGAGCAGTTCGTGCTTACCTCTATAAAAATGATCATCATTTGTAAAATGCAAGTAACAGACTCTCATAAATCTTGTTTGCTGGTTTATCAATTTTGAGTTACAAGTTGCCAAGGTTTTCATCGATTCTTCAACACTTTCAGGCCCGACTTGTTAGAAGAAGTTTCTTTCACCCAATCTCGAAATTTTCACCGGACTGTGGAAATCTATGGGAAGGGACATTTGAGTTTGCGTTTTCTTAGTGGAAACACTAGTGAAATCACACAAACGCCAAGAAGAATGCATAAACTTTCTCAATTTCTTGACATTTCTTTTAACTTGTCAATGATAATGTTTGTACCTCGGGTTACTCGGATAGCCCGAGGGAGTAGCGCTTATCTTCAATCACCAATAGGGTTTGTTGGAGAAGATCTTCAGAATCCATTTCTGTATTATTTCAAGCTTGCGTTAATGAGTTTCAACATAACAGCAAAACATACGTTAAATAAGGTTGCACCTCTGAATAAAGAACATAAGGAAGGAGCATAATGCCTCACAAAGTGGGTCCAGGATGGATGTTGCATATGGCCGTCTTTCCTTTAATTTTGGAGAGAGAACGTCTTGTTCCGAGACTTCTTTGTCTGAAGAAACTAACTAACATGAGTCATACTTGGAGGTTCAATATGGGCGCCTTTGTCCCACTGATATAAGAAGTAGAAAAGCGTTATTCTTCTTCCTGTTGTTCTTTATTCAAAGGGTTGCACCAATACCAAGTACAATGTTCTCAACATCACAAAATTTTTTGAGATTTTTCAATTTCTTTATCAGGGTTCTCAATTTGTAGCGCCCTTTATTAATTTGTTGCTTCCATCTAAGATTTACGAATACAACACTCAGGTATTTTACTGTAAAAGTTGAGTGTATCGATTAAAGTTTATAAACCACCAATGATGTAAAAAAATATTACAGCAAGTTTTCAACATGCGATTTCAGCTGAATGAAATGAGATCAACAGTATTACAAGTAAAACATAATACTCACAGGCTGTAACACAAAAATGTCAATCAATGCCAACGATATAATTTTCTACGCCCAACTCTACCTCTCTATATACTTCGCAAAAAAAAACAAAAATCGTCCATACAAAAGAACTATCAGCAGTCATGGGTGTGAGTACGTTGAAGTGAACTCATTTTTCCTCGTTGGAACTATTTCCGCGTATAGAAAAATTAAATCGATTTAATCGGCGTGCTATAATTCACGCTCTGTCGAAGTTATCGAATAAAATGTCATTTTTACCGAAGAAAAAGTGAGATAGAAACCTTCGCACCAATGCCGTACATTCTGCAGCAGAAGTTGCGGTCAATCTATGAGAGTGATCGATCACTGGTGTTGCGAGATCTCGACATACGTTCCATTTAATCAATTTTTCATTTGATTCGAAATAAATATCACCCTGAAGAGGCGAGTCTTTTGTGAGAGGAGAATGTGTCACACGTTGATGTCTAATAGACGACTTCGGCCCAAGTTGCCAACCCACAATTTTCTTCACAAATTTACTATCACTGGGGAACAGGAATTTCAGGACAAATTTGACATGATAAGGTTCGCTTTATTTATAAATATCCGTAAAAGATGCCTCGGTTCCTCAAACAAAATAATTCCTTCCAAATATAGGTTTTTATCAGGCTGAAATTTAAGTTGGGATTCCTGATTTCATGCTAATAGTGTCAAGTTTATAAAGGATATGTTACGCAAATTAACTTTGTTATTTCGGTTGCCAGTTTTCCGTTCTGTAAAGATGAAATATTCGGTTGGTTCCTGAAAAAAAAGGTTGCTTACGGAATTTGATTGATGAAAAAGCAATCTTCCTATCACCAGAACATAGATATATTAAGTTTATGCACCAGAAAGATAATCAATGTTTTATGGTAACATATTCATAGCATAGAACAATCTTTATTTACCCTATTGATCCATAGACCATACCTAGTAATTTTTCTATTGTTGATTGTTGTCTCTTATATGTTCTATGGATCATAAAGTAAATAAAGATTGTTCTATGCTATGGATATGTTACTATAGAACATTGACAGTCGTTCTTGTGACAGAAAAAACGTTTTTTCATCATTCGAATTCCGTAATTAACATTTTTGTCAGGAATCAACCGAATATTTCATATTTACGGAATGGAAAACCGGCAACCGAAATAACCAAGTTGATTTGTGGAACATATCCTATATAAATTTGACAGTATTTACATGAAATCAGGAGTCCCAACTTAAATTTCAGCCAATCAGAGGTGATCTTAACAAAACCCTATATTTGGAAGGGATTATCTTGTTTGAGGAGCCGAGGCATCTTTTATGGATATTTATAAATAACGCAAACCTTATCATGTCGAATTTGTCCTGAAATTCCCGTTTCCTAGTGATAGTAAATTTGTGAAGAAAATTGTGGGTTGACAACTTGGGCCGAAGTCATCTATTCCAAACTGAATTCACCAATCAAAATTTTTGTTCGACACTTAAGCTACCTTTTGTGCGAGGGAGATTCGGGTATTTGGGTAATCAGAGATTCTTCCCTATTGACCGAATACGATCACGTGACCGTTGTCAGCCAATAGGGTGAATCTCTCGGCCAATAGGGTGAATCTCCGATTACCCAAATCCCCGAATCTCCCTCGCACAAAAGACCCCTTTACCGTCGGTTTCACGAAACTTTTGTGTTCCGATCAACTCGTTGATTAAGGTTCGGATTCGATGGTTGGGTTGAAAATGAACTGAAATCGAGCATATAATCAACTGTTAACTGACAATCAAGCCCTTGATCGAGCAATCAAAGTTTTGTGAAACTGGCCGTGAATCTAGATGATAGGCCACTGTAATTTTGTGATAATTTGCATATTTTAAGGATATTTATGCACAATTTTTGAGTATAACTTAAAATCCGATATTCTAGCATATTTAAGAACTTATGTAAATTAAATTTTCAGACAATATCAGTCCAAATGTAGAACATGATTAAGTCACAGTGTGGCGAAACAATTGTCGTTCACAACCAAACCATTTTGTGGAAACTGAGCTAATTTACTACTCATATGTTGTAAAATAGGGTATATAATATTCAAGTTGATTTCAGATTTTCATTCATCAGCAAGTCATCAATTAATATTTGATTATTACCATTATTAAAAGTAATTTGCACGCTTATTTTGAGTGATATAATGAGTTTCTCGTGATTTATGGAGATATTAATTAGTTATTGAATCATAATGTTAAATGCGGATAGTCTCTGCTCAAAAGGATGATTCAATTCATTAGCTATAATGGCATCATCTATTAAATCATAAATTGTAAAAATTCTGTACGATTGTCCCTGATGATACCTATCATCATTTCTATTCCAGAGAACTCGAAGAAATTAACGAACTGAACTGTAACGTTCCACCGTTACAGAGTCCTTCATCAGACAGAGAAAATTTGAGGAATTCTTTTTTTTGTATTTCAAGACTTTTGTATTTTGCAGAATGTAAAAATAATTCGACCCAATCTTCGATAGAAATGGACCATATTTGGCTGAATTAACTAAGAAGAGAAGTAGAATTAAAAACTGTCGACATCAAGTGAATCTGGTCTGCTGTAATTTCCAAAAAAGTCAATTTGACGAAAATCCTGAAATATGAAAGTATTTAAAAAAAATAGTTTTGAAAATTTTTTTTTATTGTCCGATAAAGGAGTCAGATATAATCTCTCTCTATTCCGATATTGTTTATCTGTCAACATTTTTCCTAGAAATTACCCTTGACAAAAAGTTTGATTCCAACAATCGACATTTTCTATAAAGAATAATTTTTATTTAATTCGAATGTTTTTGTTTTCACTATTGAGCATATAAACCTAGAAGAAACCTGAGAAGTGATGCAAGATCCTGCTAAAATCTCCTTTAATCCTTTGAATCTTATGATTATATCCGTCAGTTTTTCTGCAATTCTGAAACTCGAAATTCTTCAAAATTAACAGATTCAAAGGAAAATTGTTATACAGGGTGAGTCTTCAAGTTGTACATAAATTTTAACCCTAGATTCCTCTCATCGAATAAAACACCTTTTTCACGTACCATTCTTCCAGATTCGGCCACGTCCACAGTAAAAAAAACAGACAGTTGAAATTTACAAAAAATCTGTCTTTCTTATGTAGCTTTGACATGGTCCCCCCGAATGAAATGAATTTTGGTGTGAAGTTTTCTATGACTATGACTCGTATTCTACACTAATCAATATCATCTAACTTCAAACGGTTTTCTGGTTATGGAATCCCCGATTCATGAAACCTTTACTCATTATAAAAATCCTCAATCAGTTTAGAATACTTAGTTATTCTTTATTTTTTCTCCTCAAACAAACCGTTTTCGAGATATTCAACGTAAAATCTTAAAATCTGATAAAATTCGAGAAATTTCCTTATTTTTGTGGATCCGCCCCTGAGCATTTATATATTTCGCTAAAACTAAAAATTAAGTCTTTGCTATATCGTAGCCAGACCACAGACATAGTCCATGTCTATGGCCAGACGTTCCATAGAATTCTAGAGTTCAATTAATGTTTTTGGGTTAGTTGAGTGATTTCTCATAATTAATTTATAAATTTGATTGAAATTAGAATAATTATAGAATTTTCAATATATTAATGGGCAGGATTTTTTGTGTAGAATCTCATGATGGAAACAACTGGATATTGACGAATTTTAACTGGAAGATAAGTGTTTCAATGGTCAAGTGTAGTAAAATATTTTTTTTCACAATAGTACCGAAAAATGTACCAAATCATCAGAATTAAGTGAGTAAATGAGTTTTCTCAACCATATTTCTTTGAATTTCTATCAATGGATTGATTAAACTGCAATACAAATCACCGTATGTGATACCTGTGTTGAACTTGGAAACAGAGTGCAGGAGTGTATCAGCACGTTGAGAAATATTGAAATGCCCATAACTTTTTACCAGAGACGAATTTTGAAGAATGTTTAATGAAAAAAATGTTTTATTTGATGAGAGGAATCTATGATTGAAATTAATATACAACCCAAAACTCACCCTGTATATTGACTTCGACTTTTTTTCTGATATTCAATTTTCTATTTCGAGAAATGAGTTTTCATCGAATAATGTCGGGTTCAAACTTCCAGATTCTCAATAAACTGAGGTCAAGTATGATAAAGAAAGATAGTGGTTATTTTTGTACTCCTCTTCATTCTTTTCTCACTCCAATCAAACAAAGACCTAAACCTGCTAATCCAAAACTCCATCATAGTCGATTCCTACAACCATACAGAACATCCAGCGTTACCAACCCACCAATTATATCAATCCCTAAATGGAACAACAGATCATCATTTCAGCTAATCTCAAAATTAATTACCTATAATTTCGAGAACTGGCGGCTTCCTCGAAATTCAGAACACCTCTTCTACGAAATTTAAGACAATAGAAGGTGATTTTTCCACCCATTCTTAGCCTGCCACCTGACAGACGCCCGTATGGCGTTCCGTAGGTTTTCCTCTCGGAACAACTAGAGATGGGACGAACCGAAACAGATGTCTGTCTGTCCGATCCGTACGTCTTCCACCCACACTCTGGTACTTCGATAATGATAATCGGAACGAGAACTCATTGATTTCATGAATATCCTTGATGGCGTTAATAACAAACAGAGATAAAGCCGGTTAATCACGTGTTTTGCGTAGGTAAATGCTTCGTTAGGATAAAAGGCACTTTGTCATGGGTTTTATTACTTCGAGGCTACATTTCTACGTTTAAAATATGAGATAATGAGGATATTTCAAGAGTAATTATATAAGGGTTGGAAAATAACTTGAATTTCATGATTCTATGATTCGAAAAACACGTTGTTGTCTACATACAAACAGAACTGGAAGAAATACTAAATTTTGTCCTTACTATTGAGTGAAATTGAATGTAAAAAACTGAGAGCCACTAGGACAATTCATAATTTTATGTCCTCGCCAAATTCAAACATGAACATGACATGCCTTCGGAACGAAATCTGCATATTTTTAGGAATAGCTTTAACCAATTCGTACATTGGCGTTAAGATAGCAGGACTACTTCAAATAGTGTCGACTTCCGCAGCCAATCAACCCTAAAAATTGCGATTTTGCTGCCCTTATTTTTGGAAAGTAATGCAATTTTTCAAACTCGAAGTGAAGTAAGTAGAACATCATATTTTTCAGGTGAAAAAATCCATATTGTGCCATAGTTTCCTGTTGAAAAGGCGTAAAAATCAAATCTGGCCATTTATTACGGTTTCCGGAAAATGATTGATATTCTGTTAACTTGACGTCATGTTAGATGATCTTCTCCAAAACTAGTTATTTCGGAAGAAAAAAATGGTCCAGAAGTTGTCGTTTTTGCCATTTAAAAGATCTTTCCAACAAGATATCATAATTTTTCTGAATCGATCTTTTCTTTCGGAAAACTAGTCCATATTGTGCCTATTGAGCTGTTAATAAGCCATAAGAAAATAAATTTGTCGGCCTACGGTTTTTCGGGAACGATCTGTTGAAAACAATCATTTTACGTTTCAGAAAAATTTTCTCAAAAATCTTGTATTTTTGCTACAAATATACTGTCTTTTACCTTCAATTAGTCATGAAAGTACTTATCCAATCACACTTGTTTTTATGGAAATATTTATTGTTTTTCTGACTCGATATACAGCTATCGGAACAACTACTGTAAAATTAATTTTCAGGGGAAATACCATATTTTGCCTTATTTGTTTGTCGTTAGTGAGGCGTCGGAATAACGATTATTAAATTAAAAATCATTCATCTTTCTTTATTTCAGTATGTTGGGAAAATTGATAGGGAAAATAAATATTTTTTTCCTTTCAATATTTTATATTTTTCTGTATCTTCGAGTTACAAAACGAACAAAAAATTGTAACTATAGCTATTCCAATAAATTATTTGTAGCATGATTGTCCAAGAATGTATCATTTTGACATTTTGGAATATCTGTCTATAAGCAATTGATCCCACATCGTGTAGTGAGTGGTGTTAAAAATATTTTTTCGGAAATGAGCGCGGTTAAAGTAATTTTTTCATGTCTATTATCGGCAAAATATGAACCACTATTTTCCGAAAAGAGCGGCAAAAAAATACAAAATATGGACCTTAAAAATAAACTCTATGAGATTTTCTGCTCAACTTGACGTGGAGTTTGCAGAAAATTAAATATTTTCTAAAGTCCGGAAGCGGCAAAATGAATTTTCTCAGCAGAATATAGATTAGCTCGAAAAAGAGAGGCAAAACTTCAAAATGGAATGAAATAGAGAACAATCAATACGTCAACTTGACCTCAATAGGGCAGAACAACAAATATTTCTCGAAAACTAAAAGAGGCATAATAGATCTTCGAGGCAAAGTTTGGACTAGCTGGCAAAACTACTTCTGGAAGAGTTTCTCTGCTAACTTCAATATGAGCTGACAAATTATCGAATGTTTTCCAAAAATTAAGATATGCGAAATGAATATTTTTACGTCTTACTATTTCTGCCAACTTGACCTCAGGACAGCAGAACAACAAATATTATCAAAAAAAAAAATCAATATGGCACAATAAATTTTCACTGCAAAATATGATATAAGTCTGAAAAAATATTTTCGGAAGAGTTGCTCTGCAACTCCGTATTAAATTGACAGATCATCATAAAATTAGAGAGGTAAAATAAGTATTTTCACGGCTGAAAAGCGCGAAAAACAATGCGAATTACAAAATAACTTCTAGAAAATTTGCTCTGTTCACTAGACCTCAAGTAAGCAGATTATGAATTAATTTTCAAAAACCAGAAACAGCAAAATAAATGTTCACAGAACTATGTTCCAAAGAACAAGAGAGAAAGAATGCATATTTTCACAGCTATGTGAACATATAGACTTGTTAAAAAAATCTAGAAATAGTTCTTAGTTGACTTCGAGTTAGCAGAGCAACAAATATTCGTAAAGCAGAAGCGACAAAATAAATTACCACTGCAAAATACGGACTAGATTTAAAAGAAATATTCTTGAAAATTTTTCCGCTAAGTCCACGTCAAGTTGGCAGATATCGAATATTATCCAAAAATAAAAAGCGACAAAAAAATATTTTCAAGGCTAATAATTAACGACCAAAAAACCCATTTTCCAATTCCTAGGATCTATTTTGCCGAAGGAGTTATTTTACCAACTTTAAGCACATCCGGACACGCCATAAGTTCCTCGGCACATCCAACTCAAAACACGTCGTACATCTTCGAAAAAAAAAATTGCGTAGATACAAGTAATACTCGGTCACGTTTCGTGTTACCCGACAGTAAATAAGGGGAAATATTCGCACCGTTGTTGATTTTCTGCATTAATAAACTTCATGTGGGAAATCGAGTGCGAGAACACGGGGATAGTTCGTGCCGATAAAGAACATGACACTGTGGCGTGGATGATGGGCATAACGTCGCAGTGGCTTGCCGAAGGTTACAAGTCGTGAGTCCGAGGTATTTGTCGATGAAATTGAATGGAAACAACAAAAGTTTACGAAGAACGTGATGAAGAAATTCCAACATCGAATAACCATCATTTTGATTTAATAAGAATTTATACGGGTTGTTCAACCTGAAGGCAATTTCTTCGGATTGATTGGAATCTATCGATAGACGATGATATGCAAGCATCAAATTTGTTGTAGCTTAGATAACTTTGTCATATTAAGGTACCCTCGTTGTACAAAAACAACATTTTTTTGAGTAGCGCGTCGATATTCTACAAATTCTGGGAACTTCTGCGAAGATACAGCGCCCTAGCGGTTAAATTTGGAACCTGTCCAAGCTAGTAGTTTTATGTAAACAAACCGTAGAAATGTGGTGAAAAAAGAATATTTATCAGGCAGAGCTTGAACATTTGAAGAAATTATTATAATTTTGTGTAGGATTTCTTTGGAAGAAACTTTTCGTTTGGATCACGCTATAAAATCGTGCTTTAAATCGGTCTTGGTGGATAATTTCGGTGTTATTTTAGTGTATGTTGCATGGTGGATCAAAATGAACCAATATCTAAGTTTACTTGAATTTCTGGAAAAATAGGCTCCTCAATAGGTAATTTAAGGACTCTTATTAATGTGACGAACTGCTGAATGCAAACTATATTATGTGGTAAATCTAGAATCAGTTCAAATGATATGACTTGTTCTCTTTGTTAACAAACGAGTGAATCAATAAAATGAAAACAGATTTTCTGCTTTAGTTCTTTTGCATCGTTTTTCTAAAGAAAAGGAAACAGATATACATATAATTGTTTTATTTTCATATTACAGCAGCTCAAGATACACATACAAAATGAAAAATGTCACAGCTGGTTCAACCTACCTATATAGAAATGAAAAATATTAATGTATTTATATGAATGAAGCTATTATCAACTATAACAGTATATCTAGTTTTTGTCAGGTTTTCAACCATATCACTCTTTTTGAATATGGAGTTTTCAATATGAAAATGGGCGAGGATAGAATTGTGTATAAATTTATAGGGGAATGAAAATGGATTTTGTATCAATATCGAGTTGAAGACCAGTGTTTCGAGTCCGATGTAGTTAAATGTTTTCCTTGCTATAATATCGCACAAAGCACCTAATCATAAGAATGTTAGGGATTTATCACGTATGTTTTTGTATACTCCATATATTCATGCACATGTGGTGCATTCCATGTATTGAGTTTCAGTTTTAAATTAAACGCACGATAGTACAGATCTCCCGTTTATCATTACACAAGTTCCCGATATTACAAGCTTCGTTTGTTCAAATTAACAAATATCCAAAGGTAATAACAAGTGAGTATTATGTGTTTCCTCAATCATGCAGGACTGTATTAGCACATTGAGAAATATTTAAATTATTAAAACTTTTTACCTGAGGTGAATCTGAAAAAATGGCTACTCACCCTGTATAATTTCCAGAAAAACAGTGTTGCATAAGTTAAGGAAATAGATATGCTATATTTTTATAAAAATATGTTTCTTTCTTTCGAAATAGGTTCAATTTCAGGTTTTAGTTTCGAACTTGTAATGTTTTGAATAAGCCATCGTTTTATGCTTTGAAAGCGCCGATTATTTCATTACACATATATTGGCTCTTGTAATGAAACATCACTGAGCAACCATTATCACAGATAGTCCCTAGAAGAATGAAATAGGAAAAACAAAATGACAATTTTTAAGCACAATTGAAAAAAACAGAATACCAATAATTCAAAGGACGATAAACACTTGCGGAATCATTCCACAGCTATGCCGTTGATAGTGGAAAATAACATCAGACAAATGACCACCACGACCACGCTTATAGGACCATATCCTTTTAATGAAATTTTCCATAGCCAAATCGCAAAGTGGCTGCCCTATGTCCTCGATAGCCTCACGAATTCCATATTTGAGGTCTTGAATCGACGCTGGGCTATTGGCGTAGACTTTCTCTTTCACGTGGCCCCAAAGGAAGAAGTCGCAAGGTGTTAAATCACAAGATCTCGGTGGCCAATTGTGATCACCTCTTCGAGAGATAACACGGTCCGGAAACTTTTCCCGCAAAAGATCAATGGTTTCGTTGCTTGTGTGGCACGTAGCGCCGTCTTGTTGAAAGTAAACGTTGTCCAGATCAATACCATCCAATTCCGGCCACAAAAAATCATTAATCATCTCTCGATAGCGCAATAGATTCACCGTAACTGTTGCTCCAGCCTCATTTTCGAAAAAGTAAGGTCCAATGACTCCGCCGGACCATAAACCGCACCAAACAGTCACACGTTGAGGATAGAGAGGCTTTTCAACAATAACTCTCGGGTTTTTCGAGCCCCAGATGCGACAATTTTGCTTGTTGACGAAGCCACCGAAGTGGAAATGGGCCTCATCACTCAAGATGATTTTTCGAGGGAATTCCGGATCATTTTCATGCATTTCAACGACTCAAACAGCAAAGACACAACGTTGTTGATGATCGGCCGCCTTAAGTTCTTGTGTTAACTGAACTTTATAAGCCTTAAGACCCAAATCTTTATGCAAAACACGGTGTAATGACGTTTGTGGAATGCCTTATTCCAAAGAACGGCGAGGAATGAACAAACCTGGGTTTTCTTCAACACTTTCGACTACAGCAGCAATATTCTCTGCTGTTCTTGAGCGACGAGCGCAGGTTTTATTCTTCACATCACTAACTTGTCCCAACAGCTCGAATTTTTCCACCAATTTCTTTATTGCGGTCCGACAAGGTGCTTCACGACGACCCAAAAATGTTCGAGTTTTACGAACCGTCTCTGTCAAATTTTGACCATTTTTATATTGAATTTTAATAATTTCAATGCGTTGTTGAAGCGTGTATCGTTCCATTTTTTTATTAAAAGCGTAGTTTCTACTCGTCAAATGTCAAAAAATGACAGCTTCAAAAGTGACATCTACCGAAATAGCGGGCTATTTAAAATAACACCTCTTAGTGGAAAACCCTATATGAACTCCCAAAAATGTCCGGTTCCCATGATCCTGTATGTCGCAGACGAACCGGTATTCAGTTAATTGACAATTCAATTAACTAATATCGTAACTTAATCATTCATTTCATTCACAATAAAGATCAAATCGGTCAATCTATACGCAAGCAACAACAATATCATTGTCAACTGCCTACGAAAGAAATGCAACAATGGAATCATGCGAAAATTGCAATATCTTCGATTACCGAATTACTCAATCGGTCCACTCGACCATAAAGTTTGAGTCGATCGAAAAAATATTCCTATTAATCCAACAATTGAGATATTTGCCATGGCGGGGGCAAGTATTGTTATTTGCGCGGGTTACTAGATCAACTTTTTGTCGAATATGGGGCGTGGGTGCGCTTATCTCATAGTCTGTGTCAGTGTTATACACAATATATGCGAAGATTATATCGCCGACGCTTTTAATTGGACTATTGGTAACACTGACTTCGACTTTCTCTGGTTGATTCAGATAATGGGGACGTTTCTCAATCAATCAAGGTTTGATTTTATGAGGTATTTTTCGGGGTTCTAAAGGAAGGTCGTCGATTTGTAAATTTTCGAATTTTCGCCGAAAATGGTCTCGAACGACTAGGTTGGACTCACTGATTACGAGTGCCGTAGGCACGATTACGGGCGTAGGAAGAATCCTATCTACTTGAAAATTTCCCATTTCAAAGTGCGAAGGATAATGATTGTTAATGAGCGAAATCTGTCCAATGGTTTCGGAGTAATAGCTATTTAATTGAAAAATGGCAGGGACTTGGAAACATAAGCACTTGCGGTCTTTCTCAAAAATTTTTTGAAATCTTGCTGTCGGTGAATTTAAAAAAATGTTTTTTGCTGGGAAACTGTTCTCTACATTCGGAAAAATGTAGGGGCATAACTTGAGCTTCGTTCACTTCAGCAGTATACCTATTCTCAATTCGGTACGGCTATCATTTCCGGAGATAACGGGACAAATATGTGAAATCTCGTGGTTGTTTTCCCGATGTCGTTGTTTTCCCAAATAACTCAAAAAATACCGATTCAAACTTGATAACTACTTTGAAACAATTTTTTTTTCAAAATATTCAATATTCTGTGATCCTCTGATCATAATATCCTCATGAAATTCTGTATGAACCTTCGAACGGTCATTTCTCGATAAACTACTGGATTTTAATTCGATCTAATCTGCATTTTCGGAAATATTGAGAAAATAAAATTTGAATGGGTATATCTGCCGAATCATTGGGTAGATTCTACCCATTCACAAATACGGCATTCGCAATTAAACCAAACCTACTCTACAAATATCGAGTTTCTAAGTTATTTCTTTCGGAAGTTATTGTGTTCACGGTCGGACGTTAGGACGTTTTATAATTATTATATTATATTTCCAAAAATACAGATTAGATCGAATTGCAATCCAGTAATTTATCGTAAGAAACCTAGAAAAGCACTGACGTGAAGTCAGCAGCTTTCGCGCGTATATTCAAAGGATATTTATTCTAGGTCTTTTATTCGATCTTCATAATTTGACAACAATTAAAAATGCAGGACGAGTTTCTCAGTTGTACATTAATTTCAACTATAGATTCTATTCATCAAATTAAATACTTTTTTCATTTGCCATTTTTCTAGAATTCGCTCTCGTAAACAGATATACAGGCTTGAAATTTCCAAAAAAAAATACCTAGTAAGGCACTGATGTGAAGTCAGCAGCTTTTTATGCAAGTTCAATTCAGTTGCCATACGGTCATCGTTTCATTGACGTTGAGGGTCGTTCTCACGGCCGATCATAAACACAATAACTTCGAGAGAAACAACTTAGAAACTCGGTTTTGGTATTGTAGGTATGGAGCTCCATTACGAAGGCCGATTTCGTGAATGGGTAAAATCCACTGAATGATTTCGCAGATATATTCTTCAAAATTTTTTTCCAAATCTACAGATTTGATCGAATCGAAGTCCAATACTTGATTCAAAATGACAGCTTGAAGGTTCCAACAGATTTTCATCAGGAAAGTATGAACAGAAGATGACAAACTATTGAATATTGAAAAAAAAACAGAATATTTTTTTCCAATTGCAAAGTTTCATCATTATTAAATAAGTGTTTCTGGAGTTATTCTGGAAAAAAGAACGATATCAAGGAAAAAATATAAGATAAGAAATATTTTTCCCCAATATCTCCATTAATTATTATCGTATCGTACTGAATTTTGGTTCAAAATGGGCCAAATCGGTAACAGTTTCGGAGTTATTGCCACTTGAAATTTGAAGTTATTTATTTTTTATTTCAGAAACTACTTAAGCGATTGGATTCAAACTTGGCAATTAGGTAGAGTATAACGACGCGCAACTTTTAGCCAAATTTTGGCGGGATCATACTGTCAATAAATTCAAAAAAAAGTTTTTTTCAACATCTTTTCAAAAAATTTTTTTTCCTCAGAAATCGTTCATTATATGCAAAAAAAGATCCACTAGGACTTTGTGCTTTATATTTCACAGCAGTGTACCAAATTTCAGTTCGATACGATCATAATTTTTGGAGATATTGGGAAAAAATATGTCAAATATGGTGGTTTTCTTCTTGATATCGTTGTTTTTTTTCAGTATAACTCGAGAAATACTAATTTAATCCTGATAACACTTCGCAGCTAGTTTGAACATGCTGAAAGACCACTTTATGCAAAATTTCGTGATGATCGTGTGTGTCATCAGAACAATTTGAAAAAAAAACTTCTGTGATTTTCTTATCATATCATCCTCATTAAGTTCTGTATGAACCTTCGAACTGTAATTTTTCGATGAAGTACTGGATTTCAATTCTGATCTGTACTTTTGGAAATATTGGGAAAATAAAATTTTGAATGGGTATATCTGCGGAATCATTGGGTGGATTTTACCCATTTTTTACCCGTAAACACAATAACTTCCGGAAGAAACTACTCAGAAACTCGATATTTGTAAAGTAGGTTTTGGGCTTAATTACGAAGGTCGAATTCGTGAATGGGTGAAATCCGCCAAATGATTCCGTAGATATACGCATTCAAAATTTTATTTTTTCAGTATTTCCAAAAATACAGATTAGATCGAATTGAAATCCAGTAATTTATCGAAAAAAATTCAAGAAAAGCACTGCCGTGAAGGCAGCAGCTTTTGCGCGCGAGTTCAAATTCGTTGCCGAAGCGGTCGTATAAATTGAACATGCCCACAAAAGCTGCTGCCTTCACGGCAGTGCTTTTCTTGAATTTTTGAAATAAATTCCGAAAAAAAATTATTTCAAATCATACTATCAGTAAAATCTTCCGTGAAAAATTACGCGTCACTCAGCTCTAACTAACTGCAAAGTTTCAATTGAATTTCTCAGTTAGTTCCTGAAAATCAGGGATATAACCTAGAAATTTCAAATTACTATAACTCCGAAACCGTTTGGCCAGTATTTGTGCATACAGATAGCCGGCCGGACAGAATCAATTCTGACCCCGGATTAGCATCAGTGAGCCCATCATAGTGGTTTGAGACGAGAAACGATAGCACGATGTTCCCCAGAACATGGCTAAAACACTGATTTTTTATTGCAGGTTGTTTTTACTAATTCCTGCTAACACCTTCTGAAAAACTGGATACCGTACCAACAACGAAATGGAAGTGGCGCAGACCCCCTCGAACGGTGGCTTGCCACCACCCTTCCACGATCACGACGTGCGCGAATGGTCGACCATAGACAGCTTGACAGGAGTCCTTGAACGAGCCAGGATAGAGACGGACCATTGGGCTGCCAACACCAGCAACTCCAGTCACAAGTACGGCAAGGTGAGTGACGAAAAATTTCAGGAAGAATACAAAAAAAAAAACATCGAGTTAGGTCGAGATGGTCCAGCAGGAGTGATATGTTATTTGAGTAGAGCCTTCGACTTCTTGGATCACCTCATTGCCTGGGAAAAGATCAATGAATACGGTATTAAAGGTAATAAAAAAAACTAGATTGCCATCTTTTTGTTGGAAGGAAATAATTCGTTACCATTGATCAATCCGGAGAGGTATTCTACTCTGGACAAATAGGTAATGGAAAGGGGTACGTCAGAGTTCTGTTCTTGGTCCGGCTACATTCTTTGTATAGGTGATATTAATGAGTTAGACGGATATGATGTATACCTATATGCAGATAATGCTTCTGTCATTAAATCAGCATAAAATGAGAATATCTTGAACTATCAGTTATTTGGGTTGCTGGTTTTCAGTTCCGTAAATATGAAATGTTCGATTGCTTCCCGAAAAATGGTTATTTACGGAATTAAATTTATTAAAAGCTTTCTTGTCACCAGAACGATGGTCGATTTTTTGTGGTAACCTATCTATAGCATAAAACAATATATATTGGCGTCTCAATTCAAGATTGCTGCGTTACGGTGGCCAGTTTAAGAAGCTTAGGAAGAGGCATAGGAGCTAGGTTTTCAAATGTTTGCTTGTATATTTGATGGATTGAAATTCGATTTTACAATTTGTTCAAAGATTTTTTCAGTTAACAGAAGTGATTCTGTGTATGCATATTTCATTTTTATGAAAGAGTTATGTATTATCTATTCTAAATCAGAGTAGAAATGCTACAATTACTGTAAGAAGTATTTTAGTATCAACGTATTTCAATTCTAAATGGCAAGATTAGTTTCAAATTATTTGGAGTATCTTGAAGGCACAGAAGCTAGAAGTGTTCAGGAAGATGCATGTGATATTATGTTGCATGTTATTTGCAAAACTAATGAACTTTATACCTTTTTACCTACCTAACTTGATTATTGATCAAATGCCCCCTCAGATCTACTGCTCCAAAAGTTGAAAAAACAGATAGTATTGTAAAACATACTTTTTGGAATAATAGACAAATAGTCATAACTTTACTGTTTAGTATAGGGAAGGACTAAATCTACACGATATATTATTGTGAATAAAATGAATACATTCACATAAAACTTATGCTACTTGTACCGTAAGCCTTATTCATTATGGATTGACAAATAAATTCTTTCAATACTCATGTGGCTGGTCTCGAAAAAGCTGTGATAAATAAGCCTTGTACAACTTTGATTTCATCGGCAGAAGCACTTCAAGCGAAGTATTCATCACCAGATATTTTACTTGTTAATACTCTGGTTTCAATCGCTCAATCACTAAAACATTTACGTTGTTCCTTAATGATCAGTTTGACAGGCAGATTTCTGGAAGCCATAGCATTCCTCTTAAGTAACTTTCTCGGCTTGGATTCGGGGCCTGGAAAACAATTGTCTTCATGAATGTGATCTAATATTTCATGAGCAATTCGTGCTTACCTCTATAAAAATGATCATCATCGGTAAAATGCAGGTAACAGACTGAATTTTGTTTGCTGGTTTACCAATTTTAAGTTACAAGTTGCCAAGATTTTATCGATTCTTCAACACTTTCAGGCCCGACTTGAAAGAAGTTTCTTTCACCCAAACTGGAAATTTTTCACCAGGCTGTGGAAATCTATGGAAAGGGACATTCGAGGTTGCTTTTTCTCAGTAGAAACACTTGTGAAATACACAAATGCCAGGAAAAATGCATACACTTTCTCATTTTCTTGACATTTCTTTTTACTTGTCAATGATTATATCTGTACCTCGGATTACTCTGATATCCACCAGAGGGAGTAGCGCTATCTTCATTCGCCAATTCACATTATTATGCATAGACCGAAGTAGTTTTCATTGCAGATTGTTGTCTGACTGAATCAGAAATCTATAAATGTGTAACCATAAAAGCGACTGCCTTTTTGGTGAAAGAAAATCTGCCGGTCTTTCATCAATCACATTTCGTAAATAACGTTTCTTTCAGGAACCAACCCAACATTTCATTTCTACTAAAAAAAAAACCGGCAACCAAAATAACAAAGTTGTTTTGTGCAACAATATGTACTAAATTGTTTGCACGACCATCTCAATTCATTGGTTCAAAAGAGTGAATCCATCGCTATGGGATAAATTCATGGATCTCAATGGTTACATACAATACTAATTGAACAAGGTGAGAATAGTGCCGATTTTGAATTCAAAAAAGGAAGACTCAGGACGACATTTCTACTTTTTAGGGAGTAAATTTGAAGAACAGCTTACATTTGAACTGAGGAATCTGATCTTTCGATGATTCTGAGTATTGAAAAAAAAACAAAATTGAAACGCATCTATCCCTGGTCATTCGCCATTTTGCAAATATATCTATCATTTACCTTGTGTCCTTCTCGCTGGGACATCCTGTATACATGAAGTCATGGACTAACAACAAATATTAAATTTTTTGAAACTGGATTAAAAATCACTTGATTTCCTTGCCAAAGCACGCTACTAACTTGTACTTGATAATTAAATCTCGTCCAGGCATTCGACTTTGCGTTTCTAAATCATCTTGCATGCGCCGAAGAAGCTTCTCGGCGCAAAAAAAACCTCAAACTCACACCAAGTGCGAACAACTTCATCGTAAGTAAAGCGCTCGGATCTCATGCGTTCCAGTCACGCCAACCTATTAGCGCATTCAGGGTTCTCAACGTTACGGGTTCCTTGGGACAAGCGTTGGAAAAAAGACGATCGATAGGCATTAAAAAAGGGTGATAATTGGTTATCGATGTAACACCGCGGAAAACAGCCTGGAGTGTTCTCGGGTTGTTGTAGGAATGGCTTTAGTGTTTTCTTGGTGGCGTGCGAGGTTGCTTCGTACAAGTGCGGTGGTGGCAAACGGTAATTCGGGTAGGTTTGCTTGGTTTTTTGGGGTAAAGTAGAATAGAGTGAAAGGAAAAACTTAGAAAAGCACTGACGTGAAGTCAGCCGCTTTCACTCATGGACCGTACCAAACGCACTTTTGGTGATGGACGCAGAAGCAGCTGACTTCACGCCGTTGCTTTTCTTTTTCTTTGCGGCCGACCGTAAACACAATTACTTCAGAAAGAAAAACCTAGAAACTCGATATTTGTAGAGTAGGTTTAGACTTCAATTACGACCGATTTCGCGAATGGGTGAAATCCACCCAATGATTCCGCTGATATACTCATCAAAATGTTATTTTCCCAATATTTCCAGAAATGCAGATTGAATCGAATTGAAATCCAGTACCTAATCGAAAAATGGCAGTTCGAAGGTTCACACAGAATTTCATGAGGATAATTTTAGTTCACAGAATATTGAATATTTGAAAATAAAATTTGAAAATTTTTCTCAAATTCTTAATGCACAAAGTTTTCCATCAGCATTCTCATTCAAGCTGCCAAATTTCATCATCATTGAATCACTTTTTACTGCAACATTCTGAAAAAACTACGAAATTTTACATATTTTTTTCTGATACTTCCAAAAGTAATAACCGTATCGAATTCAAATTTGGTATACTGCCGTGAAATAAAGAGCTCAAGGTGTGAGCAAACTCTTAACCGCATAGGGTGAAGAGTTTCGAAGAAAAAATTTCTTCAAAAAAATTTCTCAAAAAAAATTTTGAAAAATTTTTTTCTTTATTTACTGACAGCAAAACATAATTTTGCAAGAGATTGCGTGTCGTTATGCTCCAACTAACTGCCAAGCTTCAATCCAGTCGCTTCAGTAGTTCCTGAAATATCAGGAAATAACCTTAAATTTTCAAATGGCTATAACTCCGAAACCATTTGGCCGATTTTGCCCGTTAACGAACTCAACCGTCGCATTTTGAACTTCAACCTACCCTAAAAATTTCACCTAGAAAGGAGTCTCCGTACGCCCATTATCGTGCATAAGGCCGGACGGAATCGATTTTGACATCGGATTCGCCATCAATGAATCCAACCTAGTCGTTTGAGACCATTTTCGGCTCAAATTCAAAAATTACAGACGTTTGGACAAAACGATAGCACGCTATTCCTCTACAACATGCGCACAAAAACAATGAAATTAAATTATTTTGTCTGATATCTCAAAAAATTATAATCGCAACTGAAAATTGGTTGACTGCGGTGAAATCAAGAGCTCAAGGTATGAGCGAAATGATACATTGTATTTGAAAAAGGAATTTTTCTCGAAAAAAATGTTGAGAATTTTTTTTTCAGAATTTACTCAGTACGATCTCAACAAAATGTCGTTAAAAGTTGTGCGTCATTATGGTTCAACTAACTGCCGAGTTTCAATAGATTCTCTGCTGCAGTTAACCTCAAAAGCTCAAATTTCAAAAATTACAGACATTTGGACAAAAAATAGCAAGCCTTTCTCCAGAACATTTTCTCAGAAATAACGGTGGGAAAGTTCATACAAATTCGATATGTTCTTTTTAGTATAATGTGAAGTGCAGCCCTTTCTACACTTTTATAGTTTTTTACCACCAAAGTTTTCATCTTAAAGGAGCAAACTATAATATTTGCAAGCCAAAAATTTGAACTTCTGAAAGCAACATTACATTCAGATCATGTAAGTATGTACATAATAAGTTTGTACAAAAAATGTGCACTCAAGTACTGCTCACAGAAATCACCTGAAATTCTACTGAATGGATCTTTACACTCTGTATCAAAAAACAACACTTGGTAGACCTTCGGATATTCCAGCGAATGGCAAAAATAATCTTTCCGATTATGTAGAATCCTACGAATAGATTTCATTGGCCATTAAATCTCTTACGGCATATTAGATTCTCGAATAGGCAACAACTAGATAGTTTTTATTGCGGTTTTATCGAATAATCCGTCTCTATGGTTCTCTCTGGCGACATTCACGTCAGTTTATTCGAGAGATTTTGCACCCACTGGAGACATAAGTCCGTTTTTATAGCTTTAGATATTTTTAGAAATCTTATCTATCTATGACCTCAGCTGAAAGTGAAAATTAACTCCATTTGGGTAATCAAACTGCTCCTCCTATCTAGACATGAATGGAGGACAAGAAATAATTATCTATGTTCTATTCCTACCTTATAATTTTGTTTTCTGCTTCATGCAATAAGTTTGGAGTCTTGCAAATAGTGGTTGGATTTTCTTTGTCATTTTTTTGTTTTATGAACATGAATTTGCCAACAAAATTTGGTTGTCTTAGTCAGTTCCGAACATCGAAAAAAGTAAAATTTTAGATCCATCCTTCTTTTTCTTCTATCATAACAATCTTTACAGTTTTTCTGTTCACAAATCATCATTTTATCTTTTCATAAATATAGGCAGTGTTGCCTCTCAAATATATGTCATGTTTGATCGGAAAACATTGAATTTACCGAGCAATTATGTCTCTTGATATTTTAGGGAATTTGACTCTGATCTTGAGTGAAATTTGGCATCGTCGCACCATTCCTAGCGCATAATTGAGGATGTCCTTATCCAAAGAAGTAGATGAAATTCAATGTCATTGTCTTCATCCAATGACATAGAATAAATGTCATCTTTCATTTATCAAATAATAATAAAAATGTCATCAAATGATGAATAGCGTTGATGCCAAACTTCACTCGTGATCGAAGTGAAATTCCCTAAATTGATAGGTGAATTGTTCATTCCATAAATTCGATATTTTTTAATGAAGCATTGGACATATAATAAAGAAAACAATGAAATACTAACCTGAAGAATGCAGATAGAGTTGTTATACAATCTGATGGAAATTTGAGAAATGTCACCGTTTTAGTGGATTCCACCTTGAGCAAGTGAAGTCCTTTTAATGAGAACACGAAATAGCTGAACTTATTTCTCTATTTTGTGATCGCAGAATTTCGTTATTTGTGCACTATTCTGAAATTCATCGAGTTATAGTGTTTACTCTGAATGAGTGATTTTCTATAATTTATTAATGAATTTTTGAAAATCAGGATAATTATGGATTTTCAATGTTAGAATTAGGGAGGATGAAATTGTCTATAATGTTATAGTGGAAACAAAAGGATAATGAAATAAAAATTTTCGTTACAATAATACTGCAAGAAACACCAAGCCATAAAAATTAAGTGCGTAAATGAGTTTTCTCTATCATGTTTCTTTGAATTTGAAGCAAAGGATTGAATATTCTCTAATACAGATTGCAGTAAGAGAAGTGTTGAACTTTTGAAGTACAGCATTGAATAAGCAAATTGAGAGATACTTAATTGCTTTAGCCGAGTTTCTTTGATGAGAAGAAACTACAGTTGAAATAAAGTCACATCTTGTGGGCACCCTCTGTATGTAAACAAAAATTCAATCATTTACCCATTCATCCGATTCCAACATAAAATAAATACCGATTATTTCCCCAATTACGACCCTATTGATATTGTTCGAGACTTCGCTGCAGGAAAGAAACAATAAACAACCGGGATAAATTGAAAGGAAGTAGAAACTTTGTAAGTTCTAGCTTCAGATTAGTATCGTTCCGAAAATTCTGAGCTTACGACGCCTACCTTGCGATAGTTCGGAAGTTGTACAGTCGAATTGAAACACGCGAGGACTGCGCTCCACAGTGGCGTACCTGAATTTTTTTCTAGCGTTGAGTATTGAAGATTTTGATGTGAGTATCTCCACTTTGACAGCCAAAAACGTTAGTCATTTCAGTTTGCAGGCGTAGATAAGTATTCAAGGAACCCATCATTTTTCCCATCGGCGCGAGGATATTATTTAGATATTTGCTTCAATGTACTCAGTGTGTTTTCCTGAAGAGAAAATCTGCAGTCAAAAGTGGGCGGTCTCAAAAGTGGGCGATCTCTCAAAGTTCAAAAGATCGATGCGTTTTCAGGTCATTCCAACATAAAAACGATCACTCGTTCCTTTTATATAAGCCACAAATCATTTCAGAACCTTCGCTGAACTATAAGCAGCAATTTCTTTCAAGAATAGTCAATATTTGATGCAAAATTAACTAACTTAATCAAGATACGGAGGATATTCACCCAACCTGAAAATTACAAGATTCTAAGTTATTTCGTTCGCTTGTCAGAGCGCACACGGCCTGACGGACAGAATCAAATTTCACTACGGATTCTTAAAGAGTCATTCCAACCTAGTTGTTTGAGACCAATTTCGTATTAAAATTCGAAAATTACAGACATTGTGACGAAATGATAATTGAAAATATCAGATCCCCACCTAACCCATATGTCTTCTGATTTCCACCTACTCCAAAAGTGAAGTTTGGCATTAGCGCAATGAATTGGTCAGATTTATGCGTATTTTTCTATGACACGTGGCGGGGGGTATTTATCAGTCATACTATACGATTACAATTTGATACGATCTTTATTTTTGGAAATATCAGGAAAATTAACTTCCGAATTGATTGGAGGTTATTGGGCGAATTTCTTACGAGATTTCAACTGACAAATTGAAATGTAAAACAATTCTTCCAAATCCTTCATTCTAGACACGGGTGTGGAAACAGATTAAAAAAATATCCATTGTATTCTATTTTGTAACCTTCCAAAGATTCCACTCGAACTTTTTGCGCGCATGTTCTAGGGGAACAGCGTGCTATCGTTTTGTCCAAATGTCTGAAATTTTGGATGATTGAGCCGAAAATGGTCTCAATCGACTAGGTTGGACTCACTGATGACGAATCCGGTGTCAACATCGATTCTGTTCGGCCGTAGACACAATAACTGTCGACAGAAGCAAGCTAGCAACTTGAAACTTTCAGGATAGGTTGCGCATCAGAATGCCGCGGTTAAGTTCGTTAATGGGCCAAATCGGTCGAATAGTTTCGGAGTTATAGGCACTTGAAATTTTGAAGTTATTTATTTTTCATTTCAGAAACTACTTGAGCGATTAGACTCAAACTTGGTTAGGTGGAGTATAACAACGCGCAACTTCGAGCCAAATTTCGTCAGGATCATATTGTCAGTAAATAAAAAAAAAAAATTTTCGAAATTTTTTTCCAAAAAATTTTTTTTTCCGGAAACCATTCATCAAACCAAAAATAAAATTCCACTCACACTTTGAGCTCCATATTTCACAGCAGTGTACCAAATGTCACTTCGATACGATCATAAGTTTTGGAGATATCGGGAAAAAATATGTCAAATTTCGAGGTTTTCTTCTCGATATCGTTGATTTTTTCAGTATAACTCGAGAAATACTGATTCAGTCCTGATAAAACTTCACAGCTAGTTTTGAGATGCTGAAAGACAACTTTATGCGAAATTTCGTGATAATCGTGTCATTAGAACAATTTGAAAAAAAAATTTCTATGATTTTCTCATCATATCATCCTCATTAAATTCTGTATGAAACTTCGAACTGTAATTTTTCGATGAAGTACTGGATTTCAATTCGATCTGATCTGTATTTTTGGAAATATTGGAAAAATACAATTTTGATTGGGTATATCTACGGAATCATTGGGTGGAGTTTAACCATTCACGAATTCAGCCTTCGTAATTAAGGTCCAAACCTTCTCTACAAATATCGAGTTTCTTAGTTGTTTCTTCCGGAAGTTATTGTGTTTACGCAGTCGGCCGTTAGGCTGACCTCAAACACAATAACTTCCGGAAGAAACGACTTAGAAACTCGATATTTGTAGAGTAGGTTTGGGGCTTAATTACGAAGGTCGAATTCGTGAATGGGTAAAATCCGCCCAATGATTCCGTAGATATACCCATTCAAAATTTTATTTTTCCAATATTTCCAAACATACAGATTTGATCGAATTGAAATCCAGTAATTTATCAGTAAAAATTTCAAAAAGCACTGCCGTGAAGGCAGCAGCTTTTGCGTGCATGTTCAAATTCGTTGCTAAAGCGGTCATCCACATTGAACATGCGCGCAAAAGTTGCTGCCTTCACGGCAGTGCTTTTTGAAATTTTATAATTAATTTTATTTAAAAATTGGTGGCCTTACAGAGGCCAAAATTTTTCTCATTCGCCTCCAGAACGACCTGTATAGAAATATAAATTCGTCAAGAAAAAAAAAATTCTCCAGAAAAACTTTCATTTTTTCAAAATGTTTCAAGAAATAAAAACTTCAACACCTTGTATCTTGAAATCGAAAATTTCCCTGAGTCACTCCGCTGATATCCCCAATCGAGGAACATTTTTCTGTTTGGTTACTATAAACTCGTCATTAATAATAAAACAAGAACCAAATATTCGAAATTATTCCGGTGAAGGAGCGTCATGGCCTCTGGCCACGTCGTCACTGGAAATCAGTCTAGTTCCTTCTGCACCACGAGTCGAAATTATAAATAGAGTCTAGGCGAGCGCAGTAACCCATATCGGTCCTATGCAAATCCCAATTAGCGGAGTAATTAAAATCCAAACGCCGAGTCGTCCTGAAATGCAACGGCTGCTGGTTAAATGATAAAACAGAGACCACGGCGTGAAATGATCACTGATAAAGAGGCTCTGTGCTTGGTACGCGGAGCTCATAAATGGAACACGGCTCTTCGCAAAGCACACGAATCGGATAGAGGATTTTAAAATATGTGTTTCTATGGTATTTGTTGTTTCTAGAGGATTTTTCAGGTTGGAAGAAAGCATGATAGAAAGCATATTTCTATGTCTTCAGAGTTTATTTCATTCCAGGTGGATACAGGCCATCTTATGGTAATCGAAATCATTTTTACGTGCTGGTTCTAACGAAAATCCTATCTTCCTGCAGAAAGTTTATATTTCACGAACTTCTGCGAAGATGCCAGCGCCCTAACGGTTGAATTTGGAACTTGCCCAAGCTAATAGTTTCATGTAAACAAACCGTAGAAATGAGGTGGAGAAGTAATATTTAATAACCAGAGCTACAATATTTGAAGAAATTATTATAATTGTGTGTCAGATTTCTGAAGTAGGAACTTCTCGTTTGTATCGAGATATGAAAAATCGTGCTTCATATCGTTCCTGGAGGATAATTTCGATGTTATTTTAGTGTGTGGTGTTTGGTGGATCAAAATGAACCGATATCTAAGTGTTCTTGAATTAATGGAAAAGTTCAAACGTTGACGATAGTGGTCCGCAGCTAAAGGCAGCAATAATCAGGTATGGCATGAAAACAGTCCAAGGGTATTATAAATATGGCGATATAACTTTCGGAGGACGTTGTTCGTTTTTCCCAAACATATTTGTGGGTTCAAATGGTTGAAATCTTAGTAAGATTGCGCAATGTTGCCAATTATATTCCAGAATTTTCGGCAAAATGAAAATGAAATGGAGTAGAAAATAAAAAAAAGTGATATTGCGCATTCTCGCAAAAGAAATAAGTACATCCAAAAACAAAATTTCGAGAATAATCACTGAAGCCTGCAACGACACCCTGTTTTCTCTTATTAACGTCGAAATTTCACGCATTCCGATATTTCTCGCTGCTATTGGCATCGTTGAAGCATGCATACCGTTGGCAAGTGCCTGACCTTGAGATATTACCGAGGTTTTATGGAACTTGGATATGACTTTTTTGCCGAAATCTACGAAGCCGTAATTCATCAGCCCGCGATACTATTTGCTCTCAAGTAAAGACACCAGCAATCCCGTTGAGTTGTCAACATAAGAGTTCTTCAAATCATTCCACGTCAAATGAATTTTTGCATTTAATTTCTGGTAACCAATATTCTATTTGTGTCCAGGCAATTTGTCTTTGGGCAGTTCGAATTTTACTGATGTTTCTGTTTATTAACATTTTTAAATAGACGACTTCGGCCAAAGTTGCCAACCCACATTTTTCTTCACGAATTCTCTATCACTGGGGAACGGGAATTTCAGGACAAAATCGATATGACATAAGGTTCGCGTTATTTATAAATATACGTAAAAGATGCCTCGGGTCCTCAAACTAGATAATTCCTTCCAAATATGGGGTTTTGTTGAGATCATCTCTGATTGGAGGAAATTTAAGTTGGGATTCCTGATTTCATGTTAATAGTGTCTAATTTATATAGAATATGTTCCGTAAATCAACTTGGTTATTTCGGTTGCCGGTTTTCCATTTCGTAAATAAATATTCGGTTGGTTCCTGAAAAAAGGTTAATTACGGAATTTGATTGATGAAAAAACGTTCTTTCTGTCACCAGAACGACCGTCAATGTTCTATGGTAACATATCCATAGCATAGAACAATCTATATTCACTTCATGATCCATAGAACTTAGAAGAGACAACAATCAACAATGGAAAAATTACTAGGTATGGTCTATGGATTATAAGGTAAATAAATAATGATTGTTCTATGTTATGGATATGTTACCATAAAACATTGATTGTCGTTCTGGTGCATAGACTTAATATGTCTATGTTCTGGTGATAGAAAGATTGCTTTTTCATCAATCAAATTCAATCAAACTTTTTTTTGAGGAACCAACCGAATATTTCATATTTACAGAACGAAAAACCGGCAACCGAAATAACCAAGTTGATTTGCGGAACATATCCTTTATAAACTTGACACTATTTACATGAAATCAGGAACCCCAACTTAAATTTCAGCCTAACAAAAACCTATATTGGAAGGAATTATCTTGTTCGAGATGCCGAGGCATCTTTTACGTTCCCTAGTGATAGTGAATTTGTGAAGAAAATTGTGGGTTGGCAACTTGGCCGCAGTCTTCTATTGAGAATATTAATCAATGTCTACATAAATAACAAAAACCGCAGATAGAGGTTCGGTACTTAAAATCATAGAAAACTGGACAAAATGTTTATGGGCCGTATTTATAGTTGTTCCTTGAGGCTTCCTTGAACTGAAGGCCGCCTTGAATTTGCTTTTCTATGTTTCTATACAAACAAACTTGTATTTGTTTCCATAGAAACGCAAATTCAAGGCGGCCTTCAGTTCAAGGAAGCCTCAAGGAACAACTATAAATACGGCCCTATGAGAAGCAATATTGGTATGACAAAATTCAAAACAAACATTGCTACAACACTCGGAACAGAATGTGTAAAATATCAGGGATATATTGCTGTACATTAGAAAGAAAGCAATGTGATTTGAACAGCAAGATTTATAGCAATAAGCAAACAGAGTTGACCTGAATATGTACATATTTTATGAACGTTGAAACGAAAAATTCACTGAGATGAAGCTAGAATTATACCTAATGAACCGATTGGATTTCAACAATCGACGGTAAATGGTGCAGACACACAAAGATCTGATCCGAAGAAAGAATCCGTCCATTAATCTAAGTATAAAAGAGCGTTACCGTAACCTTTTATTTCTCGTCTTTTGACATTTCGATTCTCACAATGTCTCTGACTCCGGCGTGTAGGAAAAGAAGAATTTTGCAACACACCATATTTACTGGGAACAATGGGAATCACGGATCATTGTGATACATTTATTATAGTGGTGATGGTCTGGTGTCGAAAGAGATTGATTTTGAATATCACAGCGTCGAAAAAGGATCATTCACACTCGCAGATATTTTTCATGGCGTGTCTACACGCCAACAATCGCATATCGATAGATTCGCATGTGCACGGCCCCTAGAAATAAACCCAATACATATTCAGGGGCGCTATTTTCGAGTCATTCGAATCACTTTCGCATACGAAAGTGAGGTCTAGATTCGGCCAAATGTGACAGTTTGGCAACGTGTTGTTTTTCCTTAGAATTTGTATTTGTAGGCAATCCTTATTACATGCCCGAAGCTGACATGATATTCAAACGAAAACACAGTGGATACTTATTAATGTTTTTGATGGATTTTACAGTTTGAAATTGTTTTTGGGGACACTTCTTTTGATTCAATAATTATTGCTGTCCTCTTGTGAACTAATATTAGTGATGGAGTGAATATCCGAAAGTTGATGAACGAAAGGCGATGTGGATTAAAGCCTTGTTGAACAATGATTGAAGGTAGGATATATATTATATTGTACCCAAATTCTTCTTTGTAATATTTATGATTAGTTTTGTTTTAGGTATCGAATGGATTTATCGTCACCTGAATATCTGAAATCAATTACTCAAAGCTTCAGGAATTGAATTATGCTGTGAATATACTACATATGAGGTGTCGAATAGCAGTTTCGGCACAAGGTGTAAACGCAGACTTTTAAATGTCTACAATCTCAGGAATACTTTGAAGGCTCAAAACTGTTAGTTATTTATATGTACAAAATATTGGTAACAATATCAAAGTAAATGAAGCATATACGATATGGAGTGTTTCATTTAAAAAATCATGGTCGAACTGAATTTTCTGAATACTGAACAAAGCATTTTAAATACCAAATTTGAACTATGTGATCGCAACAGAAGTTTCATGTACAGTTAAATTGAACTCAAATGGTAATTTTGTAGGTACTCAGTTCATCAGAAATCCACTTCAACTAAATTAATTAGTCTCAGTTTGAGCTCATTCGCAGGAGAATTTGAATTTTTTTTCGAATTGAGGTTTTCTCAAAAATGAATGAATTTTTTTCCGGATGAAATACAGTTGATTTATATTATACAGGGAAAAATTGTTGCAGAATATTCACAAGAGCAATGCAGAAACAATAATTTTGTTGAACGTGTTCTATATAAATAGTTCAGTTTTGTTGAATTGAAGTGAAAAGTTTGGTGGATTAAAGTGAAAACTAATGAAAATCCTATATACAGCGCCGCAAATGTGAAAAATTAAAACGGTGGTTTATCAGGAATCAATAAAAGTTTTTTCTGGATTAACTATTATACCCGGAAAAAAGTTTTTTTGAATAAAATTTGAAATTGTTTATTGAGTATGAATAAGATACTTTTTAAGTGCGTGAAGTGAATAGATTTGCTCTATGGATTAATACACGGTTTTTGAAATAGAGAAAAATTAGTGAATCCGCATGCGGATTTGAATCCAGCTGCCTCGACCCATCCGATGTATTTCAGTCGAAAACGAAACTATGCGAAAGTTCATTTACTGCTGCGCAAGTGCATATGAGTCATTTTTGTACCGTGCAAAGTGATCATCACACCTAAAAAATGAGGCATTTGATCATTTCCCCCTTTTTTGTGGTCATTCGGCTTTTTTTATATTCAAAAGATATTTTAGAGTTCAGAATAATCATTGGAACATTCAAAATTATAATAAAAAAGGTGTTTTCGTGAATAAATCTTGCCCAAGTACACCGTGAACACCACGTTGCCAAACTGTCGCATGGCCGCTAGAGCTCGTAGACGAATTGAATTCGGATGAGCTCGAAAATAGCGCCCCAGACCTATGCTATTAAATCCAAATCGAATAGAGATGCTCCGCAACGAATAGAACTGTGTATTATGTACAGGGTGGACCAAATTGAACACTTTTGAAGGGGAAATCCTAATTCTGTACTAGATAAACGGAAACTGATGTCGGTGACTGAGGGCCATTTTTTGGGATGTATCTCCAAAAATTGAAACAGGATCGAACTGAGCTTTTGTACACTGTTGTATGTGCAAAAATTCTCAGAAATCTGATGAACAGTTTTTGGAGGAAATTCCAAAAAAAATTTTTTTTTAAATTGTTCTACAAGAAATTTTAAATTATTTTTGGCATGCATCTCCAAAAATTGAAACCGTACCGAACTGAACTCTGGTAAACTGTTGTATGTGCAAAATTTGCAATTTACAATTATCCTTCATATCGTGAACTGCTGAGACCGTTAATGGAAGTGCTCGCTGGACAAATATTCAAGATCTCTTCGTTTGAATCATTCGTTCTTATTAAACTCGAAAAGAAAGTAAACAGTTCATCCAACTGTACGTTAAATGAACTCAACCCAAGGCTATATGGTCTGACCAAAACTTCCTTTCTGTCTCGTACCGAGTCATTGCCGCAAATGAAGGAAAAAATTCTTCCAAGGTCTCCGAATCTGCGCTTTCTCGAGTTATAGCGATATAACTTTAATTATTCCAGATTCTTCGTTGATGAAGCATGCCAACCGTTAACTTTTTATCACCCCATTATAACGATTTCGGAATTACTACTTGCTTCCAGATAGCAAAGTACACATATGAGTCATATGGTTGGTAATACTGCCAGTTTTTAATGTCGTCCTTTCCCGCCTTTTAGAGAGCACCGAACTGTATATGAACAAGGTTTTCACAGAAGATGAAGCCAAATAGAAACAAGGATGTCACAGAAGATGTCCCTTTTATTACAGTTATGTTCCCTAAGAAAGTTTTCGTGAATTATTCAAGTAAAAGAATGAAAGAAATCAACCAAGGCCTACAAGAAAACTGTGCACTACGCTGGAAGCACCAAAAACATGAATGATAACATAAACAATGATCATTATGCATAACATGCATCTTACAAAATAGGGGAAATTTGCTAGAAAATTGCCTTTGAATTGCGTTGTACTAGATCAATTGATCCAACGATTTGATGTAGCACTGATGATAACTCCACAGCACAAATAAAGGGTGTTTCAAATTGCGCGTTTTTTTTAAGAATAAATAAAATATAGATGGCGCACTGAATTCGTCTGATGTATGACATTTATAAAAATGCCTTCGTACACGCGTTCAAATTGTTGAATTATTTTATGAAAATCAGCGTTCTGTGAAAAGTGTTTTTGGAAAATAACGTGAATTTTATGGTTTACATAATCGTCCATTTCAAAGAACTATTGGTCGAATTATTAAAAAATCTCAAAAGAGCGGTTCGGTGGAAGATCGAAAAAGTGTAAAATACAGTCGTAGCGGTCGTTCACAAGAAAATATTGATTTGGTTCGTGAAAGTGTTGCTGAAGACCCTGGAATGTCCGTTAGACGATGTTCACAACAAGTTGGACTTAGTGGGTCCACAACATGGCGTATTTTACACTGGAATTTAGCTCTGAAGGCATATAAGGTTCAAATAACACTGAAACTAAAGCCATTAGATCATTTAAAACGTTGTTCATTTGTCAATTTCATCAATGAACAACCAGCTGATTTTTCTCAAAAAATCATGATTTCCGATCAGGCACATTTTCAACTTGGTGGCTTTGCAATTAAACAAAATGGTCGTACCTGGGGTGAGGAAAATCCACGAATTATTCATAAGAAACCTATGCATCCTAAACGAGTCACTGTTTGGTATGCATTATGGTCAGGTCATTGTTTAAACCACCGTCCTTAAACAATGGTCAGGTGGTGTAATTGGACCTTACTTCTTTGAAAATGCTGCTGGTGAAGCTGTAACTGTCAATAGTGATCGATATCGTCGGATGATAATCGAATTTTTTTGGCCTGAATGAATGAATATTGATCTGGAGGACATTTGCTTTCAACAGGATGGTGCTACACCTCACTTTGCAAATGACATAATTGATTTATTGAGACAAAAATTTCCTGGATGAATAATCTCCAGAAACGGTGATGTCAATTGGTCACCAAGATCATGTGATTTGACACCGATGGACTTTTTCCTTTGGGGTTATGTGAAAAGCCAGGTCTATGGGAATAATCCACAATCGATTCCTGAACTAAAGGATGAAATTATTCGTGTCATTAGTGAGATCAATTATGCCAAAATGTCATTGGAAATTTTAACAAAAGAGTGGACGTCTGTAGAGCTTCAAAAAGAGGCCATTTGACAGGTATTATTTTTCGTATATAAATGTCATAACTAATACTTCAATTACCAAAAAAAGTTTTTGGAAATAAATGCAAATTATATGTTTCATTTATTCTTAAGAAAAAACACGCAATTTGAAACATCCTTTATTTCCTATAGTGAATTTGACCAAATTTTAGGGTTGGCAACCGAATTATCCATTGCTATCTCTTCACGAACTCGTGCACGAAGCAACCCATAACCTGCACCGCTGTACCATCCCTTCACGTCGTAAACACAAAAAAAACGCCCGATACCCTTTCGGACACCCTGTACATAGTACTTTCAACCATTTGGTATAGTCCCTCAACATCATAACTGTTCCACACCGTTCCTGATGAATTCCAAACAAATCCTCTCTTTTATCTCGTTCTCTGGTCATATTGAAAATGTCACCTGGTGTCGCGCCTATGGCGACATGTCGCCAGAACACGTTTTTACGGAAGTCCTCCTTGGCGCCAACCTTTCGCGACTGCCCCGTGCAGAAGAAGGTCTTGAACTCAGCGTTTAAGTCCGCAGTGCAACGCGATGCACCACTTAGGGATGTAAATTACCGGCTGATACGTGTCGTGTTCGCGAGGCCTTAATCAGGGTGTCTTTTCGATTGTTTCAAGATAAGGAAGATGGATGCGAGTGGTTTGAGAAAATCCAGAGTGGCTCGATTCTGTTGACATGTATTTTGTTTAAGAGGTTCGAGATTTTATCTTAGTTTTGAATTTGTATGAATGGCAGTGGTGGTGTTTTAGCAATTCGAACTCTTCACACCTTAAAACACTTAATCGAAATATATTAATTACTTGGTGTTTCTCCTAAGTGTTTTTACACTCTTGCTGGTGTTGATCACCGGCAAATATCGGAATTTCTATTATTACTATAACATTCACCGGTATTCTATGCATCCATAGACGTGAAGAGATGAACTTCGCATTCTCTTCGTATCCGTGAACAAAAAAGCTCTGTTTTGGTTCCGAGATTCAAAACTGTCTTAGGTCAGTTCTAGAACTGCGCAGTTTAAGCCCGATTCTGAACTATCCTAGAACAGTTCTGAAAGTGAAGAAAATCCTGTATTTGGCAGAAAAGGGGAAAGTTATTCATGGCTCATTGCCTGTGGTATATATTCAATAAGTATGCGCAGTCCCTATCACAGTTTTGTATGTAATTTAGTATATAAAGGGTGTTTTGTTAGAGGTGTAGAACTTTGAGTTGACAACACTTTTTCAACTGGCGGCCATTTTGTCAGCTTACAAGTGATTTGTGTTTAGTTTGGTCTGGTATTCCAACATGAATAGACTGACGCCTAAACAACGCTTCCAAATTGTGCCAATTCATTTTGAAAATGATGGTATTGTTCGAAATACGTATCGCTTTTTACGTCCATTTCACGGTCAATATAATCGTCCATCAGAGCAATTAATTCGTGGATATGGACCATTTTCGCACCACGTTTACTCTAACTGTTAATACGCATCCACAGAGACGTCGTTTGGTGTGCTTTAAAGGCGATGCTGGTCAGAAGGTAACAGTCAATGGTGACCGCTAAAGAGCCATGATTACTGACCTTTTCGTTCCTTAATTGAAAAACCATGATGTGCAGCAGCTGTGGTTTCAACAAGACTGCGCAACATGTCACACAGCTCATGCCACAATTGATTTACTGAAGGAAACTTTTGATAACCGCATAATTTCACGTTCCGGGCCCGTGAATTGGCCTCCAAGATCGGGCGATCTAACGCAGCTGGACTATTTTCCGTGGGGATATTTGAAGTCGGTAGTCTACGCCGATAAGCCCGAACGATCGACCACTTGGAGGACAACAGTCGCATTATTGCCGATATACGGCCACAAATGTTGGAAAAGGTGATTGAAAATTGGACCTCCAGATTAGATTACGTTTGAGCCAGCCGTGGCGATCATATGCCAGAAATTATATTCAAATTTTAATGCCAAAAGATTATCTTTTGAATAAACTCATTTTGAATAGTTATCCTTGTTTTATTCCATTTCATAGTTCTATAGCTCTAAAAGAACACCCTTTATATTGATTTATTTATATCTTTTTTTGGGGATTCTTATTGCGTCCGCTTTAATTTTTCTTGTTGTAAAGATCAGTTTTTCGAATTTTTCTCCATTCAATTATATTACAAAATGAACCAAAAATCTGAAAGTAAGTAAAACAAAAGAAAATAATTGATTCATACAATAACTTATCCTTTAGATTATCATAGGAGGTCGTTGCGAAGGAATTATCCCCAATAACAAGAGTTTATATTTAACAGCTAACCGTTTCCTCATACAACCATCAAAAACCAAATAAACACAAAGTGCCAAAAAAGTCAGGTTAACCATTTAAATCGTTGACGCCACTGTACGCTTGTGCGAACTACTCGATTCTGAAGCACTCTAAAGTTCCGATCTCCATTCACAATTCTAGAACAGTTCGGGTCCGAACTCCATTCACAGTTCTACAACAGTTCGGAATCGATTCTGAAAACAACCTAAACAGGATTACTCAAATCCTGAACCGGTTCTGAAATGAATGAAAACCCAAAATCACAATCGCGCATGCTCGAACCGTTCCAAACAGTTCTGAACTTGGAACCTAAACAAAATAGGTAAAGGCTGATCTATCAACAGGACAAAGTTTTGGTGTTATTTCTCTTCCTCATAGACATAAAGACATGTACTGCGCCTTTCAATCAAAACGCTCCGCAGGAAAGTTGGTTACGATGTGAGAGAGACGGAACGAACTCCCCTAACAAGTATATGAAAGATTTTACTGATTTCTCGCAAACCAGTCGATGAAATATTTCGAAGAATACCCTAACCTAACCTAGCATGAGACATCGGCAACAGAGCAAATTTCTAGGCGCAGGAGCAGGGATTGGTCGCTTAGTGCCTAATGTGTCGGTTTCAAGAATTTCTGAAAAATACTAGGAATTGTGTCAAGGACGAGGGAATACTCAAGGAGCAACTATGAATATGGCCCTTAATCTTTTAGGGTTCATTTTTATGAACCGTGTAATCTGTCATTTTCTTGTATGATTATTTAGTGCGTTCCTGCGAGTACTCGAACTGTCAGAACCACACTATTTCAGCAGTTCTAGGTCGAATCGAAACATAACCGATAAATCAATCCTGTCCCACACAACCGGAGGCTCTAAACTGGCCCATTTCCATTAATCACGTGAAATTCATTAGAGAAGCCATCACAGAACGATCAGATAAGAATATGAACCGATTACTCCGAGACCAATTGGAACGTTCGTGTCAGAACCACAGACGTCGAGCGGCGCGAGAGCAAAAGGTTCCTTGTTGTGATAAGGCCCGAACAATGGCGATGCACTTTTATGTCATCGGTATACGCGAACTGCATGATGATAATACATGATGATAATAATAATTATGGCACACTTCTGGTCGAACAGTGAAAGTCTTTTCCATTGTGATGGCGTAGCGTGGCAGTCAGGGTTTTAGTTTGACGGAGCAGAGCCGTATTTGGATGAAGTAAAATGAAAGAGAATGAAGAAATTGTAACAGAAGGTTTGTTCGTTGTAAAGGGTTTCCTAATAAGAGGTGTTATTTTGAAAAGCCCGCTATTTCGGTAGATGTCACTTTTGAAGCTGTCATTTTTTGACATTTGACAAGTAGAAACTACGCCATTAATAAAAATGGAACGATACACGCTTCAACAACGCATTGAAATTATTGAAATTCATTATAAAAATGTTGAAAATTTGGCAGAGACGGTTCGTAAAACTCGAACATTTTTGAGTCGTCGTGAAGCACCTTGTCGAACCGCAATAAAAAAATTGGTGGAAAAATTCGAGCTGTTGGGACAAGTTAGTGATGTGAAGAATAAAACCAGTGCACGTCGCTCAAGAACAGCCGAGAATATTGCTGCTATAGCCGAAAGTGTTGAAGAAAACCCAGGTTTGTCCATTCATCGTCGTTCTTTGGAATTAGGCATTCCACAAACGTCATTACACCGTATTTTGCATAAAGATTTGGATCTTAAAGCTTATAAAGTTCAGTTAACACAAGAACTTAAGGCGGCCGATCATCAACAACGTCGTGTCTTTGCTGTTTGGGTCGTTGAAATGCATGAAAATGATCCGGAATTCCATATAAAAATCATCTTGAGTGATGAGGCCCATTTCCACCTCGTTGGTTTCGTTAACAAGCGAAATTGTCACATCTGGGGCTCGGAAAACCTGAGAGTTATTGTTGAAAAGCCCCTCTATTCTCAACGTGTGACTGTTTGGTGCGGTTTATGGTCCGGCGGAGACATTGGACCTTACTTTTTCGAAAATGAGGCTGGAGCAACAGTTACGGTGAATGGATTGCGCTATAGAGAGATGATTGATGATTTTTTTATGGCTGGAATTAGATGGTATTGATCTAGACAACGTTTACTTTCAACAAGACGGCGCTTCGTGCCACACAAGCAACGAAACCATTGATCTTTTGCTGAAAAAGTTTCCGGACCGGGTTATCTCTCGAAGAGGTGATCACAATTGGCCACCGAGATCTTGGGATTTAACACCTTGAGACTTCTTCCTTTGGGGCCACGTGAAAGAGAAGGTCTACGCCAATAGCCCAGCGTCAATCCAAGGCCTGATACTTTGTCTCGGCTTCTTGAAAACTACCTTCTGCATTTTAAGTTTCCAAGCGTGATGATTATGTTGAGAGTAGAAATTAGCATTTGGCAACGTCCCTGAGAATTATTTTGACATTGCCGATATTTCATGAGTCCTAAGAATTAGAGAATTAGCAATATTAGCATGTAAATTCAAAGCACAGAATATATAACTCCTTGTATTTTCAACTAGCTGACGTCACTCATTTTACAGATGAGCAAACCATGTTTCTTACATCGTGATTTACACCTTGTAATATTTTACGGGAAGGATACTGAAAGGTTACTCAACGTATAGAGAGAATCAGCCTTTAATTGGAATTTTTCAATACGGGCCTACAATTTTTTCGGATTTCTTTCTTGAGCTTATGAGAAATGCGCAAGCGACGAGTGAGATAGCAGCGGAAAATTAGCCATATCCAAGAAGATATGGGAGTTCATAATATCATGGTATCTCTGAAGCCAATATCCTTATGGGACGTTCAAAGCCAACTGAGGGTTTTTCCTTTAAACAAAAATGCAGTAATTTTCATGAAAAACCTTCAGAACGTCACATTGCAAACATATAATTTCAATATTATATTTAAAAAAAAAATGTTTGATCACCTAAAACTGAAAAATAAAAATGGGGATTTGCATTTAAAGGGATTTGTCTTGAGTGCACGATATGGCAACGTCGAATTCAGCTTTCCCGTAAAGAAAAGGACGTCAAATGTGTTACTGTGCTTAGGAAAACAGAGCTAGCTATAGTTCGATCTGTTTAGAGTAGAAGACAACGACCAAGGAATAGAAAAAGAAGAACACAGACTGTCATACTATCATATTATCGACAATCGCAAACGGAAATTGTTAGGTTGTATTGACAAAGAACACGTGTGTACCACAGAATAGGAATAAATATTTCATTATTCTACAGCAAAGAGAGCTATTCTACTAAACACCGTTGTCACTTCGTGCATGCCTGACAAATCCCAAACCCCAATTTTGAAACCTGATTTTGAATACTTTCTGAAGGCAATTTGGGAAAATGATGAATCAAACCAATAATAATTATGTTCAAATTTGCATTTGCAGTAACAACCAAAATTCAGGGAAAACCCCCATTCTCATTCAGTTCGAGGGCCTCCATCTCAACTTAGCCGTCGTGCCTCACTTCATCAGTCACCCTGTATAACACGGTTCTATAAAATCAGTCATCGTGCCGTTTATAAACCCCGAACCCACACAACTTCTTGGTACCCTCAAAATTAATTCCTGGATTCATTTCAATATTCCGAACATAAATAACAATTTTGTACCTCCTGATCCATGACTTATCGACACCTACCAAGAACCCCCTTCTCATTTCGTTCGAGAATTTCCGGGGCAGACCACGTGATCCGTCGAAGGTACCACTCCGTCTGCGGTTTTTGAACCTTGATCATGTTCACGTAACCTCGGTCGGTACCCTTCGAAAAATTAATTCGGGATGAAATAAACAAAAACAAATGGCGACAACTGAAAAGTAACCGACTTTTCGAGTCAATAAATCATGATTCACGCCGATTAAAAACGATGAAAAATGACGGGCGTAATGGTCGTCGTCGATTGGTACACGGTCCGGCTGGTAGCGCGGTGGTCGCCCACTGTCCAAATATACTGCTCGACATTTTCATTGGTATCGAGATGCATAGAATATATCGGGAGTTGACGCTAAGATGACCTTAGAAATGTGGTGGAGAACGAATATTTATCAAGCAGAATTTGAATATTTGAAGAAATTATTATAATTTTGTGTAAGACTTCTTGAGAATCAACTTTTCGTTTGGATCACGATATGAAATCGTGCTTCAAATCGTTCCTGGAGGGTAATTTCGGTGTTATTTTAGTGTATGTTGCTTGGTGGATCAAAATGAACCAATATCTAAGTTTACTTGAATTTCTGGAAAAATAGGCACCTCAATAAGTAATTTAAGGACTCTTATTAATGTGACGAAGTGCTGAATGCAAGCTATAGTAAGTGGTAAATCTAGAATCAGTCCAAATGATATGACTAGTTCTCTTTGTTCACAAACGAGTGAATCAATAAAATAAAAACAGGTTTTCTGCTTTAGTTCTTTTGCATCGTATTTCTAAAGAAAAGAAAATAGATAGACATATAATTGATTTCAATTTCATATAACAGCAGCTCAAGACACACATAAAAATGAAAAATGACCCATCCTAGTTCAACCTACCTATAACGAAATGAAAAATATTAATGTATTTATATGAATAACTTCAACTATTATAAACTATAACAGTATATCTAGTTTTTATCAGGTTTTCAACCAGATCACTCTTTTTGAATATGATTTTGTGTAGTATGTGAATTAGGTAGCTGCAAGAGTGCTCGGTAGTTTCTCGGCAGCATTTTTCATCAAAATTCTCCAATTTTCATTAACACCTGAAAACATCATGACATGAAGTTGTTTCGAAAAAATACATTGTAATTTACCTTTATGAAAATAAACATCTTCAGAGAAAGCAGTGAACATACTTTCATGTATTTCGTGAACTGTTTTCCAATCTTCAATTCCTAAATCTAGGCCTTTCTTCTATCATTGAGTTCCCTGCCGAATGCTGTTTCCAAATTAACTTTACTTTCATTTGGCTTTGGAGAAAAGGAAAACTTGGACAGTAGATGATCCATTCTTCTTCGACAACGAATAACTTGGAGTTGAGGCACACTACAATAGTCATTTCGGGAAGATGCCATTTCGAATTGATACAATCGAAAATTTCAATCGGAAAGAAAGGAATCACAAACACTTTCGGTATACCAAAATTTCAACTCGGAGAACAACACAAAAGCTCGAAAATGAACTCCAAAAGTAAGCAAAATACGTTAGAATAACAGGCACGTCGAAAAACTACTAGCTTGGAAGTGTTCGAATTTCTATCTCCAGAGGGCGTATCGCTTAGCAGTAGTTGCGAATTTGTGTTTCATACTGTTGCTACCGACGCAGACGCCACTCATCGACCAATCAGAGAACACTTTTAATGGTACGAGGATTTTCATTGACAAGTTGGAAGAAATGTCAAGAAAATGAGAAAGTGTATGCATTTTCTTGGCGTTTGTGTGATTTCACAAGTGTTCCTACTGAGAAAAAGCAGACTCAAATGTCCCTTGCCATTGATTTCCACAGGCCGGTGAAAAATTTCAAGTTAGGATAGATGAAACTTCCTTTAACAAGTCGGGCCTGAAAGTGTTTAAGAATCAATAAAAAACAACAAACAAGATTTATGAGAGTCTGTCACCTGAATTTACCGATCATTTTCATAGAGATAAGCACGAATTGCTCATGAAATATTAGATCACATTCATGAAGACAGTTTTTTCCAGGCTCCTAATCCAAGCAGAGAAATTTACTCAAGAGGAATGCTCTGCCTTCCAGATATCTGCATATTGAACTGATCATTAAGGAACAACGTAAATGTTTTAGTGACAGAACTGTCTTTTGAAAAAAAATAGTCTCAACAAGGAAATATCTGCTGATGAATACTCGCACGAAGTGCTTCGGCCGATGAAATCAGAGCTGTACAAGGCTTATTGATTACAGCTTTTTCAAGACCAATCACATTTGAATTTATTCGTCAAGAGACATCATAAGGATCGCGTTATTTATAAATATCCGTAAAAGTTGCCTCGGCTCCTCAAACAAGATAATTCCTTTCAAATATAGGTTTTTGTTGAGATCATCTCCGATTGGATGAAATTTGAGTTGGGATTCCTGATTTCATGTCAATTTATGTAGGATATGTTCCGCAAATCAACTTGGTTATTTCGATTGCCGGTTTCCACTCCCTAAATATGAAATATTCAGTTGGTTCCTGAAAAAAAAGGTTAATTGCGGAATTTGATTGATGAAAAAACGTTCTTCCTGTCACCCGAACGACATTCAATGTTCTATGGTAACATATCCATAGCATAGAACAATCTTCATTGTCTTTATGATCCATAGATCATAGAAGAGACAACAATCAACAATGGAAAAATTACTAGGTATGTTCTATGGATCATAAGGTAAATAAAATTGTTCTATGCTATGGATATGTTACCATAAAACATTGATTGTCGTCTACCTAAGGTTCTTGAACTGGCCACTGTGGCGATACAATTTTAAATTCAGACGTCAATATTGCACAATTCTAGTTTCGTGTCTTGGACCCAGAATTCCCGTGAGTACTTGTAGGAAAGAGTCGATACATGGTTTTATGCTTCTTGGTTCTTCGTTTCTCTTTTGGACGAAATTTTCGAAAAAAGGATCGTTAAGTGATATTTTATGCATCTTACTCGTAGTGTATCTTGTGCACGAAAAAATGCAAGTCCGGGAACAATGAGACTATTTGGAGGTCGTTGACTTCTTCTCTCGACTTGAGCGGGTTCTCCCAAGTGTAACTACATCCTTTCTTGGGTGAGATGACGAAGATTCATTCAAGGGGCCAGTTCGTAGATTTCGGAAAGCGTTCCGAATAAATAGCCCATTAATGACATGTGATTTCTGCGGGGGCACTGACTCTGAATTCAATTGGATTCACGATGGCTTCTCGCAAATTGCACCTGCATTATTCATGTGGAGTCCTTTTGCTTTCTTTTTTTCTCGATAATGGGAGGTGAGTCGGAAATCTTCAGATTCCTCTTATTGTTGAAACTTGGAAAGGAATTTTCGCAAACATAATCTTAATTCGAATTTACATGTCAACTAGAGATTTGGATGGAAGTGCAGAATTCAGTGGATATTAAAACACCGAGTGCGCATGCACAGGTAATGTCATTTAGGGAGAGTTGTTGCTAAATTGTGAAATGAATCCTGTACCGCAAGAAATTTGACGGTATTTGGAACAATTTTCGGACCCCCAAGGAGTGTCCGCACTATGTATTATTTGCTTCTATGTCAGAGCTTAGAAACAGTCTAACAATAGCGCATGAAATTGTCGAACAGCGACATAGACATAGGGACTATTGGCGTCTGAATTTGAGATTGCAGCGCCACTGTGGTCAGTTTTAGAACCTTAGATACAGACATAGATTTTGTTATGATAGTCGATTTTGTACTGTTTGTTTGTGTTTGGTTTGATAATTTTTGATTTCACGATTTATTTAAGGACTTTTTAGACTTTTATAGTTGACGAGAGTATTACTGAGAGAACATATTCCATTCTTATAAAGTAGGTATGTATGTATCATCCCTCAATCTAATTTATTGTAGCAACTCTGAAATTACGGGGATATCTCCGAGGTTAGACAGTATTTTAATATTATTTATTTTCAGATCCAAACGGCAAGATTAATTTCAAATTATTTGGACTTTCTTAAAGGCTCAGAAGCTCAGAAGTGTTCAGAAAGATGCATGTGATATTATATTGCATGTTATTTTCTAAATAAACTTTATACCTACCCAACTTGATTATTGAACAAAAAGTTGAAAAACAGATAGTATTGTAAAACATAACACAATAATAGACAAATACTCATAACTTTACTATTTTTATAGGGAAGGAGTAAATTTACACAATATATTGTGAATAAAATGAATACGTATTCACATAAAACTAATGCTACTTGTACCGTAAGCCTTATTCATCATGAATTGATAAATAAAAGATGCTTTCAACACTCATTTGATTGGTTTTGAAAAAGCTGTAATAAATAAGCCTTGTACAGCTTTGATTTAAACGGCAGAAGCACTTTGAGCAAAGAGTATTCATCACCAGATATTTCCCTGTTGAGAGTCTCCTGTTTCAATCCGTCAGATTTCTGGAAGGCATAGCATTCCCCTTAAGTACTTTCTCTGCTTGGATTAGAGGCCTGAAAACTAATTGTCTTCATAAATGTGATCTAAAATTTCAGAAGCAATTCGTGCTTACCTCTGTAAAAATGATCATCATCGGTAAAATGCAGGTAACAGACTCATAAATCTTGTTTGTTGGTTTACTAATTTTGAGTTACAAGTTGCCAAGGTTTTTATCGATTCTTCAACACTTTCAGGACCAGCTTGTTAAAGGAAGTTTCTTTCACCCAAACTCGAAATTTTTCACCAGGCTGTGGAAATTTATGGAAAGAGACATTTGAGTTTGCTTTTCATCACTAAAAGCATTTTCTTAACACTTCTTTTAATTTTTCAATCAAAGATTAATGATAATGTCTGTACCTCGGGTTACTCTTATAGCCACCAGAGGGAGTAGCGCTTATTTTCATTCGCCAATAGGGATAGTTGAAAAAGCAGTCGTTCTGTCACCAGAACGACAGTCAATGTTCTATGGTAACATATCCATAACATAGAACAATTTATATTTACTTTATGATCCGAAGAACAAGGACGAGACAACAATCAACAATGAAAAAATTACTAAGTATGGTCTTTGTATCATAAGGTAAATAGATTGTTCTCTGTCATGTATATATTATCATAGAACATTGACTGTCGTTCTAGTGACAGAAAGATTGCTTTCTCAGCAATCAAATTCCGTTATTAACCTTTTTTCCAAGAAGCAACAGAATATTTCATATTCACGGAACGGAAAACCGGCAAACGAAATAACCAAGTTGATTCTCGGAACATATCCTATATAAACTTGACAATATTAACATGAAATCAGGAATCCCAACATAAATTTCAGCCAATTGGAGATGATCTCAACAAAAAACTATATTTGAAAGGAATTATCTTGTTTGAGGAGCCGAGGCATCTTTTACGGATATTTATAAATAACGCGAACCTTATGTCGAATTTGTCCTGAAATTCCCGTTCCCCAGTGATAGTAAATTTGTGAAGAAAATTGTGGGTTGGCAACTTGGGCCGAAGTCGTCTATTGAAGAAGCCTGGAGTATTCAATGCGTGATTCCTCTCAAAAATATCGTTTTCAACAGCGGTCACCCATCCAAGTTCCGGTCACATCCAAATCTGATTCACCCCCAGATATCCCATCAAATCAGATCCTCATGCAAGGAATTTTTCATGGGATAATTCCAAAAAGGAGCATTCATCCGATCAAATCGTGCAAACCCATCATCCAACTCAGATACCTCATATTATCTCATCAAAACCGTGTCAGCGACAACACAGAGCGCACACCTCGCATACGGTTAATCTGTCGTTAATGTCACGCAACGTCGTACTCCGTCTAACATCCATCTATAGAGAAGATTCAGCATTCTGTTACGCAAGCGAAGAAAGAGACGAACGTCGAAGAAAATGGCCGCTAGCGACGCGAGATTGAAATCTGTTCGGATTTGGAAAAGCGAGCCTGTAATCGAAAGCGAACAATGCATTTCGAGGTTATCAACTTCTACCGCGCTTGCACAACGTTCGCGGATTGAATTCTCTTGTCGAAGTACACATAGCTTACCGTTTGTTGTTATCTCGACCGTTTGAGATAACCTCTTTCGGTGTCGCTTATCTCTGATTGCCAGTTCGATTTGGTTTCGCCATAAAATATAGTTTGTGCTATTTGGTTTTCGGTCAGATCTTGCACTGAGATTTTGCGGATATTAGCCGTATGATTCAAATTTGAATGAAATTCACCTCTTCTTCTTCATCTAGTGCCTCTCCTAGTGAAGATTGGCCATAATCATGAAAAACTCGTCCCTCCTTTGAGCGGTATGAACTTATGTTTTGACGTTCATTCCAGTCTAGTCTCTGATAGTTTTATCCAGGGTCGCTATTCTCGACAGCGATGGTATAGAACGGTCTCTATCGTTCCATTATAAATGGATCGCATCGCGTTGCCAACAGCCTGGAAACGCCCAGTTTTCCACGTTTGTTCTCTTCCCAGGATTTCAAGAATAGCACTCCAGGGTCCCTATTCTTGACTGCGATGCTATGAAAGTTCTACCATGAATGCATCGCGTTTCCTTGCCAACAGGGTCGACACGTCCACTTTTCACGTTTGTTCTCTTCACAGAAAAAGTGGGCGTTTCCAAGTTGTTGCCAAGAATACGCGGTGCATTTGTATGAAATGACCGAGAACTTTCTATACCATCACAGTCTATAATTGTCTTACTTGCCTGTCCAGGCTTTCATCCCCTATAAAAAATGGAGCATTCAATCATTCAATTTTGTGTTAGTCAAATTGCATAATACAAATTAAATTCCACGTACTTCTCTACGGATATTAATTTCTTGTGTTAATCATGTTTTAACTTTGGAAGTGAATCCAATTAGCTTTTTGGCGTTTATCGCTAGTTCACGCCATCTGAAGGACGGCGCGCTCTTAGGAAAAGTTGTTTCTTCCCAGTGCCAGAGGTGTACTCATGATATAGGCTGAATCCTCTGGCACCTGCCTATGACAACCGCAGAAGTGGCGTAGTGAGCGAACATGACCAACGCGTTTATGCTGTATTGGAAAGAAGTAGCTAGCGTGCGTCGGTCAGTGGCGCCACCCTCTGGCAACTCAGTCAAACTACGCCGCCTACACCTTTAACCGCCCACCTTTTTAAAGACAGCTAGACAGAAAGATGCCGCTATATCCACGACTACCTCAAATATAACAGAAACCTGTTCAAAAACTAAAACTACCGTTGTAAATTGAAACGATGTGATATATTTAGCCTTGAGTATACCAACGGACTCAAGTCTGATTGACTGTAATTTAAGTTGGGATTCCCGATTTCACGTTAATAGTGACAAGTTTATATAGGATATGTTCCAAAAATCAACTTGGTTATCTTGGTTGCTGCGAATAGGAAACATGAAGTTTACTCATGATGTAAAAAACATGCTGTGCTCATCTGAAAAAAAAGTGACGTCAGCAAGATTAAAATACAAGGAAATATATATTCTGTCCTTTGTATTTGAATGAAAAATGTGACGTCATCATTGTTAAACGGATCACAGATGAACAGATGAGCACACCGTAGTTTGCTTACTTCATGAGTGTACTGTTGGTTCCTGAAAAAAGGTTAGTTTGTTCTGAAATTCCTTTTCCCAGTGGTAGTATATTTGACGAAATTTTTGGGTTGGCAACTCAGACCGAAGTCGCTGATTGATATGAAATTAAAACTGAAGTTACTGAATATAAACTGGCCATTCCTATCGGATACATAGTTACCGAGTCAATGTCACGACCGACTGCTAATATCGGCTTACGTAAGACAGAACCGTACGTTCGGTCACGAGCGGGGTTCGAACACGGTATTTTCCCGTAATGGGTTTCCCCTATTTGGGATTTACAGTTGGCAATTTTTGCCTGATCTCGGCAATTAAGCTCTTGCGTCCCGGTGATCACGTCGCCATTGTGATGAGGTCGTTTACCAGATCTACCCAAATCAGATGAACGTTGTCGCGGTCATGGTTAAATAGGTCATATTCATATACAGGGTGTCCACAAAGTTTAATGGTTTTTTTGTGTGTAGGGGTGGTGCAGGGTATGAATAGCCAACTCAACAATTCCGAAAATTTTCTTGCACTGGGGAAGGGAAATTTCAGAACGATTTTGACAGGTCAAGGTTCACGCTGCATATCCGTGAACTGCCCCTTAGTTCTTCCCACCAAATAGTTATCTGTAGCTTCAAGCTAGCTTTTGTGCGAGGGAGATTCGGATATTTGGGTAATCGGAGATTCTTCCCTATTGGCCGACGACGATCACGTGACCGTTGTCGAACAATAGGTTGAATCTGTCGGCCAATAAGGTAAATCTCCGATTCCCCGAATACCCGAATCTTCATCGCACAAAAGGCGCGTTAAAGGGGCCTTTTGTGCGAGGGAGATTCATTCGGGGATTTGGGTATTCGGAAATTCCCCAAACATCAGAATCTCCATCGCACAAAAGGCGCTTTAAAGGGGCCTTTTCTGGAGGTAGATTTGGGTATTCGGAGATTCACTCTATTGGTCGAGAGATTCACCATACTGGACGACGACGGTCACTTAATCTTCGGCGATCAATAGGGAAGAATCTCTGATTCCCCAAATACCCGAATCTCCCTCGCACGAAAGGCCCCTTGAAGCTACCTTTCGTGCGAAGGAGATTCGGGTATTTGGGGAATCGGAGATTCCCCAAACACCGGAATCTCCATCGCACAAAAGGCGCCTTAAAGGGGCCTTTTCTGCGAGGGAAAATCGGAGATTTGGGTATTCGGAGATTCACCCTATTGGCCGAGAGATTCACCCTACTGGTCGACGACGATCACGTGGCCGACGTCGACCAATAGGGTGAATCTCTCGGCCAATAGGGTGAATTTTCGAATACCCAATTCTCCGAATGAATCTCCCTCGCACAAAAGGCCCCTTTAAGGCAGGGCCTTTTGTGCGATGGAGATTCGGGTATTTGGGAATCGGAGATTCACCTTATTGGCCGAGAGATTCAACCTATTGGTCGACGACGGTCACGTGATCGTCGTCGGCCAATATGGCCGAGAGAATCTCCGATTACCCAAATACCCGAATCTCCCTCGCACAAAAGGTAGCATCACTCCCAACATTTCCGCAACGAACAGAGTGCAACTTTACAAATAACACCTGCAACTCCAATTCGAAAGAAAAAAAACTATTGAAATAATTCGATTATAAATCGTTTAACGCTTTATCCAATCTCTAGAGCTCAGGTTTCACAGTAATTAGTCTTCCATGGCACAACAATGGAAATATTACCTATCATTATCGTCTACCGTTGTCACAAGTTCATGCTATCACAGAACTAATTCGTTATAACAGTATCTGACATTTGAAGCGAGTATCACGAAAATTTCTCGATTAGGCATAGGAGTGTAGTAATTAAGAGGTGGGTAACTTTGCCTTGTGGCGAAAAGTCAACGTTCTAGATTGATATCTAGAAGAAGTGTCGCTTTAATGGAGATTCATGACTGTTTGAAGAAGAAACTTTTTACTTTCCCAGACTATTTGGGTTGGACAATTTCCATTCGAAATTCAGTAGCTACTTTTTTTTGAGTATCATCATGAATAATTTCATGACATTCAGTTTATACAATATACTACAATGTCAAGAAAGTAGCAGGCATCTGTCTATGCAATACGGGATATGTACCATTACGTTAAACTTATTAGGTTTGTTCGTTCTGTCTCCATGAACTTCAATGTTGTAGACCAGTGTTCAGTGTAGGTAGTGCAGCACTGATGACGATCGGTGATTTTTGTTGTGAACTTGAACTGTGTTCCTTGCTGAAATGTTGTACCTAATATTGGCGAATGTAGATAAGCGCTACTCCCTCTGGTGGCTATGCGAGTAACCCGAGGTACAGACATTATCATTGACAAGTTAAAAGAAATGTTGAGAAAATGAGAAAGTTTATGCATTTTTCTTGGCGTTGGTGTGATTTCCACAAGTGCTTCTACTGAGGAAAAGCAAACTCAAATGTCCCTTCCCAAAGATTTCCACAGCCCGGTGAAAAATTTCGAGTTAGGATAGAAGAAACTTCCTTTAACAAGTCGGGCCTGAAAGTGTTTAAGAATCAATAAAAAAACAACAAACAAGATTTATGAGAGTCTGTCACCTGAATTTACCGATCATTTTCATAGAGATAAGCACGAATTGCTCATGAAATATTAGAACACATTCATGAAGACAGTTTTTTTCAGGCTCCTAATCCAAGCAGAGAAATTTACTCTGGAATGAATGCTCTGCCTTCCAGATATCTGCATATTGAACTGATCATTAAGGAACAACGTAAATGTTTTAGTGACTGAACTGTCTTTTGAAAAAAAAAGAGTCTCAACAAGGAAATATCTGCAGATGAATACTCTTTGCTCAAAGTGCTTCTGCCGATGAAAGCAAAGTTGTACAAGGCTTATTTATTACAGCTTTTTCAAGACCAATCATATGAGTGTTGGAAAATTTATTTGTCAACCCATAATGGGTAAGACTTGCGATACAAGTAGCATTAGTTTTATGTGAATGTATTCATTTTATTCACAATATATTGAGTATTTAGTCCTTCGCTATAAAAATAGTAGAGTTATGAGTATTTGTCTATTATTCCAAAAAGTATGTTTTACAACACTATCTGTTTTTCAACTTTCAAGATAGCCTAAGGAATCCACCAAAGTCAATCTTGCCATTTGGATCTGAAAATAAATAATATTAAAATACTGTCTAACCTTGGAGAAGTCCCCGTAATTTTAGAGTTGCTACACCCAATAAGATTGAAGAATGATACATACCTACTTTATAAGAATGGAATATGTACTCCCAGTAATACTCTCGTCAACTATAAAAGTCTAAAAAGTCTTTGAATAAATCGTGAAATCAAAAATTATTGAACCAAACACTAACAAACAGTACAAAATCGACTATCAAAACAAAATGTATGTCTTTATCTAAGGTTCTAAAACTTGCCACCGTGGCGCTGCAATCTTAAATTCAGACGTCAATAGAGTGGAGACAGATTACGAAGTTCTGACAAAATCTTGATGTAAAAACCTGACAGCTATACTCGCCGTGAATTCTCTTCTACCGACGGAAAACACTGACCAACTAAGTTAATCTACGAATGTTGTTCTAGTCGCTCAAAATACGCATATATCGAGTAAGAATTTCGAAAAAACGCACTAAATAAATCTACATTCCGGTACTCAGACACAAAGATATCCCTTGTAAATGCACCAAGTGATGTAGATTGCTAATAATATCTCCTCAAATTTCGATTGCAGCGATTATTTTCACAAAAATTGTGCCAAACAAAAAATCTGTCAAATCGGAACCATAGAACCGAGATGGAAGAGTAAACATGGAACTAGACATGATGTAAAAAACATTTTTTGCTTACATCATGGATCTAGACGTCAGAGGGTAATAAGACTTCATTCTGTCGAAGCATGATGTAAGCAAAACATGTTGTGCTCATCTGAAAAAAAAGTGACGTCAGCAAGTTGAAAACACAAGGAAATATATATTCTGTGCTTTGAATTTGAATGAAAAAAGTGACGTCATCATTTGTACGTATGATCACAGATGAGCAGATGAGCTCACCATGTTTTGCTTACATCACAGGTCGAAGTAGCCAAACCAAAAATTTTGGAAATTGTCTACCACTGGCAAGAGGAATTTCAGATAGAATTCGATATGATGAAGTTGGCTCCATTTATAAATATCAGTAAACTGCGTCTCGCAGTTCTAGAAAATCTTCGGAACTTTTGGGTTGGCAACTTGTACCGAAGTCTCGAATTGGCGAAACTACAACTTACTCTGTTATTGTATTTTCACTTCACCAGAAAATACCCCCAAAACTACACCAAGGCATAATATGCCACGGGCATCTGAAAAGCTCCCTATGATGATCAAACTCCGCGTTGTGCCAACTTGACGACAAAGAAAATCCGACAGTGAGGGTTTTTCCTCTGAACGAAAATGCAGTAATTTCCATGAAAAACCTTTAGAATATCACATTTCAAACATATAATTTCAATATTATATTTTTTAAAAAATGTTTGATCACCTAAAACTGAAAACTAAGAATGGGGATTTGCATTTGTCTTGAGTGCACGATATGGCAACGTCGAATTCAGTTTTCTCGGAGAGAAAATGACGTCAAATGTGTTACTTCGCTTAGGAAAACAGAGATAGCTATACTTCGATCTGGTTAGAGTAGAAGACAACGACCAAGGAATAGAAAAAGAAGAACACAGACTGTCATACTGTCATATTACTGACAAATCGCAAACGGAAATTGTTTGGTTATATTGGAAAAGAACACTTGTGTACCACAGAATAGGAATAAATATTTCATTATTCTATAGCAGAAAAAGCTATTCTACTAAACACCGTTGTCATTTCGTGCATGCCTGACAAATCCCAAACCCCAATTTTGAAATCTGATTTTAAATACTTTCTGAAGGTAATTTGCGAAAATGATGAATCAAACCCATAATAATTATGTTCAAATTTGCATTTGCAGTAATAACCCAAATTCAGGAAAAACCCCCATTCCTTTTACTCTCTTGATGTTATGGACAAATGAACTGTCTAAACGTCAAATAATTTTTTCAAACTTAAGCCACCCAAATTCCATCGCTCCGAGTCGTTCGAAGAACTGTACTTGCTTTAAATGGTAGAAACCATCTACAACTCAAGTTGCACTATACGTATATGGACACATGTTACCATATTAATGCCAACTGCCGGTGCACCTCTTGCAAAAGCCAATCATAAGTCACTCCAACACTCTTCGAAAACTTTTCGCAATATCTATCGGAAAGATAGCGGCTTCGTAGAAGAGAGAACAGGCCATGTATCGTATCAACATATCACGTGGGTATCTATCTCTACAAGTGTGTATGTTAACGGCGACATGAACATACTCTAAAGGGACGCCGCTTGGTTTGAAATGATCGAACGAGGAAGAAGCCGAATTTATGATATCTGGAGGGCTATTCTTGGGTTCGAAAGAATAGAAAAAGTGACAGAAAATGGCACGTTTTCTCTTTGGATCGTTGAATTTGTACGCGCTGCGGAAGAGTGCGTTCTGTTTTTACTCAATGGGGGTTTTTCCTGAATTTGGGTTATTACTGTAAATGCAAATTTCAACATAATTATTACGGGTTTGATTCATCATTTTCCGAAATTATCTTCAGAAAATATTCAAAATCGGATTTAAAAATTGGGGTTTGGAATTGGCCAGGCATGCACGAAGTGACAACGGTGTTTAGTAGAATAGCTTTTTCTGCTATAGAATAATGAAATATTTATTCCTATTCTGTGGTACACACGTGTTCTTTGTCAGTATAACCAAACAATTTCCGTTTGCGATTTGTCAGTAATATGACAGTATGACAGTTTGCGCTCTTCTTTTTCTATTCCTTGATCGTTGTCTTCTACTCTTACCAGATCGAAGTATAGCTATCTCTGTTTTCCTAAGCAAAGTAACACATTTGACGTCCTTTTCTTTCCAAGGAAGCTGAATTCGACGTTGTCATATCGTGCACTCAAGAAAAATCCCTTTAAATGCAAATCCCCATATATTTATTGTTCAGTTTTAGGTGATCAAACATTTTTTTTTAAATATAATATTGAAATTATATGCTTGAAATGTGATGTTCTGAAGGCATTTTCGTTTAAAGGAAAAACCCCCATTGTCTGTACAAGTGAGCCAAATTGGACACTTTTGAGGGGGAACTCCTATTTCAGTACTAGATGGACAGAAACTGATTATTCGATTTTGTCAGCAAGGACACCATCCAACAAAGCGGACGTTCCTAGAACCCTTCCGGTATCTGAAGAGGTGCGTCGCGATAAAACCGCGAATCTGAGGTACTTGTATTCGCAAGTACTGCTAAGCGATACGCCCTCTGGCGATAGAAATTCGAACACTTCCAAGCTAGTAGTTTTTCGACGTGCCTGTTATTCTAACGTGTTCTGCTTACTTTTGGAGTTCATTTTCGAGCTTTTGTATTGTTCTCCGAGTTGAAATTTTGGTATACCGAAAGTGTTTGTGATATTCATCAATCGATTCCTTTCTTTCCGATTAAAATTTTTGATTGTATTAATTGGAAATGGCATCCTCCCGAAATGACTATTGTTGTGTGCCTCAACTCAATGTTATTCATGGTCAAAGAAGAAAGGATCATCTACTGCCTCAAGTTTTCATTTTTTCCAAAGCCAAATGAAAGTAAAGTTAATTTGGAATCAGCATTTGGCAGGAAACTCAATGATAAAAGAAAGGCCTAGATTTAGAAATTTAAGATTGGAAAACAGGTCACGAAATATATGAAAGTATGTTCACTGCATTTCTCTGAAGATGTTCATTTTCATAAAGGTAAATTACAATGTATTCATTTCGAAACAACTTCATGTCATGATGTTTTTAGGTGAAAATGAAAATAAGAGAATATTGATGAAAAATGCTGCAGATAAACTACCGAGCACTTCTGCAGCTACTTAATTCACATACTACACAAAATCATATTCTAAAAGAGTGATCTGGTTGAAAACCTGACAAAAACTAGATATACTGTTGATAATAGCTGAAGTTATTCAGATAAATACATTAATATTTTTCATTTCTATATAGGTAGGTTGAAACAGTCTGTGACATTTTTCATTTTGTATGTGTATCTTGAGCTGCTGTAATATGAACATAGAATCAATTATATGTCTATCTGTTTCCTTTTCTTTAGAAATACGATGCAAACAACTAAAGCAGAAAATCTGTTTTCATTTTATTGATTCACTCGTTTGTAAACAAAGAGAACTAGTCATATCATTTGGACTAATTCTATATTGAATACATAATATAGCCTGCATTCAACATTTCTTCACATTAATCAGAGTCCTTAAATTACTTATTGAGGTACCTATTTTTCCAGAAATTCAAGTAAACTTAGAGATTAGTTCATTTTGATCCACCAAGCAACATACACTAAAATAACACCGAAATAACCATCTAGGGACGATTTAAAGCACGATTTTATATCGTGATCCGAACGAAAAGTTCCTTCTTAAGAAATCTTACACAAAAGTATAATAATTTCGCTAAATATTCAAGCTCTACTCACTAAATATTCGTTCTCCGTTTCTAAGGATTGTTTACGTAAAACTACTAGCTTGGACAGGTCCCAAATTTAACCGTTAGGGCGCTGGCATCTTCGGAGAAGTTGCCAATCATTAAGTAAGTAAATGAGCAATTTGAATACAATGATAAACTAGCACGCCTGAAAAAATGTCCGAAATACCCCCCTGATCCGAAATGAGGACGCAAAATTGAATGGCCGTCACCGGTCAGCTCTGATTTTACCCGGCGCGGCAGTCGGCCCTGATCCATATTGCGGTGTATAATATTCGGTTCGCTTTCGGTATCGCTTTCGTCCGTACAAAATGCACTTAATGATAAAATTACTACCGAACAAGTTAGATCGTAAAAGTGTTATTGAATGTGCACGCTGCTGCACTGTCCGATTCACCGTTAGAAAGCGCAAAAATTGGAGCAATCAGGCCGTGAAGCTGAAACATAAGAACGACGGATTATGTGGGACGGATAAAAAACCAGAGAGATAAGTAAGTGGTAAGTATACCAGTCTGTCTCGGAAAAAAAATCTCGACGTGAAGTCGAGAGCTCTTGCGTGCCTATTCAAATTCGTTGCCAAAGCGGTCATCTTTTGCGCGCATGTTTTAGGGTTCTAGGTTCGTTAATGGGCAAAATGGGTCAAACGATTCCGGAGCTAGAGCCTTTCGAAGTTTTGAGGTTATTTACGTGATAATTCGGGAACTACTGGAACGATTGCATCCAAACTTGGTAGTTAGTTGGAGTATAACGACGTGCAACTTTTCGCGAAATTTTCTTGAGATTTGACTGTCAGTAGATTGAAAAAAAAAATTTTTCGAATAAAATTTTATTTCAGACAGTGTTCATCATATTTGAAAAAAAATTAGCGCAGACTTTGAGCTCTATATTTCACAGCAGTGCCACAAATTTCAGTTCGCTACAGTCATAATTTAGTGGTTTTTTCCTCGGTATTCATGAAAGAACTCAAAAATTACTAATTAAACCATGATGAAACTCGGTAGCTGGTTTAAAAATGCTGATTTACAACTTCGTTAATAAATATTCAATATTCTGATCAGATCATCTTCATGATAGTTTGTATGAACCTTTGAACTGTTATTTTTCGATAAATTAATAAATTAGAATCCGATCTAATCTGTATTTTTGAAAATATTGGGACAATAAAGTTTTAAATGGGTATATCTGCGGAATCATCGGGTGGATTTTAGCCATTCACGTATTCGAATTAAGTGAGTAAATGAGTTTTCTCAATCTTGTTTCTTTGAATTTCAAACCTTGGATTGGTTATTCTGCAAAAAAAGATCATTTGATATTTGTGCTGAACTTGCAAACAAAGCGCAGGAGTGTATCAGCACATTGAGAAATATTTAAATGCTTATATCTTTTTACCTGAGCCGATGCTGGAAAAATGGCAAATGAAAAAAGTGTTTTTTTTTTTTGATGAGAGGAATCTATGGTTGAAATTAATGTACTGCATAAAGACTCGCCCTGTATAGGCAGTTTTGGTTAAACCAACTGTGACATTTTTCCCTCTGCTTGTATCTTGATCTGCTGTGATATGAAAATAAAATTATTCATATGTCTATCTGATTCAATTTCTTTGGAAGTACAATGCAAAACGCACTAAACCAGAAAAGCTGGGGGTCGATTCTTGAATCTCGATCAAGAATTGAAGAGTATAAAAATTTCCATATGTCAGCGTCGATTTTTTGCGCGCATGTTCTAGGGGAACAGCGTGCTGTCGTTTTGTCCAGATGTCTGTAATTTTGGATGATTGAGCCGAAAATGGTCTCAATCGACTAGGTTGGACTCACTGATGACGAATACGGTGTCAAAATCGATTCTGTCCGGCCGTAGACACGCTAACTGTCGACAGAAGGGAGCTAGCAGCTTGAAACTTTCAGGATAGGTTGCGCATCAGAATGCCGCGGTTAAGTTCGTTAATGGGCCAAATCGGTCGAATAGTTTCGGAGTTATAGGCACTTGAAGTTTTGAAGTGATTTATTTTTTATTTCGGTAACTACTTCAACGATTGGATTCAAACTTGGCAGTTGGGTGGAGTATAACGACGCGCAACTTTGAGCCAAATTTTGTCAGGATCATATTGTCAGTAAATTTAAAAAAAATTTTTTTTCGAAATTTTTTTTTCGGAAACCATTCATCATATACAAAAAAAAATTCCACTCCCACTTTGAGCTTCATATTTCACAGCAGTGTACCAAATTTCAGTTCGATACGATCATAAGTTTTGGAGATATCGGGAAAAAATATGTCAAATTTCGAGGTTTTCTTCTCGATATCGTTGATTTTTTCGGTATAACTCAAAAAATACTGATTCAGTCCTGATAAAACTTCACAGCTAGTTTTGAGATTCTGAAAGACAACTTTATGCGAAATTTCGTGATAATCGTGTCATCATAACAATTTAAAAAAAAAAATTCTATGATTTTCTTATCATATCATCCTCATTAAATTCTGTATGAAACTTCGAACTATTATTATTCGATGAAGTACTGGATTTCAATTCGATCTGATCTGCATTTTTGGAAATATTGGAAAAATAAAATTTTGATTGGGTATATCTACGGAATCATTGGGTGGATTTTACCCATTCACGAATTCGGCCTTCGTAATTAAGGTCCAAACCTTCTCTACAAATATCGTGTTTCTAAGTTGTTTCTTTCGGAAGTTATTGTGTTTACGCAGTCGGCCGTTAGGCTGACCGTAAACACAATAACTTCCGGAAGAAACGACTTAGAAACTCGATATTTGTAGAGTAGGTTTGGGGCTTAATTACGAAGGTCGAATTCGTGAATGGGTAAAATCCGCCCAATGATTCCGTAGATATACCCAATCAAAATTTTATTTTTCCAATATTTCCAAAAATACAGATTTGATCGAATTGAAATCCAGTAATTTATCAGTAGAAAACTTCAAAAAGCACTGCCGTGAAGGCAGCAGCTTTTGCGTGCATGTTCAAATTCGTTGCTGAAGCGGTCATCTACATTGAACATGCGCGAAAAGTTGCTGCCTTCACGGCAGTGCTTTTTGAAATTTTTATATTAAATATAAACAAGTAGACATGACCTGCGCATGGAACCGAATGTCACTAGACAATCGAATGTTATATCTCCTATACTCCGTACCACTCGTTGCTAAGTCGAAGGAAACGGTGATAAGGTTAGGTTTATATTCCGATTTGAAATTTCTCCATATCTTGCATTCAGTTTATTTCTTGAATATTTGCTTGAAAACGTAGTCGAAATGGCGAATAGAACTCTCACAAATTTTGCAAATGCTCAAGAAAACTTAAAAAATCGACATAAACATATGATTACCTTCAGAAAGTATTCAAAATCAGATTTTAAAATTGGGGTCTGGGATTTGCCAGGCATGCACGAAGTGACAACGGTGTTTAGTAGAATAGCTTTTTCTGCTATAGAATAATGAAATATTTATTCCTATTCTGTGGTACACATGTGTTCTTTGTCAATATAACCAAACAATTTCCGTTTGCGATTTGTCAGTAATATGACAGTATGACAGTCTGTGCTCTTCTCTTTCTATTTCTTGGTCGTTGTCTTCTACTCTAACCAGATCGAAGTATAGCTATCACTGTTTTCCTAAGCAAAGTAACACAATTTGACGTCCTTTTCTTTCCGAGAAAGCTGAATTCGACGTTGCCATATCGTGCACTCAAGACAAATCCCTTCAAATGCAAATCCCAATTTTTATTTTGAAGTTTTAGGTGATCAAACATTTTTTTAAAAATATAATATTGAAATTATATGTTTGAAATGTGATGTTCTAAAGGTTTTTCATGAAAATTACTACATTTTCGTTTAAAGGAAAAACCCCCATTATCTTACGATTAGCGACGTCTTACCGAATCTAACCCACATCTGCCTCCTCCTATAAGCACGACATAAGTCCAAACAACTAACCTCTATTATTGCACTCAAAATCGAAACCGAGCAATTAAATCCCACCGCTTACCCCGCGATTGCATAAAACATCGAGCATCGCGCCCAGACAGATGATGAACACACCTGGCCGAGAAGAAGAGGAAAATAGGAATTCTCTATGGTTGCGACACGATTGAAAACACCCGCGTCTTCTAATTCGTATTCAAAACAAAACGTGGGTGAAATGCTGATTGATACGAGTGCTGGAACCGGACGGGACATTTACATATTCCGGTCTTTGTGTATACAGGGTGTCCCAACAGAGCAGGAGATTGACGCGAAAAATTCGAACGAAAAAAATTTGAATTATACCGTGAATAAGTTGGGGTTTGTTGGGTCTTCTCTACTATCATATCGTTGATGACACAGATGTCGAGTCTGGTCTCAAAATCGATTATGTCCGGCCGACCGACCGTATGCACGATTAATGGCGTACGGAGGATCCTATCGACTCGAAACTTTCAGGGTAAGTTGCACTCCAAAATGCGACGGTTGAGGTCGTTAATGGGCAAAATCGGCCAAACGGTTTCGGAGTTATAGCCATTTGAAGTTTTGAGAATATTTCCCTGTTATTTCGAAAACTACCTACGCGATTGGAAGTTTTTTTCATTCAGAAACTATTCTTCATATTTGGAAAACTTTTCGCCCAGATCTTGAAATTTTATTTCAAAGTAGATAGTGTGATAAATTTTAGTTTGGTGCCATTGTATTTATGGAGATACTAGCGAAAAGTATGTCAAATTTCGTAATTTTTTCTTCGGTTTTGTGCTTTTTCCGAGATAACTCGTAAAATACGGTTATTCAATCGTAATGAAACTTGGTAACTAGTTTGAAAATGCTGATGAACAACTTTGTGCAGAATTTCGAGTCATCAAAATAGTTTGAAAAAATCTAGAAAAGCACTGACGCGAAGTCAGCAGCTTTCACGCGTTTGTTCACATTGCGAAATGATGACTTGGAAATTTCAGTCAAATTTCAATGAAATATAAAAATTTTCAAAAAGAAATAATTTTTTTTTCGAATTTTTCCATGGATAATTCTTCTTATTGACACTGTTCATATTCCGACCAGTTTCATTTCGATCAGATAAATATTTTTCGAGTTATTGAAAAATCAAAATTTCAAATGGCTGTAGCACAAAAACCATTCGGCAGATTTGACCCATAAACGAACTCAACCGAGATATTCAGGATCTTAACCTAACCTGAAAATTTCAAGACTATAGGTCCTTCCTTTGGAAAGTTACAGCGCACACGGCCGGACGGACAGAATCAATTTTGACCACGGATTCTTCATCAGTGAGTCCAACCTAGTCGTTTGAGACCAATTTCGGCTCAAAATTCGAAAATTACAGACATTTTGACGAAATGATTACGCGCTGTTACCCAGAGCAAGCGCGTAAAAACAATCCAAATTTTTTTTTGCGCGCATGTTCCGGGGAACAGCGTGCTATCGTTTTGTCCAAATATCTGTAATTTTCGAATTTTGAGTCGAAAATCGACTCAAACGGCTAGGTTGTGCCAAAATCGATCGCTAGTTAACCAGGGTGTGGAATACGTCAATTTTCCTCTTCCGAGTGGAAAACATAGGATTCTATATTTGAAGATGGCATAGGGCCGTATTTATAGTTGCTCCTTGAGGCTTCCTTACTGAAGGTCGCCTTGAATTCGCTTTTCTATGCAAACAAACTTGTATTTGTTTGCATAGAAAAGCAAATTCAAGGCGGCCTTCAGTAAGGAAGCCTCAAGGAGCAACTATAAATACGGCCCATACACTTATAAAACTATATAGACTTGGCTTAGAAAGAGAGGAACTGCGGACATGAAAGGGTGTAACTAGTTCGGGCCAAACCATAGAATACGGCAAAAATAAGACAGATCAGTTGGAAACCATAGACATATTAAACTATATTAGACTCTGTTTGAAATTAAAAAAAATGGTTGGTTTTAGTTTTGTTTTTACAATATTTTTAAAGCATACTTTATGTTATTCCATTTCGAATTAGATAATACTGTGTAGGAGATATAATTTCCGTGTTGTTTGCTTTTTCACAAGCTTTTCGAATAGAATTGGAGTTCTACCATTTTATATCGGATTAACTGCTAGAGGGATAATGGTAAGTTCGTGTTGTGCCACTTGTAGGAGGAGATAATTGATAATGATTATATTCATACCTGAATCGAATAATGTCAAATAATTTTTCAGCGAACTTCAGCCTGCATAGGTATTCAACCCTTAGTTTCAAATCGACAAACCATATCGTTACTGGAAAACGAGCAGATTTGAATTCGAAAACGAATGTCATTCATCAATTAGTATACCTTTAATATTTCGAGGCCATTTTCGCCAAAAAAAATTAAAACTAAAGTAAAAATAAATACTCAAAAAAAAATTCAGTGAATGCACGCGCTTATAGATTGCTATGGATCCGCGCGCAGAATCAAATTTCGCAAAGAATTCTTCATTATTTAGTTCATTATAATCGTTTGAGGCCGTTTAAGGAACAAAATTGAAGAATAAATCATTGAGAGCTATAAGGATATCATTCTGAAATAAACTCTATGCGAATCACGTTGTTTAGAGATATATGCCGTCCTGAAACCAGCGACCAAGGGAATTTGAGAAGAAAATGGGTCATTCATCAAATATTGTTATTAATTAGTTGATTTTGAATATTAATATCCGGATAATAATCACATCAATCACCGATTTTCAAAACTGTATTGTTATCAGTACCATTGTTCAAGTTTAATCAATTTTCCTCAAACAATGTCAATATGTACCCAGAAAAATGCTCGAATTTATCTCTAGCTCTACCTACGCCTTATAAAACAAGTGAAATCCCTCTCGATTCCATACGCACACCAGGTTTTTGTATCGGGTATGTTGTCTATGGTCTGCCCGAACTAGTTCCATCTCTCTCTCGGATCTCTCACTCCATATCTTATCCGCATTCGACTCATCAGAAATGAACCCGTAGGCCATGTCGAGAGAGTTTGATATGTCTATGGAAGATGGACATTGAAAAAGTTGCAGAAGAGGCTACAGGCCAGCTCCTTCCACAAAAAGTCCGAGAAAAATAGGATTCAGTTCTCGGACTACCGAAAATGGTGCCAAGAGCGAACTTTGGAAGAGAGCCAGTATTCAATTCTCAAGACTACAATAGTTGCAGAAACTAATTAGCAAGTACAGTAAACTCACGTCCTTCTTGAAAAGACAGAATGACGGATATCGGTTTTCTACTTTTAATCCCTCAGGGATCTTTAATCTCTCAAATGAGGGATTGAAAGTATCCTTTTATTAAAAGCGTCTGATATGAAGCAACTGAAATTCGTTTTTAAAAATCGTACCTTTTAAATTCAAATAAAGATATTTCAAAGAGTAAGTACAATCTTTTTGAGTTCGTCGCCTATTGAGTTACAAAAATGTCCCCTTACTTCTTCGTGATATTCGAAGACAATAACTCTTGAAATACACTTCACTGCCTGACTTTCAACTAGGATTATGCCGGAAACTCCTTTGATGGACGAGTTGCACAATGTTTAAAAATACCAGATAGAAGTTAGTACCGTATTTAAACAAAAACGTAGGTGGACTCGCCTTTATATACTTTCGACAAGACTCGCTAACATATGGTATTAGAGGAATATATATTGAGATCCAGCATGCAAATCCGTTAGCTTATATCATCTGACATGTCTATTTAGCTGACAAATTATTATAATTCCTTGTGAGAACGTCAACGAGGTTTGATATGAAGTTTTTCTCCTATACTTGAAAGAGTGGGCAGACTTTCATCATCATGTAGACTTTCCAAGTATATTTAAGTAAATAACATAATAAGTCATTTACATTTTGCTTCATCACAAACCATGCAATTTTCGAATGCCATGTGCGTGCGTGTTCTTTGGAACAGCGTGTCTAACGGCCGACCGTAAACACAATAACTTCCGAAAGAAACAACTTAGAAAGTCGATATTTGTAGAATATGTTTGGACCTTAATTACGAAGGCCGAATTCCTGAATGGGTAAAATCCACCGAATGATTCGGCAGTTTTACCCATTCAAAATTTCATTTTCCCAATATTTCCAAAAATACAGATTCGATCGAATTTAAATCCAGTAATTTATCGAAAAATTACAGTTCTGATGTTCATACAGAATGAAATGAGGATAATATGGTCATAAGGTCACAGAATATTCAATATTTAGGAAAAAAATTGGAATTTTTTTTTCCAAACTGATCTGATGACACTATCATCACGAAATTTTGCACAAAGTTGTCCATTCGCATTCTCAAACTAATAACCAAGTTTCTCCGTGACTGAATCAGCAGTTTTCGAGTTATTCCGATAAATACAAAGATATCGAGAAAATATCCACGAAATTTCGCATATGTTTTCCCAATATCTCCGAAAACAATAACCGTATCAAATTGAAATTCGGTACACTGTTGTGAAATATGGAGCTTAGGGTATTCTCGAAACTTTACTCAAATGTAATGAAGAGTTTCCGAGGAAAAAATTTTTTCGAAAAAAATGTTGAAAAGAAATTTTTTTCAATTTACTAACAGCATGATCTCAACAAAATTTTGTAAAAAGTTGCGAGTTCTTATGCTTAAACTGACTGCCAAGTTTCATTTCAATCGCTTCTGCAATGGGGGTTTTTCCTTTAAACGAAAATGCAGTTATTTGCATGAAAAACCTTCAGAACATCACATTTCAAACATATAATTTCAATATTATATTTTTTTAAAAATGTGTGATCACCTAAAACTGAAAAATAAAAATGGGGATTTGCATTTAAAGGGATTTGTCATGAGTGCACGATATGGCAACTTCGAATTCAGCTTTCTCGGAAAGAAAAGGACGTCAAATGTGTTACTTTGCTTAGGAAAACAGAGATAGCTATACATCGATCTGGTTAGAGTAGAAGACAACGACCAAGAAAAGAAAAAGAGGAGAACATACTGTCATATTACTGACAAATCGCAAACGGAAATTGTTCGGTTATATTGACAAAGAACACGTGTGTACCACAGAATAGGAATAAATATTTCGTTATTCTATAGCAGAAAAAGCTACTCTACTAAACACCGTTGTCACTTCGTGCATGCATGACAAATCCCAAACCCCAATTTTGACACCTGATTTTGAATACTTTCTGAAGGTTATTTGGGAAAATGATGAATCAAACCCATAATAATTATGTTCAAATTTGCATTTGCAGTAATAACCCAAATTCAGGGAAAACCCCCATTCTTGAAATATCTAGGAAATAACCTCAAAACTTCAATTGGCTCCGAAACCGTTTGACCAATGTTGCCCATTAACGAACTTAACCTCTGCCTACATGCCTTATCAATGCCAATAACTGCTAGAATATTAGAATGCGGGGTGAAATTTCGACGTTTAGGAGAAAACGAGGTTCTGCAGGTGATTATTTTTTGAAAAATTTGCTTTTGGATTTACCCACCTACATAATTCTTTTTTGTCAGTATGCGCCATGTTAGTTACATTGCAACATTGCAGTATTTTTACTATTTTTTCAACTATTTGCACCCATACAATTTAAAAAAAAAACGAACTCAAAGGTCCCACCGTTATGATACTACTTGTATTCAAAATAATGCGATGAATCTTCCCTCTTCTTGTGAACCTGCAATTCAGGAATACCCTGTATTTAATATTCTTACGTCGAAAGATGTTCACGACTCGCTAGAATTCAATTCGCGTTAAATGGAGTCGCATAGTGACCTTTAATTTCCCGGATTGAAGAACATCGCGGCCTTGCGTTAATTACCACCGCGATGTGCAAGCAGAAAATGTTGTTTCTGTATGGTTGGTATCATCTGATAATAGGCGGGCTGGTAGGAACCTCGAGCTCTTCGTTTTCGATTTCGTCTAATCGGTTTGTTACGGTTCTTGATCCCTAATTCGATTCGTCGTTTTTTCGAAGGTTTTCTACTGCTCTAACGTTTAGTTTTGTTTGTTTTATTCTTTTAATGCGGGATATATGCTGTGTGTGAATAGGAGAGGAAAAAGTCTATTTGAGGCGCCATCGTGAGAACAAGTTTAATGGTATTTTTCTATCTGAATCTGAATAGAATTTGGAGGTCATGTTTGTAGAAATGATCTTATTGGGATGGGCGATAAACTATTACAAGGATTTAATAGGAGACTTCGGTCCAAGTTGCCAACCCAGAAATGTCCAAAATTTTCTAGATCTGGGAATAGGGAATTTCAGAACGAATTCGGCATGCTGGGGTTGGCTTTATTTATAGATATCCTTAAACTGCATCTCGACTTTTCAAACCAGATAATTGAATCGAAATATCGATATTTGTAAGCGTCATTTTCAACTGGCTGAAAATTGTGTTGGGGCTCCTGATTTGATATCAATACTGTCACTATAGTTTGCATACGATATGTGCGTAAATCAACTTGGATATTTCGGTTGTAGGTTTTCCATTCCGTAAATATAAAATATTCATTCAGTTGATTCCTGGAAAAAAGTTTACTTACGCGAATGGGTTGCTGATAATACGATAGATCACCATAACGACAGTAGGTATTCTATATAGTAACATATCCATAGACTGTAGTGAGTAGTCATTGTCTATGTATTTTGTCTGATTGAATCAGAAATCTATGGACATGTAACCATAGAAAATCGATTGTCGTTATGGTGACAGAACATCTATCGCAAATGTCATGTTGATGGAATGTAAACGGGACGTTGCATACATCAATTCATTCACACCTTACACAGGGTGAGTCTTTAAGTTGTACATCAATTTTAACCATAGATTCCTCTCATCAAATGAAACACTTTTTTCATTTATCATTTTTTTTGATTCGGCTCCAGCACCTTTTGCTGGCAGTTTAAATATCCAAAAAAAAATCAGTTTTTCTTTTGTAGCTTTGATATGGTAACTCCGAATGAGATGAACTTTGGTGTAAAGTTTTCTATAACTTTTACACATATTCTTCAGTAATCACTTTCATTCTACTTCGAATAGTTTCCGAGGTAATCTTTGGGTTTCGAAAAGTGGAATTCGAAACAGTGTTACTTAGGGACCATCGTTGCCAGATTGTGCGGAAGCCTAGTACTAGATTTGAGTGATAGTATCTTGATTCATTCGAGGTGGTTAATTCTGACTTGAAAATGAAGTACATAAAATAATGATCGAGTAATGTCATGAATTCTGCTGTGGGTTAGGTTAGTTTAGTTTATGACATTGCCAGTCCAAATCAGAAGAAATTTAATTTTGGGATGGTGAACTTGAATTTCGTCTTCTGATTTGTTAAGGTCCTGGGTGAGGTTAGTTGAATTTAGGACAGTATCAAACCCAATCGTAAAATGAAATAACGGCGTCCCATCATTGAAAAACACCACCTTTATCTCTGCTTCAAATAAAAATAGTGCAGAATTGCCCTTACTTATTGAAACATATTCCTGTTACGTTCAATGTACTTCTCAACGCATATTCTATTCAACTCAGGATACAATTTTTGTATTTGTATCATCATACAACTTATATAGAGGAAACCGAATTTTAAATAGTGACATCCAGTGGCATCGGATTTATTTTACAGTCTGGCAACGTTGTTCAATAAATGACACTGTTAGAGCATGCGCAGAGCTTGTTTTGATCTTCACTTGTCGCAACCCAAAGGTTACCGTTTCCGAGTTATATACTCGCCGATTCATAAAACTATACGAAAATAGCATGAAGAATGCTGATAAAGTTTATCTTATGTCATCATGAGAATCTTCAATCATTTCAAAATACTTGATTATTCTTTATAATTTCTCCTTAAACGCATCGCTTTGCAGATATTCAACGTTGAATATTATAAAATCGGATAAAAGTTCGAAAAATTACCTTATATTTATGGATCCGCCCCTGATCTAGTAGAGGAAGTAAATTAAGCTGGGTTCACGTCTATCCGGACCATAGAATACACATAAATATTTATCTATTTCGCATAAAACTGATTTGGGTATATGCTATTTCGTGATCATACCACAGACCACAACCATACCATAACATTCATAGACACAGAATAACATGTTATTACAAGTGTAGAGAATATTTTTGGTTAATCGATTGATTCCAGATAATTCATTAATAAATATCGTGAGAAAAGTATAATTATGGAGTTTTAATATGAGAATGGGCGGGGATGGAATTGTGTATAATCTTATGGTGGAATAAATTTGGATATTGCATGAAAATGAAGTTGAAGATCAGTGTTTCAAGTCCAGTGTAGTGAAATGTTTTCCTTGCGATAATATCCCAAAAAGCACCAAATCATAAGAATTAAGTGAGCAAATGAGTTTTGTCAATCTTGTTTCGTTGAATTTCAAACCTTGGATTGGTTATTCTCCAGAAGAAATCACCGTAAGAGATATATGTGGTGAACTTGCAAACAAAGTGCAGGAGTGTATTAGCACATTGAAAAATGTTTAAATGCTTTTTACCTGAACCGAATCTGGAAAAATGGCAGAAAAAAAAATGTTTTATTTGATGAGATGAGTCTATGGTTAAAATTAATGTACTACTTAAAGACTCCCCTGTATAATATTTAACGGGAAGTATACTGGAAGATTACGGAACGTATAGTGACCTTTTATCGTATGTATTTTTCCTATGGGTGTTTTTTGAATATACGAAACCCTGAAAGACATCTCTTCCATGAACCGAATAATGAAAGAATACTTACCTTCTTTACTAAATATTCAATAAAACCAAGTTTCAAATAAGTGTATTTAGAGATGAAGGTTGCCTCAATTGGTCAAAATTTATATTCGCAAATTCTCGAGAGTACTGTATGGTCCCACTTGGAATAAAAAAATCTCTTATTCGACTTGTTTTGATATATGTCGGTTTTAATATGGCAGATTCCCAGTTGTTGGCATCTATAGGCCAAAACTGAAATAGAACAATAACGCTATATGTTGACAATCCTCGGGCCGCTTTTCGTATCCGAAATATGTCAACGGTCCATACATTTTTTCAAAGAATCTGCCGAAAAAGGTTTAGAATTACATCAAATTCCACTCCAAAATCTCCTTTCATCCAAACATCCTTAAAATTAATTCTTCACTGTTATTTCTTCGGGTGTGTACCACGAAAAAGTTCTTTGACCGTTCATCATCTTCCTAGAGGGTTCATCGAGTTCATTAGCCGTGGATGCCCACCTACAACCCCTCCAAGTACCCATCCTGAGTTTGCACAAAACAGCCTTCTTTCTTTTCCATTTCCTATCTCTCTTTCTCTCGATTTTTCGAGCGGCTCGAACCGCAGTGTCATACACCTTTGCATCGTGTACACCCATAAACCGCCCATGCTTGTGCCCATTTTTTCAACGATGCCAATGCAAGCTCACACACACATCCATAATGCATATTAACCGGCTGATGAGTAACCTTCGATGATTGGTAATTAAATAGAGTTGTGCTGACCAGGAAAGAAGGCATTCTATCGATTATCACCCTTGATTCTTGTTCCTTTGTCAACTGAGGTTGAAAATTTCTTGACAGCTCATGCTCAGTCCCCGTGGATGATTTTCTATGTTCAAGTGATAGAAAAGGATGTGCTTACGTTCTGAATTTTGCGATTCTATTGGCGAATGAAGATAAGCGCTACTCCCTCTGGTGGCTATCCGAGTAACCCGAGGTACACACATTATCATTGACAAGTTAAAAGAAACGTTAAGAATATGAGAAAGTTTATGCATTTTTCTTGGCGTTTGTGTGATTTAACAAGTGCTTCTACTGAGGAAAAGCAAACTCAAATGTTCCTTCCCATACGTTTCTACAGCCCCGTAAAAAATTCGGAGATAGGGTGAAAGAAACTTCTTTTAACAAGTCGGGCCTGAAAGTGTTGAAGAATCGATAAAAACCAACAAACATGAGTCTGTTACCTGCATTTTACCGATGATGATAATTTTTATAGAGGTAAGCACGAATTGCTCATGAAATATTAGATCACAAATTTTTTTCGAGGCCCATAATCCAAGCAGAGAAATTTACTTAAGAGGAATGCTATGCCTTCCAGAAATCTGCCTGTTGAACAGATCATTAAAGAACAACGTAAATGTTCTAGTGGTAGAACTGACTATTGAAAAAAAAAAAAGAGTCTCAACGAGGAAATATCTGGTGATGAATACTCTTCGCTCAAAGTGCTTCTGCCGATGAAAGCAAAGTTGAACAAGGCTTATTTATTACAGCTTTTTCAAGACCAATCATATGAGTGTTGGAAAATTTATTTGTCAACCCATAATGAATGAGTCTTACAGTACAAGTAGCATTAGTTTCATGTGAATGTATTCATTTTATTCACAATATATTGAGTATTTAGTTCTTCCCTATAAAAATAGTAAAGTTATGAGTATTTGTCTATTATTCCAAAAAGTATGTTTTACAATACTATCTGTTTTTCAACGTTCAAGACAGCCTAGGAAATCCACCAAAGTCAATCTTGCCATTTGGATCTGAAAATGAATAATATTAAAATACTATCTAACCTTGGAGATATCCCCGTAATTTTAGAGTTGCTATACTCAATTAGATTGAAGGATTATACATACCTTCTTTATAAGCATGGAATATGTACTCCCAGTAATACTCTCGTCAACTATAAAAATCTAAAAAGTATTTGAATGAATCGTGAAATCAAAAATTTTCAAACCAAACACTAACAAACAGTACAAAATCGACTATCAAAACGAAATCTTTGTCTGTATGTAATGTTGTAAAACTAGCCACCGTGGCGCTGCAATCTTAAATTCAGACGCCAATAGGTTTGTTCGTTGTACCTCCATGAACTCCACTAACTACCCGAACACCACTGATTATGTTCGGTGTGTTTTGTTGTGAACTGGCACTCTGTTCGATGTGGAAATGTTTTGGGTTGATGTAGTTACTGATTACATGTGCAGTACATAGAATGAGGTTATTTTCTCTGATGTTCATGCGTGAATATAATTCATAATCATAGACATCTGTTGTTATCTCTGGTTCCTGGTGTGACGTGTTGTGTTCTGTATGTGTGGTTATTTTTCGATGAAATAAATTTTCATCATATCATTATTCGAAATGTAATTTTTTCCATAGACTTCAAAAAAACTTCACGACAAATCAACATCACCTCAAAATGGTAGCGAAAACAAAAAAGCATAGAGTTTCCATCAGTGCATTTCTGATTATTTGCGAGTGTTTCATTGTTGAAAGCACTGTAGAATAATCCAGTTTCTTCCGCAAGAACTTGTGTCTGGCAATACAAATTGTTCGTTCAAAAGAAGCAGATGCAGCCATACTATCGTATCCTTTGCATCCGTCCAAAAGAGAGTCCGATCGAAAGAGAGCTCCGTCAGCAAAAGTGTCCGCTTGATAGTGCTGTCCGTTGTGGAAGATTTCAGTGTATCTGATTTAAGGAGCCGATGCATGGTTTACGAATTTTTATAAAAAATTCGAATTCGTTCTGAAATTATCCTTCCCCAGTGCTCGTGAACTTGAAGAAATTTTTGGATTGGCAACTTGGACCGTTGTCGTCTATTGGGCACCTCCAGAGAGCGACAAACCATAGATAAAGCGACTTTATGTGTATGACAAAGAGTCTTCATGTCAATGATGCAAACGCTCAATCTTAAACCAACCATAGATATGGAAGAGAAATGTGAGATGTGCTCTATCTTCCATCTCTCTCTCTCGCTCTCTCTCTCTCTTTCTCTCTCGCCATTATCGTTTCTGGTCCACACATTCAAGACAATATTGATTTATTGTTATATCTGATTTAGCGAGAAGTGTGAAAGCTACAATGAGATCCTTACCTTGAATGAAAATCTAGAATAGCACTGATGTTCAACTTGGCAACTTTTGCTCGTATCTTCAAATTAGTTGCCGAAGCGGTATTTCTTGAAATTCAGTAAACAATAAAGGTAGAAAGCAAACATCTACGGAATTTGACAATTTTTCTCGAAATATTTCCGAAAATAAAGTTTAGATTTTATATAGGGTTGGTGCTCACTAATGATGCAATGAATGATTAATTTTCAAGAATCGAATTTCATTACTCGCTGATCATGTAACAATAAGATTTCCTATGATAATAATTACCGTACAGAAAAACTATATCTCGCATCTAATAATGCACAATTGTCAGAACAAATCGTTAGCAAACAACAGGAAGCGTTCCGCAACGTACAATTTGAGCGAAGTCTGCGAACACGTTAAAAACAATCGACCGTCCGGATCGAAGATGGTCAAACAGTAGCTCTCTATCCGCGAACTTCCTCTTCCTGCGTCGGTTCCCATACCCATCCTCCGGCGGTACGACATCGTCGTCGTCAGTTCACCAGGTATCTGCAGCACGTTCAGTTCTCACACACGCGTCTCCTCTTCCGCAGGTAGTGGACTCGCGGGCAAGGACCGACGCGGACGGAGCCCTTCGTCAGCAGGCCAGAAGACAGCTCGAGGTCTTCCAGAGCCAGGTGCCAGGAGGGCACTTGCAGGTCATCAAGTCGCACAGCGTGAGCAGCAGTCGCTGGACCAACAAGACGGTTGGGGAGGTTAAGGGTGCGGAGTTTGAAGGGTTGCAGGTGAGTTATTCCTGATTTATACTTCACGAAACAATACCCTTATTATTTGAAAAATTTTACTCTTACTTTAGCATCTGAGTGTTAATGGAACGTACCTCTATTATTTCTATGGTCTACAGGTGTCACGAAGTTACTTGTCCATACACAGAAAATTATAAACCAATAGTTTTGAATGCCATTCTGTGGAATATTATTAACTGAGACTTCCTCTATGATATACATAGAACTGCAACATCCTTAAAAATCTGTGACAAAAAGGCATAGATTGAGAGATTCTGTGTTACGAATGTGAATATCGCAATGTCTATGACAATCCTGAACGAGAACATCTCTTCAAAAGGCCAGTTTCACAAACCTTTGATTGAAAAGCTCGATTCCAATCAACAGTCAATTATGTGCTCGATTTCAGTTCATTTTCAACTCGACCATCGAATTTGAACTGTAATCAAGGAGCTGATAGGCCGTCAAAAGTTTTGTGAAGCTAACAGTATGTCTTTGCTGATTTGAATGTATCTTCCACTCAAGCGGTACCTATCAACCACTCGTCCTGTGAGAACAATGGCTATGAAGATTTTAAAATCAATCACAAATTATCATGCTCACATATATAGATTGTACAAATAAGAAGCTTACATAGTTTTTCATTTCATAAAAACACACAATCTGATATCGAATGAAATTATAAAATTTTGCGGAACCTGGCCCTTTCATTTTTAGTTGTCTATGACTCAAGTTCTTTTTGGTATCATACTCTATGTTGGTGACCATCATTTGCATTCGGCTTCACACGTTCACTCTGTTATTTTTTCACTTTTTTACGACATACCGGCTCTTCTGACATTACAGTATTCGCGAACTTGTTTACCATCAAGCGAACTGTCAAGCGGTCGTGATTGCACGTTGTGTAAATATCAATTAATATTTTGTTTGTGGCGATCGTTAGCTGCCCGTTCTAAGGATAATCTGTATTATGTTTAAACATATATCTCACACCTTGAACCCGACAACCGCGACCATTAAATCCCATGGTTATGTTTAATCTATGCTCAAAGCACAGAGCCTCACTATCCACGGTACAGAATGGATGTAAACGTGCTGTCTCGAAGTCGAGCATAATTGATTGGTTCGAGTTATATCTGTGGAAAGTGAAACTCTGTGGGACGCCAAGTAGATCCGGTAAGGTCGCAGTCTCGAAATATATTTTGTTTAGCCCGCGATCTGAACACAAAAGTTGTCACTGATGATTTCGAGATCTGTGATCAACTGGAAGTTATAGATTTCCATAACTATGTTAGCGAGTTCGGCGAAATTCACTATGGACTACCTATGGAATTAACAAACATAGACATCTTCGGAAAAAAGCAAAAACCGACAAGATTTCTATAACACTGTGTGTTTTAGTGCATATCAATTGGAAAGTACGTAAGTTACCGATTGAGCGAGAGTGTTCTGATGATAAAGTCAATTCAATCGACCAAGAAATTTCCAAATAAGCATGAAAATATCGCCAGTTTCAACATCGCAACATTAAGTTTGAAATCGTGATTTACGCATGTAACAGTTTCTGTTGAAAACGTGGAAAATGTGATGATTCGGGAAGCTCGTAGCAAGCTAACCGTGAAGTTTGATTATTCATAAAGGTTAAGTAGAAAAAAAAACTCTAAGCCAACTGCATAAAGTATAAGCTTGAAAATGTTAATTCAACTTTACGCAAGATAACTTGGGTGTAATAATGATAATTAAACAGCTGTTGTAGGAAGGTGATTGAGGTAAGGTTCTGTTAGGCAACATGAAAAATATACATCTAATTAACTGAGATATAAACTTCACAATAGTGAATCGATATTAAAAAGTTAAATGTAGTACAAAATGAACGGATACCTTTTGGTGCAATTCAATGGAGGATTTATGTGAACCCGACGTATTGTTATTCGACGTAAACTTGATTTTTAATGATTTACATCCTTCAATAATTATTATTCACGTCGCTAATCAACTCGAAGTGCAGTGACTGTGTGTTCCCCTCTACCTTTACATTGCCGTCCATGTCATTATTCATTCCAACTGGTATTCGACCAGATATAGTACTGCATCGCGAGTGGTTAGTCATAATCGAACACACCAAGATGTTACGCAACGAATCCATTTCAATTGACCGCGTGTAAATTCGCGAAAAAAAGAAACTGACCTTGACAATTCACTGTTACAGATTCCCTCCAACCAGCTGGACCTCAGCTTCCAAAAATCCAAAGCCGTGATTGGTAGAAGCGCTGCCCGACGTCCGCCGACTAGGATTAAGAATAAAGATGACACGCCATTGGTGAGACGAGACGACCTGCACCAAGCTGCGTCGACGAATCTCCAGAGAGTCACCCGCCTTTGCCACCAAATTCACGAGAATGCAGTCAAGCAGGCGTTTGGGAAATTTACAAACGGATCTTCCGTCGAAAATCGACTGAAACTAACAAGTGCGGTTGAAACAAAAGACGAACCGATAAACGTATCGAACGGACATACGAATCTACTAAGGACAAAGAGTAGCAGTAGCGAAGATTTCCTAATAAACTTAAATAAAGATAAATCGACAAAAAGCACCGAAGATCTAGAGGACCTTGAACATTTACAAACCTGGAGACGAACATCTAAGATCAGAAGATCGTTGCAATATCCAAAACAAGAAAAAACTTCTGCCAGTAAACCTATAGACTTACCGGAAACATCCATCAGTGTGAGGAAAATCACTGAAGATTTCGAAAAGGGTCGAAGGCTCAGTACAGCCTTGAGAGGGAATAATATCGACCTTCAAGCTTTAGACCAAATCCTCCAAACTATCTCAAGCTCAAGTAGTGAGAAAACTACACCAGATGAAGACTTAGAAAGTCCAAAGAGAAACAATTTACAATCTAAGAGAAACTCGTTCGTAACAGTCGAAAGCCTCCAAGAAATCAAAGGAAGGCTACGACGCACAAGTTCTCCAGACAAAGAGGCTTTCCGGAACTCAAAAGACCCTGATATAGACGACGGTATAGTAACAGAAGACAATACAGTAAAATCAGATGAAAATATGATCGATTCCAGTAGAGTGATGAGTCAGTCTAAGGTCAAATCATATGTGTTCGGCATGGACTACACCAAGAAACCTATGATAGGCACTGGAAGCTTGGAATCCAGGTCTAAATTGCTGAATGGTACAACAAATAGAAGCGAGGACTGGTACAACAGGAGAAAGTCGTACGGGTTCGAACCTGTACAAAACCAGAACGAAACTATATCTTCGAATAAAAAACTAGTGGAATCTTCTACGGACAGTGGTATTTGTAGGTCCAGTGAAGTGATTATAATTCCATCCGCGATTAAGAACAATCACGCAGCTTCCGAAGACTATATATTCGATAATAACAGTGTTGGTGTTGAAAAAGAAACAGGTTTTGGCAACGTCAAAAGGATAACTTCTTTGTTCGACAACACTGTCACTAAAACAAACTCGTTCCGGAGGGATCCCAATCTTAATTCTTCTTGGAATAAGAAGAATAAAGAACACGATTGGAGTTTGAACCCGGGCATCACCATAAAAATTCCCATAGTTTCCAACAGCCAGTGGGACGAAGATCTACAGCAGAGGGAAATCAAAAGACACTCCATAGCTGTGGATGAAACCAAATACGTGTCCAAGAGTTCCATCAACAACGAGGCGCGCAGGACGAGTTTGGTTATAAACGAAAAGTTCCTAAACGCGCCAGTAACGTCAGAAGGCTGTGATGGTGATTTTTCCGGATTAGGCAAGAAGTCCAAAAAGGTGGAATTTTGCAAAACGGAAGTGCATTTTGCAGCAGAATCCGGAAAAGTCAATATTGTAGAAACGGATGAAAAACCTCCTCCTACGCAAAACTTCAGAAGGAGGCGAAGAAATCCAAGCTACTTGAGCGATTTTAACAAGAACGGCCTCCCTGTACTTCATTTTGGGGAGAACTACAAGGAGAAAACGCTGTTCGCCAACGGGAACCATCAGTACGCAGAAGAAGCAACCAGCGGGGAAGAAAGCGAAGCTGGAACCACGTCAAGATCTTCATCCCACGGTGTGGTCACTGTCAATTCGGATTTCAACAGTCTGGGAGCTTTCGAAGACGAGAGACGCGATTTGGCGGAAAGCGAAAGTATCAAAGGCATCTTGAAGAACAAGATGAATAAGCCAAAACCGTACCACCTCGGTGACAATCCAATGGACTTCAACTTCTTTGACGACGAAAATAAGAATTGGGGTACGCAAAAAATACCTGAGAAAGACACTCCCATCTGGAAATCTACAGTGACAGTCAGCAGTACCCTCTTCGATAATAGACTCTCTGAAAACAACTCCTCCATTCTGAATAACCAACCAGATCTCATTAAAGACCAACTGAAAAAGTTGGCCGATTATCACAACGATTTTCGAAAGGCTGAAGTTCCCGTTGAGCGGGTCAGACCTTTCCTTTCTGTTGCCGATCGGATAAGAAACATGGAGGAGAGTCAGAAGGCCGATAGTCACAAGGGGTATTCCACAAGGGTCAATATAGGGGACGGACAAGCTATTGTGATTCAAAATAGCTCTTTGAATAAACATGATGGGTTTACTGATCCGATTAAAGAAGAGGCTAAAGGTAAGTGTGCATGTTGAAGTACACATTCTATATGCAAACATTCATTGAAATATTCAGCTTGATTCAATAGAAAATATATTGACATGGAAGGCTGACTTCCTGTATGTTTATATGTTTCTGATATATCACGAGGTGTATTTGGTGTTGCAGAAAACTATCTGACAGAGACCATAAGGGCAATTTTGTGTCAATAGTGAAGGAATACTAGCTCCTTGATGTATTCTGCAACATTCAAAAGCCAAGAACAATTCAAAATTAACTAACATCTCTTCCTAAACCTTTCCAACAAAACCAACTAGTATAGTCTATTAGTGTAGATTAACTAACTCCCCAAAAAGGAAATCTATTTCAGGATATCGTAGAATTTCATTGTAAATATGAATCTTTTTCTATTTGTGCATGTACTATGTAGAAAACTTTGTATATCTCATGACTCCTAATGCCTTCGAGTACCATGACTGACAATTGACCAAACCGCAAACATAATTCGGCACTGTTATTTTGAGGTATACTGTTATCAATTTAACTGAAGCTTTCATGTAATGCTGGTTGTTCCAAACCTTAATAGTAACCTAGAACAAAAATTTCATGATTGAATGTTTTTCCACACAAACATCAGAGTTTTCTCAGTAGGAAAGGTAGAGTCACAAATTTCACCAGTTCAACCTCTTCCAATTCAACAAAAGAATCATCCCATCTGAAAATTAGTTTTCTGGGGACACCATGTATATGTATTTCACTCAAAAATATGAACTCCATTCTTATTATTTTGTCCACTGCTCACTATAAGCGTGCATTCAGTACCTGGCATATAATCCGGGAAAAAATTTGGAGGCCACCGTTAGTTTTTTCAAAAGTTTTTTTGGGTGCAAATGGTTGAAAAAATTGTAAGAACTCTCAGAGCTGAGGGAATGAAAATTGAAAAGCAGTGAAAAATGAACACAATTACATTGAGTTTTCTCACAAAAAAATTTGATACACCCAAAAATAAAACTTTCAGAAAATAATCACTGACATCGTTTTCTTCTGCTAACCTCAAGATTTATGAAATTTCAGGCATTCGAATATTTCTCGCTGCTATTGGCATCCTTGCAGCATGCAGACCGTAAGTGGGTGCATGAACTTGAATTGTTCATGAGGTTTTATGAACTTCGGATTTAACTTGAATTCGTGAATGGGTGAAATCCACCCAATGATTCCGTAGATATATCCATTCAAAATTTTATTTTTTCAATATTTCCAAAAATACAGATTAGATCGAATTTAAATCCAGTAATTTATTGAAAAAAAATCTAGAAAAGCACTGTCGTGAAGGCAGCAGCTTTTCCGCGCATGTTCAAATTCGTTGCCGAAGCGGTCATCTACATTGCACATGCGCACTAAAGCTGCTGCATTTTTATCTAGAACATAGCCAGGTTGGCACTGGTGAAAAGTCAAGGTCAAAATAATTCGGCGGAAAGCCCACATTCCTACATCATTTTAATGGAATGGAACTAGTAGAACTTCCATGGCCTACCAACTTACTTCATGGAAATGAATGAAAAAACCTACTGAAAAAACTCAATTTGTAATAAACATCCGAACACTTCAAACCACGTGACTCAAAAAAACAATCCTCATCACATCCAAAATTCACCATCGCCTAAACCCATTTTAGAACTGAAACAAATACTCAAGAAAGGCCTTGTAGTGAGGATCGGCCGCGAAAACTCCACCTCCAAACACATGGTTTGCTCCAAAACCACATCCAACGAAAACTCCTCGAACACTACAACCACCACCAAAATAACGATCGACCTCTCGCCGACCGAAGACGATAATCACCAGCCAGCTTTCCACAATGCCAAACAGAACGGATCTCATAGTTTTAAGTCTACGTCTTTAATCCTTAACACCATCAAGTCCCAAAACGAACCGGAGAAGCTGGAGAAGGCACCCTATCAGATGCCGCAACAACTGGAAGCCCTCAAAAGGCTTTACGAAGACGAGAGTAGTGATAGTGACGCAGATAAGGAGGTGCAGTTACTGACAAGCAGGATAGCAGAGAGACAGAGAATGGAAGATGACGCCTGCAGTAGTGTAGTATCTGGTAGTTGGAGTAGAATGAGGGCATACAAGAATGTCTTGGAGAAAACTAATCATAAGAAGTCTAGTGATGTTAGTTCGAGTAAACGTACACTTGCACAAATAGAAAAAGGTACACGGAAAAGCAAATGCATTTTGAATATCCTCAACTTTCACAAAAACTATAAAGAACTCATTATTATTTAAGTAAGACGAGTGTATTATCGTTATATGCTTTTGGAGATTTTATTTTTAGGACAAGTCTCTCTCTAGATAGTAATGAGGATCTTCAATAGAGTCTGACAATGAATACTCTATTGTAAGGAGTCCTCTTGGCAATTTTGAACTTTTCATCTTATTTTTTTTTGGGTCACAGTTACACTCAATTTGTAGCAAATAAGTGCGTATCCTAAGAAGAAAATTCAACGATTTTTAAACTCACCAAGCCGTATGTACAATAATAAAAACTCTTTTGGCACCTCCAAATATCTCTTATCGTTCTCCAAAGGCTTATATAACGACACTACAACACCTTGAACACAATTCTAATAATACTTTCGATATTTTAAAACAGATAGCAAACTTGTAGAAAGATCCGAAGCCATAAGTCAATCTGATGAACCTATTAGAATCAAGGCTGAGATTAAAACCAGAAAGTATTCCCCAATAGTCCTCAGAAAACATCCGATTGTGATAAAAACTGCTGAACTGAAGTCGGCTAACACACCTAATAAACTTTCCAGTCCCTTGCTTGTCGGAAGAAGCTCGAACAATGTAGAAAATAATAAAGAAAGGATACGAACGTTGGATACTAATTCAACACAAAGTGAATCTATAACAAAAACAAATGCAATAGAAGAAAACACCCATGAATCTTTCACGAGAAATGAAAAAGTATTAAGACAACCTAGGAAGTCAGAAATGGCTTACTTTGGCGTTCCTCTCAAATCACAAGCGGATGAATCGAAAAATGAAAAGGTAGAGCGAGAACTGAAAATGAACTCTAATAAAACTTCGCATAGTAAAAAAGATAGGGTGGCTCCCATAAGAACTGATTCCCCCATATACCAAAATCTCTCACCATCTTCTAACGAAGAACCTACGAAAAAAGAATCAAAATTTGACAGTTGTATATTGGACGAATTGACTAAAGCCGCAGATGAAATCCTTCAAGCAGTGAAAGAATACAGTGAGGGGGAGTCGAGAAAGCAAAAAGACAAAGAAGAAACTAAAACAGAACTGAGTACAATAACAGAGAATAAGACGTGGAAAGAGGAAAATGTAAAAAAACCAATAGAGAGGCCTTGCAAGTCTAAATTAAGAAACGCATCTTCGAATTCTTCGTTAGAAGCATCTCCAAAAGATTCAAAACCTACCCATAGATACATCACCAACACCAAAGCTAGTGCTGATAAGATTAAGAGTAGAACCAGTAGTAGCGAATCTAGCGGAATGAAGGCCACGACTAAAGCTAGAAGGTTGCAAAGGGCTAGTAGTAGGGAAGCTTTGCTGCAGTCACGAGGAAGTTCGTCTGAAGATTTAGCTGTCAGCGAAGTACCAGTGAGGAAACCAAGGTTGGTGAGGAAAACCAAGACGACCCAACTTACCATGACCAACGGTATGGAGATAAGTAAGAAAGGTACTGTTGCTACTAACGCTAAGAGGAAGACTGACACTAGTGCCAAGGCAAAAATTGAAGAAAGGTATGTCCTATGTAATTTCAAATCCACTGGATTAACAAATTCGAGACGCATCACAAAGAAACCGTTAGATAGTGAGAAAAATTGACCACACTTCCTTTTTCCAGAGTTCCTGGAGCTCTTCCCGAAATACGCCACAAAACAGCGGTATCTACGATTAGAAGTATTGCAGAAAAATCTGCCAGAGACAGAAGCAAACATAGAGGAGAAGATACGAAGAAAAAAGTGCCACAGTATAAGGAAATGACAAAAGGTGAGTTCACATAACGTTTCAACGTAAAAATTGTTCGATTTCATGTATTTTTCAGCAACATCATCTCCAATGAGCCCCGTGAAGAGTAAAAGAGAGACTGTGACCCACCGATTAGCAACTGCGTACGTACCTGCTTGTAAGCCTAGCCATCGAAAATCGCATATCTATGACTACTATCAAAGTCAGGATCAGTGTCCATGTCTATGTTCTTGACGAACTATGTTAGGTAGTGGATCGACAAAGATTCTTTTTCCATCTGGCTTTATTCCGATAATTATCCGTTTTTTGCACGCATTTAACTTTTGGAGAAATTAATCCATTCTCATATATTCCATAAAGAATAGCGTATTAAAATTGCTCCTAGACTGAAGGTTCACACCAGGGCCGTAGCTAGTGTACGGAGAGGTAGGGCAATGCCCTACCTCAAAACATCATTGACCTACCTTGAAAACCAAAAAAATATACGAAAACTGTATTAGATCGACGATAATTTTTACTGCCTTACCTTCAATCTCCAGTGCCCTACCTCAAAGTCATCACTAGCTACGGCCCTGGTCTTTAACGAAGAGGGGTTGATAATATGTAACAATACAATATGTCGCGCCGTTTGGGACAAAAATGTATTCGCAAATTTATTTCGGATCCAAAACTTAAAATCGGATCGAAGATTTGGTACACTATTGTGTAAATTTCTTCGAAATGATAAATGATTTCCAAAAAAAAGGTTTTCAATTTCGAAAACACATTTTTTTAATCGTTCCCAAGATACGATCATCACGAAATCTTGTCCATCTGCATTTTGGATATCTACCAAGATTTATTTTTTTGATCTGTATTTTTTGAATTATTCGGGAGATTCTCTTTTCCAATACTGGAATTAATTTTCAGAGGTACCTCTGAAAATTAATTTCGTATAGAACTAAAAGTTGGTATACTGTTGTGAAATACACGAGTAAGGTCTGGCAAAATGTTGTTGAAATCGAATTTTCAAAAAAGCTTTTTCATATTTACAAACCATACGATACCAACAAAGTTGCGAGTCTGCTTTAGTCTTCAATTAAGTATCGCTGTGTCAATCCAACCCCGTCGTTTGGGACAAAACGATAGCAGCAAAAATACAAATTGCGTGAAATTATTTCAGAATTCAAACATTGTAATCGATGATCAGAGAGAGCATGGCGGAGCCGTAGCCTTCTTATTTCAACTAACATTTTTGCTTGTCAACATGATTCTAATTTTAAAAAATGCCATAGTCATATAATCATGCATGATTTTGTTCTTTTATGAATAAACCTGATCACAATCATTATTACCATAGATATAAATTAAATTTAAGTAGTAATTTGACTGATTTCTCCTTTCATTTTTTTTAACTTAATAGAAATATGAATTTGCCCTGAATAATATGAACCCATTGCCCATACAGAAATAATTCTTTCATGATTTGTAGTTGAAGTTTTGAAAAGTATCCTGAAAATCTTCTTTTATAAACGAGGAACTTGTTAGCAGAATATCTCAACATTCCAAATAACCATTTGGGACCTCTCTTGTAACAATATTGTTCCTTCTAAAAAAGGTAGCATAACATCTTGAAATTGTCGAGTTCACACCTCACGTAGTTCGTAGTGTACAGAGAACGTAGTATTGAATTTCATACTAAAAACACTTTTAAGAATTTTTAAATGACCAAAAGGAAGTTGCAAGGCATATGCAAAGCAGGATTTAGTCCAGCATCAGCACAACACAGATTACTGTGGAACAATGCTAACATCACAGACCAACCAGATAAACCAATCGCGTAATTTACTTAGGAAATCTATGTGCACATGTTGTATATTACAAGCATTTTGGAGTGCGTTGACACATCACATTACAGCTGGGAATACGCGATTTAAGCTCAGCAGGCAGTGAAACCTGTAAACAGTCGAGTTGTTTGTCTGCTTGTTCTGTGCTAACATCTTTTATCAGCTTCTACAGCAACACAGCCGCGCACATTGAGTATTCCAAATGAAAGCTGCGCCGCGCAGGCGGCAGCACCGCACAGATCCCGCGAGACTAACTTGATTCATTCATTCCTTTAAATGTCCCCTGCTGAATTGAGACAAGCTTTCAAATTATTATACAGGGTGATTCCAGAGGAGACCGTCAGATTTTGGGTTAAGTTTACACTAGTCAAGACAGTCTCGAAACAATGTTTGGTTTATGGTTGGGGGTCTCTATTGAGAATATACAGGGTGATTTGTCCGATTTTACTTTTATTGATAACTTTGGTATGGCTTATTCGATTTCAATGACATTTTCAGCGTAGTACAATAGTGTTGAACACATTCATTGATTTCAAATTTTTTTCAAAATAAGCGGTTGTTATCGTGATAAATACAGATTAATTGTGTAGGTTTGAAAAACACCCTGTACATAGCGTTTCCTAAACTACGCTATCTGTTTACGATTGTACTATAAAAAGTCATTATTTGAGAGTTTCTAATTTTTTTGGCACACTTCTAGTTTTCCGAGAAAATGTTTTCAAAACATGATAATGTCGAAATTTCGCTCCAATTGATTCTACTTTTATTGATAACTTTGGTATGGCTCATCCAATTTTGATGAAATTTGCAGTGTAGAACAATCTGAATGATTACATTAAATAATCGCAACAATCTCTCAAAATACAGTGTTGTAATTGTGATAATTTCAGAGTTTCAGATTAATTGTGCAGTTGAAAAAAAAACCCTGTACATTGCTTTTCCAAAACTTTCTTATTCGTTGCAGATTCTACAATAATATGTCATCACCCAGAGGTTTTTGATTTCTTTGGCACACCTCCGGTTTTCCTAGAAAACATTTTTGAAGAAGAGCAATATCGAAATTTGGCTCACAAGCAGTGAGAGTATTCCGCACTAGGTAGGAAAGCTGTATCTTCAAAGGATGCAAAGTTGTTCGTCACTTCTAAAATATTCTTTTCAAATTCTAAATATATTCTGCAGTGAATGATTTCATACAAAATATCAGCAATTAAATATGAATTTGGAACTTGAAAAGAATATTTTAGAACTTAAGAACTGCTTTGCATCCTTGGACAATACAGCTTTCCTACCTAGAGCGGAATACTCTCACTGCTTGTGAGCCAAATTTCGATCATGCTCTTCTTCAAAAATGTTTTCTTGGAAAACCGGAGGTGTGCCAAAGAAATTAGAAACCTCTGAATGATGACATATTATTGTAGAATCTGAAACGAATAAGAAACTTTTGGAAAACCAATGTACAGGGTGTTTTTTCAACTGCACAATTAATCTGAAATTCTAAAATTATCACAATTACAACACTGTATTTTGAGATACTTTTGCGATTATTGAATGTACTCATTCAGATTGTTCTATACTGCAAATTTTATCAAAATTGAATGAGCCATACCAAAGTTATCAATGAACGTAGAATCGATTGGAGCGAAATTTCGACATTGTCTTTTTTGATGGAATTTTCTCAGAAAACTAGAAGTGTGCCAAAAAAATTAGAAATTCTCAAATAATGACTTATTATAGTAGAATCGTAAATAGATAGCGTAGTTTTGGAAATGCGATGTACAGGGTGTTTTTTCAACCTGCTCAATAGACGACTTCGGCCCAAGTTGCCAACCCACAATTTACTTAGCAAGTTTACTTTCACTGGGGAACGGGAATTTCAGGACAAATTCGACATGATAAGGTTCGCATTATTTATAAATACCCGTAAAACATGCCTCGGCTCTTCAAACCAGATAATTCCTTTCAAATATAGGTTTTTGTTAAGATCGTCCCCGTTGGCTGAAATTTAAGTTGGGATTCCTGATTTCATGCAAACAGTGTCAATTTTCATAGGATACGTTCCGAAAATCAACTCTGTTGTTTCGGTTGCCGATTTTCCGCTCCGTAAATATGAAATATTCGGATGCTTCCTGGAACAAGCGCGTGAAAAAGGTTATTTACGGAATCTGGTTGATGAAAATTCGGTCGATTTACTGTCACCAGAACGATTTTCTATGGTAAAATATCCATAGCATAGAACAAACTATGTTTACTTTAGGTTTGTTTTGGTTCCGAGTTCAGATCTGTTCGGGACGGTTCTAGCATAGACCAATAATCTGTGGTTCTGAACTCGAAACCAAAACAAACCTAAAGTAAACATAGTTTGTTCTATGCTATGGATATTTACCATAGAAAATCGTTCTGGTGACAGTAAATCGACCGAATTTTCATCAACCAGATTCCGTAAATAACCTTTTTCACGCGCTTGTTCCAGGAACCATCCGAATATTTCATATTTACGGAGCGGAAAATCGGCAACCGAAACAACAGAGTTGATTTTCGGAACGTATCCTATGAAAATTGACACTGTTTGCATGAAATCAGGAATCCCAACTTAAATTTCAGCCAATCGGAGATGATCTTAACAAAAACCTTTATTTGGAAGGAATTATCTGGTTTGAAGAGCCGAGGCATGTTTTACGGGTATTTATAAATAATGCGAATCTTATCATGTCGAATTTGTCCTGAAATTCCCGTTCCCCAGTGAAAGTAAACTTGCTAAGTAAATTGTGGGTTGGCAACTTGGGCCGAAGTCGTCTATTAACCTGGAATTATCACAACAACCGCTTATTTTGAAATAAACTTTGAAATTAATGGATGTCCTCATCGATAATGTACTTCGCTGAAAATTTCTCTTAAATCGAATAAGCCATACCAAAGTTATCAATAAAAGTAAAATCGGTCAATTCAACCAGTATATTCTCAATAGAGACCCCCAACCATAAACCAAACATTGTTTCGAGACTGTCTTGACTAGTGTAAACTTATCCCAAAATCTGACGGTCTCCTCCGGGGAATCACCCTGTATACAACAATTATTTTGATTCAGATTCATACCGAACTAGAGAATTTATTAAATACACAGACATATACCTACGCCCTAAACTTTACACACCATCCATAACCTCGCCGGGATTCAAACCCAGTACCTTAAGCATCTTAGTCAATTTCTCAACCCCCTAAGCTCCGAGGTAGTCAGGGCTGAGTTGATGTATACATTGCATCATTCACAGAAAACAGTACTGTCTCACGGAAATACTTTGCGAAGAGTTGAAGGTTTTTAATTGAACCTTTCGATATCGTGGTTCTTAATACTCGTTATCTTCGAAATGATCCATGAGGAGTATCGCATTCACTATTTGTTTAAGCATCAGTTTCAAGCTTACTCATTACCAAGGTACTCCAATATTTGAATGAGCATCCGTACTACGATTAATCACAATTTGTGACTGATGCTTAACAATTATCTCATGATAGGAAAACTACCAAAAATATATATACAGGACAGAAACCACACCACAGATCAACCAGATAAACCACTCGCGTCATTTACTTAGAAAATCTATGTCAACGCAGATATGAGCCTGAATCGGGCCAATCAGAATTTTAGCAGGCGTTTGGGGTGCCAATCAGATTGCAGGAATAGGATTACGTCACTCTCGCCGCTTTCGGACTCGCTTGAAGAGATTATAAACATGTAAACAAACTGAAATGAATTTTTCATCCTATTAATTGATGAATAATTTCGTATCTGTTCCATTTAAGAATATAATCCAAACAGTTTTTTACAACCAAATCAATTGTTTAGTCATCTTTGAGGTTCTATTTTATGATGACAGGCCTCATTATATGTTTTAATTATACAACAAGAATTGGAATCGAACTTAGGTGGACTCATTCATAATGTTCATTTGATATAATATAAAGGAATTGCAACTGAAGTAAAAGCATTACAACCTCTATTATTCAATTAAAACGATGGGATGTCTAATGAAATTGTATATGATTGCACAAACACTAGGACTGGAATCGAACAGAGTTGGTCTATTCATAATTTGATTTTATATTGAAATGAATCTCATTTGATGTGAAACTACAAAGATTCCCTGATTAAGGTAAACGGGTTTTCCATAACATTTTTCCAAAATTTTCATTTACTCCAACCGAAATCTTCTAGAGATTAAGATGTGACAAAACACTCGCTTTGGTGTTGGAAATTTGCTTTTCAAATGGTTTCATCGAAAAATCTTAGTCTGATTTTGATTTTGTGATTCCTGAATCCCGACAAATCCGTTTTTACATTTCGATTTTAGATATTCCAAAATCAAGTATTCAATTTGACAGCTGTTTCGAGGAAGAAGAAAGTGTGGTTATGTCTGTTATATTTCTCAAGGTCGGAGAGAAGCGATTCCCGCAAACGATGAAGTGATTTGTCTTGTTGGTCTGTGACCACACTATGAGTCTTGCAACTTCTTCGATTAATGATACTGAAATAATCTTTCATGATTAAATTTTACAGGAATATCAAGAAATATCGTCCAGAGAAACACTGACAGAGGTCTTCAAGGTTTTTGCCTAATCAAAAAATGATTATTAGTTCTTAAGTTCCTAAATATTTTTAAAATTGATTCTACCGTTTCATTGAAATTCATGAGAATTTTTCCATGAAAACATAAATAACATGATGTACATTACTTTTTGCTTTCCTGTTAATTAACATTAAGTTTATTTTACTATGTAATTTATTTTTAACTCTCAAGAATATTGTGATCTGCTTTGGTTTTGTGATTTTTCCATGAATAATATACTTATACAAGAAATAAACAATTCAAACAAATCACTTATTGAATGAATATTTGCCTTGTGCTTCTTTGTAATAAGTTTTCCCATTGTCACTAAGTGGATGACAATTCGAAAAAAATCTAGCAAGCTTGGAGGACAGTTTTGATTGAATAGACTATTCAAAATATTATTTCCATTTTAATATGATAAATCTTTCAACTAATACTTTAACAACTATGATACTTATGTACAAATTAGCTACTAAAACACACATAATAAGTGTGGAATTTACAAAAACAATTGCAACCTGACAACAAAAATAAATGACAATGACAAAAATTGTGGTAAGTTAAAAGTATTTCTGTTGATATGTAAAAATAGTTTTATCATCCATAAACCTCAGTAGACCATCATGTGATCGAAAAACATTTTGTAATTGTACAAAACTAAGGGAACTACAATATGGCACCAGTTTCGTAGAATTACATAATATGTTCTTTTTTATGACTAACAAGGCACTCTTTTCAGAATTAAGAAAATAAATACCACTCTACCATATTCAAATGGGTGTGCCTCTTATTTTTGAGGATATACAATAAGCATTGTTCAGTAAAAATTCCTTCACCTTTTTATACAAAATTTTTAAAGCATGTTTTTGATACTAAAACGTGAAAAATAAATATTTTCAAGTTTCAACAGGCACCACACAATTCATCGTTCAATTTATATACAATGGCTCCGACTTCACAACTTTCTTTTCATTCTATTCGTCACTATACATAATATACAAATTTATTTACACGTTCATATATGAAAAATAAATCTTTACAATCTCTCATTTTTGGTAACCAAATTCAGCTTACAAAGTTTCCAATATAAAAGTTCGAGATGAAGACTTAGACAGATTATTGGGCCACTTAGGCTTATAAAGTTGGTGACTAGTTACAAGAATTCGCATTAAGTTGAAATAGAATAAAACAATTTAACATAGATTCTTTAAGCACATTGAGTTTTCACAATACCTAACTAAAAAGTCAACTCCTCCGCTTGTACTCTACTCAATAGATTAACATGATTACAACAGATCTGGAAAAATAATAGCAACATATCGATATTGTCAAACCATTCAACAAATATAAACTTTTAAGTACACAATAACATTCTTTGGATGAACTTCTACTTGTCAGCAGCTCGAAATCAGATCTGGAAAATCAAACAGAAACAACCCCACTTCGTTTGAGAATTATGTTATCCTGGTTTCCAATGGATGGATACACCTGAGAACGCTTAATCCCATATAGTATCACGGACTTCCACCTATCTTGTACCCTCTAGATCCTCTTGATCTCAGGAGCATTCCAGATTAGTAGTGGCTGTGATTGCACAAGATCTCTTGTTTAGTTAAAGCACAATTTCCCTCACTAGCCTACCGAAAAATACCTTGGCAACGTCCAACACCAATCTAACTAAACTTGAGTTTCATTCCACCTTTTGGGAACAATAGAGATCTTTGAGGGCTTTCAACTCATCCATAAGGGTTTTGTTCTGATTTTCCAGAACTGCTACTCTGTTCTCCAGACACTTGATGTACTCCTTCTTTTTTCTTCGACATTCCCTAGCAGCTTCTCTGTTTTTCAACAAGCGCATCTCCCTTTTACGGGACTGGTCTTCTCCCTGGCCGGAAATGCCACCGCTCTGTGCCACCACTGCAATAGCATCTGGATTAATCAGTAAGTTTTTTAGTAACAGGATATCCACTTGGTTAGTCACAAGATAAAAACATCTACTTATTAAGCATTACAGTCTAGGCACGTCACTACATCTTATAAACCAACGAACTCTATATTATATACCTGGAAGGGACCCGTTTTGAGCGACAAGTGAAGCCATTTCGTTACTTATGCAACCCGCGAAGTGGACGGGTATCTATCTCTTTCTTTCTCATTGCAGTAAAGGGAACTCTGTCGCATTTATTCTAAATATTTTTAATTTTTCGTTTCAAATTAGAAGAACCTGGATTTTTTTCTGACTAATTCGTGAATAAGGCAGGATTGAAGAAGATCGCACATGTTCAAGTGAAATTTCAACTTAGTGAGCGGTTTTTCTGGGGAACAGCGCGTAATCATCCTCCGTAAATTTGCGTTTTTTTGCCGAAAATGGTTCCAAGCGACCAGATTGGACTCGTGATGAAGAGTTCAATGTCAAATTGAATTCTATTCAGCCGCCCGTTGCCACGATAACTTACTACCGAGATAAGCTAAAGCGACTTAAAAAATTCAAAATAAGTTCGATAATGGGCAAGATTTACCTTACAATTTCGAAGTTATATCCATTTCAAATATATTATTTTATTTCCTCTATATCCCATGAAGTACTGATGCGATCAGATTGAAACTTGGCCTAGACCTTGAAGTCGAATCTGAACACCAATGTTCGAAATTTCAGCTCGATTCGACACACATTTCCAAAAATATCGGAAAAAAGTATGTCAAATTTCGCATTGGCAATGAATTTTAACCAGCGCTTAAATTTTCCTGACTTCAAGTCAGTGATTTTCGAGAAGTATTTTCCTATGTTCCTATTATTTAAATTTATTGTAATAATGATAAAACTATCGCCAATCGTCAATGCACAGCTCACAACAACATAATTCTTCACTTTTTGAACCATACGCGATGAAGGCAGAGAAAGTAATGGCATATCAGAGAAAAATAGATATTCATTTTCAAAAATTTTGCACTTTCTAAACGATGTAATACCCAAACTACCTGAATTTCCAAGTAAAACCAAATTTGAGCCGTTCAACACCATTTACTTGAATGGGTGTGACAGGGAGAGGTTACCGTAATTAGCGCTATCTTTGTTTCGTTGTCCCTTGTTACGCTTTAAGCTTAGTTGAAGAAGGGTCGGGTCCTTTCCAGGTAGTAATATAGAGTTCTATGTTATAAACGTAGAACTAAACCTGACCAATCTGAAGGTAGTTGTGAATTATGAACTGAAATTTGTGCGGTTATATGGGTTTTGTAATTAATTTCTTAAAGCTTTGAAATACTTGGAAATGTCCCAAGAGTAGCCAGATTGTTAGTTCTATCATTCTAATTCCACTCAGAAAGTCGAAATATCCTCCCGACTTTTTGGTTCGAAATTATTCTTAACGTGATTCGCACCAATTATCAAATATGCATAAATAAAATCTGTTAGTATAGATAAGCCTTTAAAGATCAGTTGAATCATTTGTTCATTTAAACGTAGTTCATATAAACCGATGGTTCACTTGAATTGGTAGTTCAAATGCAACAGTAGATCGACTGGACGTCCAGTTGCGTTTTTCCACAAAATCATCGCAGATTACAAAGAATGTTTTTTATCTCTAGATGTAACTAAGCTCTTATAAAATCTGCATTTCATTGTTAATACAGAATCAATTAGTACACCCAAAAGAACCACCTCATATCCAATCCAATAGACTGACTCGAGTTCTTCAATTTTCCATCTGGATCAATACCAGTTTCAATACCAATGTTTCATGGTCATTCTATCAAGAGTACATAAGGATTGAGAACTATCAAAGATAGGAAAAACAGAAGAATCAATTTCCATAATTCAATTATTCTTTTTTACTCTATCTTTGATAGTTCTCAATCTTTACGTACTCTTGATACCGGGAGCACAGCAAAGGATAAGTTGAATCGTTCCAAATTTAGTTAAAAGTATAACCCGAAAACATTCTTCGTTATCCAATTTTCCACTAGATTGACAACTATACAGAAACAAAATATTATTTGAATTTCGCTACTGAACTCACCGGGTACGTAAAATTCCTGCCCTTGCGCGTACTGCACAATAGCGCCACCTTGCGCTGAATTCGTCATCGTTAAGGTGTGTAAACCGTGACCTCCACCTTCACCACTGGATATCTGGATTGCGGTGGCTGGCAACACTGAAACGGAGAAAGGAATTAACTGAGAGCACATCATGACATCACGAATCAATTCTAACAATTGCTACAAGTGTAGAAAAATTCTGCAGAGTGGTTATTGAACCAACTTTAAATACTCCGAGAAAGAGATTAGATTAAGCTAGGCTTGCATTCAGCTGGCTGAGGTTAGGTTAGGGTGTATTCATATCTGTTTCGTAACCAGTTTGAAGTTAAAACCAGAAATTTGATTTTTTTGAGGCTGTCAGAGCTGCTGTCACCCAGCAGCGACTCGCGAAAGAAGCCAAGGGAGTCCGTGCCTCTCAATATTAATCTGAAACCTTCAGATCGGAGTCGGAACAAATTCAATACCCTACATGCAACAGGGTGGTTGACAAAAAACCGGTTTGAATTGTTTATTGAGGGATGATAAAGAATGATTTTTTTTTATTTCACATTTTAACCTTGCCTGTCAAAAAAGATTTTATCCGTCATGATCCGATGACCTCACCGTCTGTAAAACAAACATCCGTATACTTCACGTATCAACAGGTTTATTAGAAATGACCCCAAAAACTTAATTCTTAAAATTCCGTGCATAGTAACTCTATGCGACAATTTCAAACTAAACAATGAAAAAAAAACTGCTTATGTGCCTAATGAAGAGAAAATTACGGAAGAATCCAGACTATAACAGTGTATGTTACCATTTGCCTATCTTTAATGTCGTCTGTAATGAAATTAATTGAAATGACCTTTTACGAGATTTCGTAAGATTCGATATTGTTTTGGAAATCAACAACAATTTGACCTCAGGTAGTTATAAATGAATACTTTTTACATAACAGGTTCGTAATCTATCACAGAAGTTTGGACATCTCGGAATTCTGTAAAGCAGGAAATGGTATTGGATGCGCAAAAATAAATACTCCCAATCGCACCAATTTTTAGCCAATTGCTTCCATAGCTTACAAAAAACTTATAGAAACAATGATTTCATAGAGGAATTACCGGAACACTTTAACTTATATGTTAGCAGAATGGCAGTTTTAAATTGTTTGTATTGCAAACTGTGACGATATCGCGCGACTACTAGATGTTATTTCACGATTTTATTTTCAAAAATGTCGAAAAAACTGTAGTCTAATTTATGAAATTGATTTCTTAAAAAAAATGAAAAATACATAACAAATGTCTGGATAATTTTGATTCATTCAGCCTAATAAGTTATTTTTATTATATAGAGAAATATTGAATTTTATTCAAATTAGATTGTGAAATATACTCCTGTAGGTAATTTTTATCAGAAATGTTGTGATTTTATCCAATCTAGGCCTCTCTAAGATAACGGCAGATAGAAATTTTCTATTGTTTCTACAAATTGTTCTAATATTTTCTAGATTCCCAAAATTCCATTCAATGAAACGTTAAACTAAAAACTTCAGGAAGGAGCAAAGGACGGTGAAGTAGAAGTTAATTTCAGATAGAAACAAACCAATTCTTGATTTGTTCTTCTGATTTCATGGGTTTAAATCTCGTAAATCACATACACAAATCCCCAGCGCTGTGATCTGAAAAATTACCTATCTCTGACGTTTGCTTCCTGCAACAATTTATTTATTCTAAAGAATTTACCTGAAAACTCGTAGTCAACTTTCTCCGATTTAATAGATTTAACGTTAGGCCATTCTTGATCGTTCAACCTCAATCCATTCAAGTTTGAGGTATTTTTTGCTTCTAAACTTTCTCCCTTGACTGACATGCCTTGAAATAAACACAACTCTTCAGCCTATCTTCTAAATTGTGATTTCAATTTCAGTTAATATGCAAAAAACAAATCTATTTTCTAACCCATATTGTGATATTCTCAGTTTCCCGTTTACACTCAGAATGAATCTATAGTTTCTTTATATTTATATATTTTTTTTTCAGGTCTGGTATCTAGTTAGTAGGGGATGATTGATTTATGGATTATATGGAGACTCTGAATATAAAAACATGCATTCATATCCGATTCATGCAATAAAAACTATATAAGATTACATAAATTTAACAAGATGCACGCAATATAATAATAATAGAAACTGAATAAAATACAATAATGGTTGATCAAAGTATGCATATGATTTTGCAAGGTATTTTTCAAGAGAAAAAGTTCTTTGAGAAGGTATAGCAGTTGATACCTGAACGATGCAAAATAAGGAAAATCAACATTAAAATTTAATTGCTTATTGAGTAAACTTTTTAAGTCTTGCGAATACTGACGAAATGTTTGTATTTATACAGGTACTCTAATTGGTCTACTGATCATAATATATTTGAAATCGACACTTGGCAGTCTATCTTAGTTTAGTACAGTGTGAACCCCTTAAGTTTCGAAGGAGTCCATTTTCAAGTCATTTTGTCTACTATAAAAACAATTACTAACAAGTTAGTTAGTCTTGAATCTTTCCACAACGATTAACGGTGTATTCTTTGAAATAAAGTCAGTGTTTGGTTGGAAACTTCCAATTTATCGAACAAAAATTTTACCTCTCATTATAGGAATTTCAAATTTATTTTAAGTTAAGTTCAGCATTGAAATATCTTGATCTAAATCGGCGTAAATTCCTTTGGATGAAGATAAATTCAACTAACCTTACATAGAATCTTAGGAAAATTTTCGTACACTCCACTCACTTTTATAACTACTGAAAGTAGTTAATGATCTTTTTCACTGGAATTACCGATCTGGAAGTGGACTTTTTGGACCGTTGGGGTTCCATAACTAAGATAGACAGAAAACCAACTTGAGTACATAGGAACAGAATAAATAGAGCACGAGATCACCGATTCAACTGGAAAATTATTTCTCGTATCTGTGAGGGTAAGCGTAATTCTGATGAAAATACAACTTAAAATGATTCCAAATTCATAATGTGTGTCCTATCCATGTTCAATTCTACTATATATCTCTAAATCATAAATAATGGAGTTTGTAAGCACAAATAATCAACCACCTGTGATATTGTAGTTGTCTGGAATTGGATCGTATATCATCTATGAAAATATTAATGAGAATAATAATTGGATAAAACTCCTTTCGACAAAATTGAACAATTCAAGTCGGAAAATACACAAAACAATGAGACAAAATGAAATAACAATTGAAATATGCACATATAACGCCGATTTTATCTATACTCTAACAAGAAAACTTCACAATTTCAGATTTTCGTGGAAAATTTAACCAAACAATTTTGATCAGATAATTAGACAAAGTACAGATAATTTAAGCTGCACAGTCTACGTTGAACAAAAAGAAACTAACCTGTGTGGTATGGGATAGAATGTGAGGATAATTCACTGTCTGCTTCTGAAGACGTCGGTTCTCCTTTGCCTTCTGCGAACATTACGTGAGAATGTATGTTAATTCCCGTTACTAACAATCGCCGAAAAATATTTTCTAAAGGCGCCGTGAATAGAACAAATCGAAAAAATAAATCTTAAAAGTTGAAAACAACTGAGAAGTCGAGATCCAACTGCTATGAAGGAAATTAGGAAACGTGACTAAAATTTATTCAAGTTGGAGATGAGCACTAGGTGTCCAGTATTTTCGAGACCAAAATGTGCAAATCAAGTTTAAAGATGATCAATACCTGTCCAAGGGTTACTAGATACACTCCTAAAAAAATGTGCTCTAATGTTGTTCTCTGCAATAAATTACAATTTTATAACCCCGAGAAATAGAGGAAAATTGCGGTCATCTTATAAGGCGCATGCTCTAGGGAACAGCGTGAAAACGTTGTCTGAATGTCTGTAATTATATACACTTCGAACAAAGTGAAGTCAGTAGCTTTTGCGCGCATGTTCAAAATCGTTGCCAAAGCGGTCATCTCCTGAACATGCGCGCAAAAGCTGCTGACTTCACGTCAGTGCTTTTCTAGGTTTTTCCTCGGTATCTTTGATTATTCCGGAATACTTTAAAAAAATATTGATGCAATCATGATGAAACATTAACTGGTTGAAAAATACATGAAGTTGTTTTTTCTTATAAAACACTTGTCACTAAAACTATGGAAAGATCCCGCTATTTCATAATATCCCAGCAAAGCATACCCCTTGGAAAAGAACAGAGTGCGCCTCTGGCAAGTAAGAAAAGCCATCTTCGTCTATCTTAAGGATTAAAAAGTTATAGTCCACGTTATACTAATTTTGCTCACTCTATACACTACGCAATCGATCAGAGTATTCCTTAATTTTAATTAATAGACGACTTCGGCCCAAGTTGCCAACCCACAATTTACTTAGCAAGTTTACTTTCACTGGGGAACGGGAATTTCAGGACAAATCCGACATGATAAGGTTCGCATTATTTATAAATAACCGTAAGACATGCCTCGGCTCTTCAAACCAGATAATTCCTTCCAAATATAGGTTTTTGTTAAGATCGTCCCCGATTGGCTGAAATTTAAGTTGGGATTCCTGATTTCATGCAAACTGTGTCAATTTTCATAGGATACGTTCCGAAAATCAACTCTGTTGTTTCATTTGCCGATTTTCTGCTCGGTAAATATGAAATATTCGGATGGTTCCTGGAACAAGCGCGTGAAAAAGGTTATTTACGGAATCTGGTTGATGAAAATGTGGTCGATTTACTGTCACCAGAACGATTTTCTATGGTAAATATCCATAGCATAGAACAATCTATGTTTACTTTAGGTTTGTTTTGGTTCCGAGTTCAGATCTGTTCGGGACGGTTCTAGCATAGACCATAGATCTGTACTAGAACCGTCCCGTACAGTTCTGAACTCGGAACCAAAACAAACCTAAAGTAAACATAGATTGTTCTATGCTATGGATATTTACCATAGAAAATCGTTCTGGTGACAGTAAATCGACCACATTTTCATCAACCAGATTCCGTAAATAACCTTTTTCACGCGCTTGTTCCAGGAACCATCCGAATATTTCATATTTACGGAGCAGAAAATCGGCAAATGAAACAACAGAGTTGATTTTCGGAACGTATCCTATGAAAATTGACACAGTTTGCATGAAATCAGGAATCCCAACTTAAATTTCAGCCAATCGGGGACGATCTTAACAAAAACCTATATTTGGAAGGAATTATCTGGTTTGAAGAGCCGAGGCATGTTTTACGGTTATTTATAAATAATGCGAACCTTATCATGCCGAATTTATCCTGAAATTCCCGTTCCCCAGTGAAAGTAAACTTGCTAAGTAAATTGTGGGTTGGCAACTTGGGCCGAATAGTTTCCTGGTTTAGACATAGAATAGGTTGTGGCATACTCTTCTGATTTCCTAATTTTTTTCCTATACTCTAGCTAGTCGCCATTATTCAGATTCAGTTTCCACAATTCATTTGTTTGGACACTAATCATTTTGCTCATACACAAGCTCCGGACTCACAAAAGCTATGAGGCGAGAGGTTTCATCAAAATCTACAAGTATTTATGACCACAAATATATACTATACTTTGGATAAGATGAATGAATTCATATAAATATATTATATTCCTTTATCGATTGGTCTATCCATAGCGCCTTGTGCCTTGAGCCAAAGATTCACAGTAGGGGGAAATGAAGGATCCCATACCACAAGTGATGATATTTACAGGGTGAATAAAAATATTGTTTGATTCTTTATAGATCTTAAATGGATGAAACAACGAATGAACACTAGGAAGAAAGACAATTCAAATTCTATCATCAGATGTGAAAAAAAAACAAACAATTCTATTCAAATTGATATTGCTGTGTCGTAAAGCAAGGGCAAAAATTTTATGGAAACTTAAATATAATATGAATATTTACTCGCGGCATCACGCCATTTCTGAATACATATTTTGACACTGAATTGCTCAACAAAACAACGAATAGAAGCATCGAAGCATTAAAAAGCGCATTGACTAGAGACATCGAGTTTTAGAACTCTGTATGTTTTCGTTTCTTCGAATTGTTGCTTTAGTGTATTATAGGTCAAACATGTAAAGGCAGATACGCACTAAGAGTATATGAAAACCTCGGAAAATTCACTATAATCGCTCCACATCACTCAATAACTCTCAGGCCTGTCGCACAGATAGCACCACCAGTCCCATACCATTCTTTTTCTCGTAAGTACCAAGCCTTCATCTATTGAAAGAACACTTATGTGATGGGAAAAAGTAGTGTACAAACAGAACAATAGCTTCATAAGTATTATTCAGATTCTGCTCTATTGACAACAACAGTAAAAAGTCCAAAAAGCACTGCCGTGAAGGCAGCAACTTTTGCGCGTATGTTCAATGTAGATGACCGCTTCAGCAACGAATTTGAACATGCGCGCAAAAGCTGCTGCCTTCACGGCAGTGCTTTTTGAAATTTTTTTCTGATAAATTACTGGATTTCAATTCGATCATATCTGTATTTTTGGACATATTGTAAAAATAAAATTTTGAATGGGTATATCTACGTAATCATTGGGCGGATTTTACCCATTCACGAATTCGACCTTCGTAATTAAGCCCCAAACCTACTTTACAAATATCGAGTTTCCAAGTCGTTTCTTCCGGAAGTTATTGTGTTTACGGTCAGCCTGACGGCCGACTGCGTAAACACAATAACTTCCGAAAGAAACAACTTAGAAACTCGATATTTGTAGAGAAGGTTTGGACCTTAATTACGAAGGCCGAATTCGTGAATGGGTAAAATCCACCCAATGATTCCGTAGATATACCCAATCAAAATTTTATTTTTCCAATATTTCCAAAAATACAGATCAGATCGAATTGAAATCCAGTACTTCATCGAAAATAACAGTTCGAAGTTTCATACAGAATTTAATGAGGATGATATGATGAGAAAATCATAGAAATTTTTTTTTTTCAAATTGTTCTAATAACACGATTATCACGAAATTTTGCATAAGGTTGTCTTTCAGCATCTTAAAACTAGCTGTGAAGTTTAATCAGGACAGAATCAGTATTTTTTGAATTATACCGAAAAAATCAACGATATCGAGAAGAAAACCTCGAAATTTGACATATTTTTTCCCGATATCTCCAAAACTTATGATCGTATCGAACTGAAATTTAGTACACTGCTGTGAAATTAGAAGGTCAAAGTGTGAGTATAATTTTTTTTGGATATGATTAATGGTTTCCGAAAAAAAAATTTTTTTAAATTTACTGACAATATGATCTTGACGAAATTTGGCTCAAAGTTGCGCGTCGTTATACTCCACCAAACTGCCAAGTTTGAATCCAATCGCTTGAGTAGTTTCTGAAATAAAAAATAAATAACTTCAAAACTTCAAGTGCCTATAACTCCGAAACTATTCGACCGATTTGGCCCATTAACGAACTTAACCGCGGCATTCTGATGCGCAACCTATCCTGAAAGTTTCAAGTAGCTAGCTTGCTTCTGTCGACAGTTATCGTGTCTACGGACGGCCGGCCGGACAGAATCAATTTTGACACCGGATTGGTCATCAGTGAGTCCAACCTAGTCGAATGAGACCATTTTCGGCTCAATCATCCAAAATTACAGACATTTGGACAAAACGATAGCACGCTGTTCCCCTAGAACATGCGCGCAAAAATGGTATGCTGCCTTTAAACGTGATCGAAGGACCACTGACAATGCTGAACGCTTGGGTCTCCCGAATTAGGATCTTAATTCAGGAAACCTTAAAAAGTCCAAAAATGGTTTTGTATATTGAAATTGCATGAGAGCGGTGGAGTTGGAAATATCAGAAGGCAGTATATTCACTATTTTGCAAGATCTTTTGATTACGAGAAAGTTTTGCTCAAATGGGTGCCGCGCTCGCTCACCGCTGATCAAAAGTAAAAACGCATCGTCAACTCCGAACGCTGTTTGCAACTGTTGTGGATTTTTTGAGTCAATAAGTAACAGTGGATGAAACATGGGTTCATCACTACACTCCTAAGTCAAAGAGGGCATCAGCTGATTGGACAGCAGCCAATGAAAGCTTTCCAAAGCGGCAAAAATTTAAAACATCAGCTGGTGAGGTATTGAAACATAAGAGAAGTGTTGGAGTGTCTGTAGCGCCTTTGATTGTGACCATGTTGACGAATAAAGTATATACATTTTCACTGGTTAAGCCAGGGAGTTATCGAGTGATGTGTTACATGAGCCTTCCATTCATCATAAAAAATTCACTATCAAATGAAAAAATTATTGGAAATTTAAAAACAATTATATTTACGACACAGCTTGTAAAAGGGAAGAGATAAAAAGATGCAGAAAAAAACTAGCAATACCATGCAAATAAAAATAAATAAAAAATACCTCAATGTGAGCTTTCACATAAATTGTACCCAAGGTACAGTGATGTGTTACAGATGGACAACAAATAGTGATAACTAAAAAAAAATTCCAAAAAAAAAGATGGATAGGTCGAAACAACCACATAGAGCCCCTAGCATGCAATAAAAACATACCAGCTATCTCACCCCCTCCTAAATCATTCAAGATTTTCCTGTAGGAAGGCCGTCTGGAGAGCAGATCTCTTCTTTTTTTAGGGCACTCGTCCTCGGAGAAACTCTCGTCACTTGCTGTCTCTACAACCTGACAAGAAACAGAAGAAAGTTGACATTTGATTTTAAAACAAGTTGTAGTATAACGACTTGAATGTTTGTTCCAATTTTTGAGTCTCATTAAATGTTTATTCAGCTCAATTTCGTATTTTTAACATGAGTTGGAACTATAGACCCATAATTACCATGAAAACAATCACAAACTACTTTCAGTTAGTCACCAAATCATCTTTGAAACTTTACACATAAATAACAGTGTTCTCTTTCAAATATATATTTGTTGAATAAAGAAATAAGAATTTATCAAACAACAAGTAGTTTGTGATTGTTTTCATGGTAATTATAGGTCTATAGCTATAATTACCATGAAAACAATCACAAACTACTTTCAGTTAGTCACCAAATCATCTTTGAAACTTCACACATCAAACAACGGTGTTTTCTTTCAAATATATATTTGTTGAATTAAGAAATAAGAATTTATTAAACAATCATTTCACTCACATCCCAAGTTAAGTTTGGCAAAGAATGCTGAAGATCTCTTAGTTCACATGAAACTGTACTGAATTGAAATAATCTTCCATTAACAAGAACCCAAGCAAATTTATCACAAATGCAGATCATACTTCCAGATTTTTTTTATTGAAATTGCCGGCTCTTTCGTTCAGTGATGATATTGCATCTATGCCAATTCTCACATTAAATATTAATGACATCCAGTACATCGGAAGAATTGTTGATCCATTCGGATTTTTCATCAAAAACTGTAGTAGTTGAAACAATAACAGCGTATCGTGAAATGATTCTAGGATGATTTGTGAACCGAGTAGTTAGTGAAAATCTACTATTTCAAATATTGTAATTGTAATTGACTGTAATTGTAATTGATTGACTGTAACTTTTTTTAACCATTACAACAGGGAGTTCATATTTGTATAAAGAGTAAAAACAACAATCGGTAAACCCGCAAGATTTCCCGTCGCGAAGCTATAAGTAAGATATTCACATCATTTTAAGCAGTGTGAGTTCCTGAACAAAAAATATGAAGGCCAACATAGGCGGTCTCTCTTTGTTTGGAAGGTATGGGCCCCCAAAGTTCCAAATTGTTGCATTTTCAGATCCTTTTTTCCGCCATAAAAATGATCTCTCCCATCTCAAATCTAGTTCATGAATCATCTTTCAACCTTCAACCAACGAATAGCGACACTTTCCTTCAAGAAAATTCATTATTTAAAGGAAGAAAAGTGAAAATATTCGACAACCACTTAACCTATATTTCTACGAAATACTTCTCAATGCTAAAGCGGAGCTTGGCAACAGCGTCTTTTCATCGCTGGCCAACGTATTATGACCGAAGAGTAGTTGCTGGCGGGAAATATGAAATGATGGACAGTTGAAGGATATGATTGTAAGGAAAATGCTTCTGTCACTGAAGAAGAGGTGGTTATTCTAACATCAAAACAAAATCATTGAGAATATTTGTTTAAGGTTTCACTCTCAATATTTTCGTTTGAACTTCCCTTCAAAATAGGGAGGTTGTTATTTACTTCGTTTTTTGTTGTTTCTTCGAGATGGTCCAAGTTTAGAATGATATTCAGGGTATTCCAATAAAATGGGTTATATAATAACATCGATTTATTCATTGGAAATCTGGGAAGGGCGCGACCTATCACAATGAAAAAAATGTACGTTGAAATATATATCAATGTGTATTCTCATTCCATTACTATGTGTTTCAACCTTGTAGATTTCATTAGAAACGAATTCTCCTATTGGAAGATTTAGAGTATCGCAGTAAACAGTAAGAACTAAGAACATATTTCTTGATATTTCATTTTTCTAGCAATTATCTCTCATTCACGAATACGCACGATGGCACGATTCCAACCGATGAAATTCGCGCCATTGCCAAACTTCACTTTAAGACCGAGTCGAAATCAGAAGGAATAGAGGTTAAGTGGTTGTCCAGTAATTTCATTGTTTTTTCATTAAATATTGATTATTCTTGAAAGAAGTGTTGCTTTATGTTGGTTGAAGGTTCAAAGCTGGTTTGTGAACTATACAGATGAAGTGAGAGATCGTTTTTATGGTGGAAAAAAGGACCTGAAAACGACTCATTTTGGAACTTTGGGGGCCCATATCTTCCAAATTAAGGGAGACCGCTTATGTTCGATTTCACATTTTTTATTCAGAAAAGCACAATGCGTACAATGATGTAAATATCTTTTTAATATCTCGGCGACGGGAAATCTTGCGGGTTTACCCAACAATCAATGGATATTTTTTAACTATGTTAAAAACCTCTGTTCTAGTTACAAAATCTTATAAAACTATTCCAAGGTTTACCCACTGAGTTTATAAAAGTGAATTGAGTATACAAGATGACTGATAAGTCATCCAAAATCATTATTTCTGTTTTTTGACACTTTCTCACCGCAGAAGCTTTAGGTTAGAGAACAAAATGAAAATAAAGATATGGACTATACCTTTCCTTCAAATTTTTGGACAAAAAGCAGTTATGGCGAGAAGAAATGACACGATTAGTCACTCAAGATGAAAGATTTCACATATTTCTTGTTTATCAAAGGGGAAGATAGATTTGTTTGTTTTTTGGGTTATTACACAGGTTATGTCGCTGCCTATGAAAAACAATGCAAAAATTCAAAGAAAAACCAAGCAAAACGTTCTAACTTAGATCCTATGCTTTTCCCTGATTTTATTGAAATAACGGCAAGTAACAAAACTCTTCGGAACCAAAATGTCAACCAACTACCCCATAACATAAAAGAGGAAAACCAGAGAAATGTGACAAACTGCCGATATACAGACTTTGTTTCTGCTTCCAATAGTTCAGCCAGCATTGTATTAATTTTAAGTATCTTTATTCTACATCGTCCAAAAAATAGAATTTCGGTGAAATGGTGGAAAGAAGACCCCAATGTAGGCATTTCCATTAAGATGACTCGTATTAACGGTAAACCCGCAAGATTTCCCGTCGCGAAGCTATAAGTAAGATATTCACATCATTGTAAGCAGTGTGAGTTCCTGAACAAAAAATATCAAGGCCAACATAGGCGGTCTCTCTTTGTTTGGAAGGTATGGGCCCCCAAAGTTCCAAATTGTTGCATCTTCAGATCCTTTTTTCCGCCATAAAAATGATCTCTCACTTCTCAAATCTAGTTCATAAATCATCACCTTCAACCAACGAACAGAGACACTTTCTTTCAAGAATATTCATTATTTAAAGGAAGAAAAGTGAAAATATTAGACAACAACTTAACCTATATTTCTACGAAAAACTTCTCAATGTTAAAGCGGTGCTTGGCAACAGCGTCTTTTCATCGCTGGCCCGACCGAAGAGTAGTTGCTGGCGGGAAATATGAAATGATGGACAGTTGAAGGATATGATTGTAAGGAAAATGCTTCTGTCACTGAAGAAGAGGTGGTTATTCTAACATCAAAACAAAATCATTGAGATTATTTGTTTAAGGTTTCACTCTCAATATTTTCGTTTGAACTTTCTTTCTATCCCCTTCAAAATAGGGAGGTTGTTATCTACTTCGTTTTTTATTGTGTCTTCGAGATGGTCCCAGTTTAGAATAAGATTCAGGGTATTCCAATGAAATGGGCTATATAATAACCTCGATCTCATTGGAAATCTGGTAAGGGCGCGACATATCACATATGAAAAAAATGTACGTTGAAATATATGTCAGGGTGTATTCTCATTCCATTACTATGTGTGTCAACCTTGTAGATTTCATTAGAAACGAATTCTCCTATTGGAAGATTTAGAGTTTCGCATGAAACCTTCAGAACCTAAGAACTAAGAACATATTTCATTTTTCTCGCCAGCAATAATCTGTCATTCACGAATACGCACGATTCCGACCGATGAAATTTGCGACATTGCCAAACTTCACTTTTAGTCTGAATCGAAATCAGAAGGAATAAAGGTTAAGTGATTGTCCAGTAATTCCATTATTTTTTCATTAAATATTGATCATTCTTGAAAAAAATTGTTGCTTATTGTTGGTTGAAGGTTCAAAGGTGGTTTGTGAACTATACAGATGAAGGGAGAGATCGTTTTTATGGTGGAAAAAGGGACCTGAAAACGACTCATTTCGGAACTTTGGGGGCCCATATCTTCCAAATTAGGGGAGACCGCCTATGTTCGATTTCACATTTTTTATTCAGAAAATCACAATGCGTACAATGATGCAAATATCTTTTTAATATCTCGGCGACGGGAAATCTTGCGGGTTTACCGTATTAACAATAATAATCTTCTGAGGAAGGTTTTAAATTAACCAAAACGTTTGCATGAAACCAATTTGATTGTCCCTGTTATGGCCATGTCTTATCAACCTAACTCCATTTATATTTCCATGTTCTATAGGCTTGTTTCTCCAGATGATCTCATGAAGTATGAATTTTACTTACTTGCAATGTTTGAAGACTTCCTTGGGTTGTCTGAATAACAGAGTTTGGTTTGCTGACTAGTATCACGTTTCCTTTACTCAGCATAGGCTGTAAATTAGCAGCTGTTTGTATAACTGACTGTTGATTAGGTTGAATAACACTTTGCACCTAAAAAATAGATTTAGGATAATTCCAGTCAGAACTTAACAAATATGAGTGAGTACAATACAAAAGGAAATCAATTTCTATAATTTAAAGATGTTTTTACCAGAGGAAATTGCAAAGATAAAAAGCATTGATCAAGCTTACCTAACAGAAGCATCTTAGTGTTCACTTACAATTTCATTTAGCAATGTTATAAATCAAATTAAATTTCAATCATCAATATGTGGCTAGAAAGCATATGATAAATTTTCACAGTTGCAATTTTCATTTAAGATGAATTAACAATGTTATTAGTGCTTGAAATCATATGAAAACTTGAAAAAACTAAAAAGCATGCATCTTGAAAGAATTGGCAATATTAAGGCAATCTATCAATCTTAAGGTATATCATGCACAGAGGGACGTAGAGTCCCCTACCTGTGCCTGGGTTTGAGTAGTAGGTAATGTGAGTTGAACAATGTTAGTGGCTGTCACAAGATGTGGCTGCGAGTTGTTGGAGACCCCTACCGAGACCGAAATAGGAGACTGCGGATCTGGAGAAGGTGCCAGGGGGTCAACAGAACCGTTTTCGTCCACCATACTGTCCATCGCACAATAATGGGAACACCTACAAGAAAAAAAACGGTTCATTATATTCATAAAACGAGACATGTTAAGAAGAACCCGAAATTTTGGCATTATTGACTTTAGTTTAATAGTAAAACTCTGCATCTACTGACATACAGAATCTTTCTCTGAATAATTAACTCTAGAAATTTCCATGCTTCGATACATATTTCCAAGAACAGTAAAGACTCTGAAAATGGTCTGTGTTACAGTGGTCAGTCAAGCAATAAACAGCAAGTTTAATAAATACATATATAGCTTCATGTTCAGAAATATTGTTTTCCAATTTTTCCCAATACATTGTATATTGCCTTCAAGCGACATGATAATATTTACTGGCCATAGTAGATATAAACAAGTTTATTTTGATTGTAAAGGATTGCCTCAACTTTGTACTTCAGGTCACCAACCTTTCTCAGCTTAGCTATCACATATAATTCATGTTCTGTTTATGTTTCAAAACTACTTCCTTAGGAAAAAAAAAATTAAAATAAAATAAATCAGATGAAGAATGCAGTTTCTGAAAATAACCTGAAAAATAACTGTGTTATTTGTTATTTTCCAAGAGAAAATAATTTCAAAAAGATGAACTATCGACTTTCTTATTTATATTACCGTTTGTATATAGAAATATCATAGTGAGATTCGTCAGATGAATCCTCATTCTTTAACAGAAACATCATTGAGCTTTCTATATCTATAAATAGAAACTCATAACGCTACATACACCAATGTTAGCCAAAAGTTGGCGAAAATTGTTGCATTCAAACTAGACAAATATCTGTCATATCTTATAAGAATTAGGTATTCAACACTCAAAATTTTTGAATATTTAGTGAATGTCATATACGCTAGTCATGTTCCTAACCAAAAATGTTCTAAAAGGATACAGGGATAACAATAATTGGTGTTGATGCGAATTAAATTCTTTAAAAATTAATTCACGAACTATTTTACCAAATATTGTATGAATAATTCTGATGGCCCTACGAGAACATTCAAATTTATTCGTGATTTATATGGTTTGAATCGAAAGAATGACGCCATATTACTACCTGCACCAGTAGTTTTCCTTTATGGCATTCACACATCTTAATTACTTCACTAGGACGACTTAAATTGTAAGAAAAACATTCGAAGGGATGACTGAACCATGTCGTATTGTTATTCTTCGGCTGGGTACTTACCAGTTACGTATTTCTCGTCACCAGCTTTGCTGCAATCGGAGTGGGCAAACGGGGTATACGTAGTAGCCACGTCAAATTTTCTGGGCGGTCGTCACTGGTCGACAACAAGAAAGTAAATGCGCGTCATCGGAATATCGCGACGTTGCCGCTGCTTTCTGAAATTTGGTATTTACGTCTTGCGTTCGGAATACAAATTAAGAGCGTTCTACGAAATTGGAATAAGTATTTGCCAGAATATAGAGTTTTTAACGTTTATGAAAAATGCCACCAACCATTGTGTCGAATACGGGCACATCCGGTCAAATAGTTTCGGAGTTAAGGCCATTTGAAATTTTAAGTTTATTTTCCCTGATATTTCAGGAACTACTTGAGCCATAGGATTGAAATTTGAAAGTTAGTTGAAGCGTTATGACGTACAACTTTTAACAAGATTTTATTGAAATCCTTCATTTGGTAAATTTGAAAAAAAAATCTCAAAATTTTTTAAACTTCAATTCCTTGTTTCCAAGTTAAAACTAAATCCAGCTGGATAAAACTCGAGTGATCATCCAAGAGTCAAACATGATTTCATGACATGCTCCCTCTTGTCGAACGTGAATCGGAAATACCTCAAAGTTATTTCAGATGAACACAGAAATGTTTCTTTTGATTTGAATTCAGTCTTAAAAATTCTGAAAATTAAAACGACCTAAAACAATGGAACTATCATTCGAAAAAAGCGACAAACGCATAATTTCCATTGATGAAACAAAAATTCCTTTTCATTCGAATAAACGGGAAGAATTGGCAACATAGGACGATCTAGCTACGCTCGTCGCATTTGTTTTTCGAATTATTAATCACCTTGACCCAGAAGGAAATTCGATTTCCTCATTTTTTCAAATGATTTTCATGATAATGTTTCGTTAAGATCATTATTAGGTACAATTCCTGGTTTTTGCTCTCACAAAAAAACATGCCGCGGTATGACTAACTTAAGAATGGAGCGATAAATGACCAATTTTTAGTCAGAGAATTAGATAACCGTGTAAAGAGGTGAAAAAATGGCACAAAGTGTGATTTTTATGTAATACGCCTGGGGTTCCGTTGGCAAATATCATCGCAATTATTTCTCAATGAATGAACTCATCGAAAAATCATTTGCAATATATAAAGAAGTATCGAATACGTTTCAGTTTTATCTTTTATACGAATAATTCATTTGATCGACCAAACATGTGAAAAAACAAATAAGTTTCGAAGTGGAAATTTTCGCATCGTGATTCATGATGACGTCAGCGCACCCACATGATGTAAGCTATTCTCCATATGGAGCTTACGTCATCGCATTATACAGCCATGCACTTTGAAAAGGGTAATCGATATATTGGTATAAGCAATCGTTGAAAATTTTAATTTCGCACATTATCCGAATACTTAAACAGATCCAACATCAAACCGAAAGGAAGACATTGAATGAAAATCTTTTCGTTTCAATTCTTTCTTCGACGTGAATACCTATATATAATTCAGATTTTTTTCAATCCAATGTCGGAAAATTTTATTTATCGGTTAAATGCTGGAATTGGTCGCTTCAAGGTCCCTGTTTACGCACGTACAGTGGAACGCGCTAAATTATGGGTATTGTTAGCGAAACAAGGTTTATTAACGGATTGGTCTGATGATAAATATATTCTGGAAGAAAATAATTACGATATCCTCTCAATTAAACCACATCTTATATAGCGATTTTATGTGACAGAAATCATAGGAGTTAATTCCAAAGTGTATACCTCGTCGAAATGCATGTATATCATGTGATGCTTCAGTTGGTATTGATAAAAGTACATTCGAAATATTGAGATCAATAACATATTATATTTTTTAAGTACCTATCGACTAAGGCCTATTTTGGCAGGTTTTTGTAGTAGTTTTATGAGTTTCCACTCCCAATATCTGAAACAGAACTATTAAAATTAAATACCTAGAAACTGCCGTTGACAAATTGTTTAATCCTGCAATCCGCAAGAAACAATTTCTATTTATTTTTTTAGTTCTGATTCAAATTTCGGGAGCAAACAACCAGAAAACACCTACAGAATATTATATATTTTCAAACGCTCTTTCTTATTGGGAACAGCGGGTTATCATCTTGCCCAAAGGTAATTTTTGAAATTTGACCGGGTTTTTAAACGACTGGGTTGGACTTCGGACTCACTGATGAAGAATCCGATGTCAAACTCAATTCTGTCTGTCCGTTAACAAGTTTCGAATTGATTTGGCGAATCATGCCTGAATGAACTTAAAGGGGTTAATCAAAACCCAGAGCGATTCAACTTTGAATATTATTTCCTTTGGAAATAAAGGTGTTGCCTGAAACGGGCATCTAAAAAAAATGTTTAAAATTAAAATTCGGGATGAGAACTAATGCGAAGTTGGTAGCTTTTACGCCCCTTGATCATCTGCCTTAAACCTACACTCTACTAATTTCAGGTCTGTGAGTTATTTCTTTCGGTAGTTGAGCACTGGTCATCCACATACTAATCCTGATCAGCGCTCCTAGGCTACCTGATAAATAAAATTATCTTATAGTCATGATTTTCTCGAAATTTAACAGAGTCGGATCCGTTTCTTTCGAATTTTTGGGAAAGAATAGATGGATACATCTGAAGTCCTTTCCTTTGAAAGTTCTTACGTCTACTACTCCCCCATTTGTGTAACAAGCGTATAAAAAGAATGATTAAAAAGTAAAATAACTTATTTCCGCTTTATATATTTATTTTCACAACAATTGTTTCGTCATGATAACATGACTTCATCAGGTGAGTATGGTAACTGACTACATTTTTGGGATACAGTTCTTTAAATAGTTGAAAAAAATATGGTGCGAAATACAAGAAATTATGGGAATTCCTGGGTTTCAAAAAAGGTTGAGTAAGGGAGATTTATTCAGGTCCGTTTGGTCGTTGAGGAGAATCTGTTTTTTATTGTACCTAGGACCTGAATAAATCTCCCTTACTCAACCTTTTTTGAAACCCAGGAATTCCCATAATTTCTTGTATTTCGCACCATATTTTTTTCAACTATTTAAAGAACTGTATCCCAAAAATGTAGTCAGTTACCATACTCACCTGATGAAGTCATGTTATCATGACGAAACAATTGTTGTGAAAATAAATATATAAAGCGGAAATAAGTTATTTTACTTTTTAATCATCAAGATGAATTTCCGACAAGTAAAGACTGAGACAATCAAGTGTATAAAAAGAAACAAATAACGCAACAAATTTAAACCACAGCTTACTTAATTTGAATAGACCACTATAAATTAAAGAACATTTATTCACAGAAAACATACAATAGGTACATTGATCAGATCTAAATATTTTTTTAAAAAAATAATGGATTCATATTGGTTACAAGGTAAAGCCAGGAAATTTTGCTTCCATCGGATTCAACATGTCCAATAGCAAGTACATAGGACCTGCAATACCTTCAAAGAGAGATATAGGCCTGTCAGGTGGATATTCCTCGTGGCTTTTCGTGTAATCTAGACACCATTCGGCGAATTTGATCGCCCTGTATAAATGTTTTTCCTCCTGTCAGAATAAATATTTGTTTTTATTTACTTCAACTAAGTCCTCATCAAAATTAGTTAAAATCAAGAAAGGATTACAAAGGGACACAAATAAGATTGAACTTATACATGATAGGACTTTGATTAGGGCCGTTAGTGCGGAATCTGAAGTTGATAGGCTCTAAGGTAGGAAGACATTTCGCTCATATCATCAATTTATCATTAAGCACAGGAGTGTTTTCTCAACTCATCAAAAAGGCCATAGTTATTCGGGTGTATAAAAAAGATGATGTGAGTGTTGTTTCGAATTACGGACCTATTTCTATCTAGGTATCTTTTTGAAAGTATTTGAGCAAACAATGTTTGGCAAATGATGACATACCTAGATAGATTTCAACTTCTTGATACCGCACAACATGGTTTTAGACCAGGCCTCTCAACCCATTCTGGTGCCATGCATCATTCATCATCATTCAAAAAGTAACGGTGATAAAAAGTCACCAGTACGTGGCCTAATGGAAGATTTTTCACATGGAAAAGTTTATGCCTTGAAATACAAATTCTACATTTACAATTTGACCTCATTCAAAAGATAAAGAGAATGGAAGATTTTGAATTATTGAATAGAATTTTACAAACACCTCCTATCAGTAAGAAGTGAATGAAAACATTTATTTTAAAACAACTTAATCGATTTGAAACTTTTTTGTGCTTCATTGTTTTCCAAATATTTTGTTATTTGAAAGTTTCATTATTTGATCCTCAGTTCTTCATACATTTTCACGATCACACTTGGCGATTCACAGGTCAAAACATTGTATTGAACATATCACAAAAGATTATAGTAAAATTTTATGAAAAATGCAATCTCTATTCTATTCTTTCTATAATTTCAATCATTTTTCTGAAGGTGTAATCTATTCAACATAGTTACACACTTAATTTAACATTTACTCAATTTATTGATTCTTTCCTACCTGTGTCGTTTGGTACAACTCCAGAAAGCAGTAAGCATTTCCCGAAACCCCATGGCAAATACTATAACCTTTTCTAACCAAACCTCTCTGCCAAACAATTTCTCCCGCATCCAGAGCTAATTGAAGGTATTTTGGATCACCTAAAACCTAGAACAGTAGGGCTTAAATTGTATTCAAACTAAAAAGGAAAGTCAGCATTTTTTTATCAATGTAATACATCAGAAATGTGGGAGATTGCAGTTTATGAAAACTGACGATTAGTTCTTCAAGAAGGAAGTACATTCTCCCATAAGAATAATAACTAATGATTTTTTAAAGGACAACCATCTCAAATATATTTGCCTAGAAACAAAATATATCCTCATATTTCGTAGAACTGATGCGCACCTAATGCCAGATTATCGCAGTGAAATTTCCTGGGTTTTATGAACCGAGTGCACACCATTGTAGCTAATGTTAAAGAATGTATTATACTCACTTTATAAGCTTGACTGTATAAATAAACGAATCCAGGGGAACCATGACACCATTGAACATATTTATCAACATCTCTTCCCATGGAAGAGGGATAGTTTCCACTCGGAAACCTAGGAATCCAATTAGTTTATGTCACAACTTCCAGAAATCCAGTTTTTTACCTTATTGTACTCAGGTAATCAAGCGTAGGAATTATCAAAGTATTCAGCTCAGATTCAGTCAAATACTCTTTGACTTGAAGCAACAAATATAGAATTCCAGATAGTCCGTGTGCTGCCCCAAGGTAGTAGCTGTCATGCCATTGATACATAAGAGGGCATTTGAATTTACCTGCTTTTGCCTCATTTTTACCACAAATCAAAATCATTTCTACAATCTTCAAAAACATCAATGTAGATTTGGATTTTCAATACTTTCATGTTGTTACCTTCCTAATGAAATCATCTTGAAAAGGAGGTGGTTGAACATTCTTATTCACAAATAAAATGGCATATAAGTATCCAGCCCTGCCATATAAATATTCGTTGGGTAAGTCTGAATTTATATTGAATACATCGTCTTGCATCGAGATCAGTCTAAAACATATTGCTTATCGAACACACCATTGTCTGATGATTCAGTAATCACCTTTCAACAATCCATTTCACATGATCGTGATTTTCGAGTTTGGAGTGGACAACTGCTGCAATAGCCAAAGGTCCTGTGTCACCACATAAAAAAGTATGCCTTCTATTTTTGAGCCTCTTGAGGGGTATTAGATCTAATATGCCCTAGGATCACAACTATTGAAAAACCAAACTGACAACTGAAATTTCAGAGTTTTTACCTTCAAATTTTGATGATCATTAGGATCTTTCTTGAGTTTGAGAAGAGCCAAACCAGAAGTTCCTGTGTAAACTGAGTAATCATGTTGATCTATATATCTAAATTTGTCTTCAACTGATTCCCATTTTTCATTCACTTTCGCCAAAAATGTTTGATTTTTCTGGATCTCAACAGAAGAATTATAACTTAGCATACAATCCATGGAAGTAATAAGCCTACCTTCAAACTCTCCACCAATTCGTGAACATTTTCAGGAGTGAAATCTGGGAATGGATTGGGAAAAAATCTATCTCTTGACATCTTATCAAACTGATAATACCACCTAGAGAAAAGTGGCAAGGCTAGTACTCGTTTGAGGACACCTAACAACATACGATTTTGAGCTTTGAAAGTTATTTGTTTATAATTTACAAAACGATGCTTGTTTATTTATATACGTACCACAGAAAAGACGAAAACAGAAGTATTCTGTGGCCTTACACCACAGATTGACATGTTTATGGGACTTTGAGGTTATGTATTCTAGTTTCTACTCTATGGCGACTGTCTTTTGCCCTCCAGTGGAACCAAACTTCTTCATTCAAATGTGATGATCGTTTAAAAATAATTTTTCCACTAACCACCAGAATCCAAATCTAGGTTTTGGATATCAATGAAATTCTCCTGATGTAAAGGTTAATAAAAACTCAATTATGAAGGAAGCATATTTAATGTTGATTCAGACTCTTTTGAATTAATGAAACCTACTCATTTCAATATCATGGTGTACCATTCAGAAAACAATTAAATTACTGCAGCTTGGTTAAACTTAACCAAATTTATTTCACCTAATATAAATACAATATATACTTTTTACAATAAAATTGAAATTTTTACAATACTATCCAGCTTTGTTTTTCGCACCAATTAAAAAAAAATTGAGGAATAAATCTACAAATACTCAAAATAAATCACCTCAGACATTTAGGAAATAGAACGAACTTCTCATAGTAGTTATAAAGATGATTCATCTCAACGAAGTATTTGTAAGGTGAGGTTATAGTAAAGTTGGTGTACCATATACTTTCAACCAAATGTATATAAATTTAAATATCACTTTTAAAAACGGTTCTAGATACAGTAAAACCTTTTGTACAAGCATGCGAAAATGATGAATAAAAAAAACTGTAACAAATTTTCGAGAAAATTCTACAAAACATGTCAGAACTTGTAAAGATATTAAATAACATTGTTTTATTCTATCTTGATGATTAATGGATAGAAGTATTCTGAAAGGAAGCACCAAAACTTCATCTGTGTCTTTTTCTCAAGGGTCCAGGATGAGACATCGATTATAGATAAAATTTATTTGAATGTCAATAATTTTCCAATTACAAAATTTTCCCAAGAGACTTCTTCACCATTCTTCGATGTATGCTGGGTACAGTGTACAAATCTGCTACATGCTCAGGGAAAATTTCATCTATTACAGAAAATTGAGATTTGACATCATTTGAGACATTCTGGAATTCCCTTTAGTTCACAATTTAATTATTTTAATTCATATGTACATCCAGCTACTATAATTACTTACTCTAAGTTTAATTTCTGAATTATTTAAGTTTTATGATATTGCCTTTATGTTCTGAACAATAAATATTACAATAACAATGTTGATTTAGCGTGGAAAAATCACAAATATAAACGTGAATATATTTGAAAAAATAAATTAAACATCTTCTAATTATTTTTGTCCCACACTAAAAACAGTTAATATGAACAAATAATTTATACAACGATCCAGTCAAAAGGGTAGTCAACCTCGCAATTGAATTTACAATGCTGAAGCTACAGTCATGTGTAGGCAAGTAAATCGTCAAAGATCTTATAAATAGGTTATTCGTGAATATCTTGCTGAAAGTGTAGATTATAAAATGCATTTCACGTATTTTAGGCTTGAATGTAGTAAGAAATATAAAAGCACAGTGTAAAACGAACTATGCCATATCGCGTAATTATCAACCGTACCCAAAATATGTGAAAAATTATCTTAACATTTCACAAAAATCAGAAATAAAAATAAGGTTGCAGAAAATTGACGGCCTCTTTCAGCTTTGTAACTTATATTCCGAGGTCAACACTTTATTTCCCCACTTACATATCAAAAAATCAAAATTGAACCTGGGAATTTCAGTGTAACAGCAAAGGATAGCACGTGTCCCACAAAATGAAGAAGACAGAGAAGTAGTTCGAAAACGAATTTTTGTATCAATTGATACATATAAGGGAATGGGATCTCAGCTATTCATCCTGATTGTGTGAAACTAACACATTGGCTGCCTCTTTAAACAATCCATGTTCAATTTCAATATCATTCAATATTAAATTAGATTTTCACAGGATGAAGGAAAGTGGTTTTTTGAAAAAACTCTATTCAACTGATGCCGACGTTTCGCGGATATATTTCCACTTCTTCAGGGCTATAACAGAGAAAATCGAAAATAAACTTAACTACTACTTTTTTTTTTTTTTTTTTTTCCTTGAAGAATAACAAACTAAAATAAATAATGTCCATCTATATCGAGTATTATCGAAAAACCATGCATAGAGTTCACTTAATCATACTACATATAATTATAACTATTCTCGTTCAAAATTGATGAGCTAAAAAACAAATAACAATTACATATTACACTTACCAAAGTTAAAATTATGTTTTTCCCATGTTTATGGGAATGTTATGTTTTAACTTTGGTAAGTGTAATATGTAATTGTTATTTGTTTTTTAGCTCATCAATTTTGAACGAGAATAGTTATAATTATATGTAGTATGATTAAGTGGACTCTATGCATGGTTTTTCGATAATACTCGATATAGATGGACATTATTTTAGTTTGTTATTCTTCAAGGAAAAAAAAAAAATTATTGTAATTTTCGATTGTACCATCATCAGTAGTTAAGTTTATTTTCGATTTTCTCTGTTATAGCCCTGAAGAAGTGGAAATATATCCGCGAAACGTCGGCATCAGTTGAATAGAGTTTTTTCAAAAAACCACTTTCCTTCATCCTGTGAAAATCTAATTTAATGATGAACTTAGTAGGAAATGAAACATCGGATTCTATCATTCAATATATTTGACTGTACTATGAATATAGTTCCCAAAGTCCAAGTGTAGAAATTTGTACAATGGAACCAATAATTGAAAATGGTAAAATGCCAAAAGTAAAGAATTCGCAAAAATGTCTCAAAAGCCGGAAAAAAATCAGTAAACGATATCAACATGATGCTAAGCTCTGAATATTGAGCATGATAAATTTATGGCCTTCTGTACATATTACACTATTATTTATAAGATCTTAGTTTGGGGACGCTGCAAACGGAATACATACTATGGTACAAAGCAAGGTCACTTCCATGAGATAACTTGACACTTCTCTCTTCCATTATATTCTATTGTTTGCACTCATAACAAGATGGACTGCAGTCTTAAGTTCCTGTAACTCGCGAAGACCCCATTCATGAAGTTACTCCCATTTTATACAAAATAATTCACAAATTTAACATTTTTTCCCTTGTGATTCGAAAATCGCAAATCGCCAATCAATAATGCATGCTGTTAATTTGAAAATTCCAGAAATTATATTTTTTCAGATTCGAAATTCGTTGGAAGCTCCCAGCGCTTCGGCTGAGTGTTTTCACACCAATTATAAACATACTGAAGTAAAACTGAATTTTCTTCCTCAAGGATAATCAATACTGCTCCTCTTCGAACATAAAGATGAAAGAAATTAACTAAATATATCATATTCAAATTCCGCGAGGAAAATAATTTTGAGTGAAAGTTTAAAATTGATTTATGCATTTTTTCATTCTTGATTAGGTCTAATATTTCCTTCCAATAAAAAGCCTTAGAATTTGATTTGATAAATTTATTTTTATCTGTATCACTTCAGTTAATTCTTGCCATATGGAATACGTCAAACTGTCAAAAACTAATCGTATAAACAAAAAATTAAATACAAATATAATGAAAAAAATGTAAATATAAAACAAAAAACAGTTGAATCATTGAATGATATTACTGAAGATTGGAGAGTATCAAAAATTACAGTAATGAAAAAAATATTACAACTCAACCTTCAACGAATCTGTACAAGTTCTGAAATAGATCAGTAGAAACAACAGAAACTTTTAAAATATAATTCTGAAATATTTCAAATAATCGTTTCGGTATATACCTACCCAAACGAAAGCTGTTCAATAATGATTTGATTCATCGCTTCCTGAAGTGAAACCTAAGCAGCATGCATTATTTTTTCACATCTGCTGAATCTTAACTGCCCAACGTTCAAACAAAAACTTGAACTCATTTCATAGGAATAATTTCGGTAATTGTCTAGGAGATCGCATAACGCTCTAAATTTCATGAAAAAATCAGTACTTACTAATTTTAGTATGAAAATCACAAATCCGAAGTCAAAAAAAGTCGCTCGCTTCTAGTTTTTCCAAAAAAAATTCATAAACTTCTTCGAGGTCACTGAACTTTTCTCGCTGAATTTCGCTATTACACTCTATCAGGAACCATTCCCTTGATAGCTATTGATTATAAAAGCATCAATATAAAGATTTCAAGCAATTTTCGTTACAAAAATTACCAGGAATTGTTAAAATAAATTGATATCCTCATTGTTTACAATTTCCCTTTTTGACGTACGCGGGTACGCGTACAGCACTATATCATGCAGGGTTGCCAGTGCCAGTCAATTTCCTGAATCTATTATGCCGGGGAAATTTTGAAGGATATTCATTTTCAAAATTGGTTTTTAGTCAATATAAGTTGTTAAAGTATAGTTTTTTTTAAGTATTATATTCCAAATTTCCGAGTTCAGGTTATTCTTGCTTGGTTCGAAATACTAAATTCTAGCGGTCGCCCTGCCGTGGGTGAACACATTCGCGTTAGTCACAGGTGGTTTAATAACTAATAAAAATGTTTAGTTCAGAAGATATTAAGAAGTATTAAGTCCAAACCACGAAAAATAAGGTTAATGTACTTGGTTAGGTTAGGTTAGTTTAGTTTAGAACAGTGCCAGTTCGAATCAGAAGAGTTAATTAATTTACTCTTCAGATTCGAACTGGCACTGTCCTAAACTAAACTAACCTAACCTAACCAAGTACATTAACCTTATTTTTCGTGGTTTGGATTGCCTAAATTAGGCTTTCACCCATGGCGGGGCGACCGCTAGAATCTTGTGTTCCAAATTTCCCAACTTCTCTCCATAACCCAAACTTTCCTCTTTTCCATTCTCCTTTCCTGGCAGAGTTGGTCCACACCTCCTCGTTAACTTTTCTAACCATCTCATAAATTGTACATAATATAATAAAACAATGGCATGATGGAACGTGTTGGAACAAGTTCACTGTTCACTAAGTTGGGCCTAGGGAATTTTTCCTATTCAGTCTAATCGGGAATGTTTTCGATCCGGCAACACTGTAAAGTGGTAGACTGAAGTTGCTGTCAGATGTCGTTCTTCCGAACTTCAAAACCATCATGGCCGAATATATGCCGAAAATAAACAATGAGCAAATGAATGTAATTTCACAATTCCTGGCAATTTTTGTAGTGAAAATTGCTTTAAATCTTTATATTGATGCATTTATAACCAATATCCATCAAGGGAATAGTTCGAGATGGAGTGTAATAGCGAAATTCAGCGAGAAAAGTTCAGTGACCTCGAAGAATTTTGTGAATTTTTTTTGGAAAAACTAGAAGCGAGCGAAATTTTTTGACTTCGGATTCGTGATTTCTATACCAAAATTAGTGAGTACTGATTTTTTCATAAAATTTAGAACGTTATGCGATCTCCTAGACAATTACCATAATTTCAATAACATATTGAAACTCTGGAAAAAAAAAATCTTAATTTTTAGAATTTGGAAATATTACGGATGTGTAACTTGTAATGCCCCGTCAATTTTCATGAATACAACCGTAAACTCGGCTACGAAAACGTTCCAGATAAACAATGACGAAATAAACGAGTTTGTAACGTTTTTGAGCCGAAATCCAGTTGTAAGAGACTAGAATAAAAAAGTTCCTTGTAGCAAATTGCTTGCTACCTAGAAAATAAAGTTAAAGAGATAAAAGTCCAAAAGGGCAGGGGTGTACATTGAACATCCCGAGCTCTTCTTTGCGTTACAGGAACTCCACATGAAGGAAGCTTAAGCAACAAGAGGAATTAGACTGAAACAATGTTACCATTACGCGAACTTTCGTCCCGATCTTTTTAATCCTTAGTATGCACCTGAAAATGTACATCAACGCCGAATCATTCTTTCGACTGGGGGGAAGGGTTCAAAAACTTTTCACTTGTCAAGTGATCGCATCACTTATTCTCGAATAACTTAGAGTTTCTGTATAGTTAGATTCACTTTTATATATAGTTAGTTATGTTATAAATAATTATTATTTTTGGAAGCGAGCAGTATATCGGCCACGGCTCGGGATGATGAAGAAACCCATGAGAGTTTCCTGGATACTCCTACGTTATTTTCAGTTTGGCAATCGTTTTAAAAATCAAATGTCCACAGAGAGCCTAACGGGAAACCTGTATTTATCGTTTAGTCGGTCCGGTTTCTTCACCGTCGCAGTTCCGAACCTCACAGCCTGTCAGTCCCCGCTCCGACCGAAACGGACAATTAATTAAATAACTTATTTTAACACAGCACTGCACTAAGACGAAGAGGAAGCGTTCATGCCGCCGAAGAGACCTGTCGAGAAGGTGCCGGCGACGGACTGTTGGGACTGTTGCTGCTGGGCCGCCTGCTGCTGCTGTTGCTGCTGCGTGGAGGTGAGCCTTGAATGTTTCGGCATTGGCGGCTGCAGGTATTCGTGCTTCGCTAAGGAAAGAACATCGATACGATCTTCTTTCCTATAGGCTAAACAGGCACGGATGAAACTCTGAAATAAATCACATGTCTTAAAATCCGTCATCTGATATCGCAAAATACGGGGCGAATCCTTAAGTTGTGCATTAATTTCAACTATAGATTCCTCTCGTCGAATGAAACACTTTTTTCGGTAAACCCGCAAGATTTCCCGTCGCGAAGCTAAAAGTAAGATATTCACATCATTGTAAGCAATGTCAGTTCCTGAACATAAAATATGAAGACCAACATAGGCGGTCTCTTTGTTTGGAAGATATGGGCCCCCAAAGTTCCGAATTGTTGCATTTTCAGATCCTTTTTTCCGCCATAAAAATGATCTCTCACTTCTCTAATCTCGTTCATAAATCATCTTTGAACCTTCAACCAACGAAAAGCGACACTTTCTTTCAAGAATATTCATTATATAAAGGAAGAAAAGTGAAAATATTAGACATCCACTTAACCTATATTTCTACGAAATACTTCTCAATGTTAAAGCGGAGCTTGGCAACAGCGTCTTTTCATCGCTGGCCAACGTATTATGACAGGCGAGTAGTTGCTGGCGGGAAATATGAAATGATGGACAGTTGAAGGATATGATTGTAAGGAAAATTCTTCTGTCACTGAAGAAGAGGTGGTTATTCTAACATCAAAACAAAATCATTGAGAATATTTCTTTAAGGTTTCACTCTCAATATTTTCGTTTGAACTTTCTTTCTATCCCCTTCAAAATAGGGAGGTTGTTATCTACTTCGTTTTTTGTTGTGTCTTCGAGATGGTCCCAGTTTAGAATAAGATTCAGGGTATTCCAATGAAATGGGCTATATAATAACCTCGATTTCATTGGAAATCTGGGAAGGGCCATATGAAAAAAATGTACGTTGAAATATATATCAGGGTGTATTCTCATTCCATTACCATGTGTTTCAACCTTGTAGATTTCATTTGAAACGAATTCTCCTATTGGAAGATTTACAGTATTGCAGTAAACAGTAAGAACTAAGAACATATTTCATTTTTCACTCCAGCAATAATCTGTCATTCACGAATACGCACGATGGCACGATTCCGACCGATGAAATTCGCGCCATTGCCAAACTTCACTTTTAGACAGTCGAAATCAGAAGGAATAGAGGTTAAGTGGTTGTCCAGTAATTTCATTGTTATTTCATTGAATATTGATTATTTTGGAAAAAAAGTGTTGCTTATCGTTGGTTGAAGGTGAACTATACAGATGAAGTGAGAGATTGTTTTTATGGTGGAAAAAGGGACCTGAAAACGACTCATTTTGTAACTTTGGGGGCCCATATCTTCCAAATAAAGGGAGACCGCCTATGTCCGATTTCACATTTTCGATTCAGAAAAACACACTGCGTACAATGATGTTAATATCTATTCAATATCTCGGCGACGGGAAATTTTGCGGGTTTACCCTTTTTTCATTTAGCATTTTTCAGATTCGGCTCAGGTAAAAACTTGTATGTATTTAAATATTTCTCCTGCACTTTGTTTGCAAGTTCAACACAGACATCTCTTACTCTCACGGTGATCTGTATTGCAGAATAACAAATCCATCGCTTGAAATTCAAAGAGATCGGCCAATCTCATATTGAAAATTCCATAGATATCCTAATTCTCATCAAATTCATCAATAAATTATATGAAATCAGCATGAACACATTAATTAAACTCTATGAATTCTATGGAAAGTATGGTTCATAAACATAGTTCGAATGTCTATACTCTGTTCAAAGAATAGATATATAACTCTGTGCATTCAATGGTCCGATGAACGTTGGCAAAGCTTGATTGAAAGCATCCATTAGCTCAGGCGTGGATACACAAAATTAGGGAAATTTCTCGAATTTTCATTAGATTTTAAAACATTCAACGTCGAAAATCTCGAAAACGGTTCTTTTCAGGAAAAATTCTAAAAAAATAATTGAGTATTTAGAAATGATTGAAGGTACTTACAGCGACTCAAGACAAGCTTTATCTGCATTCTTCAAACAAATTCCTTATAACTTTATGAATCAGCGAGTCTATAACTAAGAAACCGTTTTGAGTAGGATACAAATGAAACAGAAAACTTCACACCAAAATTCATTCTTTGGACTAACCATGTCAATGAAAAAACTGATTTTTTTGGGAATTTCAACTTTTTACCAGAGCCAAATCTTGAAAAATGTTGAATGAAAAAAGCGTTTTATTGGATAGGAATATAAAGGGTCTTTCAATAAGGACGGGTCGATTTTGACATGAAATAAATCAAATGTCTGTAATTTTGGATGATTGAGCCGAAAATGGTCTCAATCGACTAGGTTGGACTCACTGATGACGAATCCGGTGTCAAAATCGATTCTGTCCGGCCGGCCGGCCGGCCGTAGACACGATAACTGTCGAACGAAGTGAGCTAGCAACTTGAAACTTTCAGGGTAGGTCGCGCATTGGAATGCCGCGGTTAAGTTCGTTAATGGGCCAAATCGATCAAATAGTTTCGGAGTTATAGGCATTTGAAGTTTTGAAGTTATTTATTTTTTATTTCAGAAACTACCTGAGCGATTGGATTCAAACTTGGCGGTTAGGTGATTGCCATGGTGATTTGGCATTACTAACTGAATAAAAAAATATAGGTTAGAAAGACGACGTTAAAACAACATGGCCGCCACAGGCTGCCAACATCGACCCGTCCCTATTGAAAGACCCTTTAGTTAAATTAATGTAGAACTCAAAGACCCACCCTGTATAAAAAGCGGAAGAACAATCGACAAATCATATGATGAAAAATGGTAAACATTGCCTTGATGCAATCAATCTTTAACTTCTTATTGCTCAGATTTTTAGTTTATTGAATGTGCCACTCACCTTAGCCTCATTCGTGACTGCAGGTTTATTCGCGAACTGAACATCAGTTGCCTTTAAAATTGTATTTTCTTCTAAAATTGTCGCTTGTGACTGGTTGTGGCCGAAGGGTTTCTTGCCATACAGACACTGGTAGAATATCACACCAACGCTCCAAACGTCCACTTTCGAGGAAATTTTGGGAGGATTCTTACCTACTACGAAACATTCTGGAGGCAGGTACCTGAAAAGAGAACACTATGTAAATAATAATAATATAATTTTTTTTTATAATAATAATATTTCGATTTCTCAACATTGATAAACATATCGAAGACCAGTGAAATACACTGTTAACTAATACCCCCATTCACTTTTATAAACTCAGTCAGTAGACAATAATCGATAGTTGCAGTTATCCAAACTGACATATAGGCAAAGGATTATCTGTCAATGTGGATAACCGTAACTATGACCGGAGATTTTGGTCCATCGCTTGAAATCGATTAATGAAAGTTTGAATCATTCCACTCTGTAGAACAGAATATTGGCTAATAATAAGTGGACGTCATTTATACAGATTTTAGTAAGGCTTTTGATAAGATATGTATCGGTAGACTTCTTGGAAGGTTGTATGGAGTTGGGGTCTGTGGGTCTCTCCTGCGGTGGTTTGAGTCTTATCTCAGAAATAGGTCGCAATATGTCTCTGTGGAGGGTTTCGAATCACGGTACGTGTCGGCTTCATCGGGGGTTCCCCAGGGCTCCCATCTGGGGCCGTTATTATTTATAATATACATAAATAATATAATAAAAATATTTAAATTTTGCAAAATACTATTATTCGCAGATGATTTAAAGATGTTCATGAAAATCAGGGACTCCCGTGACTGCCTGTGCCTTCAGAATGATATCGACTCTTTCATGAAATTTTGCGGAAGGGCTAATCTCTTCACAAATATGACCAAATGTCGTGTGATTACTTTCTCGAGGAGGAACGATCCTATAATGTTTCCATACTTGTCGCTGAACACACCGCTGATGCGTTCAAGATTGAGACAGAGTCGTTCGTTTTGCAATTATAAATCCTCCATTACCCTTTATTACGCTTATGTGTTTAGCAAGTTGAATTTCGCTTCCATTGTATGGAACCCCCAATATAACACTTATATAGACCGAATCGAGAGGGTTCAGATGAGATTTCTTCGTTTTCTGGGTTCAAAGTGTGGTCTACGGTTGAATAGAGGAGATCCAGAAAATTATGTAATAAGGTTGAAACACTTTAATATGATTAGTTTGCAGAATCGCAGAATTATGAGTGACGTACTCTTCGTAAATAAGCTATTAAGTAATCAATTGGAATCATCGTCACTCTTATCGCGAATCAACTTTCATGCTCCTTCGAGGAGAATTCAGACAGCTGGAAACCTTCGTCTTGCCTTTGAGGCATACTAACAGCTCCAGGAATTCCCCTATTATTAGAATGCTTGGTCGTTGTAACAGTTTCAAGGATCTAGTGGATGTAATTGGTCACAGCTACGAATATGTCAAAAGATGTTTGGGTAACCACTTCAGAGGTATCTCTACTTAATTAATTGTTTTTTTTTTTGTTTATTTTCGCTGAATCATTTTTTTCCCTTTTTTAAAGAAAGATCACAAGTTAGTTATGAAGGATAAAGGTTGTTCAAGAGTAGACATAGATAAAAAACTAAATGGAGTAGTTGAGATTTTTCGAGAAATTGGTATATATTTTTATGAGGGCTATTTTCTTCAAAATGTTGATATTCCGAAGAAATCCAACATTTATTGAATTTCGACATTTCGTGTCCAAAAGGTGTCGAACTGACAGTGTTTCTTTGATGACGACACAGTCTGTAAAGTAGTAGTAAAAAACTTTTTTGAAACAATGTTTCAAATGGCTAACGACCTAGGTCTTCCTGCCCAGTCTGTAAAACAACATCCATGTGATAGATGTGTTACCAAACAAATTTTTGTGAAACTAGAAAGAAGACATGAGAAGTGGTTTCAGCTTGCAAAAGAAAATCCAAATGGTCTTTCATTTCTTGAATGTATTTATGTGAAAATCATTTCAATGTCAGTTATTTGCATCTGGTTAATGTCACATCGAATTATAAATAAAAAGAATAAGGAAACATGCCCATTAACGAGGTTGTCGAGCTCTGATTCAACATTGTTTTGGTAATCAACAATATTAGACAACCATAATATCAAAACTAATAGACGACTTCGGCCCAAGTTGCCAACCCACAATTTTCTTCACAAATTTACTATCATTGGGGAACGGGAATTTCTGGACAAATTCGACATGATAATGTTCGCGTTATTTATAAATATCCGTAAAAAATGCCTCGGCTCCTCAAACAAGATAAATCCTTCCAAATAAAGGTTCTTGTTGGGCTGAAATTTAAGGTGGGATTCCTGATTTCATGTTAATAGTGTCAAGTTCATAAAGGATATGTTCCGCAAATCAACTTGGTTATTTCGGTTGCCGGTTTTCCGTTCTGTAAATATGAAATATTCGGTTGGTTCCTTTAAAAAAATGGTTAATTACGGAATTTGATTGATGAAAAAGCAATCTTTCTGTCATCAGAACATAGACATATTAAGTCTATGCACCAGAACGACAATCAATGTTTTATGGTAACATATCCATAGCATAGAACAATCTTTATTTACCTTATGATCCATAGACCATACCTAGTAATTTTTCCATTGTTGATTGTTGTCTTTTCTATGTTCTATGGATCATAAAGTAAATAAAGATTGTTCTATGCTATAGATATGTTACCATAGAACATTGACTGTCGTTCTGGTGGCAGAAAGAACGTTTTTTCATCAATGAAATTCCATAATTAACCTATATCCTATATAAATTTGACACTATTAACATGAAATCAGGAATCCCAACTTAAATTTCAGCCAATCCGAGATGATCTTAACAAAACCCTATATTTGGAAGGAATTATCTTGTTTGAGGAGCCGAGTCATCTTTTACGGATATTTATAAATAACACGAACCTAATCATGTCGAATTCGTCCTGAAATTCCCGTTCCCCAGTGATGGTAAATTTGTGAACAAAATTGTGGGTTGGCAACTTGGGCCGAAGTCGTCTATTAAGAGTTATTATGAAAGAACAATGAATTATTTTCATTTTTCTGTAACTGGTGGATAAAACGATTCAGCACTGCATTCTTTTACAGTTGCATAGTTGTCTGGACGTTTCGGAAAGCAGAAAAAAGATCAGTTATCTCAGAAAACCCTTTTCCATTTCAAGCACAAATCATTTTATGAATACATTAGAAAACAATAACTATAAAATCGAAGGTTTCACAGCAAAACAGCCAAAACAAGATCCACTTACACAAGAAATATAATGAAATGAAGAAAAAGCTGTGAGCGTAAGGAAAAAATAGATAAATGCTTACCAATAGGTGCCAGCTCCCTGTGACGTCAGATCCATACCATGATCTGGATTGTAGTTCTCCTCGTCCATCACTTTACTGAGGCCGAAATCTGTAATTTTGATCTCGCCACAAACGTTACCCTCAGTCAGCAGAATGTTGCCGGGCTTTAGGTCATAGTGGATCACAGGCGGTTTAATCTCATTCAGGTACTTTAGGGCCGATACGACCTGCATTATGATCGATCTGGCTTCCCTCTCCGCTATCGTTTTATGCTGAAAAATCGAGGAAATTGAAATTAGCAATAATAACACAAACCACTTTAATTTCTATAAAAATAATTCCAAGATCAATCAGTCCCGTCTTGAAACACAACCAACATGGATTGTTCTGGTGCAAGGTTCTCATCACTAGACGATGAACATACATTTTTTTTAATAATGTAATTATTAGAATGAAGAACTCACCTGCTTCAAGTAGAAATCAAGATCATGACCATCACAGTATTCTAGGACTGTACAAAATGAATTTGCATCTATTTCAAATACGTCATATAATTTAACTACCCTTGGGTGATCTAAAGCTTTATGGATATTATATTCTCGCAATGCATGCCTGAAAAAAAAATTATTATGTTTTACAAATTCAATCACATGTAAACAGAAATTTGGACAAGTAGAAAAGCTACATCAAGGATTTATCTTAAAATATTGAAATTCATTTTGTAAGATCTTAATGAGAATCTTCATTACTTTCCTGGTTGAAAAGTAACAGACCATAACTCCTCAGTTGTAAAGTAGATTAAATTATATGAATATATACCACATCATTTGTAATATGCACAAGCAGGCTTCGGACCTAATTTGTTCTATATTATATGAAGAAAAAAATCAATTCGGAAAATAAATTTAAAAATTGTTCTAGAATATACGGTGTTGAACATTTGCAGGTATATAATGAAAGCACAGGATGCTGTATATATTCTACCCGTGTGCATCAAGACATTTCATAATTGAAACAAAAACATTTCATAATTGAAACAAAAACATCTCAAATATTCACAGGACTTTTTTTTTAGTATATCTTCTTGCACGACTGTTTAAATCAGTTGTAACTTCATCTGAAACCTCAAACACCTCAAATATTCACAGGACATCAGTATTTTGCAGACTTCACCTGACTTTTCGGGTACCTTTGTTAAGAACAGTTAAAAATTCTACAAAATGTTTATATATGCCGATTCAAACTCAAAATGAAAGTAGAGAAATTGTTCCAAAATATACGGAGCTGAGCATAAACTGTCAGCACGGGATTCTGTAAATATTTTACCTGCGTGCATCAAGACATTTAATAACATGAAACAAAAACATCTCAAATATTCACAGGATTTCTTTGTTATGCAAATTTTACTTCAATTCTCTCGTAGGATTGTTGAGAGCAAATATAACTTTTTTTGAATGTTTATAATTTCATACTCAAACTCAAAATGTAAGTAGGAAAATTGTTCCAAAATATACGGAGCTGAGCATATACTGGTATATGATGTCAGCACGGGATTCTGTATATATTTTACCTGTGTGCATCAAGACATTTTATCACTTGAAACAAAACATCTCAAATATTCACAGGATTTCTTTGTTATGCAAACTTTACTTCAATTCTCTCGTAGGATTGTTGAGAGCAAATATAACTTTTTTTGAACGTTTATAATTTCATACTCAAACTCAAAATGTAAGTAGGAAAATTGTTCCAAAATATACGGAGCTGAGCATATACTGGTATATGATGTCAGCACGGGATTCTGTATATATTTTACCTGTGTGCATCAAGACATTTTATAACTTGAAACAAAAACATCTCAAATATTCACAGGATTTCTTTGTTATGCAGTTTCTACTTCAATATTTTTCGTACGATTGTTGAGAGCAGATATAACTTTATTTGAATGTTTATAATTTCATACTCAAACTCAAAATGTAAGTAGGAAAATTGTTCCAAAATATACGGAGCTGAGCATATACTGGTATATGATGTCAGCACGGGATTCTGTAAATATTTTACCTGTGTGCATCAAGACATTTTATAACTTGAAACAAAAACATCTCAAATATTCACAGGATTTCTTTGTTATGCAGTTTCTACTTCAATATTTTTCGTACGATTGTTGAGAGCAGATATAACATTATTTGAATGTTTAAAATTTCATATTCAAACTCGAAATGTAAGTAGGAAAATTGTTCCAAAATATACGGAGCTGAGCATATACTGGTATATGATGTCAGCACGGGATTCTGTAAATATTTTACCTGTGTGCATCAAGACATTTTATAACTTGAAACAAAAACATCTCAAATATTCACAGGATTTCTTTGTTATGCAGTTTCTACTTCAATATTTTTCGTACGATTGTTGAGGGCAGATAAAACTTTATTTGAATGTTTAATATTTCATATTCAAACTCGAAATGTAAGTAGGAAAATTGTTCCAAAATATACGGAGCTGAGCATATACTGGTATATGATGTCAGCACGGGATTCTGTAAATATTTTACCTGTGTGCATCAAGACATTTTATAACTTGAAACAAAAACATCTCAAATATTCACAGGATTTCTTTGTTATGCAGTTTCTACTTCAATATTTTTCGTACGATTGTTGAGGGCAGATAAAACTTTATTTGAATGTTTAAAATTTCATATTCAAACTCGAAATGTAAGTAGGAAAATTGTTCCAAAATATACGGAGCTGAGCATATACTGGTATATGATGTCAGCACGGGATTCTGTAAATATTTTACCTGTGTGCATCAAGACATTTTATAACTTGAAACAAAAACATCTCAAATATTCACAGGATTTCTTTGTTATGCAGTTTCTACTTCAATATTTTTCGTACGATTGTTGAGGGCAGATAAAACTTTATTTGAATGTTTAAAATTTCATATTCAAACTCGAAATGTAAGTAGGAAAGTTGTTCCAAAATATACGGAGCTTAGCATATACTGGTATATGATGTCAGCACAGGATTCTGTAAATATTTTACCTGTGTGCATCAAGACATTTTATAACTTGAAATAAAAACATTGCAAATATTCACAGGATTTATTTGTTATGCAGTTTCTACTTCAATATTTTTCGTACGATTGTTGAGGGCAGATAAAACTTTATTTGAAAGTTTATGATTTCATATTCAAACTCAAAATGTAACTAGGAAAATTGTTCCAAAATATACGGAGCTGAGCATATACTGGTATATGATGTCAGCACGGGATTCTGTAAATATTTTACCTGTGTGCATCAAGACATTTTATAACTTGAAACAAAAACATCTCAAATATTCACAGGATTTCTTTGTTATGCAGTTTCTACTTCAATATTTTTCGTACGATTGTTGAGGGCAGATAAAACTTTATTTGAAAGTTTATGATTTCATATTCAAACTCAAAATGTAACTAGGAAAATTGTTCCAAAATATACGGAGCTGAGCATATACTGGTATATGATGTCAGCACGGGATTCTGTAAATATTTTACCTGTGTGCATCAAGACATTTTATAACTTGAAACAAAAACATCTCAAATATTCACAGGATTTCTTTGTTAGGCAGATTTTATTTAAATTTTTTTGTATGATTGTTGAGACAAGATATAACTTATTGAATGTTTATAATTGCATATTCGAATCGAAAGTGTAAGTAGGAAAATTGCTCCAAAATATATGGAGCTGAGCATCTACACGATTATGAGGTCAGCGCAAGATTCTGCATATATTCAACCTGTGTGCATCAGAATCTTTTATAATTTGATACAAAACCTCAAGCATTCACAGCACTGTTTTATTATACAAATTTTACTTTATTCTTTGGACGACTGTTGAGAGTTGATATATCCTCATTAAAATGTTTGTATTTGCTGATTCAAACGTGAAACAAAAGTAGAGAAGCTATTCCAAAATACGGAGGTAATTCACGGGAATATGTCGGCTCGAGATTTAATTTCAAGTACTTTTCATCTGCCAGTTGGTACAATAGTTACTCTGCTTTTCTGTCCACGATAATTTGAAATATTTGAACTCTTTTAGGCATAGAGATAGTGCGTGCAGCAAATGGTGAATCTTTCAACCAAAATGACCACCAAATTTTTGATATTTTCTTATCCGTCCCAGTTCAATTCAAAAGAAGTTGTTCATAAGAAATCCTCCACGAATTTCCTCCTTGATGTAGCCCTTATATAACAAAAAAATTAATAAGATAGAAATCGATTTTTACCACTCACTTTATATAGTTAGCCTTCTTGTCCTCTTTCCAGTCTTTGTTCAATTGATGCACCTTGCAGGCGACGTACCTCTGCTCCTTCAGATCGAAGGCCTTATGTACCTCGCTAAAACCACCCTTGCCCAGCAGCATCAGCAATAGATACCTCTCGTTCAGTACGGGATGATTGTTGAACCTTGACTGATCCTCGTTGTGGATACGTTTGAGTTCCCTGATGTGGAGGTTGCGTTCCCTCTCCAGCTTTTCCATCTCCAACTGAAGATCCGCGTCCTCTTTCTTCAGTGCGTTCTGCCTTAATTTTAATATCTCGTCAGCCTCATAGTACTCTTGTAATGTAAAGGAACCAGGTACGGCGTCCGGCTTCAGGAAACCCGAATCGGTGCCGTTGTGCAAGTTTGAGTTTCTCTTTCGGCCACCTTCGTTTGTCGACGGCCTCTTTTTCATCAGTAATTTTTTCTGTCTATCTATCTCTTCCCTTTCCGCTGTTATTTCTTCCTGCCGCCTGTGGAACAGGAATAAGGGAATGAGAAAATTTTTGGGTATTTTATTTACACAGAAATAGATTACTGTAAAGTATGAAAGCACCTGGGGATAACAAGGGACCAAGAGAATAAGGTGAAAATGTTGAACGCATACCAGAAACTCCTGAAGCTGGGAATCGGCCAATGAAAAAAAGGGTTCTGGAGGTAATTTCGAATTTAGCAACGGGAATTAAGTTTTTCACTCTTCTACCTTGCTTGAGTTTCATTACATTTGTTATTTATATTGATGAAACTGAAGACTGTCTAATTTTGTATTCAAAAAACTGTATATTTATGAAATAAATGTATGTTTCAAGCATTTATTTTATCAAGTCTTTTCTTTCTATGCGCTTGTTCTAAGGAACAATAAGGAGATTTAAAATTACACAAATTTCTGCAGTTTCCGAATTACCAATTGCAAATGGTCTTAAATAACTAGGATGCCCCAACTGATGAAAAATTTATCGTCAAATTTATTTCTGCCCATCAAGCCAAAAACACTGCAACTTCCAAAAAACTTCCTCAAGTCCTGAAAGTTTCAGGTGTAGATACCGAATACCACTGTTACGCAAACTTAATAGGCAAAACCCGTCAATCAGTTCTGGAGTCATTCAGATCTGAAATTATTTGTTTTTCTCTAAATAACACGAAGGAACTTGGAAATTGGACCTAGGTTAATCAATTGTAAATTTCACCGAGATTGTATTTTGAGCACAATTTAAGAATCTTTGTTGTCAACAAATTTCAAACCTTTAAGGTCATTTTACCACCCATTACCAGATTCACGCTTGATCAAGTATGTATAATTTAAATGTTAATCAATACATACATTGAAACGGTTAAAATAACCATAGTATCAAATGAATTTAAATATTCTGTTCTGAAATTCTCGAAAGTTTTCTGTGATTAGCCGATTCCATGCTTCATGTCGCTATCTCTAGTCGATTGTCATAACCCCTTTTGCAAAAATTCTCATCTTTCTCTAGACGATTGTCATTATTTACCCCCTTTTCAAAAGCTTTTATCTAGAGCTAGACGATTGTCATTACCCCTTCTTTAAAAACTTTCATCTATCTCTAGTCGATTGTCATTAGCCCTTTTTCAAAAGCTTTCATCTATCTCTAGTCGATTGTCATTACCCCTTTTGCAAAAGCTCTCATCTATCTCAAGACAATTGTCATTATTTACCCCTTTTTCAAAAGCTTTTATCTAGCCCTAGTAGTTTGTCATTACCCCTTCTTCAAAAGCTTTCATCTATCTCTAGTCGATTGTCATTAGCCCTTTTGCAAAAGCTCTCATCTATCTCAAGACAATTGTCATTATTTACCCCCTTTTCAAAAGCTTTTATCTAGAGCTAGACGATTGTCATTACCCCTTCTTTAAAAACTTTCATCTATCTCTAGTCGATTGTCATTAGCCCTTTTTCAAAAGCTTTCATCTATCTCTAGTCGATTGTCATTACCCCTTTTGCAAAAGCTCTCATCTATCTCAAGACAATTGTCATTATTTACCCCTTTTTCAAAAGCTTTTATCTAGCCCTAGTAGTTTGTCATTACCCCTTCTTCAAAAGCTTTCATCTATCTCTAGTCGATTGTCATTAGCCCTTTTGCAAAAGCTCTCATCTATCTCAAGACAATTGTCATTATTTACCCCTTTTTCAAAAGCTTTTATCTAGCGCTAGACGATTGTCATTACCCCTTCTTCAAAAACTTTCATCTATCTCTAGTCGATTGTCATTAGCCCTTTTTCAAAAGCTTTCATCTATCTCTAGTCGATTGTCATTACCCCTTTTGCAAAAGCTCTCATCTATCTCAAGACAATTGTCATTATTTACCCCTTTTTCAAAAGATTTTATCTAGCCCTAGTAGTTTGTCATTACCCCTTCTTCAAAAGCTTTCATCTATCTCTAGTCGATTGTCATTAGCCCTTTTTCAAAAGCTTTCATCTATCTCTAGTCGATTGTCATTACCCCTTTTTCAAAAGCTTTCACATACCTAGCCAACTCTTGGAACGCATGTCCGTCAGTCCAGTTCTCCTGGAAGGTGGCTCCCACCCTCTGCGTCACAAACTGCCCCAACCTGAGCCTATTCTGCATACACTTTTGCCTAGCTTCCTTTTTCTCGATCGAACTCTTCTCTTTCAGCAGCTTCTTCACGACGTCGATACACTTGTTTATGTGCTGTTTCTGCTGCTCTATGGTCTTCTGCTGCGTGGAAATCTGATGCCTGAGCTCGTCGCCCTGCCTCGTCAGCTCTTCAATCTTCTGATTGCGCGCCTCCAAATCCGAAGAAGTATGTGTCTCGTACTCTTGTATGGCGTGACACGTTAGTTCAGTCTGTAAAAGGCAACGGAAAACTTACAAAGAGAATCAATCGAACTAAATGAATTGAACTCACTACAGTCTAAAAGTAAGTTTTCTTGGAATTTCTACTACGTACATCTAGCGGTTTATTCAGAAACTAAGCGAAAAGGTTACTATGAATGGGGATTTGTGGCACTACAAATACCGTACAGCATATATAACATTCTTGCCTAACTCAGAAAACTTATTTTTTGAGTGACTCTTGTATATTTACGTGGTTCTGTTCCAGAATAAACGGAGCTGAGCATCTAGAGGCATTTTTCGATGTCAGCACGGGATTCCGTGTACGCTTTACCTGTGTGCATCAAGAAATTTCATATATTCAACTGAAACCTCTCAAATATCACAGGGTATACAGGTGTTTTTGAAGGTAACTATTTCGAACAGTTGGTAGACTCATACTAAACTATTCCACAGAGAATTGTTCCTTCAAAAGTTGCAATATAATGCATAATACTCGATATATGTTTAAACGTTTTTAGATATTTGGCAGCATCTGGTGAGTATCAAGATCTTAATGAAAAAGAAACCAACCGGTGAAATTTATTTCGTAAGCTGAACAATGAAAATTTTTTTGGAACAATTCAACAAGACTGACCCTAAAAACACCCGCATGTATAGAGCCTTCAAAAAAATCAAGAAGCCTTTGAAGGCAGCTTCAATACGTATACCAATATCTTTGCTAGGCTAGAAGTCATCTATGCTCTGCGATAAACAAAATGTTTTGAACGTTTTCGATCTAAGTGTCCTTAATCGAATAAATACATGATTTTGTGCTTTATTCAATTTTCCTTTAAAAGAGTATGAAAAAATGAACATTTTCGTTCGATATATTTGTTCTAGAGCTATGTTCGACTCTCCATAGCCTCCTTGTTCATTTTTTTGAATGCTCAATGACTCCTTACAAATAAAAATAACGACAAACGAAAATTTCATAGAAAAATCAATAAAGTGAAATCTTCATTTGTAGATTATTCCATGTGCAATCTATTTTCCGACTGTGGGTGCATTTTTCCGCGATTGCAACAAATATCGACTCAAAAAAAAAATTAACAAAAATCTAAGTTGATTCTTACCTGTACGTGCCTGCTAACCATATTGTTTATGGGCATTTTTGGAGTTTTGTTCAAAAACTCGAAAGGAACAGCGTTTACAGGCGGCATTTGGGGGCTGGGAAGTCCCACCTGTTGAGGCGAGGGAGGAAACTGTAAAATGAAGAACAAAGAAATATAATAAATAATCTCTTCAAAGAGCACCAATAGAATTTATTGTTTTTATCAGTTGGTAGTGCATGTAATGGTTTAATCACTATTATCATAGTAGTAGTGGTGTTTGAAGTTCATCATTAAGGTTCTGAAATAAGAATCACCCTTGTAGTAATATATAATATATATATATATATATTATATAATTTAGAGAATAAATTATTTATCGATCTCAAATAACATTATTGGTGCATGTGCAGTCACAATATCAATTTTTAGGGGACCGTCCAACCATTCGCTGTTGGGTAAACAATTAACAGTGCTGTTCCTAACGTGGCGCAAGGAATTAGTAACAAAGCCTACACAGAACACACCCGGTATCCTAACTCGCACAAGCTTCAAGCTTCTGAGGGGTTTCGTTGAAGCCTAGGATATTCGGAAAAATACAAATACAAAAGAATAAAGTCTCAACAACAAATCCACAATATATTATTCACAACGGGTTATCTTCCAGATGAAGCGTTTTATGTGAAGGATTGTTTGTGTTGACGTATCTGAAGATAATCATCGGAAGTAAAACCTCAAAAATGTATTCGCGTCAATTATAAGCGAATAACATGGACCTACTTTGTGGTTTCCTTCTATTCTTAGGGAGTAAATTTTGGATTAAATGGATAAGACACTGATAATTTAACACTGTATGAAAATATTTGCTACCCAAAAGATATGACATGTCAAACATTTTTTGTCTCGAATCCATCAAACACAAAATCATAACTTTGCTGTGAGATTGGTTTTCTTTTCAAAATAATTACATCAACAATTTTCGAATGTTCAATTTGCATCTTTCGTTTTTGCGCGCATGTTCTAGGGGAACAGCGTGCTATCGTTTTGATCAAATGTCTGTAATTTTGGATGATTGAGCCGAAAATGGTCTCAATCGACTAGGTTGGACTCACTGATGACGAATCCGGTGTCAAAATCGATTCTGTCCGGCCGACCGGCCGGCCGTAGACACGATAACTGTCGAACGAAGTGAGCTAGCGACTTGAAACTTTCAGGGTAGGTCGCGCATTGGAATGCCGCGGTTAAGTTCGTTAATGGGCCAAATCGATCGAATAGTTTCGGAGTTATAGGCATTTGAAGTTATTTATTTTTTATTTCAGAAACTACTTGAGCGATTGGATTCAAACTCGGCAGTTAGGTGAAGTACAACGACGCGCAACTTTGAGCTAAAGTTCGTCAGGATTATATTGTCGGTAATTTTTAAAAAAAAATTTTTTCGAAATTTTTTTCCAAAAAAATTTTTTTTTCGGAAACCATTCATCATATCCAAGAAAAATTATACTCACGCTTTGAACTTCTAATTTCACAGCAATGTACCAAATTTCAGTTCGATACGATCATAAGTTTTGGAGATATCGGGAAAAAATATGTCAAATTTCGAGGTTTTCTTCTCGATATCGTTGATTTTTTCGGTATAACTCGAGAAATACAGATTCAGTCCTGATTAAACTTCACAGATAGTTTTGAGACGCTGAAAGACAACTTTATGCAAAATTTCGTGATAATCGTGTTATTAGAACAATTTGAAAAAAAGAATTTCTATGATTTTCTCATCATATCATCCTCATTAAATTCTGTATGAAACTTCGAACTGTTATTTTCGATGAAGTACTGGATTTCAATTCGATCTGATCTCTATTATTGGAAATATTGGAAAAATAAAATTTTGATTGGGTATATCTACGGAATCATTGGGTGGATTTTACCCATTCACGAATTCGGCCTTCGTAATTAAGGTCCAAACCTTCTCTACAAATATCGAGTTTCTAAGTTGTTTCTTTCGGAAGTTATTGTGTTTACGCAGTCGGCCGTTAGGCTGACCGTAACGCGAGCCACTCAACAGCTCGCGTGAACGCATCTTTAGAATTTTGTGCGTAAGATGATCTCAAACGATTAGAATGCACTAAATAGTGAAGAAACCTGTGCGAAATTCATTTCTGCGCTCGGATTCATAGCAATTATACATTCATTTTAGTTTTTAACTGTTTCTCCAAATTATTGTATTTTACTTTCATTTTATATCTCCTCGTACAATTAATGGCACAACACAAATTTACCATTACTGAACCCGGTTAAAAATGAAGAAAATCAAATTCGATTCAAAACGCTCACGAAAACAGAAATAAAAATGGGAATTATATCTTCTATACAGTCTTTATATTCTGATTCAGAATGGAATAATACAAAATCTGCTTTGAAATACTTCGACTTGCAAAACTTATGAAAAAATGCCTTTCAAACATAAACTCATAATTACTGATCTGTCTTATTTTTGCAGTATTCTATGATGGTTTGGCCCGCCCTATTTCCATCTTTGTCGGCCCGCTTCCTCTCTCTTTAAGCCATGTCCATATAGTTTTATAGGTCTATGTAACATATCTATAGCATAGAATAATCTTTATTTACCTAATGATCCATAGACCATACCTAGTAATTTTTCCATTGTTCATTGTTGTCTCTTCTATGTTCTATGTATCATAGAGTAAATAAGGATTGTTCTATGCTATGGACATGTTACCATAGAACATCGACTCTCGTTCTGGTGACAGAAAGAACGTTTTTTCATCGATCAAATTCCGTAATTAAACTTTTTTTCAGGAACCAACCGAATATTTCATATTTACAGAATGAAAAACCGACAACCGAAATAACCAAGTTGATTTGCGGAACATATCCTATATAAATTTGACACTATCAACATGAAATCAGGAATCCCAGCTTAAATTTCAGCCAATCAGAGATGATCTTAACAAAACCCTATATTCGGAAGGAAATATCTCGTTTGAGGAGCCGAGGCATCCTTTACGGATATTTATGAATAACGCGAACCTTATAATGTCGAATTTGTCCTGAAATTCCCGATCCCCAGTGATAGTTAATTTGTGAAGATAATTGTGGGTTGGCAACTTGGGCCGAAGTCGTCTATGAGATATATATTCACTATCACAAATCCAATAAAAGAGTAGATCATATAACTAAATCGCGAAAATTTCTCAGGAATGTGACAAGATCATAGAACAAATATGAATAATATTCCAATGGTTGAAATATAAAAATAGCCACGTCATTCCATTGTACCGGTGCCGTCCAACAAACATTTTACCGGCGACGTGGAAAACGAGCTTTCAAATGTGAGAAAGAACAGTGTGGGAACAGAATTTCGGACATGTTTTAAAATAAACGTCCAGTTAGTTCATAATTCGAATAACTCTAATCGTCGACCATCTTCTCTTCTCGACCTAGAACCAGTTATAAATTTAGAGATATCCGAGGACGACATAGTACACCGAATTCATTGTCTCCTTTATAGTTACTATCCGGCGTGAAAAAATAGACTTCGAACTGATTAAAAGTCAAATCAGCCTGGTCGCTGATAATAATGCTATCGTGTAGTACCTACGAAAAATAAAGAGTCTGCATCGTCGATTGTTGAGAAATAAACGAAAATGGTACGTGAAATAACTCTAAGCGTTGAACCGTAACTAGAGGGGTGGGGGGGGGCACCGTTTTCTACGATTGTTCGATTGTATGGTATATTCGAAAAGAGATTTCGCAATTAGTAAGCTTCGTCATTCGGAGTTCTAGCACAACAAACCATGCCGTTGTCGGATCCTGAATAATGAGCATTGCGATGCAATCGCAACTCCTATCCAAAATTCAGTGTTGGGTCAAAAATTAAAAGTGCTGTGTCTAGGGTGGCATTAGGACACAGTAACAAAGCCTACGAAGAATACACCCGATATCCTAACTCGCACAAGCTTTGAGCTCCTAAGGGGTTTCCTTGAAGCCTTGGATAATCATGAAACATGATATACAAAAAAATACAAATAAAACAAACAACGTATTGAAAAAAATATCAAAAAAACGTTTTTCCCGAATGTCCGAATTCAAAATTTTTTTCTTTAATTGTTGTAATGACAAGATCATCACCAAATTTCGCACGAAGTATTCTATAGACTTGAAACTTTCAGGATGGGATGCGTTTTAAATTGCGACGGTGAAATTCTTTACTAAACAAAATCGGCCCGATAGTTTGGGAGTTATAGCCATTTGAAATTTCGAGGTTATTTCTCTAATATTTCCGGAAATATTTTCGCGATTGGATTGAAACTTGGCAGTTTGTTTGAACATAATGACGCACAACCTTTAAATAAATTTCGTTACGGTCAGTAAATTTAGAAAAAATTATTTGTCTAAAATTTTTTGAAAATTTTTTTTTTCGAAAACCAATTTTCATATCAGAAAATAATTTTGTTCATACTCAGGTTCAGTTCGATAGATTATACGTCAAATTTCGTGTTTTTCCTTCGGTATCGTTGTTTTTCCGGGATAACTTAAAAAATACTGATTCAATAATAATGAAACTTGGTTACCAGTTTGAAAATGCTGATGTGCATGTGCAGAATTTTTAATTTTTTTTGTCTATCATCAAGGTTGATTATTTGATTTTATAGAATAATAAACCAAAATCTCAAAAACTCAAATGGGTATAGTTCTGACACCGTCGGGTCTATTTGACAAATCAAGAAAACCGTCGAATTCTCATCCGCGGCAGACCCTGAAAATTTCAAGTCGCCAGCTCTCTCCTTTCTCAAATTATTGAAGACGATTTTCAAAAATAACAGATATTTGGACAAAAATCAGCTGCAGAAACAAGCAAAATCATCAAGGAGCTCCGAGGTACATCCTCGGGTACACCGAAGCATTTGCTTCAAATGCCCTCTGTACTTTTCCGTCCAAGATTATGTAAGTTGATCTAACAATAGAATGACCAACTTACCTCAAACATATGAAAACTAAAGAAATGCCACGATATCGATACGAAATATCAAGTCACGTTTGCCTTGAATGGTGAACTAGTTCTGAAACTATACATTTCTGGTGAAATATCGAGTTACACATTGCATTTAAAATGCGCTCATATTTTTTTTCAGGATCGTATAAAGCCAAGTAGACAGATGGAGATTGTCAAATTGCTCAGTTCCGTATATTCGGAACTGAGCATCTAAGGGTGGATATCGGATGTCAACATTAAATGCATGTTTTACCTGTGTACATCAGGACATTTTATATTTGGAACAAAAACGTCTCAGATAATCATGGAAGGCGAGGAGATAGATGCATAGAATACAAGGTACGGATAATCTTTGACATATTTTGGGTCCGAAATGTAGGAGCATACATACAGTATTATCAAGAATTTCCAAAAATAAATTTATTTTGACAAATTTAGGACAATTCATTTCATTCAGTCAGAAGGGTGAAAATATGTATAGGTGTGAATACACAAATCTGAAACTTGATATTTTTGAATATTTTGAAGCTGTCATTTTTTGACATTTGACAAGTAGAAACTACGCCGTTGATAAAATAGAACGATACACGCTTCAACGCATTGAAATCATTAAAATTCACTCTAAAAATGGTGAAAATTTGGCAGACGGTTCGTGAAACTCGAACATTTTTGGGTCGTCGTGAAGCACCTTGTCGGACCGCAATAAACAAATTGGTGGAAAAATTCGAGCTGTTGGGACAAGTTAGTGATGTGAAGAATAAAACCCGTGCGCGTCGCTCAAGAACAGCCGAGAATATTGCTGCTGTAGAAGTGTTGAAGAAAACCCAGGTTTGTCCATTCCTCGTCGTTCTTTGGAATTGGGCATTCCACAAACGTCATTACAACGTATTTTGCATAAAGATTTGGGTCTTTAGGCTTATGCAGTTCAGTTAACACAACAACTCAAGCCAGCCATCAACAACGTCGTGTCTTTGCTGATTGGGTCGTTGAAATGCATGAAAATGATCCGGAATTCCATCAAAAAACCATCTTGAGTGATGAGGCCCATTTCCACCTCGTTGGTTTCGTCAACAAGCAAAATTCTCACATCTGGGGCTCGGAAAACCCGAGAGTTATTGTTGAAAAGCCTCTCTATCCTCAACGTGTGACTGTTTGGTGCGGTTTATGGTCCGGCGGAGTCACTGGACCTTACTTTTTCTTAAATGAGGCTGGAGCAACAGTTACGGTGAATGGATTGCGCTATCGAGAGATGATTAATAATTTTTTATGGCCGGAATTGGATAGTATTGATCTGGACAACGTTTACCTTCAACAAGACGGCGCTACGTGCCACACAAGCAACGAAACCATTGATCTTTTGCGGGAAAAGTTTCCGGACCGTGTTATCTCTCGAAGAGGTGATCACAATTGGCCACCGAGATCTGGTGATTTAACACCTTGCGACTTCTTCCTTTGGGGCCACGTTAAAGAGAAGGTCTACGCCAATAGCCCAGCGTCGATTCAAGACCTCAAAGATGGAATTCGTGAGGCTATCGAGGACATAGGGCAGCCACTTTGCGATTTGGTTATGGAAAATTTCATTAAAAGGATATGGTCCTGTAAGCGAGGTCGTGGTGGTCATTTGCCTGATGTTATTTTCCACTACTGACGGCATAGCTTCTTTATAATGAAATAAACATCCGATCATTTATATTGAAAAATGGCCTTTTTCTTTGAATATCAAAATAACACCTCTTATTGGAAAACCCTTTATAACGAAAAATAGAAAGAAAATACTTCGAAATATGTAACTCTGATGTTAATCTCGCGAACAACCATATTCAGGGCGTCCCTAGATAATTGTTCTTGTGGTTAATGAAAAATCACATACTAGAAATAAAGTCTGGAACAATTGAATAAAATATTCCTCATTACAGAGATATCGTGGTCAAAGATACTTTCTTTCTGCCCTACAAACTACGTCACTGCTGACATTATTTCAGCATGTTCTAATGATTCTTTGTTAATTTCTACGTGAATATCTGAAGTGTTCAAGTTATTTGCGTGTGAATATAAGGTTTGAAATATGTAATTTTATGTTATTACTCATTTCAAATGCTAAAGATAAAATTTATTAGTTCACATAACTATTCCACTAATTTAGTTTACACGATAGATTAGTTTAATTGAATTCCATTTGAAAAGATATTTAGAACAACTGAGAGAGAAGTACGATGTGAACAATTTGGTTTAAATTTGTTCAAAACTATGGGATAGCATCATACTGGATTTTTCTAAAAAATATTGCAGTTTTTGACCTAAGATATTATATATAATTCTGACACAGATCAACCAGATAAACCACTCGCGTCATTTACTTAGGAAATCTATGTCAACGCAGATATGACCCTGAATCAGGCTAATCAGAATTTTAGCAGGCGTTTGGGGTGCTTTGGGGTGCCAATCAGATTGCAGGAATAGGATTACGTCACTTTCGCCGTTTTCGGACTCACTTGAAGAGGTTATGAACATGTAAACAAACTGAAATGAATTTTTCATCCTATTAATTGATGAATAATTTCGTATCTGTTCCATTTAAGAATATAATCCAAACATTTTTTTACAACCAAATCAATTGTTTAGTCATCTTTGAGGTTCTATTTTATGATGACAGTCCTCATTATATGTTTTAATTATACAAGACTTGGAATCGAACTTAGGTGGACTCATTCATAATGTTCATTTTATATAATATAAAGGAATCGCAACTGAAGTAAAAGCATTACAACCTCCATTATTCAATTAAAAAAATGGGATGTCTAATAAAATTGTATATGATTGCACAAACACTAGGATTGGAATCGAACAAAGTTGGTCTATTCATAGTTTGATTTTATATTGAAATGAATCTCATTTGATGTGAAACTACAAAGATTCTCTGATTAAGGTAAACGGGTTTTCCATAACATTTTTCCAAAATTTTCATTTACTCCAACCGAATTCTTCTACAGGAAGTTAAGATGTGACAAAACACTCGCTTTGGTGTTGGAAATTTGCTTTTCAAATAGTTTCATCGAAAAATCTTAGTCTGATTTTGATTTTGTGATTCCTGAATCCCGACAAATCCGTTTTTACATTTCGATTTTAGATATTTCAAAATCAAGTATTCAATTTGACAGCTGTTTCGAGGAAGAAGAAAGTGTGGTTATGTCTGTTATATTTCTCAAGGTCGGAGAGACGCGATTCCCGCAAACGATGAAGTGATTTGTCTTGTTGGTCTGTGATTCTGATCTCCAGTGTTCAAGATAATTTGAATCTTGTACAGATGTTCCACTGTGTATTAACCGGGTATAGACAAGGTCAATTGCAGATTATTTGGAAGGATTTTTCATCCTTTTGTAGGTATTTTCTGGGTTTACACTAAGCTGCTGACATCCCGTCAACTGCTTCTCTATTTTTTTGTTTGATAATTACAAAAATCGTGATAACAGTCAAGGAGAGCGCTGCCATTATTCACTTTTCTATTAAGTTTCCTGTTTGTTGAACAAGGCAAATTTTCCGCTATGAATAATATAAAATGAAGTAATTTCGATACCCTGCATGCTTCTTACTTTGTTTTCATTCAAGACAGCTTTTCTTATGTTGTGGAACTCACCATTAGATAAGGTTGTTGTGGAGATGGGCTCTTAGCCCCACCATGCCTGATGGGACTGTTACCAGAATGTTTGAAGTAATCGTTGATTTTCTTTTCCGAATTGGAATTTCTAACACCTTTACCGACTGGTCCTCCGCCAGAATCTTCTACTTTTCTTTTTCTCTTTCTTTCGCTCGGCGTCCTTGGCAACTTCTCCGGAGTATTTGGATCCACCTCTTTATCACTGTGAGAGGAACCTGGAAAAAATGAAAACGTAAAAATCCAATTTTTCACTGAAAATTCCACACATGTAATTTTCAACCAATCGAAACGTGTATTTCTGACAAATCACCATCGCAACGGATGAATTTTAGTGGAATTTTTTTCCTAGTGGGTACCCAACAGCGGATTATACTGGGAATTTTTTTGACGTTTATAATGACAGGATATTTTCTCAATTCGTCTGCTGAAAGTGCGGATGAACTTGCCCTTCTCTTGGTTGGATCTATTTGTAGCTTCCGACACGTAGCATTTTTTGCAGCCCTTGCGTTGACAAATTCTATGTCAGAGAATGGATTAAATTTGCGATTATACCTTTCGAAAAAATATTCCTGCAACTGCTTAGCTGTAGAGTTCCATAGAACTTTGATAACACTCTCCTTGTAGTCTTCCGAGTTCTTTTTTCGCATGTTGAAGGCATAGTCTTCAAGAAAAAGCGCCAGTTCTTCCACAGATATATTCGCTCTGTCGAAATCATACGCTTTTTCTGCGCAAAAAGTTATGAACTGCTTCCATACACTTGCCTTCGATTTCCTAGTATTCGCGGGTGTCAACTGCTTAATATTCTGGCGAAAATTTTCTTTACTTTCTTGACCGAAACAGACATTTTTCTACGTCGTGCTGTTTTTGACAAATTCAAAACATAAATAATTTCTAGCTCAGAGTTTCACCGAGTTGAAATGGTAACCAAATAATCAGGTCGATAAAACCTTCTACGTTTTGCAAGTACTTGATGAAGACGAAAATTGATGTTGTTCAAAATAAACACATTTGGTTTGGAATTTTCTTGTCGTACACCACTAAGAGTTCAAATTATTTCCGGAAATTTTTTGACCTCTAGTGGTATTACTAGTGAAAATTCTCGGGTATCTTATATTTTCGTTCACTTACTGATAGGGGCATTTTCAGTGGACATGTCCCAAGTTAAAATCGATTTTTTTTCACACCGATTGCGATCGGGTACTTACGCGTATATGCTCATATCAGAACTGTGTATGTATTCTTTGGTGAAAGATATTCATTACAACAGAAAATAGTCGGGTCTGCCACGAGATATGAATTCAAAAAGAACAACATGTTCGAGAAAACTAGTTTAACGGGTTTTATGAGACGGAATGTCATTATTTCAACTGTAAATTCGCTTTATTGATGATATTACTGTAACTTGAATCCGTAATTATCGGACGATTTTACATTATAACAATGAATTACACTGCCAGTTTTATCTAACGAGGAAATCGCCAATTGAAGTGTAAGAATTCACTCATACCAAATTAGAACTTAACGCATCTAACTATCTTGTATCTGCATATAGGAATTTACATTTCAGATACATGTCGACCAGTATTTACTCCATGAAAATCGATGTAATTGAAAACTTGAAAAAAAACTATCTATGCATTTCGAGTTAACATTGAAGCTAAAATCCGATTTCGGAAATTTTCAAAAATTAAATTCGTTCTAACTCTATCTACTGCATGCCATGTTATTAAAAACTTCAATGAGTTGAAAAACGAAGAATTGCAGTTCGATGAGTCTTGTCGTACAATGAAGTAGGGTTATTTCTAGGTGTTTTTGCACGCATGTTCCAGGGGAACAGCGTGCTATCGTTTTGTCCAAATGTCTGTAATTTTCGATGATTGAGCCTCAATCTACTAGGTTGAACTCACTGATGACGAATCCGGTGTCAAAATCGATTCTTGCAGGCCGTAGACACAATAACTGTCGACATGAGCAAGCTAGCAACTTGAAACTTTCAGGATAGGTTGCGCATCAGAATGCCGCGGTTGAGTTCGTTAATGGGCCAAATCGGTCGAATAGTTTCGGAGTTATAGACACCTGAAGTTTTGAAGTTATTTATTTTTTATTTTAGAAACTAATCGAACGATTGGATTTAAACTTGGCAATTAGGTGGAGTAAAACGACGCGCAACTTTAAGCCAAATTTCGTCAGGATCGTATAGTCAGTAAATTTTTTTCGAAATTTTTTTCCAAAAATTTTTTTTTTCCAGAAACCATTCATCATATCCAAAAAAAATTCCACTCTCACTTTGAGCTTCATATTTCACAGCACCGTACCAAATTTCAGTTCGATACGATCATAAGTTTTGGAGATATCGGGAAAAAATATGTCAAATTTCGAGGTTTTCTTCTCGATATCGTTGATTTTTCCGGTATAACTCGAGAAATACTGATTCAGTCCTGATAAAACTTCACAGCTAGTTTTGAGATGCTGAAAGACAACTGTATGCGAAATTTCGTGATAATCGAGTCATTAGAACAATTCGAAAAAAAAAATTCTATGATTTTCTTATCATATAATCCTCATTAAATTCTGTATGAAACTTCGAACTGTTATTTTTCGATGAAGTACTGGATTTCAATTCGATCTGATCTGTATTTTTGGAAATATTGGGAAAATAAAATTTTGAATGGGTATATCTGCGGAATCATTGGGTGGATTTCACCTATTCACGAGTCCGCCCTTCGTAGGCCTAACGGCCGACTGCGTAAACACAATAACTTCAGAAAAAAACAACTTAGAATCTCGATATTTGTAGAGAAGGTTTGAGGCTTAATTACGAAGGTCGAATTCGTGAATGGGTAAAATCCGCCCAATGATACCCATTCAAAATTTAATTTTTCCAATATTTCCAAAAATACAGATTAGATCGAATTGAAATCCAGTAATTTATCGAAAAAAAAATTAGAAAAGCACTGCCGTGAAGGCAGCAGCTTTCGCGCACAAGTTCAAATTCGTTGCCGAAGCGGTCATATCCTTTGAACATGCGCGCAAAAGCTTCTGCCTTCACGGCAGTGCTTTTCTAATTTTTTTTTAGGTTTTATCTCCCAATATCTGAAAAATCTATGAAAATGAAATTACAATTGTTATTTATTGAAAGCCCTCGCTGATTTTATAATTGAGACTATTCGACAAGGGCAGTTTCTAGGAGAGAAGTTGCCTAATGAACAAAATTGGAACAATGCAAAGAATCAATAAAGTTAACTGTAACCTTCGAGATTCTAAAAAATCTTCTTCATCAGACAAGCGAGAAAATAATGAGTGTACTTCCACTGAATTGACGGTTTTCGGTGGTTATTTTAATCAACTCTGACCGTGGGTTCTACAAAACTTTTGACTTCTGATCAAATCGTTGATTAAGGTTTGCATTCGATGGTTGGGTTGAAAATGAACTGAAAACGAGCACAGAATTAACTGTTGACTGACAATCAAGCCCTTGATCTAGGAATCAAAGTTTTGTGAAACCGGCCGTAAGTAAATCTTCTTCTTGTTTTACTGATGAAGGAATCATATTCAGAAAAGTTATTATTCACTTTTTACGATGTTGTTCTAGAGAACAGCGCGTCATCTCTTCGTCAAGATGTCCGTAATTCTCGAATTTTGTGCCGAAAATGGTCTTAAACGATTGAGAAGAATAATCCGTGGTCGAATTCAATTCTGTCCGTCGGTATCTGCTCTTACTTTCAAAGGAAGAAACTTAGCGACTTGTAATTGTCAGATTAGGTTTGGAGTCCAAATATCTCGTTTGAGTTCGTTAATGGGTGAAATCGGTTGAATAGTTTCACAGTTAGGCCCATTTGAAATTTTGAGGTTAATTCCTCGATATCTCATGAAGTATTGACTCGATCAAATTGAACTTCGTGGACAGTTTTGGAATACCATCGCACAACTTGGAGCAAAATTTCGTGTGGATCCGGTTGTTAAAAATTTTAATTATTCGAAAATTTTTGAAGAATTTTTTCTTCTCTGAAAATATTGATTAGATCTCAATGAAATTTAGCACAAACTTTAGAATCAGTATTGAACAACAATGTTCCAAATTTGAATTCGATCCGATGATTACTTTCGGAGATATAAGGAAAAAAATATGCCAAATTTCGTTGTTATTTGGAATTTTAACGCAATATCTCAAGAAGTACAAATGCTATCAGATTGAAACTTCGTGATCAGGAGATTACCAACACGCAACTGGGTGCAAAATTTCGTGTTGATCTAATAGTTAGAATTCAAACAAGCGCGTGAAAGTTCCTGACCTCAATTTTCTAGATTTTTTGATCATTTGCATTTTTCTAATATTGCTCATTATGCAACTTTTCTCCTAGAAACTATCCCCTGACAAATAGTTCAATTCGTGCAATCCACAGGGGCGTTTTCTATAAATAACAATTTGAATTTAATTTTAAATAGTTCTTCTCCAGATATTGAAAGTGAAAACCCAGAAACACATGAAAAATAATGCAAAATCCTCAATCGTAATATTTCGTATTAGAAGAAAAACCGAAAGAGCCGCGTTTCAAAAAATTTGAAGAAAAAATGTGATTATACTTATTAACGTTATTTCCGCAATTACGTATAATTATGAATTACACCAACGTATCCCAAATGAGCTTCATTACAGTACAAAAAAAGCGATTTTCTAAATGCAAATACGTACTATGAAAAAAATATTTTAGGCCTCTGCGGAAATGGAATTCTCCTCGTTCCGTCACTATGTTCGTGATAAGGAAATACCAAATCGAAATTCACAATAATCATTTTGTAATCCGAAAAAATTCCGTCACCCGATACATTCATCAGTTTATCAGGTACATGGTAAAAACATGTCTTTTAATGATAATGAATTGTAGAAATTAGGTGCATATTTTATTAATTCACAATATTATCAGGTGTTGATTGACCTATGAGTTGGTTATTCAAACACGAAACAACAACTCGACGAAAATGAATAAGTAACTGTCAGAAATCAATATGAAATTTTGAATATACAGCTACTCAGGACATAAGGGTATCACTTTCAGAGCAACATGGTGCTGAGGTTTCAAATGAATTTTTACGCGCTTGTTCTGGGGAACGGCGCGTTATCATTTCGTCACGATGTCTGTAATTTTAGAATTTTGAGCCGAAATTCGTCTAAAACGACTAGATTGGACTCACTGATGAAGAATCCGGGGTCAAAATTGATTCTGTCCGTCTGGCCGGCCGTGTGCGCTGTAACTCTCGAAAGAAAAGACCTAGTCTTGAAATTTTCAGGTTAGGTTAAGATCCTGAATATCTAGGTTAAGTTCGTTAATGGGCCAAATCTGCCGAATGGTTTTTTGTGCTACAGCCATTTGAAATTTTGATTTTTCAATAACTGGAAAAATATTTATCTGGTCGAAATGAAACTTGGTTGGAAGATGAACAGTGTCAATAAGAAGAGTTATCAATGGAAAAATTCGAAAAATTTTTTTTTTTTAAATTTTTATATTCGATTAAAATTTCACCATTTCGCAATGTGAACAAGCGCGTAAATGCTGCTGACTTCACGTCAGTGCTTTTCTAGATTTTTATATGAAAGCATTGAATAAGCAGACGAAAATATAGATTTCTTGATCACATCTATTCTATTAATTTTTCGATCCTGCAGAAAAAGTTCATGGTTTCAATCTTCCTAGGAAAATTTGGTGTATTTTGAATCGACTTAGAACCGGTCATGGTCGCTGTAATAGTTTCCTCTTCAAATGGAATTCGGTCGAAAGTCCAAGGTGCGAGTGCGGAGAAGAAGAGGAAACAATAGAACATTTAGTAAATACTTGTCCAATATATAAATTTGACGATGGTTTCGAGGCAATTCATTCGGTGTCTGATTCTTTTTTGAGATGGATTGCGAACTTCAAATTAATTTAATGAGTACTAAATCATTTACTAGTTCATATTAGTTTTTTCGTCTCCTTTTTTGTTTTCAGGTATGTTTCCAAGATTTCAACCTGCATTCGCATAGGAAGGAGGAAATTTTGTCGATGAAAAAGAAGCCCTTCAATAAAAAACAACAATTTCATTACACTTATACGGGGAGACAGAGTTTTTCCTGAGGTTTTTATCTGTGCTCTTGTATCATACGTAATAATGTATGGTACCCCGTTGACATTTCCTCTGCTAATACTGTTATGACACAAATTGTTTGATATAAAAGAAAATGTAATGCTCATCTCAAAAGAATATATATATATATATATATTTTTCGATTGAAAATCATTCTCTTGTAATAATTTTTGGTTGAAGTTACAACGGGGAAGAACTTTTCGCGCTCATGTTCTAGGGAACAGCGAGCTATCGTTTTGCCAAACATCTGTAATTTTCGAATTTCGAGCCGCAAATGGTCCCAAACGACTAGGTACGACTCACAGGTGACAAAAAAGATTCTGTCCTGTCGTCCGTATGCACGATTAAGGGCGTATGGTGGATTCGATCGACGCGAAACTTTCAAGGATAGGTTTCATTCTGAAATGCGCCTGTCAGGTTCATTAATGGGCGAAATCGTTCGGACTGTCTTGGAGTTATAATCATTTGAAATTTCAATGTTGTTTTCCTGATACTTCAGGAACTACTCAAGCGATTGGATTGACATTTGGCAGTTAGTTGAAGCATGACGACGCACAACCTCTTTTTGCGCGCATGTTCTAGGGGAACAGCGTGCTATCGTTTTGATCAAATGTCTGTAATTTTGGATGATTGAGCCGAAAATGGTCTCAATCGACTAGGTTGGACTCACTGATGACGAATCCGGTGTCAAAATCGATTCTGTCCGGCCGGCCGGCCGTAGACACGATAACTGTCGAACGAAGTGAGCTAGCTACTTGAAACTTTCAGGGTAGGTCGCGCATTGGAATGCCGCGGTTAAGTTCGTTAATGGGCCAAATCGATCGAATAGTTTCGGAGTTATAGGCATTTGAAGTTTTGAAGTTATTTATTTTTTATTTCAGAAACTACTTGAGCGATTGGATTCAAACTTGGCAGTTTGGTGGAGTATAACGACGCGCAACTTTGAGCCAAATTTCGTCAAGATTTTTTTTCGGAAACCATTCATCATATCCAAAAAAAATTATACTCACACTTTGACCTTCTAATTTCACAGCAGTGTACTAAATTTCAGCTCGATACGATCATAAGTTTTGGAGATATCGGGAAAAAATATGTCAAATTTCGAGGTTTTCTTCTCGATATCGTTGATTTTTTTGGTATTACTCGAGAAATACTGATTCAGTCCTGATTAAACTTCACAGCTAGTTTTAAGATGCTGAAAGACAACTTTATGCGAAATTTCGTGATAATCGTGTCATTAGAACAATTTGAAAAAAAAATTTCTATGATTTTCTTATCATATCATCCTCATTAAATTCTGTATGAAACTTCGAACTGTTATTTTTCGATGAAGTACTGGATTTCAATTCGATCTGATCTGTATTTTTGGAAATATTGGAAAAATAAAATTTTGATTGGGTATATCTATGGAATCATTGGGCGGATTTTACCCATTCACGAATTCGACCTTCGTAATTAAGCCCCAAACCTACTCTACAAATATCGAGTTTCTAAGTCGTTTCTTCCGGAAGTTATTGTGTTTACTGTCAGCCTAACGGCCGACTGCGTAAACACAATAACTTCCGAAAGAAACAACTTAGAAACTCGATATTTGTAGAGAAGGTTTGGACCTTAATTACGAAGGCCGAATTCGTGAATGGGTAAAATCCACCCAATGATTCCGTAGATATACCCAATCAAAATTTTATTTTTCCAATGTTTCCAAAAATACAGATCAGATCGAATTGAAATTCAGTACTTCATCGAAAATAACAGTTCGAAGTTTCATACAGAATTTAATGAGGATGATATGATGAGAAAATCATATAAATTTTTTTTTTCAAATTGTTCTAATAACACGATTATCACGAAATTTTGCACAAAGTTGTCTTTTAGCATCTTAAAACTAGCTGTGAAGTTTAATCAGGACTGAATCAGTATTTCTCGAGTAATACCGAAAAAATCAACGATATCGAGAAGAAAACCTCGAAATTTGACATATTTTTTCCCGATAACTCCAGAACTTATGATCGTATCGAACTGAAATTTGGTACGCGCGCACGTTCAAATTCGTTGCTGAAGCGGTCATCTACATTGAACATGCGCGCAAAAGGTGCTGCCTTCACGGCAGTGCTTTTTGAACTTTTTTTTTTGAAAATTCAGTCAGTTAATGGAAAAAAAAACAATTTCCGGAATTTATTCGGGAAAAATTTAACTATAGAAATGGTCAAGTGTGAGGCACTTTTGAAACAAGGTGAATTACCATTCAAGATATTAGAACCAACGGTACAAAATGTCCGCCTTTAGATTGAGGAAATGGGGGTTTTTCCTGAATTTGGGTTGTTACTGCAAATGCAAATTTGAACATAATTATTATGGGTTTGATTCATCATTTTCCCAAATTACCTTCAGATAGTATTCAAAATCAGGTTTCAAAATTGGGGGTTTGGGATTTGTCAGGCATGCACGAAGTGACAACGGTGTTTAGTAGAATAGCTTTTTCTGCTGTAAAATAATGAAATATTTATTCCTATTCTGTGGTACACACGCGTTCTTTGTCAATATAACTAAACAATTTCCGTTTGCGATTTGTTAGTAATATGACAGTATGACAGTCTGTGCTCTTTTTTTTTCTATTCCTTGGTCGTTTTCTTCTACTCTAACCAGATCGAAGTATAGCTATCTCTGTTTTCCTAAGAAAAGTAACACATTTGACGTCCTTTTCTTTTCGAGAAAGCTGAATTCGACGTTGCCATATCGTGCACTAATTACAAATCCCTTTAAATTCAAATCCCCATTTTCATTTTTCAGTTTTAGGTTATCAAACATTTTTTCAAAAATATAATATTGCAATTATACAGAGTGTAACAGCCAAATGGAATAAATTCGATAACTAATAAATGAAGGGGTGTTAGGAAAAACGCTCGGACACGTCGATTTGTAATTTTAAATGCGCATAGTTTTCAAGAAAATAAAATTATATAGGGTGTTCCATGCGACCGTGGCCAATACCAACTTTCTTATTTTAAATGTAACCCCCTGTATATTATTTATTCTTTGGATTCTTCAGAAAATTCTAGACACAATTCATGTACAATGTCCTATACCTATCATCAACTTTTTCGGAAATATTTAGTGTTTTCAAAAATGTTGAGTAACGTTAGAAGACAATTCTACACCAGATTAGCATGTTGCCAAGACGTTCGCGGCGAGCATTTTGCACATTTCCTACATTGACATTAAGGTTTTTTTTTGTTTTTTTTTTAATTATTAGGAAATAATCAGTTTTACTTATCAGATTTTAAGTGTAATGTACCGAATTTGTGAAATAAAATAATTTTTATTACAAAACGTTGATTTTTGCACTAAATCTTAAAACACTTAATATTTCCGAAATAGTTAAAGATAGGTATAGGACATTGTGCATGAATTGTATCTAGAATTCTCTGAATAATCCAAAAAATAAATAATATACAGGGGGTTGCATTTGAAATAAGAAAGTTGGTATTGGCCACGGTCACATGGAACACCCTATATAATATTATTTTCTTGAAAAATATGCGCATTTAAAATTACAAATCGACGTGTCCGAGAGTTTTTCCCAACACGCCCTCATTTATTCGATATCGAATTTATTCCATTTGGCTGTTACACTCTGTATGTTTGAAATGTGATGTTCTGAAGGTTTTTGCCATGAAAATTACTGCATTTTCATTCAAAGGAAAAATCCCCATTACGCAAATTATTTATTGAACATTATGATTTTATCATAGTAACCGAAACTAGTCGGATCATGATGAAATGATAATTTTGTGAATTTCCACGATTCGCTATAAATTAATCATGTTAGATGTCGTTTTTTCCAGGAAAAATCTAATCAAACTCCTGATAACACATCGCAATTTCGTCAAATGCCCCGGTACGAAATTTTGACTATGATTATTCAAACTTGAGGGTTACAAAATTCAGTTCACTTTTTACCGACATATCCGATTCCGAGACTCAAAAACGAAAAACTTCCACAGTTCAAAGCTTCCTGTTCAAATCCCAGCTCATCCTCAATCTGAAGAATAAAAATTGCGAAGAGCCAACGTTGTCGTATCATTCTGGTTTGTTCGATGCAATTGCCACATGAGCATTCAAATTTGTCCAAGTATGCAACAACATTTTATCTCGTTCATACCACACGTCCTTGGCCCAAACTACTAAAAACAATGTAGAAACTGATCGATGAGATCACACACTGCGACGAATTGGCAACGTCGATTGTCTTAGGTCAGCCATTGAATTACAACGTGGTCGATGCAAAAGTCGATTGATTTCGCAGGGAACTTGAACCTTCTGAACAAAAATACCCCATAACAGTTAACGTGAATAACGAGAAATCATATGGACTAGAGCCAAATGAAGTAGCCAAAAAAAAAATTTAGGTACGCCGAGGAGAATTTTCGAGTAATCGATTCAGGTTTTCAACTCGAAAAGCCGATCATTGCATAGCAACAATGTCATGCTGACGAATCTAACCTCAAAACAAATTCTCACCTGTACTCATATTGGAGTCCTGGCTATGAACGGGTTGGGTTGTGCTGACAATAGACTGTGGTGCCATCTGTATCTGTGATCCAGCTGACATCTGTAACAAAAAAAAGAGTTATCAGTTAAATCTCAACGTCTTCGGCAGACAAGAAAAACGGTAATATCAACATAATTGCACGTACGGATTCGCCGACAATAATACGTACTTAAAAACGATGAAACTAGGAGCTTTATCCAAGGAAAAGATATCTTTCACCTAGAGAGCCGGGTATATCGGACCGCCCAACGTTTTCGGCACGGACAGTACACAACGTCGGAGTTTTAGTGCTCGCAGAGCGACAGAAAGAAATCTTTAGAAATGCGAATTCGTGGAACGCGACTACTCGATATCATAACAACGATGTATGAATGCGAAATTATCGTGGAACACAGAATATTGTATGAGGCAGCGGCGACTTGATCGAAAATAAAATTGGTCGATAATATTATGGTGGCAGAGAGACGAACAATTTACACTCCTAGAACATGATGACGGGTACGAAACTGCGTGATGGCGGACAGAGGAGGTGCAGAGGGACGGGGGAAGAGATTTATTTGTGTGTGCACGTCACTTGGATGGATGAATGGGAACGACTATATTTTCGTGCGGATCTAGGAACTGTTATGATGATGCAGCTGATGATGATCTGTGTGCACCGGTTGACGGAATGCAAGAACGACAGACAAAAGATGTGACATTGCTACGACCCTTGCAGTAGCCAAGATTGTTGGTTTATAAGAGACCAGACTTTCTTGTCGATTCCACCTACGATTTTTCTGGCTAGAGCAAAGATGTTCTCACTGATTCTGATCTTGATTGTCTCAGTCTTTACTTGTCGGAAATTCATCTTTATGATTAAAAAATATATTATAATAGCATGATTTTCAGATTGATCAACATACCCATGACACATGAGAACTTTGGTATAGAACTAAATACAATAAAACAGATTGCACTTAACAATGGTTTCAATCCATCTGTCATTAACAAACTTCTTAATCGAATGCAACTGAAAAAATCTATTTCACTTGTATATCCAACAATTTCACAAAATAATAAATATATTTCCCTTTCATACATCGGACAACTTTGCGGTCCAAGGAGACTTTTTACCTACCATTCAGAAATACGAATTCAGCACAGAATTCACCACTCTGCAGGATGATGGTCACTTGCAATTCGCGGCTGGTCGGGTTGGATATTTTCCATCAAACAATGCCTTCAATAAAAAGCAGGCTTGCAAAAACTTTCAAATCCCATAATGTACAGATATAAATTTTAGTTTAGATTTTCCGATGAGACGAAGCCTTTTTTGTGTATTGAATTGTTGATAGGTGTGATATATTTTTTTGTTAAAATGTGGATACTTCATGTGGGTTCAAACCTGTTAGTATTCCGATGTATCAATAAATAAATAAATAAATAAATAAATAAATCTGAAAAAATAGCAAGATATCTAAAAAAAAATAATAATTACCATATTTCATTCAAGACTAGAAATTCATTAGGAAATTTAATAAAGAACAATAAAGATAAAGTCGCTAAAGATAGAAAGTCTGGAGTCTAAGTTGAACTGCGGTACTTGCCCATATGTATACGTTGGTCAAACGGGAAGATCATTTGGGACTAGGATAGGAGAACACCAGAAAGCATACGTAAACGAAGCTCATAATTCAACATATGCAAAACATTTGTTGGAGACTGGTCATGATTTCGACAGCAATTTCGAAATTTTGCACGTGGAAAATAAGACCCTAAAATTGAACTTCCTGGAAGCAATGGAGATAAATAGGTACAATAAAAAACAGATTCTCCTCAACGACCAAACGGACCTGAATAAATCTCCCTTACTCAACCTTTTTTGAAACCCAGGAATTCCCATAATTTCTTGTATTTCGCACCATATTTTTTCATTTTCTTTCAACTATTTAAAGAACTGTATCCCAAAGATGTAGTCAGTTACCATACTCACCTGATGAAGTCATGTTATCATGACGAAACAATTGTTGTGAAAATAAATATATAAAGCGGAAATAAGTTAATTTACGTTTTAATCATCATGATTCTGATCTGTTTAAGACGTTTACGGCGATGCCTATTTGAGATTGGTTCAATTTCCTCTAAACCGACCAAAATATAGAGCTAGGCAGTAGACATGTTATTAATTTTGAGAATTTAAATGAGAGACTAGGGAAGAGAAACTCAAGAATAAATTCATCAAGTTGAGTAGGTGTACTGACGAAAATAATCTGTAACCTGCACGTCGACTCTTCAAACGAAGTATTTGAATATCGATATTTGTGAATATTATGTCTGTTGTGTTGGAACTTCTGATTTCACGTCTATAATGTCGTTGTACTTCATATAGGATATGTTGCGAGAATCAAATTTCTGATTAAGACAGACAAAAGACAAGAATAACCAACACCAAGATCAGCCAATCAGACTTGATATTTGAATCCAACGGGGGTTTTTCCTGAATTTGGGTTATTACTGCAAATGCAAATTTAAACATAATTATTATGGGTTTGATTCATCATTTTCCCAAATTACCTTCAGAAAGTATTCAAAATTCGATTTCAAAATTGGGGTTGGGGATTTGCCAGGCATGCACGAAGTGACAACGGTGTTCAGTAGAATAGCTTATTCTGCTAAAGAATAATGAAATATTTATTCCTATTCTGTGGTACACACGTGTTCTTTGTCAATATAACCAAAAAATTTCCGTTTGCGATTTGTCAGTAATATGACAGTCTGTGCTCTTCTTTTTCTATTCCTTGGTCGTTGTCTTCTACTCTAACCAGATCGAAGTATAGCTATCTCTGTTTTCCTAAGCAAAGTAACACATTTGACGTCCTTTTCTTTCCGAGAAAGCTGAATTCGACGTTGTCATATCGTGCACTCAAGACAAATTCCTTCAAATGCAAATCCCCATTTTTATTTTTCAGTTTTAGGTGATCAAAAATTTTTTTAAAAATATAATCTTGAAATAGTATGTTTGAAATGTGATATTCTAAAGGTTTTTCATGAAAATTACTGCATTTTCGTGTGAAGAAAAAATCCCCATTATTTGGATTGAAGAGCCGGGGTGCAGCTTTGGGAGATTTAGAAGATTCGAGATGATGAATTCGTTCTGTAAAGAAGGGTCCAGATGTGTGTAATCCGAACAGCGAATGCAATAAAATTTGATAAACGATTCTGCGAATAGTTTGGACGGCACTCGAGCACAGCCTCGAATAATACATTCAAATGCATCGTTCGAGTTGAAAACAGAGTTCCGACGAAGCAGAAAGAGCGCTGCCTCGAACCATAAAACCCCTTGTGTTTTATTGCATTCGCTGTTCGCATCACACTCTTTTAGACCCAGATTATTTTCCCTTTCTCAGTGGTTCTTGGGACGAAGTCTCCTATTGAAGAAAATCAGCACCATTTCGAAGCAAATGCTATCGAAAAAGAGACACATACTTATATAGATCTGAATTTCAATTCAAATCATCGCCTCGGTGTGATAGAAGGTATCATTAAAACACTATATGAGAGAGCTCATCTGTATGCATCAACTCAAGCGATTCGTCCAATGGCACTTTAGCACATCGAAACATTTCCTGAAAAAAATTAAATTCCAAGATAATTTATAGATAGAACCATTTCAAATTCAAACGAAAAACCTTTTTCTATTCATCGAACAGAACATCAGCAACATGCCATCATGAAAAACTCCTTAAGCATGCGGCCTATCAGGAAAAATCAGAAGAATTTAATCGAAGTTTTCCTTGTTGAATTCTCACAACTGAGATAAGTACTAAGGGCCGTATTTATAGTTGTTCCTTGAGGCTTCCTTACTGAAGGCCGCCGTGAATTTGCTTTTCTATGCAAACAAACTTGTATTTGTTTGCATAGAAACATAGAAAAGCAAATTCAAGGCGGCCTTCAGTAAGGAAGCCTCAAGGAACAACTATAAATACGGCCCTAGGTGATACGAGTCAATGTCAAAATTATTCGTAGAGACGTTGTCAAGTCCTACATATTTTCATCAAATACTCTATGGTTTGATTTAGTTACATTCGTAACTACTATCACTTTTATGTAGAACGTACGTCACGTTTCCACTTGACAGGAAAATGAAGCTTACCTAACATTTTTCAATTATAAAGAGTAGAATGTGTCAAATTTCCACGGCGAACAGACTGACTCCATAGATGATCCAATTAGAAAATTTGTTCTCTGAAAAAGGACTTTTTATTTTTCAGCTTTCCCTTCGATTGTGATCACTGAAAAACAACAGCAGTATTTTCAGGAGTATACAGGGTGAGTCACATTTTTCATTTGCCATTTTTCGAGATTCGACTCGGGTAAAGGTTATAAGCATTTGAATATTTTCAATGTGCTAATACACTCCTGAACTCTTTCACCACATATATCTCTTACAGTGATCTCTTTTGCAGAATAACCAATCCAATGTTTGAAATTCAAATAAACATGGAAAGTCTGGTTCATAGACATATAGCACATCTGTGGTCTGATCACGAAATAACATAGACATATAGACATATAAGTACATTCGTTCTATGCGATATAGACAAATATTTCTGTGTATTCTATGGTCTGGATAATCGTAGACGGAGCTTAATTTACCGCTTTTATCATCTCAGGAACGGATCCATAAAAATGGGGTAATTTTTCGAATTTTCATTAGATTTTATAACATTCAACGTTGAATATCAACAAAACGGCGGTTCAAGGAGAAATTATAAGGAAAAATTAAGTATTCTGAAATGATTGAAGACTTTCATTTCACTAAGATAAACTACATCTGCAATCTTCATGCTAATCTCTCGTCGAGTCTATAACTCAAAAACTGTTTGAAGTAGGATGAAAGTGATTACTGAAGAATATGACGTGTCATATTCATCTCATTCCGGGGTTACCATATCAAAGCTGAAAATGAAAAACTGATTTTTTCTGGAAATTTAAACAGCCTGTATCTTTTTACTGGAGCCGAATCTGGAAAAGAGGTAACTGAAAAAAGTGTTTAATTTGATGAGAGGAATCTACGGTTAAAATTAATGACCAACTTAGAGACTCATCCTGTATATAATGTAAATGAATGTTTCCACAAAACTCTTGAGTTTATAAATGACTATTTTATGATCTCCTTCTCGATGACCTGTTAATTATTTCAAGTAGCAACAAAGATGAAGTTGAACGAAACTGTCACATATAATACTAAACCAATGCGTATGTTTACATTTCCTTCTTTTTCGCCTTATTTTTGTGCAGCAGTTTAAAAATTATCGTATCTATCCGAATTATGAACCAATCAAAATAACAAAAAATTAAACAGCTCATTTTTTGGAAGTTGCTGAGTATTCCGAAAAGACCAGCAAAATGGAGTAGAAAAAATACATACCTTGAATATTCACTAGATGATATAAATAAACCGAAAACACCCGATAAGTTACGTCGGTAAAAATCAGAAATCTATGTTATAACTCTGGCAACCCTGCCGGTCCATAATACAGGTACCTGCGAAACTCGAGTAGACGAAACAAATGGCGAACTTAAACTGCCAGGTGGAGATTGTATCTTGAACTTGTACATAACCCAACAAAGTACCGAGAAAACACAGAACGCACACTGGTACACACAGACACTCAAACCAGAAAAGGAACGATCACAAACAGAAGGAAGAGAATACCCGAAAATTACCAACAAATAGGAATGAATGAATCACCAGGGCAGCCTTTTTATAACTTCGAACCCTGTTGCCGAAGGTATCACATTAAGAAATTAAGAATTACACCGGGCGCACTGTTGACGATCTACCTGACACAACGTTCACGTTAGGGTCCGATCTTCTTGTTCTGTGCTCGTTCATGCATATTTATAGAACCGACCATCGTACAACACATGTATCTCTTTTGAAAAGGTGCAAAGGGTGTGCACATCCCGAAACGATTCATACTACGTTGTGGTCGGTTCAAGATTCATATCGTTTTCGATAAATGCACGACCCTTGTGACCGAGGGGGTGCGAATCAAGGAAATTTTAAAAAACGCTGCAAATTTTACACAAGGGTTTATTATTTTCTCAGATAAATAACCAATACCATTGATATCTTAGATGAAACTTATATAGGGTCTTTCAATAAGGACGGGTCGATTTTGACATGAAATGAATCAAATGTCTGTAATTTTGGATGATTGAGCCGAAAATGGTCTCAATCGACTAGGTTGGACTCACTGATGACGAATCCGGTGTCAAAATCGATTCTGTCCGGCCGGCCGGTTGGCCGGCCGTAGACACGATAACTGTCGAACGAAGTGAGCTAGCAACTTGAAACTTTCAGGGTAGGTCGCGCATTGGAATGCCGCGGTTAAGTTCGTTAATGGGCCAAATCGATCAAATAGTTTCGGAGTTATAGGCATTTGAAGTTTTGAAGTTATTTATTTTTTATTTCAGAAACTACCTGAGCGATTGGATTCAAACTTGGCGGTTAGGTGATTGCCATGGTGATTTGGCATTACTAACTGAATAAAAAAATATAGGTTAGAAAGACGACGTTAAAACAACATGGCCGCCACAGGCTGCCAACATCGACCCGTCCCTATTGAAAGACCCTTTATATTACTCACACCAAAATTTGCAGCGTTTATCTTTTAACTCAGGGACCACTGGTCGGAAATCATCCGGGTGGAAATTTTGAGGTTTAGTTATGCAACAGTAATCAACGTTGAGAGTTTCATGAAAATTCGGTGGTAAGTTTTCGAGAAATAATTTTTTTTCCCTCCCGCCCCTAGTTTTGAGCCCTTAGGGTACACCGATCCTGCTTCTATGATCAATCTCGAGCGACACACGATTTTTCCACCAATTTTCACGGATTTCGGTTCAGTGCTTTCAGAGAAAAGCCCCGGACGCCGGATGAACGGTTTTTTATAATAGTGCATTCAAATATACATACTTCAAAATGTAAACTGTGAAATTGTCAGGTGGAGGGGTTATTTTTTTTGGTTGATGGCTTAGGTTTATTATTCGATTTTATCAAATAATGGAAATAATAAAACTTCAGCATGAACCTTCAAGTTGTCATTTTTCAATCAAATACAATATTTCAATAGACGACTTCGGCCCAAGTTGCCAACCCACAATTTTCTTCACTAATTTACTATCACTGGGGAACGGGAATTTCTGGACAAATTCGACATCATAAAGTTCGCGTTATTTATAAATATCCGTAAAAGATGCCTCGGCTCCTCAAACAAGAATTCCTTCCAAATATAGGTTTTTTGGTAGGCTGAAATTTGAGTTGGGATTCCTGATTTCATGTTAATAGTGTCACATTTATGAAGGATATGTTCCGCAAATCAACTTGGTTATTTCGGTTGCTGGTTTTCCGCTCTGTAAATATGAAATATTCGGTTGGTTCCTGAAAAAAAAGGGGAATTACGGAATTTGATTGATGAAAAAGCAATCTTTCTGTCACCAGAACATAGACATATTAAGTCTACGCACCAGAACGACAATCAATATTTTTTGGTAACATATCCATAGCATAGAACAATCTTCAGTTACCTTATGATCCATAGACCATACCTAGTAATTTTTCCATTGTTGATTGTTGTCTCTTCTATGTGCTATGGATCAGAAAGTAAATAAAGATTGTTCTATACTATGGATATGTTACCATAGAACATTGACTGTCGTTCTGGTGACAGAAAGAACGTTTTTTTCATCAATTAAATTCCGTAATTAACTTTTTTTCAGGAACCAACCGAATATTTCATATTTACGGAATGGAAAACTGGCAACCGAAATGACCAAGTTGATTTGCGGAACATGTCCTATATAAATTTGACACTACTAACATGAAATCAGGAATCCCAACTTAAATTTCAGCCAATCAGAGATGATTTTAACAAAACCCTATATTTGGAAGGAATGACCTTGTTTGAGGAGCTAAGGCATATTTCACGGATATTTATAAATAACGCGAACCTTATCATGTCTAATGAGTCCTGATATTCCCGTTCCCTAGTGATAGTCAATTTGTGAAGAAAATTGTGGGTTGGCAACTTGAGCCGAAGTCGTCTATTCGATTCGACCTGTACTTTCGAAAATAATGGAAAAATGAAAATTTGAATGGGTAAGATTCATTGGGCTGATTTTACCCATTCACGAAATTGACCTTAGTTAAGCCACAAACCTACCCTACCAATATCCAAATTTTTTTTGTGAATTCTAATGGAACGATAATCATAAAATTCTGTTCAGGTCTGCGCATTAACAATTGCCTTTTAGTTACCAAGTTTCATGATCATTACAGTTGAATTATTTATTTATTAATAGCACTAAATTTTACATTTTTTGTTTCAATATCAGATGAATAATCTTGTTATATAGGCATGTACCGAACTTTCCAACAAAAATCTGGAGAAAAATATTCTACATCTGTACGATACCCACGAAATTCTGCATAAACAGTAACAATGAATTCGAAAACGTTAGTTCTTCTCAAGACATTGGAAAAATAACAACTCAAAGCCACGAAATTATCTCATGAAACTCTGAAATAAGTTTACAATCAAACTGAAAATTGCTGCACTGTTGTTGAGGTTCGACTAAAAGGTCTGTACAAAATTTCATTGAAATCTGATGAAAAGTTTTCCACAAAAAAATGTATTTCGAGACAAATCTGAAAAAAATTCACTACCGATAGTATCCTGAGAAAACTTTGCATTATGTTGTACATATGTATTCAACAACCAGTTAAGAAAGTTCAGTCTGGTCGCTTCAGTGTTATATTTCTTGAGATATTGAGGAAACTCAAAATAGCAAATTAACAACGGAATTTAACATATTTTTTCCCAATATTTCCGAAGACCGATATCGAATACAATTGAAATTAGAAACATGAAACTCAAAATTGCAAATTAATAACGAAATTAAACATATCTCCAAGAACAGATATCGGATCCAATTAGACGACTTCGGCCGAAGTTGCCAACCCACAATTTTCTTCACAAATTTACTATCACTGGGGAACGGGAACTTCAGAACAGATTCGACATGATAAGGTTCGCGTTATTTATAAATATCCGTATAAGATGCCTCAAACAAGAAAATGCCTTCCAAATATGCGTTTTTGTAGGCTGAAATTTAAGTTGGGATTCCTGATTTCATGTTCATAGTGTCAAGTTTATAAAGGATATGTTCCGCAAATCAACTTAGTTATTTCGGTTGCCGGTTTTCCGTTCTGTATATAAGAAATATTCGGTTGGTTCCTGAAAAAAAAAGGTTGATCACGGAATTTGATTGATGAAAAAGCAATCTTTCTATCACCAGAACATAGACATATTGAATCTATGCACCAGAACGACAATCAATATTTTATGGTAACATATCCATAGCATAGAACAATCTTTATTTATCTTATGATCCATAGACCATACCTAGTAATTTTTCCATTGTTGATTGTTGTCTCTTCTATGTTCTATGGAACATAAAGTGAATAAAGATTGTTCTATGCTATGGATATGTTACCATAGAACATTGACTGTCGTTCTGGTGACAGAAAGAATGTTTTTTCCATCAATCAAATTCCGTAATTAACCTTTTTTTTAAGGAACCAACCGAATTATTCATATTTACGGAATGAAAAACCGGCAACCAAAATAACCAAGTTGATTTGCGGAACATATCCTATAAAAATTTGACACTATTAACATGAAATAAGGAATCTCAACTTATATTTCAGCCAATCAGAGATGATCTCAACAAAACCCTATATTTGGAAGGAATAATTTTGTTTGAGGAGCCGAGGAATCTTTCACGGATATTTATAAATAACGCGAACCTTATCATGTCGAATTTGTCCTGAAATTCCCGTTCCCCAGTGATAGTAAATTTGTAAAGAAAATTGTGGGTTGGCAACTTGGACCGAAGTCGTCATTGAGGTTTGAAACATTTATGTTAAATATTGACCCCCAATGTCTGTCCCAAAGTTTATCTTAATCTGCTGAATAATCTCCGAATAAAACAATTATTTTCAACAAAAATCAGGAGTATTTTCGAAAAATTATTTCTTTCAATCTCGTAACGGGTAGATCCTCACAAAATTTTGAGTGAGTTGGCACGGTGTTCTTCAGAGTGATAGCAGCAGTACTTCTTCAGATATTGAGGGGCTAACCACAAAATTTCAAATGGGCACAACAGCGAAACTGTTCAGTCGATTTTGCCCATTAAAGAACTCAACCGAGATATTCAGTCTTCAAAACTAAACTGTCTTCCCTGCGGACAAACGGCTAGAAAGAATTCTATTTCATGACGGATTCTCCTTCAGGAACTCCAATCTAATCGTCCAATACCATTTTTGGCCCAAAATTCGATAACTACAGACTTTCGGACGATACTGTTTCCCAGAACGAGCTGATGAAACTCACCCATTTGAATAACAGACTTACCGTTCCAACACGGACCTGATGATAACAAGAATGGAAGAACGTAACGTACTCATCAAAACTTACTTCCCGATGGGTGTGGGCGATACACAGATCGAACGGATTCTTCAAAATGAGCTTATAATATCTCGTCTGAAGGATTCGAGAATCTACCTGAAAACCCAAAACTCCCGTGTATAATTGATTTCTGAAATGTCTCATGCCGGCTGCGAGATGTCGGAAACACGTCATCAATCGTGTTTCAACGATTCCACAGAACGAAATATTGATTCTCCGATGTTGAATGTATGCTTTGCTTGTGACTAGACATAATCAGCTCTGTATCTTCGCGAAATCATTTTATCCTCCACATCAGAAGGTGTGGTGTAATCGTTCGCTAATTTTAATTCAAGATAGTTGAAATATTCGCAACTACTGCTAAGCGATACGCCCTCTGGCGATGAAAATTCGAACACTTCCAAGCTAGTAGTTTTTCGACGTGCACGTTATTCTAACGTTCTTACTTTTGGAGTTCATTTTCGAGCTTTTGTGTTGTCTCCGAGTTGAAATTTTGGTATACCGAAAGTGTTTGTAATATTCATCAATCTTTTCCTTTCGTTCCGATTAAAATTTTCGATTGTATTAATTTGAGATAGCATTCTCCCAAAATGACTATTGTTGTGTGCCTCAACTCATTGTTATTCATAGTCAAAGAAGAAAGGGTCATCTACTACCTCAAGTTTTCATTTTTTCCAAAGCCAAATGAAAGTAAAGTTAATTTGGAAACAGCATTTGGCAGGGAACTCGATGATAGAAGAAAGTAGAATAATAAATAAAATAAAAAAGTGAAATTGATGAAATTGACTTTTATTACATTATCCAATGAGATGGTTTTTCACAAAATAAAATCAGCAACAATTAATTTCGATAGAAGAAAAGCCTAGATTTAGAAATTGAAGATTGAAAAATAGGTCACAAAATACTTGCAAGTATGTTCACTGCATTTTTCTGAAGATGTTTATTTTCATTAAGGGAAATTACAATGTATTAATTTCAAAACAACTTCATGTCCAGATGATTTTAGGTGTAAATGAAAATAAGAGAATTTTGATGAAAAATTCTGTAGAGAAACTATCGAGCACTTCTGGAGCTACATAATTTACATACTACACAAAATCATATTCAAAAAGAATGATCTGGTTAAAAAAAACCTGACGAAAACTAGATTAACTGCTATAGTCGATAATATCTGAAGTTATTCATATAAATACATTAATGTTTTTCATATCTATACAGGGTCTTTCACGAGGAACCTCACCCATATTTATACGGGAAACTACTGAACGTATTTTCATGAAACTTATAAGTATTTCACGATGCTGATGAAATCTAAAATATTTTCAAGGCATGAGCACCTCCGGTTTTTCCGGAAATGACGTCAACTTCCGTTTTTCAAATTAGAACATTTTTTTATTGCAGAAATAGATTCTTTAGAAAATTTCAATTTATTTTGATGTAACATTTTTCAGTTTTGGTTGGAAAATTCTCTGAGCGGGAAAATTCGAAAAAAAATCGAAAATAGAGCTCCGCTGAAACAAGAATAACTTCGAGGTTTTTGGATGAAAAATTTTCATTTTTGAGATTTTTCAAGATGTAAGATTGATGTATCCACTTTAAAAATCGAAATCGCGATTCATGATACAGGGGGTGAAAAAATCGCTTTCAAAGTTAGGGATGACAAAATCGTGAAAAATCAATTTTTTCAAATTAGAACCCCATTTTTTTATGGCAGATATTGAATCTACGTTGAAAAATAATGTGAGTGTATGCATCACACCCTTGCCCTAAAATAGATATTTTCTGAGTTATTCACAAAAAACTGTTTTTCGTCTTGAATTTTCAGCTAATTCTTTTCCCTTCACGCCAAAAAGATGAAATTTTCAGGAACTGTTATTTGAACCATGCTGTAGATTTTTCACCCCTTCTTGAAACCGACTTCAAGTTACTATTAGGAGAACCATGGCAAACTCACAGTTATAACTAGAGAAGATGCTCAAAGTTTTGACCGTTAATTTCTAGACATTTATTTATACGTCTCAGGAATGCTTCGTGCGTTGCTCTTCTTATTTCATCGGGAGGAAGAGATCTGCAAAAGTGTTTAAAAACAAAATTGAGTTTCAAAACTATGAATCTAAAAATCTAAACAAACCTGAACGCATTTCTGACTCGTTCTATGCAGTCCTCTTTATCAGTCAGGGGAGTTGAGTAGACAATATTTTTTATCCTACCCCAAACATAATAGTCTAAAGGAGTTAAATCGGGAGAACGTGGTGGCCAAAGATGTGGACCATTGTTCGCCAACCATCGATCTTCAAATAGCCTGTAGAGGATATTTGACACATTGAGTGAATTGTGTGGAGGCGCGCCATCTTGTTGATACCATAAGTCATTATGGTTCTGTACTAGCGGCTCAATTATTTGAGTCAATATGCCAGAATATCTTTCTCCTAAGGGAGAACATTCTTCAAATAATGCAAACATGTGTAGTGTTCTATCTTACCAGTTAAAGTCCCATCATAAATGTGAACATCGAGAATTGCATTATTTTTGATGGCGCACAAAACATTGAAACTCCAGGTCTCTTGAAAGTTCCATTGTCTGAAGTGGTGGTTGTTCTCTTCATCCCAATAATGACTGTTATGCCTATTGAAAGAACCATTCTTTGTGAATTTAGATTCATCTGTCCAAATTATACAGTCCAAAAAGTTTTCATTCTCTTGAAATCGAATCATCATAGCTTCGCAAAACTCTGTTCTCCTGACGAAATCAGTTTCCTTCAAATGCTGTACCCTATTGAATTTATATGGGTGCATTTTATGTTTTTTTAATATTCTCCAAACACTCGATTGAGATAATCCCAGATCAATCTCGGCATCTTTGAGAGAATTTTGAGGATTCACACGAAAATATGCAAGAACTGTAATTTCGTTGTTCTCATCTTCTACTACACTTTTTTCTCTGTGTGTAGTTTTCTGAACGAAAGATCCGACATTTCTCAAGTTTGTCATGGTTCTGTTAATGGTATCTCTCGTTGGTCTGGGTCGGTCAGGAAACCTCTCAATGAACAGTCGAATCGTTCTATCTACAACTTTATTACATTCTCCATGAAGTAGAATGAGATTTAAATAATCTTCATTGGTAAAATAAGGCATAGTGATCGATTTTATAACTTAATACGAATTATCACCAAATTAATAGTAAACACAAAATGCTACTGAATAAAGAGGAATTTGGCAGATGTAATTAATGATATCTATCATTAAAAAAAAATAATGTAAAACATGGTAAGTTTTTGTATATGGTTCATAAGAAATTATTTATTTATCACTGGAGAGAAAACCGATGGCCGATTAGTTGAAATAAAGAGGTTTCCGATACAAATTCGAATCCAAATTCGCCATCTATTTAGGAACAACCTGTAATTTTTTTCTCTTGCATATTAGGGTAGTAAAATCTAAAACATGGTTTAAGTAACAGTTCCTGAAAATGTCATCTTTTTGGCGTGAAGGGAAAAGAAATAGCTGAAAATTCAAGACGAAAACAGTTTTTTGTGAATAACTCAGAAAATATCCACTTTAGGGCAAGGGTGTGATGCATACACTCACATTATTTTTCAACGTAGATTCAATATCTGCCATAAAAAAATGGGGTTCTAATTTGAAAAAATTGATTTTTCACGAATTTGTCATCCCTAACTTTGAAAGCGATTTTTTCACCCCCTGTATCATGAATCGCGATTTCGATTTTTAAAGTGGATACATCAATCTTACATCTTGAAAAATCTCAAAAATGAAAATTTTCCATCCAAAAACCTCGAAGTTATTCTTGTTTCAGCGGAGCTCTATTTTCGATTTTTTTTTCGAATTTTCCCGCTCAGAGAGAATTTTCCAACCAAAACTGAAAAATGTTACATTAAAATAAATTGAAATTTTCTAAGGAATCTATTTCTGCAATAAAAAAATGGTGTTCTAATTTGAAAAACGGAAGTTGACGTCATTTCCGGAAAAACCGGAGGTGCTCATGCCTTGAAAATATTTTAGATTTCATCAGCATCGTGAAATACTTATAAGTGCTGAATTTCATGAAAATACGTTCAGTAGTTTCCCGTATAAATATGGGTGAGGTTCCTCGTGAAAGACCCTGTATAGGTAGGTAGGTTGAACCAGCCGTGACATTTCATATTGTATGTGTATCTTGAGCTGCTGTGATATGAAAATAAAATCAATTTTATATCAATCTGTTTCCTTTTCTTTCGAAATACGATGCAAACAACTAAAGCAGAAAATCTGTTTTCATTTTATTGATTCACTCGTTTGTAAACAAAGAGAACAAGTCATATCATTTGGACTGATTCTAGATTTACATATAATATAGCCTGCATTCAGCACTTCTTCACATTAATAAGAGTCCTTGAATTACTTATTATTATTATTATACTTATTTTTCCGAAATTCAAGTAATCTTTGATATTGGTTCATTTTGATCCACCAAGCAACATACACTAAAATAACACCGAAATTACCCTCCAGGAACGATTTAAAGTACGATTTTATATCGTGATACAAACGAAAAGTACCTTCTCAAGAAATCTTACACAAAATTATAATAATTTCTTTGAATATTCTAGCTCTGCTCAATAAATATTCGTTCTCCACCACATTTCTACTGTCACGGTTTACATGAAACTACTAGGTTGGACAGGTTCCAAATTTAACCGTTAGGACGCTAGCATCCCAATTGTGACCAACGGTCGAAAGTTACGCACTACTTAAAACAACTTTAAGTAAATATTAAGTTTCTGATTTTTGCGCGCATATTTTAGGGGAACAGCATGCTATCGTTTAGTTCAAATGTCTGTAATTTTCTATGATTGTGCACGATAACTGTCGAACGGAGCCAGCTAGCGACTTGAATCTTGTAGGGTAGTTCGCGCATCGTAATGCCGCGGTTAAGTGCGTTAATGGGTCAAATTGACCAAATAGTTCCGGAGTAGCCGTTTGAAATTTTCAGGTTATTTCCGTCGGTTAGTTGAAGCATAACGACGCGCAACTTCGAGAAAAATTTCGTTGAAATCGTATGATCACTCAAATGGAATAAAAAAATTTTTCAAAATTTTTTGCGAAATTTTTTTTCTGAAACTATTGTTCATGTTCGAGAACAATTGCAGTTATACCTTCAACTCCACAAATCACAGCAGTGTACCAAATTTAAATTCGATACGGCTACTAGTTTTGGAGATCTGCTGCCTTCACTGCAGTGCTTTTCTAGGTTTTTTTTTCAATAGACGAGCACATCAACTATCCATGAATATACAGAATTTGATTTATTGTCAACAGAATTCATGGAAAGATAGAGTGGGTTGAGCAATGAGTGACCTTCATGGCCTGAGGGTACCTGAGGTAAGGGGGCGGTAAGTGGGAAAGTAAGTTGGCAAGGTTGCCAAATATTTTCGGATATTTTCTTTACTTTCAGTGATATAACCCCAAAATGGTTCTGAGATTTAGGGTAGTTTTCATTTCAAAATGCGACGGCTGAGTTTGTTAATGGGTGAAATCGACCAAATGGTTCCGGAGTTGAAGCCATTTGAAATTTTGAGGTTATTTCTTGATATTTCAGGAACTACGAAGGGCGGAATCGTGAATAGGTGAAATCCACCCAATGATTCCGCAGATATACCCATTCAAAATTTTATTCTCTCAATATTTCCAGAAATACAGATTATATCGAATTGATATCCAGTATTTGTATATGAATTATTCACTTTCATGTTCATACGAATTAATCAGAAGAATTTGAAACCCGATAAATTTATCATAGTTTCTGTGGTTCCAAATGTTTTCTATAGGTATTTTAGAATACGAAACTTTGGGGGACGTCTTTTATATAAACTGAATAAATACATCTTGTATTGAATAGTTATTTAAAAACATCAAGTTTCGGACTTATTATTTTGGCCATTCTGACTTAAAGAAATTAAGTAATAACACAAATTTGTTAAAATGAATTTATTTGCGAAAATTCTTGAGAACTCGCAAAAACAAAAAAAAACTCTGATTTGACTAGTTTTGATATGACATGTCAGTAACTTTCGCAGATATTTAAGATTCTGCATGGCAGATTTCTCGAAGCCGACATCTATCGGCGAAAACTGAAGTAGAAAAACAAAGCCGTATCTTGACAACATTCGGAACGCACAAAATGTTGAAGAGTGTCTGCTCCATGTATTCTATGCTTTGAAAATAACCATAAATCATAGAGCACAACAGACACACACTGACAGAAAAGAATCGACAGGAAAGCAAATTTCGAAAACATTTCGGTCGTTAATAAAACATAGCAAGTAAATTACCTCAAATGAGTACCCATTATAAAACACACCCGTACACTTGTAGCGATCGGATACATTCCATCGGTGAAAATGATCCGAATTTGATCGAGAATACGAGAATTCGATCCGCGAAACAAGACTACCGAACACAGATTTAAATAAATCGGCACTAAACGGCTAAATTTGAATTGCGAATAGCATATATTTGGAAGGTCACGCTAGTATTCCGATTTAGGTGAAAATTTCACGATACAGAAACAGATATTGAAACGCGCCGCATTTGTCGCAAAAACAAGATGTTTTTGTTATTTGATTTTTACCAAGGTCGAGAAGTCTGGGTTTCGTAAGTCAGGAATCGTTTATTGCGTTAGGGACGGTAAAATAAGCAACGCACTTTGAACGGAAATGTTTCTCGCACCAGAGATAACAGTTGAAGAATGGAAACGAAATTCAATAGAAGCACCCGCGTGACGTCAGTGTTCTTCGAAATGTTGAGGAAAGAAATGAGATGGCCATATCCAAGAATCTTTGGGAGTATTTGGCCATCGGTGCGTGCGTTTGACCTCAAATTTCAATATTGTGTATTCAATCGCGCCTTTACTTCCTGATGAAAATATTCGGTGATCTTCTAATCGAATTATCCTCCAAAATTCTGCATGTACCTTCACCGTGTCATTTTTACACGCTTGTTCTAGAGAACAGCGTGTTATCATTTCGTCACGATGTCTGTAATTTTCGAATTTCGAGCCGAAAATGGTCTTAAACGATTGGGTTGAATTCCCTGAAGAAGAATCCGTTTTTGACACCAGATTCGTCATCAGTGAGTCCAACCTAATCGATCGAAACCGTTCTCGAGAAAAATTTGAAAATTACAGATATTTGGGCAAAACGATAGCATGCTGTTCCCCAGAAATTGCCCGCAAAAATATTCCAATTACACTCCCTCCTAACCCTCTGAAACCAAATTTTTCAAATATTCATAAAAACAATTTCATCCTTTTGACAAGAAAAAGTATGGTACATTCAAAATAAAAGAAGATAGTGTTCTTGAGGCTTCTATCATAAAATATTATTGCCAAATTACAAAAGTAGAAAAAAAATCTTATCGTTAATATTATCACGCCATTTGCATTTCAGACCTTGAAGAGTTATCTAGTTTTGAACAACTTCAGTGTAGTTGCTTCAATTTCGAAGCTCTTTTCATGTCAGCAATGGAGTACCTGGAAGTAACTAGTTCCAAGAATTTATTTAAAACGTCAACCGAAAAACTCCTTTCTGAATCATGGCAACACTGCAGAATTTACACGATAAAATACAACGTTAAGTTATAGATTATTTTAACATTTGCCGTTGCAGACAATGAACTGAAATGATGATACAGTATGTAGAATACAGAACACGTAACGGAGTTACATTCGAATTTTTGATATAATTTACTCAATGTCTCCGATAATACTGAAACAGTATTTTTTGAGTTATTCCAAAAAATACAACTATTTCGAGAAAAAGAACCACGAAATTTTTCCTAATAGCTCCGAAATACTAACAGCATGAATTGAAATTTAGTACACTGCTGTAAAAATAGAAATTCAGGTATGAGTGAATTGTATTTCGAATACACTCAATAGTTTTAAATTTAATGAAAGCAACATCGCAACAAAATTTTGCTAGTCATAATGCTCCAACTAACTGCCCAGTTTCAATCCATTCGCTTCAGTATTTCCTGAAATATCAACCTCCAAATTTCAAATGGCTATAACTCCGAAACTGTTCGACCGATTTGGCCCATTAACTTCCCTGAAAGTTTCAAGTCGCTAGCTAACTCTGTTCGACACTTACGATTGGACGGCCAGAATCGATTTCGACACCAGATCTGTCATCAATGAGTCCAACCTGTTGGTTTGAGACCATTTTCGGCTCAAAACTCGAAAATAACAGGCATTTGGACAAAACAATAGTACGCATCCATAATCCATAGTTAGTAATTGTTGTCTTTTGTCCGACTTAATCAGGAATTTTATCAGTTCAAATGAGCAACTTCCATAAAGAAACTTTTTACCCAAACCAGCGAACACATATATACGGAACGGAAAATCAGCAAAGTAACAGGATCAATGGGGGTTTTTCCTGAATTTGGGTTATTACTGCTAATGCAAATTTGAACATAATTATTATGAGTTTGATTCATCATTTTCCCAAATTACCTTCAGAAAGTATTCAAAATCAGATTTCAAAATTGGGGTTTGGGATTTGTCATGCATGCACGAAGTGACAACGTTGTTTAGTAGAATTGCTTTTTCCTGCTATAGAATAACGAAATATTTATTCCCATTCTGTAGTACACACGTGTTTTTTGTCAATATAACCAAACAATATCCGTTTGCGATTTGTCAGTAATATGACAGTATGACTGTCTGTGCTCTTCTTTTTCTATTTCTTGGTCGTTGTCTTCTACTTCAACCAGATCGACGCATAGCTATCTCTGTTTTCCTAAGCAATGTAACACATCTGACGTCCTTTTCTTTCTGAGAAAGCTGAATTCGACGTTGCCATATCGTGCACTCAAGACAAATCCCTTTAAATGCAAATCCCCATTTTTATTTTTCAGTTTTAGGTGATCAAACATTTTTTCAAAAATATAATATTGAAATTAAATGTTTGAAATGTGATGTTCTAAAGGTTTTTCATGAAAATAACTGCATTTTCGTTTAGAAGAAAACCCTCATTCTAGAATATATCCTGTATATACTGCATTGGCATTAATGAGTGCAATCAGGAGCCCAACACAACTTTCAGCCAATCAGATAACTATTGAAATTTGTATCTATCAAGTTGAGCATATGCAGAGGATAACGCGAACCTGAACATGACGAATTCCATCTAAAAAATTTTCGAAATCTTCGGTTGGCAACTTGGAACGAACTCCCCTCTTCGAATACCGCGAAAGGATAGAATTTTAAACTTGAGGTTATAAATAACTATGCGTAAGAAGTTGTCTAACCATTCACGGCGTTTGCCTAAATTTCCCTGTACGCTATCTGACCAAGCTTGTTCCCTCGGCATTTGGTGCTATTTTCGAGACCCGGTGTATAAATATAATCGCTTTCAATTTGTCCGTAACAACGACATGGACGCAAGGTACGGATGAGTACGAAACAAGAACCAACAATGGAAAGTTCCCAAAGTATCACCAGATGTTTTTACATATCCGATTTTTTCCACGCAGTTTGCTGGTTCCTTTGGCCTGGTATTCTCAAGGGCGCGAGTATCTCCACCACGGTTACGAATTAATAGTCATGTGAACGTGCAAGACAATCCAATTGGAAAATCGAAACGTTCGATTTTTTCGTAAACATCTTTCGATCACAGTCAGCGAACGAAGGTCATCTTTAAAGTTCGTCATTGAAAGTCTTGTGAAACGAAAATTATTTTTATCTGTGTAACTAGATAGATAGATTCCGATAATTTATTTACGTATCATTATCGTCAGAATAGAAACAGAGATGACAATATGCAGGTTTCAGCAAAAGCATAAAAACTAAAATGATCGAAACAATGGTGGGTTTACTTTCTCTCTTCAAACTTGACTGTAGCCATTTTCTTACTCGACTTTTAATTGATGGGGTTTCTTATGGCACTCATATAGTCATCAACGTAACGTAGAGACATGAACTAAAAAATATAGTACTAGAAAGAGACAAAACTATCATCCATAGAATTTTTTTTATCTAATCGACGTCTCTTTCACACCTTTACCAACTTCCCATCATAGTTTTGGAGAAACAGCGCAGTCCATGCCTCTATGGTTATAACTCTGTCAACTTCAATTGTTACTGAGGTTGAATACATGTCAGAATGAAGACAAACTTCAAATGATATGTCGCTGTCTTTCCTCGCCCTCTGTCGGAATAAAAACGAACTTGGGTTTAATCTCCAATAGACGACTTCGACCCAAGTTGCCAACCCACAATTTTCTTCACAAATTTACTATTACTGGGGAACGGGAATTTCAGGACTCATTAGACATGATAAGGTTCGCGTTATTTATAAATATCCGTAAAATATGCCTCCGCTCCTCAAAGAAGATAATTCCTTCCAAATATAGGTTTTCGTTAGGCTGAAATTCATGTTGGGATTCCTGATTTCATGTTAATAGTGTCAAGTTTATGAAGGATATGTTCCGCAAATCAACTTGGGTATTTCGGTTGCCGGTTTTCCCTTCTGTAAATATGAAATATTCGGTTGGTTCCTGAAAAAAGGTCAATTACGGAATTTGATTGATGAAAATGCAATCTTTCTGTCACCAGAACATAGACTTATTAAGTCTATGCACCAGAACGACAATCAATGTTTTATGGTAATATATCCATAGCATAGAACAATCTTTATTTACCTTATGATCCATAGACCATACCTCGTAATTTTTTCATTGTTGATTGTTGTCTCTTCTATGTTCTATGGATCATAAAGTAGATAAAGATTGTCAATGCTATGGATATGTTACCATAGAACATTGTCTGTCGTTCTGGTGACAGAAAAAACGTTTTTTCATCAATCAAATTCCGTAATTAACCTTTTTTTCAGGAACCAACCGAATATTTCATATTTACGGAATGGAAAACCGGCAACCGAAATAACTAGGTTGATTTGCGGAACATATCTTATATAAATTTAACACTATTAACATGAAATCAGGAATCCCAACTCAAATTTCAGCCAATCAGAGATTATCTTAACAAAACCGTATATTTAGAAGGAATTATCTTTTTTGAGGAGCCGAGGCATCTTTTACGGATATTTATAAATAACGCGAACTTTATCATGTCGAATTTGTCCTGAAATTCCCGTCCTCCAGTGATAGTAAATTTGTGAAGAAAATTGTGGTTTGGCAACTCTGGCCGAAGTCGTCTTGGTTGTCACAGTCGAGGCTTAAACTAAATGGCATCAGTAAACCACCACATTGTGGCCACCTCAATAGAAATTAAATTTTTGTTCGTTATTGTCCTCCTATGAACTACAATGTTATACACCATTGTGCATAGTGTAGCACTGATAACAATCGTTGATTTTCATTGTGAACTATCACTCTGCATTTCCACAGGATTGTTCGATGTACCTGCAAGAACTACACTAACTACACTAACTCCACTGATACTGTTCGGTGTGTTTTTTGTTGTAAACTTACACTCAGTTCGTTACGGAGATGTTGGCAGTTAGTGTAGTCACAGATTACGAGTGCAGTGCATAAAGTGAGGTTATCTTCTGTGATGGTTATGCGTATAAATTCATAATCATAGACATATGTTCCTGGTTGGACGTGTTTTGTTTTATAAGTGTAGTTATTTTTAAACGAAACCAATTTCCGTCATATCGTTATTCAAAATGGAACTATTTTCCGTGATGACTTTAGAAAAACTTTACGACCAATCAACATCCCATAGAAATGGTTGCGAAAACAAAAGAAGCACTATATGATACACTCATTTGCACTGAGCTCTGACAACTGGAAGGCAGTTGAGCGCAGAAACAACGGACAAACCTATGGATTGCACCATTCTTCCAAAGTTTTCGAGACTGAAAAGAAGTAGCGGTTCCTGTGTGAGAGAGAAACTGATACTTCCGCCACAAGTAAATAGAAGGAGGCAGAGGTTGGCAAATCTTACATCTCTCTATGTCATATGATCGGGAGAGATAGGTCGTTCTCTGAAGAAATTCCCAGATCATTCAGCAGAATAACTTGTGATAACTTCATTCAACACAATATCGTTTACAGTCTGAAATAGAAGAATACTCGACAATACTGAGAACATTTTTTCGGACGAAAATTTCATTGGGAAATAGTAGGAAAGAGTCTACAGCATAGATATTCAGACATGAACTATGCAATAACCTCACAAAATCTATCATCTTGTAGAAAGAGACAAACCCCTCATATATAAGTAATCTGTGATCCACTGTCTTCGTTCATCTAGCGTTGGGAGGGGTGCATCAAATATTGTAACTAGTACTGAACCGAATCGTCAAACTGATTCTTACATATTTTGATCAAAACTAGTTTGATTCAGTCACACATTATACACGTAATTACTGTGTTCTCCGTGTAGAACGGACAACGCCCCCCGTTGACATTCGACACGAACATCACCATAACCTAACATTTTTCAAAAATACAGAGTGCAATGCGTCAAATTTTCATAGCCTCGCGACTGACTTTCTGAAACGCAGTGGAGTGTTATTTCCCATCCCCACAACGAAACATAACACTGACTGTAGATATGACGGGATTTCTGTGATTTCAACTTCCCGAAATCCTGAATCTTTCAACAATCAATAACAGAATAATATATGTGTCGTCATACGATACGATAATTCCGATTCAATCCTGAAGTGAAAGACGCAAGTCATCGACCGTTGTATTCATAATAATACAATGCCACTTCTGATAAACTCCCGTCATTTCCCCCTGGATACGACTGTAGTGATACAGATTTCTTGAACAAACATAGTGTACATGATATGACACACACATTGGCGTGTACAGCGCTGAAAACAGGCCTCTGCTAGAATTGATCCCGGTCGGAATTTGGCAGCAGTTACCTACATGTTCGATTCTCGTTCTTTTTCTCACGGACGACTAATCAATGTATGTGTCCGCATTATATGCGCTCTCGCTGCCTACTTGATCCTTCGCGGGGCACACACCAAGAGATCTACATTTTTAGAACGGCTAATAAACCCCTACTCGTCCGGGTCGAATGTACTCAGATATCTCTGTTCTTTCCTTTTTGTGCCACAATTCAAACCAGGTACACATATACACAAAACGTGTATAATAGAATGCTTAATAATGTAGGTTATCGACCCATAGGTACACTATTACGCTCGAACACTTCGCTTCTTTTTCTCTATTCTATGGCTTGCCAACTTTTTCGCCGAGAGAGATTTGCCGCGTCGTACGTCACGCTTTTGAACGCATCCGTCGACAAAATCAACCTAATTGGCATCCATGATGTATTCATGTGCGAAAAAAGTGAAGTCAGCAAGTTGAAGATTCAAGGAAATATATATTCTGCGCTTTGAATTTTCATATAGTTTTAGTACATCATGTGTACGTACGATCACAGATGAGCACACAGCACACTATGTTGGCATCTCTGGCAATAAGCCCAGAGAAAACAAGGCGTTCAGTTTCATACCACAGATTTTCTAGACTCTGTGCGCTATGTGACAAATTCGTCCAACGATACATTATTAGAACGGCTAATAAACCCCTGCTATTCCAGGTAGAATATACATATATATTTATGTTCCTTCCTTTTTGTGATCAGAGCCCGTATTCTTGACAAGTGAACTCTCGATGCGAATACGAATTCCCGAACTAATAACTACCAAAACGCCTATGCGCATCGCAGATTCACTTGTCGAGAATACAGGACCAGAATTGTGCCCCCATTCAAACCAGGTACCTAAACTTACATACAAGAAAAGTATAAAAGTATATATATATATATTCTTTTGAGAACGAGCATTACAATTCTAAGATATATCACAGTGTTAGCAGAGGAAATGTAAACGGGGTACCATACATATTTGCGTATGATACAAGAGCACAGATAAAAACCTCAGGAAAAATTCTGTCTCCCCGCATAAGTGTAGTAATTTGTTTATAGAAGATGGATGGCATCTTTTTCATTTGAAAATAATTTTTTCGTCATCTTGAATTCATTTCGACAAAATATCTTGACATAATATCTGAAAACAGAAAGAGGGACAGAAAACCAGAAGGAAGCAGTAAATAATATTACCTACATTTGCTCATGACCGAGAGGGTCTTTCGACCAGGTTCAGTCCTCCAAGCGATGATTTTCAGATCCTCAGATAAACGAAGAACGCTACAGGCCCCTTTATTGGGGAATCATCTCCCATAGATCCATAATTGTTCATTTCGAACTAGAAATCTAACAAAATATCGGGAATAAAGTGAAAAACTTGTGACATGTATTATGTCAGGATGACATAATAAAAAAAAAAAAAAGTATTACGGTTGGACACTTCGCTTCTTCTTCTCCCTTCTAGAGTTCGCCAACTTTTTCGCCGAGAGAGAGAAAGATTGGCCGTATTGTGCGAAACGTACCCGAACGCATCCATCGACAGAATCCATTTCATGGGCATCCCTTGAAAAAGCCATAGAGAAAAAAGATCCAACATTCTGTGACATATCACAGATACCTCCAATTCTGTGCGCTATGTGTCGAATTCGCCTAGGGATGGCCAATCAGGATTATCGAACAATCCGTGTCGACTTGGGATCGACTTAACGACCACTGGTCGTTCGGAACACTCTGGAAGTCAATTTTCGTCATGAATCCGAAGATTTACGACCAATAAAAATCAATACGGCCTGCCGTAAGAGGAGATTAATGCCGTCGATAACGTCCGTTCGTGTGGAAGGGTCTTTCTCTAGCCGTCTTCAAGGTTCGTCGGGTGTACGTTCCGAAACGATCTCGGCGCACAATGGCGTCGCTCGCTCGCGTTGCGAAAGTATCCATAAGTCGAATATTTAAGTTGTACGGATAATAGAAATCACGGAGCAGGTTGTTGACCTCTAGTTACTCACACTAGTCGTCGGTTGCTTCGATTGCCTCCTGCTGAAGATTTTTCGTCCGAATGTTGATAGCTAGCGAGGATAATGTAAGTCACGATCGCCGTTCTAAAACGATGTGGAATTCGCTTTGAAGATGGGTTCTTGTGAAGTTGAAAACCGATAGAACAGAGTCTTGCATGAAGAATTTTATGATTTGTAAAACATAAGCCAGCTTGAATTCAGTAGAAATACTACCGCTTATTACAGCAACTACAAAATGTCTCTATAGTGAAGAATGGAAATAAATGAAATGGCTACAGATATCATTATCTCAGTATATATTATTAGAGGGAGCGCATCACTCTGGGCACTCTGAATCATTTATGAAATATGAAGTCAGGACAACATTATAATTTATGGTGGTCATCAATAATGCTCTGATTCATGTGAGAGTTTGGAGTGATTTGGAAGTTGATAAAGGATTATTCCAAGTTCTCAGATCTTCTGATCATCCTAGCAAGAAACCATAAATAAACTAAAATAAACATTATGAATATTTTCCAAAATACAGATTGGATCGAATTGAAATCAAGTATGTAACGAAAAATGACAGCTTGAAGCTCAAACTCATTGGTATTCTAATCATCAGTTCTGAGCAATATGATCTGTCAATTTGACGAAAATCTTGCTTTCTTAGCAACCTCAAAATAGTACTTGCTATGCTTAATAACATGATAAGTTAGAAAGGTGATATTGCAGAGATCCATTTCTTTCAATATTATTTCTTCCAAGAATTCGAAAATATTGAAAATAGGTAAGTATGTGCTTACGGAAATGTGTTCATGGTGAATTTTCTCTAGAATATTTAAATTAAAGGATAATTCATAGACTGAAATACCGGCAATAGTAGACAACAGCAATACCTTTAAGTTGCCAACAAAAAAGTTCATCGAATTCTGAATTACATATTCATTGAAATTAATTAATTTCAATTGGTTTTTCTGTTTCGTAACATTTTTGAATAAGTACATGTTTACATGAATAACGAAAACTCGAAAACCGTAGATTGAGGTTATGTATGCGAAATCATAGAAAACTCAGGAAATGCTTATGAAGCAGGGTTATTTTCTTCATCTTCCTTGTAGCTCTAAAGTCCCAAAACGCAGTGTTGCCAGCTCTAAAATAACCGATTATGGAAGTAGATGATAGCAATATTGCTATGACAAAATTCATAACAGACATTGCTATAACACTCGGAGCTAAATGGCCATATTGCTATAAATTGGAAACATAGCAATATGACTTCAATAGCAAGGTTTATAGCCATAAGCAAACAGAATCGACCTGATTGTCTAGTACTAATGCAAATAAGGATTATTCTAATTTGAAGTCCTCATCAGTGACTCATGGTGAAAATACTGCCAATGGTGAGGATCAAGCAGGGCGCGCCATCACATCCCTTTCCGGCGTTCCTGGTGTGTAAATGCAACGAAACATTCGGCGGGCGTATTTCGTACGCGGATAAATTTCGAGATAACAGATCGATTCGGTTTTGCCGGAGACAACTAGAGAGAGACGGCTGCTGGACCGACGTTTCAGCGAAATAAGTTTCGATACACGCCCGGGCGCGGAACGTACAGCCTGGCCAAAAGTTGCCGAACACTGGATGAAGACTGTAGAAAGTCCATCTATTTTTTTACGGCGGCAGTAGGGTTTTATTGAGTGCCACAGAAGCCTATATTTTCGAAAATCTTTTTTCGAGTCAGCTCTCTTCTATGAATCCGAGTCGAAAATTGGAACCAATGTCGATTGCTTGAAATCTGACGGTATCTCATTGGGACTCGCATTGGGACATCGAAATGGGGGTTTTTCCTTTAAACAAAAATGCAGTTATGTTCATGAAAAACCTTTAGAACATCACATTTCAAACATATAATTTCAATATTATACTTTTAAAAAAAGGTTTGATCACCTAAAACTGAAAAATAAAAATGGGGATTTGCATTTAAAGGGATTTGTCTTGAGTGCACGATATGGCAACGTCGAATTCAGCTTTCTCGGAAAGAAAAGGACGTCAAATGTGTTACTTTTCTTAGGAAAACAGAGATAGATATACTTCGTTCTGGTTTGAGTAGAAGACAACGACCAAGGAATAGAAAAAGAAGGGCACACACTGTCATATTACTGACAAATCGCAAACGGAAACTGTTTGGTTATATTGACAAAGAACACGTGTGTACCACAGAATAGGAATAAATATTTCATTATTCTATATCACAAAAAGCTATTCTACCAAACAGCGTTGTCACTTCGTGCATGCCAGGCAAATCCCAAACCCCAATTTTGAAATCTGATTTTGACTTCTTTCTGAAGGTTATTTGGAAAATGATGAATCAAACCCATAATAATTATGTTCAAATTTGCATTTGCAGTAATAACCCAAATTCAGGAAAAACCCCCATTCTGGCAGTGAGCATGTCCCCTAAAATCATTTCGTCGTTAGTTCGGTGCGGAAGGACATTTTATATATTTCTAGTTCATGCCTTCTTGTAAATTCGAAAATTGATTAAAAATAGGGTAATGATCTTTGAATTTCGACAAGTGGAAATCAAAACAAGATATGCGCATGCACCAACAGTTCCATTTGGGGGTCATCGTTGCCAGATCGTGCGGAGGAATATAAGATTCAAAATTGAGTTGATTGCATTCATTCTAGAATGTAATGAAAACAAGAGGCTTGGGCAAATCATCCTGGCTGACTTTTTGCAACTGTTGAAATGAAAGTTTACTAGAGTCCGACGTTTGACGTTGAACCCACAATTATTTGCCTGAAGAAATAAATACCGTATCCGTACAATAGTACAGTTTGAGGTTAGGCAAAGGAAAAATTGATTTCATCTAATCAATTACATAGAACACACGGTCCCCTTACTCGCACAAGCTTCTGAGGGGTTCGTTCCACAGCGGAAAGCGGAACCTAGGAGAATCGGCAAAAATACAAATATGAAACCTAGAAAAGCACTGACGTAAAGTCATTAGCTTTTGCGCGCATGATCACTTTTGGTGATGTCCATTGAACATTTCAATTTGATCTAATCTTTATTTTAGGAAATATTGGGAAAACACCATTTTGAATTGGTATATCTATAAATGAATGGGTAGAATCCGCTCAATGAATCTGTTGATATACCCATTCAAATTTTCATTTCCCTAATATTTTCCAAAATACAGATTGAAGCAGTAGTAGTAATAAGCCTTTTTGAAATAATGTTTCAAATGGCTAACGACCTGAGTCTTCCTGCCCTACAGATTAGATCGAATTGAAATCCAGTACTTTATTTAAATCTAACAACTTGAAGGTTCATACATAATTTTATGAAAATAATATGATTAAGAGATCACCAAAACAGCGTATGGTGGGGTCAATACGAGAAGAGATGACCGCTTTGGCAACGAATTTGAACATGCGCGCAAAAGCTGCAGAATTCACGTCATTGCTTTTCTTGATTTTTCCGAAACTCCTGGCTTCGGTCAGACTTGTGGCATTTGTATAAGAGTTCATTTGCTTCGCGTTGCGGAAAAAGAATTCTCAAATGTATGAGAAATTTGTTGCCATAGGTGATAAATTTGTGATCACTTCAAACGGAAGTGACATGAATGAAGAAATGACTGCAATATACGGAGAAAAATTTTTATATTGAACTAATGAATGAATTGAAAATAACCAACGAATGCCTGAAAAAGTGTTCAAAGTATTATTAAAATTATTATGTACGTGATTGACCGAACAAAACACAATTAGTAGGAAATCAATTTCTCGAAAAGTAAGACTCATGGCAACATTGAGATATTGAGCAATAGGCTGTACTTCCGAAGGTTTGAAATGGTCAACCGGGATCTCCCCAAAATGCTCTGGACGAATAATTACCGAAACTTGTGTAATATATGAAGGAATACAAACTGTGATTTGAATTCTTACAATTTTCGTTTGATAATTCACGTTAAAAAAGAATTGCTCATTTCAAGGTGTTACCTCTCTTTAAAACGGCATTTTCTGTCTCTATATGGTTCGGTTAATCCTATCGAAAATTCCACATGTTCCCCTCGAAATTCCAGGCACATCTACGACTTAAAGTTTGGATTCAAAATTGAAAATTACAACAATAATAAATTATTGATGAAAATTTTGAGAATTTCAACTGAATAATCATGGTTTCCTTCCCCAGACGTTGATTTTTCGAACCACATGTTTCAACATGGCGATGAAAATAGACGAAATAGGACTTCAGCGGGTACCTAGGCATATTTGCCATGCCAATTAAACTGCTCCACAAGAGTTAGGGATATCGTATTCAATCGTTTTTAAAAGTATGTAATCTTCGAGAAAATCGCTGTAAAATTATTCAAAACTCAATAACAACTTGAATCGATCCAATAAAAATCAGTATGAGACATTTCGTCAATCTGGTCGCCTTTTTTCTGAAGTTTGGTTCTTTGCATATGCTTCATGAATGTTCTTATTTTGAAATGAAGTCAGTTTATCAACGGCTTCGATTTGAAACGAGTTTTCTGAAAATGCCAAAACGTAAATTAACAAACGCTAAGGCTAATAGGGCTATCGGAATGCTACAGGGTGGCCTAACTCAGGTTGTTGTAGCGGAAAGGCTCCAAGTCAGCCAAAGTGTGATATCTCGACTTTGGAATAGGTTCAGGGAGACAGGTTCCGTGTTGGTGTTGGTGGGCGACGAAAAACAACACCTGCTCAGAATCGTTTCATCACCGTTTCGGCGAAAAAAACCCTACATCTACGTGTAGAATGCTACGGAATACACTTCAAAATGCAGATGGGGTCCAAGTTTCCATCGAAACCTTCAGACGACGTTTGAGAGAGGTGAATCTAGGTTCTAGACGTCCATTAAGAGGAGTTCCATCAACACGTGACCATAAGCGTCAAAGACTGGAATGGGCAAGGCAACATATCAATTGGAACGATCAATGGCGTAGTGTCCTTTTCACTGATGAATCCAGATATGGACGATTTTCAGATTCTCGAAGAATAAGGGTATGGACAATCCCACGCATACCCCGTAATCGTCGCTATGTCCAAGAAGTCCATCCATTCCGAGGGGGTAGCGTTATGGTATGGACCGGGATATGTTTCAACGGGCGCACAGATCTACACATTCATCCTGTGAATATGACCGCCTCACACTATAGGGAGCATGTCATTGACAATGCTGTGCCAAACTTTCACGCTGCTATTGGTGAAACTTTTTTAATTTCTAGACGATAACGCTAGACCGCACCGTGCAGCCATAGTTGAGAATGCGCGCGAGGAGCTTGGTATTCCACATTTACCAATATCTCCGCACTCACCAGATTTGAATTGCATAGAACATGCATGGGATATGCTCCAAAGGAGATTAGATAATCATCAACCTACCCCAGAATCCTTAAATTATCTGAGAGAGCTTCTGCTCATTTTATGGAACCAAATTCCTCAAGAAATATTCAACAACCTCGTGTGTAGTATGCAAAGAAGATGTCAAGCTGTTATTGATACCCGTGGAGGCCATACATTGATAGTCTTAAAATGCTTGAATTCTCTGGAAATAAAATGTCGTTATTTTACTCGATTTTTCTCAACCACCCTGTATACGCTGCAGACCTACAGGCTTAAATTAATTTGCAACTTGAAATCATATTAATATGAATTTTCATCACCAAAATCTTATTTTAACCTTATTTTTTCGGAATTTAAGTCAATGTCCCTAACTCATGTGGAGCAGTTTAGTTGAAGCAATGAGAATAGGAACAAATAAAATAGGAATGCATTCAGATGATACTTATTTCAATAAGAATTAAATAAGTTCCAAATAGAAATAGAATAGAAATAAATTCTCTATGCCTTACCGCTGAAAAGTCAGTACCGCTCTTGGATTTGAAACTTGTGTTGCACAGAATCGATTATTTGCCACACCTGTTCAGTAAGCACCGTATAGTATATTGTTGAAACGGAGGTCTGTCTATTCAATTTCAACAGTGTACCACCCTATTGATGTATGTTTCGAGGGTTCAGAAGGGAACCTATGGTTCCCTTTTTCCCTGCTTTATTCAGAGTAATATTTGAGAAATAGATTTTACGAAAAAAACCAAGCCACAAAAAAAATTATTTCACGACGGTGAATCTTGGATTCATATAAAAAAATTTCAAAAAGCACTGCCGTGAAGGCAGCAACTTTTGCGCGCATGTTCAATGTAGATGACCGCTTCAGCAACGAATTTGAACATGCACGCAAAAGCTGCTGCCTTCACGGCAGTGCTTTTTGAAATTTTTTACTGATAAATTACTGGATTTCAATTCGATCAAATCTGTATTTTTGGAAATATTGGAAAAATAACATTTTGAATGGGTATATCTACGGAATCATTGGGCGGATTTTACCCATTCACGAATTCTACCTTCGTAATTAAGCCCCAAACCTACTCTACAAATATCGAGTTTCTAATTCGTTTCTTCGGGAAGTTATTGTGTTTACGGTCAGCCTAACGGCCGACTGCGTAAACACAATAACTTCCGAAAGAAACAACTTAGAAACCGATATTGGTAGAGAAGGTTTGGACCTTAATTACGAAGGCCGAATTCGTGAATGGGTAAAATCCACCCAATGATTCCGTAGATATACCCAATCAAAATTTTATTTTTCCAATATTTCCAAAAATACAGATCACATCGAATTGAAATCCAGTACTTCATCGAAAAATAACAGTTCGAAGTTTCATACAGAATTCAATGAGGATGATATGATAAGAAAATCATAGAAATATTTTTTTTCAAATCGTTCTAATGACACGATTATCACTAAATTTCGCATAAAGTTGTCTTTCAGCATCTCAAAACTAGCTGTGAAGTTTTATCAGGACTGAATCAGTATTTCTCATCAGCCTAACGGCCGACTGCGTAAACACAATAACTTCCGAATGAAACAACTTAGAAACTCGATATTTGTAGAGAAGGTTCGGACCTTAATTACGAAGGCCGAATTCGTGAATGGGTAAAATCCACCCAATGATTCCGTAGATATACCCAATCAAAATTTTATTTTTCCAATATTTCCAAAAATACAGATCAGATCGAATTGAAATCCAGTACTTCATCGAAAAATAACAGTTCGAAGTTTCATACAGAATTTAATGAGGATGATATGATAAGAAAATCATAGAAATTTTTTTTTCAAATTGTTCTAATGACACGATTATCACGAAATTTCGCATAAAGTTGTCTTTCAGCATCTCAAAACTAGCTGTGAAGTTTTATCAGGACTGAATCAGTATTTCTCGAGTTATACCGAAAAAATCAACGATATCGAGAAGAAAACCTCGAAATTTGACATATTTTTTCCCGATATCTCCGAAACTTATTATCGTATCGAACTGAAATTTGGTACACTGCTGTGAAATATGAAGCTCAAAGAGTGAGTGGAATTTTTTTTCGGATAAGATGAATGGTTTTCGGAAAAAAAAATTTTTTGGAAAAAAATTTCGAAAATTTTTTTTTTTTTAATTTTCTGACAATATGATCCTGACGAAATTTGGCTCAAAGTTGCGCGTTGTAATACTCCACCTAACTGCCAAGTTTGAATCCAATCGCTCAAGTAGTTTCTGAAATAAAAAATAAATAACTTCAAAACTTCAAGTGCCTATAACTCCGAAATAATTCGAACGATTTGGCCCATTAACGAACTTAACCGCGGCATTCTGATGCGCAACCTATCCTGAAAGTTTCAAGTTGCTAGCTTGCTTCTGTCGACAGTTAGCTTGTCTACGGCCGGACAGAATCAATTTTGACACCGGATTCGTCATCAGTGAGTCCAACCTAGTCGATTGAGACCATTTTCGGCTCAATCATCCAAAATTACAGACATTTGGACAAAACGATAGCACGCTGTTCCCCTAGAACATGCGCGCAATTAGAGAATAATATGTTTTACACTCACGTGATAATCGACAACATTGAATCCAAATGAGATTTTGAATGGTATCTTACCTGAAAATAAAGAAAAGGTGTTAAATAAGGTTGATTACATATCAAAGAACTACAGAAGTGCAAAAACATTGATAATATGAGAGACTCGTTATGAGAATAGCAGGTTTGGGACTCGATAACGAAGTCGATTTCGTGAATGGGTGAAATCCTCCCAAAAATATAACCATAAGAAATTAATTGTACAATATTTCCATAAAATATTGATTTGATCGAACTGAAAACTAGTACTGGAGTGAAAATAACGGCGAAAACGTTCCTACAAAGTTTCGTTAGGCTCACTCTTCGATCGGGAAGTAAAGTTGCTATAGCTGAAGTCGATACCTGTTGCTCTGAAAACAAATTTGAAAAACTTTTTCGATAATTTGGTATGATCTTGGGTACTTTGTGAATTTTCTGCTGTACAACATAATCTTTTACTTTTGTCAGTGGTGCTCATCGGGAACTGCACTGAATCATTTCAAGAAGTTATTTAAGACACTACCATTTCTAGAACTTGATAGTCTTTTAGAATTCTCATTCATTTCTGAGCAAACCTCACTAGGCCACTCAAGGAAAATGAATGAACTGTAAAATTATGGAAAGAAATTCAACTCGCTCACGAACTCGATCCAACTTCGAGAATCGAAGAATTTCTCTCAAAAATATCAAACGGGCTGATGGACATATTTGAACACGAATTCTTCATCAGGAATGAAATTTTAGATAAAATTATATTGCACTTGCAGTGTTTACTAGCGCATTGTTTGATCTTTTACTGTATCCTTACGCCACCCTACACACAGCATTGTTAATTTTTCGATTATATTGAGGAAAGACCGGCTAGTCATGAATAATAAAATATTTCTCCAACTACATCCAAGGGTTTCGAAATCAAGCTTTCCAGCTACATCGTAGCCCACATCTTACATCACGGGAAATGATAGAGATTATTGATTAGGTCCAGCATTAGTCATCCTATTCGACAAAACTATGAGGGTTAAGTCCTCACCCAGTATTCTTCGGACAACCTCGTGCCATCAACTCAATACATTAAGCCCAATGCCCCGTCCTGTTTCGAGTCTCAGGGACACGAATGACCCTCAATATATATGACTAATATATGAGCAACAGAAATCAGGCTTTTAATCGCATTAGTCATTCATCCTAGAAACATCACGAAAAAAATCCTCCGTTTCCCGAATTCTATAATATCCGACAACCTCGCATACCTAATCGAACGGGCTCGATCGAACCGTCTTTCCGAGAACCATAGAATCGAACGCGCACACAATTCAAACTGCTCGAAATGGATCCAATTAGAGCACGGCGAGAAATAGCTCGACGGGCCACATTTTATTTCAACATGCGGAGGTGGCAATGCTCCTAGCATATTCCTCGGTTGGGTCGAAAATCACTCGGAGCAATTCCCGTCGCGTAATTCTTCCAAGACCGGATTTCCGCGTCGTATCGGCAACATGGTGAACGGATCGTTCTAATAACTAGATCATTATCACTTTGTGAATTCGGTGAACTCGAGAGAACTTATTTCAAAGGAATACAAATCTACTCCAACCCGATGTTATTATTTGTGACTGAATATAATCGAAGTTCTCATTTTCAACAGATAAGTAACTAAGCATTCAGAGAAACAACTGAAATATTCCAACAATTCTGAACAATTTGAATAAATATCTGAGTTAGCAAAACATAGTATATATTGAACATTTCTCTTCATATTCTGACCTTATCCCGATATTCCATCGATATAAAGTCTCGGAAATACGATATACATAGTTGATATGACCTTGAGGTGTCCATCGCATTCTATGATCAAACAAAGAACTTTTCCGAATGGAAGATTTTCAAGGGAATCGAGGTAAATCAAGAGAAAACGACAAATGAGGTTACACCCATTAAAAACAAATTAGAATTGAAACGAAATGTTACATTTCAACAAACATAACGATTCGAAAAAAGGCAATTAATTTCGTTCAGAATCGACCACCTGCGCTCATTATAAACTTCGAAAATATTATCATAATAAACTCGATATCAATTGGTATCAATGACATTTCGTAACAATCAACGATAGAGAGCCCAGCGAGGTCGATACCAAAAGTGCAAAGTGTGTCACAAACACACTACTTGATTTATACTTTCTAATTCCACGCGAATATTTTCGAACGCTTCTAGTGTGGAAGTTTTAAAACATAATGGAATAATAATTGATTCGTTCCAACAGTAATTTGGGTTATCGAACTGAGGTTGGCTCCTCGATCGGTATCGGTACTAAATTACAGGTTATTACGTCGATTCAGAGTAATTCCCACCACTCCGATAAGCTCTATAACGATAAACTATCGATCTTCGTGGTCAAATAGCATCACACTTTATTTTCGACCACATTTGAATTGAAAAAATTATAATCAACCATACCTAATTCAGCAAAATCACAGAAATAAATGAAACATCGCGATAACCACCAAAAGTTATCATCAACTTATCCGTTAATTCCATACCACAGACGTCTAAGAAAAACGTAAACAATCACCGCAGGGATGACCAAAACAAATACGACGTGTCGATATGAACTTCGAAGATTCACATCACCTCGAAAAACGTTCATGACACGGTCATCCGGTACTTAAAAATCACAAAACACAGTGGGCATCGGAAAAAATAAAGAATCGAGGAGATGGCTAGCAACCGACCTCAACCGAACATAGATATCGCAGAGAGAATCCCGATATGAATAATCATCGAAAAGACAAGTCGGAAAAAATGATCGCGTTCCGTGCCGAAACAAAGGTATAAAAATATCGCACGGCACGTCCAAGTAACGGATGACGCAAAAACGTAAGAATTAATCTCGACAGTACGTCGTTCCGGTCGTCTGGCGTGCCGTAAAATCAATGGGGAACGGAGAGTAGGTCAGGCAGCTGGCTCAGACATAACCATCCACTCGGTCGACCACGTGGTGGAAGACGTAGCCGTCGGTCGGGGCGGTTTCCTCTTGGACCTACCTGGTGGTTGTAGCGGTAATAGACGAAGAGAGCCTGAAAAAGCCCTTCCATCTCGCGATCGGGACCCGCACATGTCTACATCACCGCACAGAGCACTGCATTGCACCGAGACAGACCTTGCAATGCCATTCATCGAGGCCATCGGTCTACGGCAACACCGCCCTCGGTGCGATCAGCTGGCGCCGATCGACGTTGCCGGAACGCGCATAGTCACACTACACTTCCCTCTACCCGATTGTGCACCGGAGATTCCTCGATTCACCCGCTCGCTCAGTTCATTCTCAAATTCATTCGCTCGGCTGGCGGCGGCGAGTGTGCCACGGCGCTTAATGTCGCTTGAAATCTCTCGCGAAGTTCTGTGCTCACGCGAATCTCACCGATTGATCGTAGAAATCCACCTTGACTACATACCGGCCACAGATCTTCCAAGGCGAATTGGACGCATCGAATCGCGTGTAAATGGTTGCGTTCCGGACCGTGTAGAGAGATCAACGACACACGACCTTTCTTCGACGAGGTGGATGGGCAGACTGGTTCTTGGCAACGGAAGGACAGGAAACAAAGAGGATGAGCCGGATCGAGTCAATTTTAGCTAATGGTCTGATTGCGCCTCTCTTTGCGGAACGCGGCCGCCTGCAAACTGGGAATTGATGTGATGTGTTTTCTCCCCGAATTAAATTGTGCCGCCGCCGCGCCTGTTACGTTCAGAACCGATTGGTCGGAAATTCTGTGTTCGAACGGTGCTTACGCAGGTGAAATTGAAAATGAATAATAAAAGGATGTATGTGTTGCCGTACCCTTGTGATATACGTTGGATCGGGAAGTGAATTCCAAAAGTAACATTGGCGGAATGAATGATAATAAAAAAGTGATAAATTCAGAAGTGTTGAAAGGAGATAAAATGTCGAAGAAAAAGTTCGTTCATATTTCCGAGTCGACATTAGGAAACATCATTTTATCAGCTATTCACGATGAAATCTAACACTTTCTCGAATAAATACACCTTTCTCGGACTGGGTTCGACTTCTTCATCATACTTTTATTTTCAAAAGCTTTTTTTACAGATGGTATTCGGAATTTCTAATCTTGAATCTAAACATCTAAATTGTTTTTTCCTGGAACGTCATTTTATTGTATTGATGTTTCGCAACGAAAATTACACAATATACCATTCCCTTTCGAGACTAATGGCGGCTTTCACAAAACTTTGATTGTGCGGTCAAGGGATTGGATTTCAATTAACAGTAAAGTGCTTGGTTTCATTTCATTTTCGAGCGAACCATCGAATTCGAACTGAAATCATCGAGTTGATTGACCGTCAAATTATAAAAAGCACAGAAAATGCTTCAACTCTATTGCGAAACAGATTTATTTATCTTGTTTCGAATAATTGATAGGTACTCCACCGTTCCATTCTCGCTATAATACGGTAAACACACATCAATGAGTTAACATAAAGTTTCTAATTGTTAATTCCTTCCGAAGATATAAGAGTTGCACCAACAACTTGGTCCATATTTCCTAAATTCATCCAATGGCTGTTGGATAAATTCATATTGTAAATTCGTTTCTTTTATATGCATCAAAGAAATTCCAGATCGAATTTACTCATCTATTCAATTTGTTACGGTCTAAAGGAATAAAATGAACTGATGAAATCGGCACTCTTGTTTACCACAGAATCCCAGCGTCCAATATCGAAGTATAAAACTTAACTCATCCATATAGAATCATAAACTCATCGTTATTAGAACCTAACTCCACTGGAATTCACGAAAAGACCCGGAAATAACCACGAAAATACCCGACTTATATTTAAAGATTTCATTGAGTATTCTCGTTTTAATTCCTTATCATAAATGTTGAAGGTCAAATAACGAACTAGAGCGCAATTAAACTGGTATCATTACCTCCAGAATTTTCCTCGATTTACGAGGACCAGTTGATTCCAAGGATTATAAACTTTATCAAACTGTGTTAATGCTCAACAATGTACGTTCAGTTTCGACAGGAAAAATACCGAAATAATTCGTCATCATTAGTCGCGATTAGATTTGAAGGTTACATGTTACATTATAAACGTATAACAACCGAACAATCATCCGTCACAATCATCGAACAGCAGGCGACAAAACTGAATTACTCTGTGAAACCTACCAATAGCGAAGACTTCTTCTGAAACGCCACTTGGTAACATCTCAACGTCTCACTAAGGCCCATCGCACATTGAAAAATCCACCATACGCCGTCTTACCCTTACATAATCCGCGTGAACGAGTAGTAATCCAACATGGCGGCTGCGTTTCTGTGCGAAAACGAACACAACGAAATCGAAGGAAACAATCGCTCGCGAAAGACAAGAGTCGAAAGTCAAAGTACAGTCCCGGGCAACAACATCAACACATACACCGGCTGTCGTCGTGCCGAACCCACACAAACGACTACTTTGATATTCCGTGTGGATTGCGGTAAATCTAAACTATGTACAATACGGGCGATAAATATAGCAACGTTGCAGGCAGAGAAAAAAAATTAATCGACGGGTTCTTTAAATAGATAAAGTAATAGGGCGACGTGGAATGCGACGAGACTGTACGCTTCTAGGTGAGTTGTTCTGCTGTGCTCTGTGTTCGACTATGCTGGGATTGACGTACACTTTGAATATTTATGAATCAGAAAGAGATAAAGTCGTGTATAATTGGTTCTCCGAGTTTAAACTGTCCAACATCGCGGAATAAATTCACAGAGTTCTCGTATTTTCTATAGTCAGAGAAACCACAAGTATGATACGAATGTGAGGTACTTGAACATTCTTTTTCATTTCTATTCAAGGAATTGACATTTCATCACAATGCATACTGAATTTCGTTGAAACATTAATAAAATTTTGAAAGTAATTCATCATCCATATTGAATACCTAACTGAATTGAACAGAAAAATGAATGAGACTTTGCTATTTTGCAACACTAGAAAATGAAACAGCTTAGTCTTTGACACTACAAATGTGATGAAAAATAGGAACTGATATTGCTGAAAAAATTTGATATAGTACACTTAGTGAAAAAAACAATCAAATTGATTGAACAATGTCATATATCCTTATAAAAAATATTTTTAAAAGAATTCCTATTTCCCTTGGTCACAACATCACCATTGAATTGGTACAATTTCGCTAAAAATGTAAAAAGCCCCACTCATGATGTCGAAAACATGGTGTGCTCATCTGAAAAAAAAGTGACGTCAGCAAGATTAAATTACAAGGAAATATATATTCTGTGCTTCGAATTTTAATGAAAATGATTTCATGTCGATAGTGTCAAGTTTACATAGGATATGTTCCGGAAATCAACTTGGTTATTTCGCTAGCCGTTAATATGAAATATTGGGTTGGTTCCTGAAAAATGGTTAATAACGGAATTTGATTGATGAAAAAGCGATCTTTCTGTCACCAGAACGCAGTCAATGGTCTATGGTAACATATCCATAGCATAGAACAATCATCATTTACTTTATGATCCGACTACCTCGGTAGACTAGAGGGTGGAAACATGTTCTAGGATGCTGAAGGTACCGGGTTCGAATCCCGGCGAGGTCATGGATGTTGTAAAGTGTATAGGTGGTGGTGATTTAGTAAGAATCTAAGTAAATACTTGAGAATGTGTAGATGGACATAGTATCCCGGCACATATAAAGGAAAAAAAAAAAAACTTTATGATCCATAGAAAATGAAGGAGACAACACTCAACTATGATAACATTGATTCTATGGATCGTAAGGTAAATATAGATTGTTCTATGCCATGGATATGTTACCATAGAACATTAACTACAGTTCTGGTGACAGAAAGATTGCTTTTTCATCAATCGAATTCCGTGACTAACCCTTTTTCAGAAACCAACCGTATATTTCATATTTACGGAACTGAAAACCGACAACCGAAATAACCAAGTTGATATGCGGAACATATCCTATACAAACTTGACACTATTGACATGAAATCAGGAATCCCAACTCAAATTTCAGCCAATCGGAGATGATCTAAACAAAAACGTACTTTTAGAAGGAATTATCTTGTTCGAGGAGCCGAGGAATCTTTTACGGATATTTATAAATAACGCGAACCTCATCATGTCGGATTTTTTCTGAAATTACCCTTTCCTAGTGATAGTAAATTTAGACGAAATTTGTGGGTTGGCAACTCGGACCGAAGTCGTCTATTGAATTGAAATTTTCGATGGTCAACGACCGAACAATTCAAACAACGTCATTGTTTACGAAACACACATCAAGATCTTTCACAACCAAACGCTTCATACTAGAAATTATAAGTATTCAATACCTAAATACCAACCAATCTAACAGACACGCCTGAAAAATTGGAACGTACCCTATTCGTTCACAGAAAAAAAAACGAATCCGATAAGCATCGTGAGAGCACAGAAGGAACGAGTTGATGCGATCGGATCGATTACATTACGTTGTTGTGGCAGAGTGATGTGTAGATGGGGAATTAACGTATCGCCCTGTTGCCGGCTCGTTCAGATAGACGGTAGGCCGGGGACGCCGTAAGCCTTATCCGAGTTATCAAGTGATTTCAGCTCTAGTGAACGGGGACTGAGAAGTGAGAATGTCAAGTTAACGACGCCGGGTGACAAACCACGTTTGCACGTCGCACAAACTGAAGGCTTACTTGGGTGATGTGGAGGTATTGATTTCGGACCCAGGAGAGAGAGGAGAGCAGAAAATGCCAAGGGACCTGGGTGTTGTACATCGGGGGGGAGAGACCAGGGGTCGGAGCAACAGGACCGGGAGGATATTGCGGAATAAGATCGGAATTTTTAATGGCGATCGGTCTGCTGCTACGACAAAGAGTTGGTTGCGGACATCAGATCGACTAGAAACTGAAACACATCAAATGTGAATTTTACCAGACAAATGAGTTTATTTGCCATGATTCTCCATTACTGCCACTCCTTATAGTAATGCCTTAAAAGGCAGTCGGTAATCTACGGAATTCGAGATCCACTGTGTATAATTGAAAGTGTGAGGTTAGAGTTTTTTTACTGTTAAATTAATATGCGCCGTTGGCCGTTCTACGGAAGGAAGGAACACTTAAAACATATCGGAATTAATATTGAAAAATATGTCGAAAAAGAAAATGGCACGAGCTTGACGTCAACCGAAAATGAAACCAATCTAATCGCATTCTACTCCTTGTCAATTTGATTAAGAATAAAACGTATTCAAAGTCACATTATCCAATGTAAAACCGTACTCGAGAAAATGAGGGTGACAGAAGTATGTTATTGTCTTTGGTTATGGAAATTTCGATGAATATACGAAATCGCATGGCATCGAAATAATGAAACGATTGGACAGCCTTTTTGAAAATTCGACACGAAAGAAATCTTCAGTATGTATGCATTTTTATACTGTTATTATACAGTGCAAGTCTTTGCGAGTTCTACATTAATTTCACCAAGGTTCCCCTCACAAATTTCATCTTCTTCCTTTGTTGAGATTCGGCTTGAGAATGAAAATGACAATGAGAATGAATGACAATAAACTCTCCTACTTTGATAACACGTTCAACACAGATAATTACCCAATTCTATTATTCTCGACTATCACAACAATGAATTCCCAAATATCGATTAAAAAAAATTTTGGTTGGATTTTGCATTAAATAAGTTTTGATAAGGTGATAGCAATAACTAGGTGATTCTTCGGAGTTAGTTATGAATGTGATAAAAATTATGATATTTAAGAAACTTTATTGTTAACTAAAGCAAATGGATAATGAATGGCAAGAATCCGTTATTCAAGAGAGTATTTTAGGATTTCTCTCCAAATCTTCGAAACGCAACTATTAAAAATCAAATAAAGATTATTAAATACATAATAACTTTTATTCGTTTTGTTTCAAATATTGGGAGAAAATCCAAGGAAACTCTGAGGTATAATCAATTCACAGTAGGTTTTCATCCAGTGTCTAATTGCTCCCACTCTAAACTCACAAAAGTATCCTCATTTCCATATAAAACTTATAAATACCTTGTTTAAATAAAATCACCCAATCATTGTGAGCACATTGGTAAGAGTCAATGAATTATCAGGGTAGTCTGGACACATAAGAGACTGTAAACTGTGAGTATTTTGTGGTCCGGGTATTTTTTTTCGATCCTGTAGTCTGCATCAATCGATAAACTTTGATTTGAAGTCTTCGCTAGCTAAGGATAGGATCCATCAAAATATCTCATAACATTCACGTTGCAAATCTCAAAAACTCGAAGAAATGATGAGAAATAATCTAGTATTTTCGAATTATTCATATAATGACTTCATCTCATCCATTGGCGCTGATTTCCCACAGTTCTATACTTTCCTAGCTGAATTCAAACGTATATAGGAAACCAGTGGAAGAAGTAAAAACTACAATTGAAGAATGTGAGGCATAGTCAGAGAAAACTTCATTAAAGCAAACTCCATCTCATTGTCATAGCAACAAAAAAGTTCAATTTTCTGTTTTTCAACGGTGTCATTTCACCTGAGCCAAATTCTGGGGAATGATGGATTGTACAACTTCACTCATATAAAACAATCAAGAATTCATCTAAAAATATTATACCTTAAGAAAAATTAGTTAAGCTAACGAGACTTAGCCATCTCCTCAAAACAGCAGAGAACAGAACGAAAAACTCTGAGGAGATCATGATTGAAAACAAATATTCAGGTCGATTCTGTTTGCAAATAGCAATATTGCTAGGAAAAAGATATTGCTATCATAACAAGATTGGAATTATTGGTATTCTGATCAACGATTTTGAGCAATATGATCTGTCACTTTAACAAGAATCTTGCTATCAACATTGCTATCTTAGCAACCTCAAAATAAGTACTTGCTATGCTTCATAACAAGAAAGTTTAGAAAGGGAATTTCTCAGAGATCCATTTGTTTCAGTATTATTTCTTCCAAGAATTCGAAAATATTGAAGATAGGGAAGAATGTGCTAATAGAAATGTGTTCAAGGTTCTATAGAATATTTAATTTTAAGGATTCTTAGACTAAAACACCGGTATAGTAAGCAACAGCTGACCTCATTATTCCAATGATCTCAACAGCCATCCCTTTGAATTCCCAACAGAAAAGTTCATCGAATTTCGAATTATTATCGCCTGCATAAAATTGCTGCATTTGATTTCTGGAAACCAAAATTCTATCGGTATCCAGGAAATAGGTCAATTTTACTTTAATTGGTTTTTCTGTTTCATAACATTTTCGAATAAGTCGATGTTTACATGAATAAAAAAAAGTATATGCTAATGGAAATGTGTTCAAGGTTCTGTAGAATATTATTTGATTTCAAGGAAAATTCTTAGACTAAGATACAGGCATAGGCAACAGCTGAGATGATTATTCTAATCATCTCAACAACAGCAATCCCTTTGAAGTGCCAACGAAAAAGTTTATCGAATTTCGAATTATTAACGCCTGAATAAAATTGCTGCATTCGATTTCTGATAACCAATATTTCATTGGTATCCAGGAAATTGGTTATTGGTCAATTTGACTCGTTTCGTTTCGTAACATTTTTTATGTCGATGTTTACATGAATAAAGAAAGCCGTAGATAGAGGTTATGTATGCGAAACCATAAAGAAAACTCACGAACTAGGGTTATTTTCATCTTCCTTGTAGTTCTAAAGTCACAAAATACAGTGTTGTCAGATCTAAAATCACCAATTATGGAAGTCTATGATAGCAATATTGTTATGACAAAATTCATAACAAACATTGCTATAACACTCGAAAAATACGTAACATCATGGCCATATTGCTATAAATTAGAAAGATAGCAATATGACTAGAATAGCAAGGTTCATAGCAATACGCAAACAGAATCGACCTGATTATGGCCTAGAAGCCAGTCCTTGATGTAAGAAGAAGAAAACCAACTCTTTACCAAATCGTTCACGTTCTTCGACGCGTTCGATGCAAAGCCGCGCAATGGTGAGAGACGTACGGGCGTAGGGGGGCCACTACACGATATCTTCCGATTCTCATTACCTAATATGGGATATGCATCCGCCGCCATTGTGAACCGGTGGATGTCGTTGGCTCTGTACCAGCAACACACGGCGTTTTCCTTGCGCGAGAAAATAATTCGTCCCCCTCCTACCAGGCCCCCCTCGCAAGATTCCTCGAACTTGTCGGATTTGAACCAGGTATACGCTCATCTGAAGTGAACAATAGAAATGGCTAAGATGGGTTCAGTCGCGAGATAGTTCCTACGTGAAATGCCTTCTTTTCACTGCAAAACTTTGGTTAAAGTTCGAATCGGTCCTGCCGTAATATTTTCTCTTGACTTTCTCAAACACTGAAACAACTACAACTTTATCATGATTTCTCGAAGGTTTATTTTTTTTGCACATTAATCGGACTAAAATGAGTTGTTTCTTGTTGTATAAATGTCAACAAAGGGGGTTTTTCCTTTGAACGAAAATGAACTAATTTTCATGAAAAACCTTTAGAACATCACATTTCAAACATACAATTTCAATATTATATTTTCAAAAAAATGTTTGATCACCTAAAACTGAAAAATAAAAATGGGGATTTGCATTTAAAGGGATTTGTTTTGAGTGCACGATATGGCAACGTCGAATTCAGCTTTCTCGGAAAGAAAAGGACGTCAAATGTGTTACTTTGCTTAGGAAAACAGAGATTGCTATACTTCGATCTGGTTAGAGTAGAACACAACGACCAAGAAATAGAAAAAGAAGAACACATACTGTCATACTATCCTATTACTGACAAATCGCAAACGGAAATTGTCTGGTTATATTGACAAAGAACACGTGTGTACCACAGAATAGGAATAAATATTTCATTATTCTATAGCAGAAAAAGCAATTCTACTAAACATCGTTGTCACTTCGTGCATGCCTGGCAAATCCTGAACCCCAATTTTGAAATCTAATTTTGAATACTTTCTGAAGGTAATTTCGGAAAATGATGATTCAAACCCATAATAATTATGTTCAAATTTGCATTTGCAGTAATAACCCAAATTCAGGAAAAAAACCCCCATTATAGCAAAATGTCGGACCAATACTGTGGAAAGCACCAGTCATCAGAGGTTGCAAACGTTTCGAAGACTTGCTTGTCTCTGCATCACAAAAGCTGCATTATCTTCTCCTAAATCATTAATGGAGATTTGACTGTACCTTACTCCACAGCACATACCTAAAGCAGATTTAAAGAGTGACATCAGAGGGAACTAGGAGTGGACACATCACAAATCACTGAGGGGGAGCTAATTTCTGCCCCAAAAGAGGCAACGTCGATTGGGTATGTCCTTGTTGGGACTAGGATAGTACTGAGGCACCTGATGGATGTAGACTGTCTGGAGCTCTGTAAGATATCTTCTACAGATGGCGAGTAGCAACAAACTACTCTTGGTCTGGGCGTCCATGCATCAGTATATCGAGAGAAATAATCAAGAGGCTGATTAAATCACCGGATCGGAGTTTACGTGTGGGGTATTATCAACACTGGTAGAATCGGAGGTAGATGATTGGGACAAGAAGGTTCACTGGAGTAACACTCCAGATTTAAAGAGTGACATCAGAGGGAACTAGGAGTGGACACATCACAAATCACTGAGGGGGAGCTAATTTCTGCTCCAAAAGAGGCAACGTCGATTGGGTATGTCCTTGTTGGGACTAGGATAGTACTGAGGCACCTGATGGATGTAGACTGTCTGGAGCTCTGTAAGATATCTTCTACAGATGGCGAGTAGCAACAAACTACTCTTGGTCTGGGCGTCCATGCATCAGTATATCGAGAGAAATAATCAAGAGGCTGATTAAATCACCGGATCGGAGTTTACGTGTGGGGTATTATCAACACTGGTAGAATCGGAGGTAGATGATTGGGACAAGAAGGTTCACTGGAGTAACACTCCAATGACAAGCTGGCAACACCTCATTGAACTTTGAAAGAGAAAAATCTACTTGCACTATAGTTGTCAAACTCAAGCTTGTCTATAGCCACTGCATCGTGAAACAAAACCAACCAAAGATAGGCAAAGAGAATATAAAAATTGTACGGGGTAATATGACCCTCAGATCCACATACATGTCAAATCTCCCCGAAGGACCCTCTAATTTCCCAACTACTGGGACAGACAATACAGACGATCTGATACCTTCAAGTGAAGACAATACGCGCCAGAATATATTTCGAAAGTTACAACACATAAAACTAATGTGACGTGTAGGATTTTTCTTTGAGTGCATTAATCGCTATAAAGTCGAAGTAGTGATAGAAACCAGAGTGATTTCATTTATTCAAAATGAATTATCACAAAGTAACCCATACAATATTATATTTGATCGCCTTGAGCAGATTAAAAGAAATGTCTCCGAGTTGGAGTACTTAAGGATTCAAATCTTTGGTTTGGTTTAGCATTCCTTAAATGCTACGGCGGATTTCTGTAAACCATGGCGAGAGTTTTAATTCAGGCTAATACTGATGCAGCTTCTTTGTATGGGACGTTGTCCATTTGAAAAACATTGTGTTGATTTGGATCCATTGAAGTTAGAGTTCTTTTTCCTGCCCGTTGTAGGTTATTTTTGGTTTCTTGGACCAGAAGTGTTGGAGATGGCATATAAATTATAACTGGAACCACTTATAGACGAACCAGCGTGAAAAGGTGAACATTTGAAGTTGTTGACCATTGCAAAATCTGGGTGTACGTAAGTAACCTGATTTGGACCAGAATTCGTCCAATCGCCATTTACCGTAACCACTCACAAGGGTTATAGCCTATTTCCTACTTGGTCTGGTCTATGATATGTCTGGTCTCTTGCATGTAACACGAATTAACATAATATTTTTATGTTTTTCTCATTCTATATCGATACAAAATCATAATGTATGCTATCACACACTTCAACAATTCGCGATTTTTGAATAATTCGGTATTAAAAATAGTCATGGGACTCAAGGTCGAAGCGGGAGAAACGCGTCAGATCGCCTTCTACGTCACTCGTTATTGTACGATTCACCGATCGATACAGCCCGACACAGCCCGACGTTGTCTATTGGCTTGCTAGAGAGAAAAGTACACGAGAAGAGGAAGAGGGTGGATATATCCACATAGGTACGTCACAGAAACCGCGAAGTTTCGTCCGTTTAAACCGTCATGCAGAGCCAAATTTAAAAGCGCGTTTTCTCGTTAAAAACTTAAATTTTTGATGGCGGTTGAAGTTATTCAGTGGTCTTACGTATAGAATATTTGATTCCAATGTTAAAAAAAATTCATGCAAGAGACCTATTGAATATTTGCAATTTGCTTCGGGCCCGTAATTGTTGACTGTAGATGGAACTAGATTATTAACAGCAGTAGTTCATTGCTCATGTTGGGTTATTTATGTGCACTCTCCCTTTAATCGTAAGCATATTGTTATGAGTTTTCACATATACGTGGCCCTACCTATCACTGCCCTTGTATACTGATATTTGTTCGGATAGAGGTTGGATTCTTGTTGTTTAGTTTCGTTTTCCAGGTTCCCTTTTATACCTAAATCAGACTGTTCCAAAATATCCAAGCTTCTTTTCGTCTAAAGGTCACTACAGATTGTAGCGGAGAGAAAATCATGATGGAATAGTAGTTCTTTGCTCTATCATCATTGCTCTCCGCTACACTCTGTAAAAATCCTCAGTCCTTACCTTCACACTCGGGAGCAAGTAAACCAACTAATGTGCAGTTTCGAAGATTTCGAGTATATTCTAGTCTAGGGTTGGTTGGTGATAATATCAATCCTGTTCTCGTTGAATCTGGCCAATTTCCTACAGACGAGTGTACCTGCCAGGTAGCGAATATACGCTTAAATTTCGTCAAAATATTCCCACTTCGTTCCGTTTCGTCTATGTTCGGTTAGCATCCAAACCTCGCATTACATCACATAAATGCGAGAACCCGAGAACTTCGAATCCCCGGCGCTCCAAAGTTTGAAACCCCTCGAACCGTGGAGATATCGATCTCGGATCTCGAAGGACCATATTTCCAAACTCCGCCACAAGGTTCGAAACCGGGCCAAGGTGCGGGACGCGTCTATGCATGCGCTCGTTTCGATCTCTCTCTTTCTGTTTTATTCCAACCAGACCCGTAGCAGCCGCATTGTCGTGCGATCGTTGAACCTGACGCCGCCTGATCGGCGGAGTCCCGAAACGCCAAATCGTACGATTTCCGAATCTTTCGAGATGTGACCGTCAGGTTGGGCGGTTGCTATTTTTGAAGGTTGAAGCGGGCCAAAATTTCCGCGATCGAGAAAGGCACGATACACGCGAAATCGTCTTCATTTTCGTCGTATTGGAGGCAATGGAGCAGTGAAAAAAAGCAACAGGGTAATGATTGGATAAACCAAACAACCTGGCTGCGTGGAATAACAGTTTTGTATCTACACGCAGATCTATTGCTGTTATGGGCAAATTTAGAACTAGCTTTGTTGTGGTTCCGACATTCAGAACTGTTCAGAATCGATGCGCCGTTGAAGCCCGATTCTGAACTATCCTAGACCAGTTCTGAAAGCGATGGAACCAAAATCATACAATAATGGATTTAATGATGGACGTATCTCAAATATCTTAGTTCTGGAGAAAAAATTAATTCGAAACAATATTGTAATAATGGCAGTGAAATTCTCTAGATTATTATGGGAGGTCATAGCGAAGGCATTATTCCCAATAAAAAATTTAAATTCAACAGCTAACCGTGTCCTCATACAACAATCAAAACCAAATCAACACACGACGCCGGAAAGGTCAGGTTAACTGTTTAAATCGTTGACAGCCACTCTACGCTTGCGCGAACTACCCGATTCTTGAGCAGTTCGGCCTCTAACGTCCGAACTCCTTTCAAAGTTCTAGAACAGTCGGAACCGATTATGAAAATAACCAAAAAAGGGTTCCTTAAAATCTGAACCGGTTCTGAAAAAAACCAAAACACAAAATCGCAATCGCGCATGCTCGAACCGTTCCAGAACAGTTCTGAACTCGGAACCAAATCAAACCTAATATCCTTTCAGTTCGGAACCAATGATTTAGAACACAAACAGGATTCCACAATTGCTGATAATGGGTTTTTAATAGCTTTTTATAGGTTTCGATGTTTGTTATTTTGTGTATGGTTTGGCAGTCGAGAATGTCAAACTGTGTTGATATTTCTGTTCAGCAGGGTTCGCTGATGGGGGTTTTTCCTGAATTTGGGTTAATACTGCAAATGCAAATTTGAACATAATCATTTTGGGTTTGATTCATCATTTTCCCAAATTACCTTCAGGAAGTATTCAATATCAGATTTCAAAATTGGGGTTTGGGATTTGCCAGGCATGCACGAAGTGACAACGGTGTTTAGTAGAATAGCTTTTTCTGCTATAGAATAATGAAATATTCATTCCTATTCTGTGGTACACACGTGGTCTTTGTCAACATAACCAAAATATTTCCGTTTGCGATTTGTCAGTAATATGACAGTCTGTGCTCTTCTTTTTCTATTCCTTGGTAGTTGTCTTCTACTCTGACCAGATCGAAGTATACGTATCTCTGTTATACTGAGCAAAGTAACACATTTGACGTCCTTTTCTTTCTGAGAAAGCTGAATTGGACGATGCCATATCGTGCACTCAAGACAAATCCCTTTAAATGCAAATCCCCATTTTTATTTTTCAGTTTTAGGTGATCAAACATTTTTTCAAAAAATATAATATTGAACTTATATGTTTGAAATAAAGGTTTTTCATGAAAATTACTGCATTTTCGTTTGAAGGAAAAACCCCCATTTATCATGAATCCTTTTACGCCTGAACAACGCTTCCAAATTAAGGAAATTCACTTTGAAAAAACATATTCATGAAGTTCACAGTATACTCAGTTTATTTTAAGGTCAACGAAATCGGCCTAGTGAGCAAGCAATTCGTGCACTCATTAAGAAGTTGGCCATGCTGGCTGATTAATTGTTTCCAAAGACCAACCAGCTGAACATCGACGACATTTGTTTACAAAATGACGGCGCAACATGCCAAGCTCAACTATCAACTCATTGCAAAATCAATTTGGTGACAATTTTTTTTCAGAGGGGGGTCCTGTTAACTCAAATTATCATCAAAAGTTCTCAAGTTTTCAGAAAAACAGCCATTTTGCGCGCAAGTTCTGAGGAACAGCATGCTATCGTTTTGTCCTAGTGTCAGTAACTTTCGAATTTTGAGCCGAAAGTTGTCTCAAACGACTACTGTCAAAATCGATTCAGTCCTGCCGGCCCTATGCACGATTTCCGGCGTACGGTTTTTTTTTTTGAAAAACTTTTGGTCATACCTTGAGCTTCATATTTTACAGCAGAGTACCAAATTTCAGTTTGATACGATAATATTCGATGGTCTGTGAATGTGTCCAGATCTCGCCGTGATTCGATTGCAGGTGTCCCGGTTGCATCTCAAAGAATTTTAAACGGTTGATTTTCGTCGAGAACAAACTTTACGGCATAGTAACAATCCAGTTATGCGATCTCGCCGCGGTTACCTATTCTCGTTCTCCATTGGCAGTTACGCGATCGAGTTTTAGAGTCGCGATGACCCCACGGGTTCGTAAAAATAACGCGAAAGGATGTTGCACTTTTGTAACCGTCCGTTGTGAACGCGGCCTACTGGATCTGTACGTTCGATTTCGCTCCGAATTTTTTTAGGTGGAAATATTTGAATAGAGCAATTCCAGCTGACGTCACAACATGGCCGATGGGGGGACAGCCAAAGCACAGAATAGCAGGGTATTTAGTCTGTGACCGAAGAATGGCGTTTGTGAATGCTTACCTCACTTTCCTGCTTTCTCTATGTACAGCATTTTCAACAATTTCAGGATGAATTCATGAGTTAAAATGATTTATATTAATAGAATTGGTAAATTACTAGGCCAAGTTAGTGTGTCGTTGTGAAATTCAACATAAATACACCGAGAGACGAAGGAATACATTCGCTTTGTTTACGTTGGCGAAGAGCGATTATTTGGAGATTTCACAAGTGAAATTTCGTTATAATGGATCTGATTAACTGATATTCAATCTCAGATGATCATCATTCAAAACAATATAAATGAAAATTGCAGTATTTTTTCTTGTCTTCTAAAGCCTAGAGTATCAACATCAGAGATAGCATTTATTATAGGTATAACTATTGAAATGAGACAGTAAAATGTTTGGCTCATTTATTCCTGAAAATAAACAGCAGAATGAAATCCAACACATGTATGGAATGGAAAAACATGGGTTCCAGAAAACTTCTCAGTACTATTTCAAATAACGTTATGTTGCAAATTATCAAATTACTACAATATTGGTCTGCAGTTGCTATGTCAGTGCTATCATAATCTTCAATTATATATTTATTATACTACATATATGTTACAAATAAAATAATTCATATGAAATTTTTTCCTTGAACACCGATTTCGATTCATCCTCAAAAAATGCTTTGCTATCCATATAAAATGTTTTTTATTATGCAGATGCAACATTAAGGCTTTCATAATCTTTAAGTGACAATAAGGTCAATTCGAAACATATTACAAACAACAAAATGTAGTAGAAGTTTCATCCTTGGGTAGTCAAGCCACGTCGGAATGTGTTAGGTTGAGAACAGAGGAAGTTATCTGGTTCATTATTATTTAAAATACATGCAATATTTTGAGAAACCTATCAAATCTATCACATAACGAATTGCCCTGATTGGCTTTATATAACATCTAGAGATGTGAGTGGTAATTCCTTCACCAGTGTGGAAATGTCTCCAACAAACTCTACCTAGTTTGTTAGTTTGTCAGAACAGTTTTTTAATTTATGGCGAGAATATAGGGTGCTTGCCTTCTCTGGGATAGTTCACATAGTATTTTATTTCTTCCAATACCAGATAAAATTTGGGGGAATGGGTCAAAAATGCAAATATTCAAATATAAAGTCTACAGTACAATATATCTGAAAAATCGGATTCCTTCGTCTCTCGGTGTATTTATATTGTATTTCACAACGAAACAATAACATGGCCTAGTTATCCACCAATTCTATTAATATAAATCATTTTAACTTGTGAATTTATCCTGAAATTGTTGAAAATGCTGTACTTCATAACATAAACAAAGCGGGAAAGTGAGGTTGTGTTGTTTTTTTTCAACCTATGACAAGGTGTCCCCCCATCAGCTGATTCTACTTGATGAACCATAGATAGCTGGAACTGCTCTATTGGCTCTTCTCTGGAGAGAGAGAGAGAACACACCACATATTAAAGACGTAAAGGTAGTTACGGCGAGAGTGCCGTAAGCTTCTAGCTTAGTGATAAAACTGCGACGAGCATTCAAATTTGAACGAATGAAGTATTTCTGACATATGTCCATCCATGCTCAAACTAATTAGAACATTCTACCTACACTATGACAATCACTGGCATTAAAAAAGCCCAAATTATCGGAAAGAGTTTTTCGAAAGCGCGAAGCCGATTCGGGTTATCGCATTGTTATTTGCACTTAGGCCATATCCTTAATAGTTTATAGTTTGGTAGGGGGTGTCATTCCACAGCGACCCTAAAAGGCCTATTACACTATCCAATCTCTAGGGCCCGGTATGCCGGGTAGTGTGTCGCTTATTACACTACCCTAGATACCGGTCTGACTTCTGCCATCTGAACGTCAACGTGGCGACATTTACGAATATCCAATCGTTATGTCCCCGAAATTATCTAAAAGACAAAAAGTTGCATTAGTGGTGAGTTTGGCGGTCAGTACCTCGAAATCCACCAAACGGAAGGAGAGGGGAATATGGGTGAAAAAATATTTGCTCCTCAGAGAAAAACTCTCAAATATGCAAATACTTCGTTGTTTAAACCAAACAGATTCACGGAACTACTTGAGACTAGAAACAGACCAATTTGAAGAGCTACTTAACTTAGTAGCTTCGTTAATAAAAAAGATGATACCATTTCAAGAGAAAGCTTAAGTCCACAATAAAGACAGGTTGTCACATAGAGATTTCTAGCCACTGGAGACCCTTATCAAGATTTGAGATTTAGTTCTTTGATATCTCAACCTCTCTTATAAAACATTATAACCTTGACTGTTGCCGTTTCATCGAAATTTTCATAAATTTTCTTAGATTTCTAAGAGCACCTTATAGCCATCATTCCTCAAGTCTTTATTGACATAGTCTTTGTGGTCCTTCTTCCACAGATATGGCATTTCCCTGTATATTTCTATTATATTAAGTAAGATTGCTTTTTCTCTTGCGCACGACATCTCACAGAATAACGCATTCAGGCTTATGGCTTATGACACGTTTATGTGTATTGTACGCTCTCTGCGTTGCTATGCGACTGAGCTCCCTAACTCCCTAGCGCTTATTACACTGCACGGTATGCCGGGTCCGGCAGATTGGGCCTACTCAATCGCCCTAGATCAGGAACCTAGCTGCCGGTTGTTTATTACACTACCCGGTCCCTGCCGAGCCCTGGAGATTGGATAGTGTAATAGGCCTTTAAGATCTACATCGTCGCCTAAGGAAGCACATGACGAGAATGGGCTTCTTTAGGCGACGATGTCCTGCGAGGAAGACCGTGAGGAGGCGAAGCTTATTCTTACTGAGATCCAAATACTTTTTGGACCTTGCACTTTTGAAGATCCATTCCCGAAAGATTCCTCCAGAGTGCTTCCCTTTCAGTTTCTTCCTTCTCAGAAAGGTTCTGGGCAGATAAGTGGCGTTTGTGCTCCCTTTCTGGGTAGTGTGTTAGACTCTTCGTTTTCTTTGATTCCTGAGTGACCAGGAACTCAGACCAAAGAGACCTTGTTGTTCTTGCCTACTTCATTGATTTTCCTTCGGCCTGACATAGGAAAATCAATGAGGTAGGCAAGAACGACAAGGTTTCTTCAGTATGGGTTTCAGGACATCTCATTGAGGCTTTATAAGAGAATATGTTCATTAAGAGACTTTTCTAGGGAACAACGTGCTACCGTTTTGACCTAATATCGGATTCAAGGAAAATTTCCACAATTTCGGAGGTTTATTCTGGCGTTAAATGGTTCATGATGAATTGCCATGAGAACCTTTGGTTACGAGAAGGTTGGTCTAGTCGATAAGTGGAATATGACAAAAGCACAAATTATCATGGAACAAGCAGTCGTTTCTGGAGAAGAGGTAATAATATTGGTTGGTTCGAGATGGTATTTTTTAAACCAATGTGTACCTATATTGGAACTTATTTATATTCATATAAATGAAGGTGTTAATGATTCCACAGAAATAGGTTGGTGAACAAGAAAGTCTGAAAAAACACTGACGTGAAGTCAGCAGCTTTTGCGCACATGTTCAAATTTGTTGCCAAAGCGGTCATTTTTCCACGTATTGACCCCATCAGCAAACGTACTTTTGGTGATCTCCTTCGAAAATGCGCAGAAGCTGCTGACTTCACGTCAATTCTGTTCAACGATACAAAAGGGAAAACATCGAAATTTCACATATTTTCTCCAAGATCACCGGAAATTATGATGGTAACAATCTGGAATTTAGTACACTATTGTGAAAGATAGAGACAGGTTCAGAAAAAAACTTACAATTTACTTACAGTATGATCCCAACAAAATTTTGCCTTGAGTTGCGCGCCGTTTTGCTCCAACTAACTGTCAAGTTTAACTCCGGAACCGTTTGACCGGTTCAGCGCGCGTTTACGAACTCAATCGTTGCATTTTAAAATGCAACCTAATTTGAAAGTTTCGACTCGAAAGGATCCTCCGTACGCCCACAATAGCGCATACGGACGGCCAGGCGGACAGAATCGATGTTGACACCGGATTCGTCATCAGTTAAACCTAGTCGTTTGAAATCGTTTCCTGGAAAAAATTCGATAAAAACAAATATTTGGACGAAACGGTCGCGCGCCAAAACACAATATTGAACAAATGACGTTTGGACCGTAAAAATAATTGGTGTCCAAGATGGAAAGTACACTAGTCTCTTGCATTCGCTGTTGTGTTACTGTAAAGAAATCTAGTGAAAAGCGACATACGTTCTTTAGCGTCCGAAATATCAACGGATGAAGCAAATTATACATGAACACGGACAAATTTATTAATAGCGGGAGGTACAATTGAGGTGCAGATGTAGGATAAACGAAGTTCTATATCATTCAATATTATGTCGACTGTGCTCCCCCCTCTTCTTTCAAACGAGATCGTGGGCGTCTGTCTAAACGATCCAAATAACTCTAGTCGATATCAAGAATTCCATCGGTTGGACATCCCTGAAAACAAAATCCTACGAATGAACACGTAATTCATCATATTACAAGAATAGGATCTGTCTGATTGAAGACACACGGTCATATTACACATAATCGGATTCTTGCAGTAATCCAGAAACGAAATATGAAATTTTCAATCGAATATTCCTATTGTAAAAAAAAATTCGAACTGAATATCAGGTGGTTCTGAGAGTGGAAATAGGGTAGTTCTATTTTGAAACATAATTCATTATTATTGAATAGATGACTTCGGTCCTCAAACAAGATAATGCCTTCCAAATATGCGTTTTTGTAGGCTAAAATTTAAGTTGGGGTTCCTGATTTCATGTTCATAGTGTCAAGTTTATAGAGGATATGTTCCGCAAATCAACTTGGTTATTTCGGTTGCCGGTTTTCCGTTCTGTATATAAGAAATATTCGGTTGGTTCCTGAAAAAAAAAGGTTGATCACGGAATTTGATTGATGAAAAAGCAATCTTACTATCACCAGAACATAGACATATTGAATCTATGCACCAGAACGACAATCAATATTTTATGGTAACATATCCATAGCATAGAACAATCTTTATTTACCTTATGATCCATAGACCACACCTAGTAATTTTTCCATTGTTGATTGTTGTCCCTTCTATGTTCTATGGATCATTAAGTAAAAAAAGATTGTTCTATGCAAAGAATATGTTACCACAAAACATTGACTGTCGTTCTGGTGACAGAAAGAACGTTCTTTCATAAATCAAATTCCGTATTTAACCTTTTTCTCAGGAACCAGCTGATTATTTCATATTTACGGAATGGAAACCGGCAACCGAATAACCAAATTGATTTGCGGAACATATCTCATACAAATTTGACACTATTAACATGAAATCAGGAATCCCAACAAAAATTTCAGCCTAACAAAAACCTATATTTGGAAGGAATTATCTTGTTTGAGGAGCCGAGGCATCTTTTACAGATATTTATAAATAATGCGAATCTTATCATGTCGAATTTGTCTTGAAATTCCCGTTCCCCAGTGATAGTAAATTTGTGAAGAAAATTGTGGGTTGGCAACTTGGGCCGAAGTCGTCTATTGCGTCGAAATTCCATGGCCAACAGACTGACTTTATAAAAGTGAACAGAGTATAATTATTAAGACCACTATGTAAAAACCAAAACGCTACGCAGGACAGGAAATTACTACAACCCAGATATTTTTAATAGATGACTTCGGCTCAAGTTGCCATTCCACAATTTTCTTCACAAATTTACTAATACAGGGGAACGGGAATTTCAAGACAAATTCGACATGATAAGGTTCGTGTTATTGATAAATATCCTTAAACTGTACATCGGCTCGTCAGCCAGAGATGATCCTAACAAATACCTATATTTGGATACATAGTTTACGGATATTTATAAGTAACGCAAACTTCATTATGTCGTCGAATTCGTACGGAAATTTCCTTTTCGCTGTGCTAAACTAACTAAACGAAATTTTTGGTTTTATAACTTTGACCGAAGTCGTCTGTCTATTCTTACCTCATCGTCGAAAATAATTAAATTCCCTTGTCAACTCTAAACGATGTCACTAACAGTGACAGAATCCATCGAGCACCTTTTGGAAACCCCTGCGACTAGGATGCACAGAAGATATCTTCTGTGCACCCTACCTGCGACTTACGGAATAATCTTTGATCGAATTATACGTCGAAACAATTACTTTTCTGTGAACGCTCACAGAATGGAAATATCGACTCAGCACCCCGTCCAACCTGTAAACTCGCTGCCGTGCAATCATCAATCCTCCCCTAATATCCAATATTTACCCGGGGCGCCATCCCGCAGAGATTGAAATACCACTCACCAGCTTGTCGTTACGTCAATAAAGCGAGGCCAACAAACAACGCCCGGCATCGGGCTAATCGTGAGAGGCAGATTCACGCCGCGATCACAGAAACGGGCCCTCTTCATCTCTCTTCCTTTTCGTGATCATCTCTCTATGTCTCGCTTGCGAATTCGACGATGCGAAACGTCCGTACCAAGATCTCGACGGTTACTAAAAGGGACATGCAAAATGCAAATTACGAAACAGCACCCTGGTGTGAGTCAGGAATACGAATCCGATAGAGGTCCTATTATGTGGATAACATGTACGGGGGTTGTTAGTAAGATTACTTTCCAGAATGGAAATAATTCAAGAAACCATCAACGATATATTCTGGTGATTGAATGATAATAGGTGCCCTGCACGTATTTTTTTTTTACTGGAATCGATTATTTTAAATCCATAAGAATACTGAAAATAAATTCGATCGAAATTCAATTTTCAACGAAAAAACGAAACGTCTCGGCATTCCGTAAGGTGGCGTGTCATTTCCAATGTCTCTCTTCTAGTGAACCTTCCTCTCTAGCAAGCCAATGAATCGCGTCGGCTTTAATGATCGTTGAATCGTGCTGTAATGTGTGATTTCATCTTTTCACTACCGAATTAGTCATGAAGCGCAAATTATAGAAGTTTATAATACATTTGGTCTTGTTCGAAAAAGATTGAGAAAAACATAAAAATAATATATTCCGAGTAACATGCAAAAGACCCTATGCGTTCAAGGTCTAATTAATCCGGCAGGTCGTTATCAATTCCCGCAACATTTTATCAAGAACTCTATGGTTTGGTTCAGTTGCATACGTAGTTACAACAACATTCATCTGGACAACGTTGCGTAGTTATCTGACAGGAAAACAGACCCACCTAATATTTTTCAATTATACAGAGTAGAATGTGTCAAACATCCCAATCCTACAAACAGTCTTCATAATGGTAATGGAGTTTTTTCAAGGTCATCCTTACGGCCGATTGTGAACACAAAAACTTCCGAAACAGCCAACTAAGAAACTCGATATTTGAAGAAAGGGTTTCGACTATAATAACAAAGGGCTAATTCGTGAATGAGTATTTGGATTTTTCTAAAATTGTTCCAACGACACGATCATCATGAAATTTTGTACAAAGTTGTTCATCAGCATTTTTTTTTTCGTAATCAAGTTTCATCATGATTGGAAAAAAGATAACGAAAAACTACGAAATTTGATATATTTTTTCCTTTTCCAATCTGTCCAAAAATTATAATCGTATCGAACTGGAATTTGGTAAATTCCTTCCTGTAAAATATGGGCGGCGTTAGCGTGAGCAAAAAATTTGAACACAAATTTTTAAATTTACTGACAGAACGGTCGCAACAAAATTTTATTCTACATCGGTATCATCGGCTTCAACTAACCGTCAATTTTCGAGTCAGGTACTTCCTCGGTTACTTCTTGAAATATCAGGTAAATAACCTTACAATTTCAAATGGCTTTTACTCCGGAACCCTTCGGCCGATTTTGTCCATTAACGAACTTAACCGTCATATTTCGAAATAAAACCTACCCTGAAAGTTTGAATTAAAGTCGATGTGATTCTCGGTACCTACGGCCGGCGGTCGTAAGTCTAACCTAGTCGTTTGAAACCATTTTCGGACAAAACGCTGTTCCACAGAACATGCGCGCAACCTTTCGCATATTCGGTAAAATTATCCCTTCGTCTTAAACTTACCATATCGAATCCACTTGAAATAGTATCTATTCAATAGTTTCCAACAAAAAAAAAAAAAAATTGACCCATGACGGGTAATATCGAAACGCCACGTAGCGCACTGAAATAAAATAGGTACTACGTCTGATAACCTATTAGAGAACGTGAAATAAATAGTTGAGAAAGAGATATAATCATGCGGTAACTATTCCAGAACGTCCACGCTATCGTTTTGAACCGATTAACAACGAAACTGAAGCGACGTTGTCAGATCTATCGGTGATAGATTAACGTTCTATTGCTGTCGTTCGTAAAGCGGTCCCTAGACGTGTACGCGATGATACTTCTTCGTGTCATAATCGGTAATACTCGTCGAAGTGAAAGAAAACGAAAAGGTTTGTTATCGACCTAGATTTGGAAGTTGTTACTCATGAAACTAGCGTCAATATTACCGAAACAGTAAACTTAGAACTAAGAATCAGGTCTGCTCCTGGCTATACAATTGTACGAATTGCTATACAATTCGATATTTTGCCGTACATGCATACCACATTGACAAAAAGCATACATTTTGACTTTACTCATGTTGAAAAATTCTCAGTACTCTATGCTGGGCCTGCCTAATCTATTGTTATTCTATGCTAATCTACGACAGATTCGTTCGGTCTGTGATTCAATCACAGATACATTCTTACTTTACTCAGTTTCCATAGAAAAATGCTCAGTATTCTATGCGAGGCCTACCTAATTTATTGTTATTCTATGCTAATCTACGACAGATTCGTTCGGTCTATGATTCAATCACAGATAATGTCATGTCTGCTTATGCGCAAACTGCTATATTCTGTGTTCAAATCAGAAATGAGGCTGTCATTTGTCATTTATTTTGAAGCTATACAAATTCTAGCAAAATGCATACATTTTCATCTGTCATATTCGTACAAACAAAAACCGCCTTGGAGCAGCACTGCTTAGAATACTTCACGAGCTTCGTCCACGCCTTAGCGCCAGTATTATAGAACAAAATATTTTGACAGATAACTAATAGTAAGTTAGCCTATGAATGTTAGAGATACCGTGTTGCTATGTCTCAGGACCCACAGGTACAATGGGGGTTTTTCCTTTAAACGAAAACGCAGTAATCTTCATGAAAAACCCTTAGAACATCACATTTCAAACATATAATTTCAATATTATATTTTTAAAAAAATGTTTTATAACCTAGAACTGAAAAATAAAAATGGGGATTTGCATTTTAAGAGATTTGTCTTGAGTGCACGATATGGCAACGTCGAATTCAGCTTTCTCGGACAGAAAAGGACCCCAAATGTGTTACTTTGCTTAGGAAAACAGAGATAGCTATAGTTGGATCTAGTTAGAGTAGAAGACAACGGCCAAGGAATAGAAAAAGAAGGGCACAGACTGTCTTATTACTGACAAATCACAAACGGAAATTGTTTGGTTATATTGACACATGTGTACCACAGAATAGGAATAAATATTACATTATTTTATAGCAGAAAAAGCTATTCTACTAAACACTGTTGTCACTTCGTGCATGCCTGGCAAATCCCAAACCGCAATTTTGAAATCTGATTTTGAATACTTTCTGAAGGTAATTTGGGAAAATGATGAATCAAACCCATAATAATTATGATTAAATTTGCACTTGCAGTAATAACCCAAATTCAGGAAGAACCCCCCATTGGCAACACATGGGTAAAATCCGCCCAATGATTTGATTTTTTCAATGTTTCCAAATACAGATTGGATATCCAGTAGTTTATCGAAAAAAACCTACAAAAGTACTGACGTGAAGTCATCAGCTCTCGCGCGCATGTGCAAAGGATATCACCAAAAGTGAACATGCGCGCAAAAGCTGCCGACTCCACGTCAGTGCTCTTTTTTTGTTATATTTCTCTTCCTTTTCTAATGGGTTTCCTACCATTATTCGTTTCGGTTTAAAAAATGATCGACCGTTGTCTAGCACGCCGCCGCCTTCAAACCTTTTTACCTCTACATCGAATCCGACAACTTGAACGAAACAACACCAATGTACAAAATCTATAAATACCCAGATGTGTATCTCTGCGCCGTATAAACAACACACGAACCGAATGAACATAATATACCTACTATCTGTCACAATAACATCGGGTTCGACGTTCGATATTTCGCCTCTGCTTTCGCCCTCGGTCGTGCTGCTTGCCGCTACGCCTCAAAATCATCTCTTCAGAGTTCTCACATCCACATCGCTCTGACGGATTCCTCTTCCAGAGTCCTGTCTCGGGCGGCGAACACGTCGACCTTGCCCCCGTAGCTATTTCGCGACGGCGATAGCGAGAATTTCGACAATACGACGACGACTACAACGAAAGCGCGCTGCTCCGGGGCACTTTGTCGAAGCGAAATCGCTCGGTCGCGCTAGTCGAGAGAACAGAATCTACCGTGCGGCGTACGCCCTTCGTTCAATTGCCGCGTGTGCATGTTTGCGTTATTCATTGTTCGGGACAGTTCGCGAGAGAGCGTTAATCGCGTAAACAAACACTTACCGCATAACTGAAGTCGGGCTAGTGGGCGCCTTATGAAATCGCGGTACTTTTGAAGTGGGGAGGAACGTACGCGCCGAAAAATTTGTTGTCTAACGTAAATTTTACTTTCGCTGAATTCAACGTGAATATGTCCGAATTTTTGCGATGTCACTTTCTGATTTAATCATCGAATTGAGGCCACTTCATATTATCCGACCCGCATAGCCCAGGGGGGCCGATTCTTGAATCTCGATCAAGAATATTCTATTCAATATAATATTCAAGCGACAAATAAAGAACTAATAGTTAGTGAAATAATAAGATTGAAATCTCATCATTGCAGCATAGTTATCTCAGATCACTTCACAGAAGAAGAGTTAGAAGAATGACATAAATGACATTTGGTGGGCCCAGAGGGTCAATTCTTGAATCTCGGTCAAGAATTGAACAGTATGACAATTGCCATATGTTTGCGTCGATTTTTATAAGTTAAATATAAACAAGGGTAAACCTTAAAATTTCGGAGTCCAGCAGATATTGATCCGGTTAGTTTCGAAGATATGGGCCCCCAAAGTTCCAAAATGTCACCTCTTCAGTTCACATTTTCCACCATAAAAAGCTTTCATAACTTCCCTTTTATAGATCACAAATCACCTTATAACCTTTTTACAATCATAAGTAGCACTTTCTCGCGATAATATTCAATATTACAGTGAAAATTATCGACAATATCGGAACACCATTCAACCTCAAATTACACTGAATTTCAATTCTTCTGAAGTGAAGTTTGGCATCGCCGCAATTTCAACTTTAGGGTAAATTACAGTAACAGCTGCTCGAAGCTGTCAAAGCGCATGCGACTAATACACGACCGCTATCCAAGGATTTGGCGCCAATGCCAAACTTCACCTTTAGTATGAGGAACATTTACCAAAATAAAGGTCAAATGGTTGTCAGATATTTTCGATTATTTTCAATGAAATAATGGATATTCCAGCGAGTAAGCGATACTAATGATTGTGTTAAAGTTCGAAGGTGATTTGTGATCATTAAAGGGAAGTGATGAAAGGTTTTTATGGTGGAAAATGTGAACTGAAGATGTGCCATTTTGGAACTTTTGTGGGCCCATATCTTTGAAACCAAGTGAGAGCGCCAAGTTTTGATTGCAGATTTGAGTTCAGGAGACCGAATTGAATATATTAAGCCAAAAACCGGATCAATATCTGCTGGACTCCGAAATATTAAGGTTTACCTAAATAAGTAAACATGACCTGCGCATGGATCCGAATGTCACTCGACAATCGAATGTTTTATCTCCTATACTCTGTTAGTCTGTTCCACTCGGTGCTTAGTCGAAGGAAAGTGTGATAAAGTTATGTTCCCATTTGAAATTTCTCTATATCTTGCATTCAGTTCATTTCTTGAATATTCGCTTGAAAACATAGTAGAAATGGCGAATAGAACTCTCACAAATTTTGCAGATGCTCGAGAAGACTTAGAAAATCGACATAAACATATGACAATTGCCATACTCTTCAATTTTTGGTCGAGATTCAAGAATCGACCCCCAGTTCCGCCACGCCAAAGCATCATTCAGGGCCAATTGCACAGTTTTCATCAAAAGTGTCTGTTAGTTAAGCAACGATTTACTTATTTAAACCCGTCGCCGAGATAAAGGGTTTTCCAATAAGAGGTGTTATTTCGATATTCAAAGAAAAATGCCATTTTTCATTATAAATGATCAGATGTTTATTTCATTATAAAGAAGAAGTTATGCCGTTAATAGTGGAAGATAACATCAGGCAAATGACCACCACGACCACGCTTACAGGACCATATCTTTTTAATGAAATTTTCCATAACCAAATCGCAAAGTGGCTGCCCTATGTCCTCGATAGCCTCACGAATTCCATCTTTGAGGTCTTGATTCGACTCTGGGCTATTGGCGTAGACCTTCTCTTTCACGTGACCCCAAAGGAAGAAGTCGCAAGGTGTTAAATCACAAGATCTCGGTGGCCAATTGTGATCACCTCTTCGAGAGATAACACGGTCCGGAAACTTTTCCCGCAAAAGATCAATGGTTTAGTTTTTTGTGTGGCACGTAGCGCCGTCTTGTGAAAGTAAACGTTGTCCAGATCAATACCATCCAATTCCAGCCATAAAAAATCATTAATCATCTCTCGATAGCGCAACCCATTCACCGTAACTGTTGCTCGAGCCTCATTTTCGAAAAAGTAAGGTCCAATGACTCCGCCGGACCATACACCGCACCAAACAGTCACACGTCGAGGATAGAGAGGCTTTTCAACAATAAGTCTCGGGTTTTCCGAGCCCCAGATGCGACAATTTTGCTTGTTGACGAAGCCACCGAGGTGGGAATGGGCCTCATCACTCAAGATAATTTTTCGATGGAATTCATTTTCATGCATTTCAACGACCCAATCACCAAAGACACGACGTTGTTGATGATCGGCCGGCTTGAGTTCTTGTGTTAACTGAACTCTATAAGCCTTAAGACCCAAATCTTTATGCAAAATACGGTGTAATGACGTTTGTGGAATGCCTAATTCCGAAGAACAACGAGGAATGGACAAACCTGGGTTTTCTTCAACACTTTCGGCTACAGCAGCAATATTCTCGGCTGTTCTTGAGCGACGTGCACGGGTTTTATTCTTCACATCACTAACTTGTCCCAAAAGCTCGAATTGTTCCACCAATTTCTTTATTGCGGTCCGACAAGGTGCTTCACGACGACCCAAAATGTTCGAGTTTTACGAATCGTCTATGCCAAATTTTCACCATTTTTATAGAGAATTTTTATAATTTCAATGCGTTGTTGAAGCGTGTATCGTTCCATTTTTATTAATGGCGGCGTAGTTTCTACTTGTCAAATGTCAAAAAATGACAGCTTCAAAAGTGACATCTACCGAAATAGTGAGCTATTCAAAATAACACCTCTTATTGGAAAACCCTTTATTAAGAGCAACAATAACTCGAATTAATCAGGATGACTTTTGAAGGCCTTTTTTTGGTGCAGATGGTTGAAAAAAAAACGTAAGAATGCGCAATGTTGCCACCTTTTTATATTCGAGGATTTTGGGGAAAATAAGCACTGAAATGGAGTAAAAAATGGAAAAATAACTAGCATTTCGCATTCCCACAAAAACATTTTTCACATCCCAAAAAAAAATTTCGAAAAATACTCGCTGACGCCTGAAGTACGCCACCTAGTCTTCTCCTATAATCGTCGAAATTTCTCCGAATTCTAAGATTTCAATGTTGAAACATGTACACTGCGATGCAGCTGCCTGATATTGAGATATTAACGAGGTTTGATGGAACTTAAATGTGGCTGTGTTGCCTAGTCGTAACTTTTCCGTAGGGAGGTTTTTCAAAAATTTTTAAATCAACCTAACTTAATTTTCATCACAACTCCCCCCCCCCCCCCTCTTAAATTCTTTCGTGTTATTCAGATACACCCTGTATAATATCCCCGAAACGATAAATAGAAATCTTTTCCGCAAAATTATGTATTTTGACAAATCTCTCACCATCGACAGCAGCTGATCTGATAGCCCATGGACACTCGACTTCCAATTGGCCGAGGTCAAAGTTGAACAAATAATTTCGTGGAAAACATCGATAAGATAACGAGAGGATATTATTTACAATGGCAACTGTTATAACATTGATGCTTGCAACGGAATTTGTGTATTAACTTTCCTACAAATTTACTAGTTTTTTCACCGAAACCGTCCAAGGTCGACAAATCGATAATTGCTTTCGTATATCTATGAATGACGATCGTTGGAATTTTTTTTATTATCGCGATTACTTATCAGATAAAAGCGGAATTTTTTTTAGTGAGAACGTGCATCGTATCCAAATTAAATAGGAGTAATTTAAAAAAGTTAATTGCATATGAACAATGTGTACACTATTTTATATTTACTAGTGTTATGTTTTGTTCTTTTTAGATTGGGGGACCCAATGATTCTTTGGATATAATCATTTGCCTAATATTTTGAAAAAGAGAGAAATGAAATGAAATAGAAAAAAATTGCCTATTCAAAGATTCATGCAGAATTTGATTTGAAGATCGCAAAATAGTTCCCTATCGAATTGAAGCTGAGTGAATGGCTGACCGCTACAAATTTGAAAAACACTGTAAATTTTACACAAGGGTTTATTATTTTCTTAGTTAAGTAACTCAATATACCGTTGATATCTCAAACAACTCAGAACCGAATGCGATGATTCATTTTCGATATTATTTCAGGAACCACTGGTCGGAAATCATCCGGGTAAATTTTTTTAGGTTTAGTAATGCAACAGTAATCAACTTTCAGAGTTTCATGAAAATTCGGTGGTAAGTTTTCGAGAAATGATTTTTTTTCCCCCCCAACACCCCCTAATTAGACCCCTTAGGGTACACTGATCCTGCTGAAAAGCTTGGAGGATCAACCCCGAGGGACACACGACTTTCCTACCAAGTTTCAAGGATTTCCGTTCAGTACTTCCAGAGAAAAGCCCCGGACAACGGACGGCGGACGGACGGATTTTTTTTTATTGGTTCATTCAAATTGACATACTCCAAAACGTAAACTGTGAAATTTTCAGGGGGGGTTAAAATTTTTTTTTCGTTGGTCGATCACTAAGGTTTATTATTTGATTTTATCAAATAATAAACCAAAAGCATTAATTTCGGTTAGTCCCAATAATTGATAACACTTCTTCATGAACACTGAACATTTTTATGATTTTCCGAATTATTCGAAAGAAATAACCTTACTTCAAGTGACTAAGTACTAGGTTATTTTGAAAATAAGTATCGCGCTCTACTATCTATCACAGCAATTAATTCGACTAACTATGGACCCTTTTCGCACCACGTTTACTCTAAATTATAATACGCATCCACAGAGACGTCGTACAGTGAGAACAGAAGAAGCCATTGCTGCTGTAGAGCGTAAAAGAAGACGATGCTGGCCAGAACGTTACAGTCAACGGTGACCGCAGTAGAGCCATGATAACTGACTTTTTCGTTTCTCAATTCAACAACCATGATGTGCAGTAGCTATGGTCTCAACACGACGGCGCAACATGTGACACAGTTCGTGCCACAATTGATTTACTGAAGGAAACTTCTGATAACCGCATAATTTCACGTTCCGGGCCCGTAAATTGGACTCTAAGATCGTGCGACTTAACGCAGCTAGACTATTTTCTGTGGGGATATGTGAAGTCGCTAGTCTACGCCGATAAGCTCGAAACGATCGACCTCTTGGAGGACAACATTCGCCGCGTTATTGTCGATATAAGGCTACAAATGTTGAAAAAGTGTCTGAAAATTGGACCTCCAGACCAGATTACGCCAGAGCCAGCCGTGGCGGTCATATGACAGAAATTATATTTAAAGTATAAGGCCAAAAGGTTATCTTTTGAATAAAGTCAATTTCATGTCAAACTTCATGATTGTTTTAATCCATTTCAAAGTTCTATACATCCAAAACAAAAACACCCTTCACAAGTATATTGCGCATGGAATACTTAGTTTCAGCACACATGTGAATGAAGAATAAAAATATACATTTGTCCACTATGAAGTAAACAATTTGTTTTTCCGAAAATTTGAAGATTTCGACTCACCCTAGCGCCCATGAAGCGCGCCTCTAGGAGCTCCTGTTTCCGGGGGTCGAGGGCCGCCTGGAAATGCTCCATTTTCACACCAGCGCCTGAAAAAACCGAAGAAATCATTGGTCACCATATGAAGATCAAACTCCGCCACTATTTTCTACTGAAAGCAACAAATTAAACGTTCGACGAGGAAGCGGTTATCGCAGGATTTCGAAGAGGAAATAGCCTCTTTTTCCAAAGAATTAGGACTCGATCACGACTACAAGACGTTAATGTCAAAATGGTGAGAACTGTCAGTTGATATGAATTGGGGAAATTGCTTCAGGAAAGGCTAAATTGTATTTCAGAAATTTTTCAGTTCATATTGTTTCAAAATATCCTAGAATTATTTGAGATCATTAGATTGATTCGAATCAAGAATATTTTCTAGAATATTCATAGTGTTGAGACTAAAAAGAAAGAAAAAATTTTGTTTCAGATGAAGAATGAAATCTGATGAAAACAACTCTCAATTAAAAATATGGAACCCAAATCGAAATTCCCCAAATATCGCTTTTAATTTAACAAACATTCGTTGAATAATAAAAATATTCAATTGCAAAGCTTTAGTAACTAACATCGATCAGATTTCATACCCAAAAAATTATCCACGTGGAGATAATCGAAAAAGAAAAAATAACACAACAAAATTAAGACAATAAACTTAAAATGTTTCAGTTTAATGAATTACTGAATAGTATATAACAGAACAACTATGAAGGTGAGGTATAGAAATATCGTATCGAAATATTCATTAAAATGAATAAATACTATCATCATTGTCTAATCAGAATTTTTATGTAAATATATAAAAAATTCGGACGAACTTTCCGTAATCAACACCTTGTTCATTCAGACATCTCCTTTTAAACATTTTGTTAGCGAAATGCTGAAGAATATCCGACAAAAAATTCCGAATCCCTCACCTCTATCACTATGTAGTTTTAAACGTTCACTTAAACGCCGAGTTGAACAAGGTCATCTTACCAAGACACTAAAGAAGAATTTATCAACGCCTGGTTACGGTCAATTCTTTTCGGTAATACAGAAGCAGGTAAATAAATCTTCAGACTGGTAAACATTTCGAAAGTTTTGTCAACAAAACAGATCACTCAATAGCATTCATTGCACCGTAGTAGATATCCGCATTCCGGAAAAAAAATCATACAAAATACTAGTTTAGTTGTTTGGATTATAGGTCCGAAGTTTTCATTTTCTATTCTATGTATTATTTTAATATTCCGAGGTGATATTATAGGACGAAACTCTTCTTTTACGCGCGTGTTCTGCGGAATAGAGTTCGAGTTTGGAGCAGAAAATGATCTTAAAAGATTTGGTGAAACGCCCTAAAGGATGGTTAATGGGTTGAATCGGTCGAATAGTTTCCAAGGAAGGCCCATTTTTGATATCGAGAATAAGTCCTCGATATCTTATGAAGTACCGATTCGATCAGATCTAAGTTAAATATAAACAAGAAGTAGACATGACCTGCGCATGGAACCGAATGTCCCTCGACAATCGAATGTTATAGCTTTGTTTTGGTTCCGACTTCAGAACCAATTCAGGACTGTTTGGGACGGTTCGAGTATGCGCAAATGCTGTTTTGAGTCTGAAAAATCGCAATCGCGCATACTCGAACCGTCCCGAACAGTTCTGAATTTGGAACCAAAACAAACCCATTATCTCCTATACTCCGTACCACTCGTTGATGAGTCGAATGAAACGGTGATAAAGTTATGTTTATATTCGTATTTGAAATTTCTAGATATCTTGCCTTCAGTTTATTTCTTGAATATTTGCTTGCAAACATAGTCGAAATGGCGAATAGAACTCTCACAAATTTTGCAGATGCTCGAGAAAACTCAGAAAATCGACATAAGCATATAGACAATTGTCATACTCCTCAATAATTGTTCGAGATTCATGAATTGACCCCCAGGCCATTCCAACTGAGTACTTTGGGCTGCCATGTTCTAGGCAACAGCGTTTTATCATCATTTTGTCCAAATGTCTTATTCTCGAATTTCGAGCCGAAAATGGCATTCAACTACTAGGTTGGACTCGCTCATGAGAAATCCAATGTAACAATCGATTCTGCCTGGCCGTAGGCACGAGAACCGGAAACCCTAGAACTTGGAACTTTTTGGGTAGGTTGAATTTCAAAATGCGACGGTTAAGTTTGGTTTTGGAGTTTTCGATCTGTTTCCAATTTGCAGAAATATTGCAAAGAAAAAGAAAGTAGAATTTCTTGGTTTTTTACTCGATATCTCACTAATCCATGTTTGTAACTGCTGATGCAAAATAGTTTTCTTGCGTGAATTTTTTATCATTGGAATCAAATATTCTATCCTTGAGACTACTGAAAAACTCTAACCGCAGTCAAAAATTTCAATTTTCAACGAGAAAACGACCTCTCAAATATGGCTCCTCATATTGGCTGTTCAAACGGACGGAACTTCGCGCCTTCCGTGACGTAACGGTATATATCCACTCTCTCTTTCTTCTCGTGTACTTTTCTCTCTAGCAAGCCAATGGACAACGCCGGCTGTATCGATCGGTGAATCTTGCAATATCGAGTGACGTAGAAGGCAATCTGACGCGATTCTCCCGCCGAATTATTCAAAAATTCGCGAATGGGGGTTTTTCCTGAATTTGGGTTATTAACTGCAAATACAAATTTGACCATAATTATTATGGGTTTGACTAATCATTTTCCCAAATTACCTTTAGAAAGTATTCAAAATCAGATTTCAAAATTGGGGTTTGGGATTTGCCAGGCATGCACTAAGTGACAACGGTGTTCAGTAGAATAGCTCTTCCTGCTATAGAATAATGAAATACTTATTCCTATTCTGTGGTACACACGTTTTGTTTGTCAATAAAACCAAACAAATTCCGTTTGTGATTTGTCAGTAATATGATAGTATGACTGTCTGTGCTCTTCTTTCTTCTATTCCTTAGTCGTTGTCTTCTACTCTAATCAGATCGAAGTATAGCTATCTCTGTTTTCCTAAGCAAAGTAACACATTTGACGTCCTTTTCTTTCCGAAAAAGCTGAATTCGAAGTTGCCATATCGTGCACTCAAGACAAATCCCCATTTTTATTTTTCAGTTTCAGTTGATGAAACATTTTTTCAAAAATATAATATTGAAATTATATGCTTGAAATGTTATGTTCTAAAGGTTGTTCATGGAAATTACTGCATTATCGTTTAAAGGAAAAACCCCCATTGTTGGAGTGTGAGATAGCATAGATTATGATTCTGTGTCGATATAGAATGAGAAAAACATGAACATATGATAATTCGTGTTACATGCAAGAGAACTATCCCGAATGAAATTGCGAAATGGTCTTATCATTAGAAGAATTAAAAAAAAAATTATTTTTTTTCGTCCCGAATTCGAACATCCACGCAGGATCTGCAGGCATCACGTCAATGATTTTTCGGAAGTGTTAGCTCTGATTCATTTAATTAAAACTACATCGTATAGCTGATTAGTGGGTATATTCAATCCCCCAAATAAATAAATTCACATTCATCGAAACTGAAGACTTGACCCCAATTTAACGTTATAAGTTATACCCAAAGGCAGAAAAGATGAGAATCAACTTAATTCAGAGGCCATAAAAACAACTTTATTCAAAGCTATAAATATTCTTTCAAGAATGTGAAGTACAATTCTTTTTCTTTATTCAAAGCTGAACTATAAGAACAAGAGTCTTCCTCGTAGAAAGCGGACAGAGTACGAAATCGACAAAACACAAACATGCTGAATGTAATGAACCACAAATAAATAAACCACAGAAAAGGAAGATATTTCTTACCATTTGCTGATATCCGAGGCATACAAATTCCTGCCATACAACGTTATCGCACTCTTGCCAATAGAACCCGTTCCAAGTCACAAGTTCACACTGGTTCAAAGACAACAAGCACTTGTTTTCCTTCACTATCTAGTAACCTTTTTACCGCCCCCTCACGTAGTACTACACTTCACGATCACGTGGTTCGCGCTTTCTCGGGGGTAGTGAGGCCGGGATTTTTCAGGTAGGAATTCTGGAACAAGAAAAATAAAAAGTATTAGAATGGCAGAAAGTGTGGGATCATGAAGAATCGGGAGTGAAAGAGATTCGAGCAAAACTCTAAGGAGTGACGTTGCTCCTGGAAGTGATAACGATTGTTATATATATTCTTTTGAGAATGAGGAAAAACTCTGTGTTCCCGTATAAGTGTGATGAAATTGGATTGATTATCCGTTTCTTTGGAACCAGATTTCTTTTATTGAATTTAGAATGGCAAAATATCTCGAAATCATATCGGCAACAGAAAAACAAACAGAAAACCAACAGGAAGTCGTAAATTATATTTCCTCTATTTGCTCTCTGACCGGGAGGGTCTTTCGACTAGGTGTGGTCCTCCAAGCGATGATTTTCAGATGCTCAGGTGTGCGAAGAATGCTACAGTCCCATTATATTGGGGAATCATCTCCCATAGATACACAATTGGTTAATATTCACTCAAGAGCTAATAAACTCTATAAGGTCCGAAACAAAAATGCGATATTTCTTCTCTCCATTGCTCTGAGGGAATTGGCGAATGAGTTATTTGAAAAGTAGCGACAGAAGCAGCCAAAATTCCTTCACTTTTCAAGAAGTAATAACGGAAAAATTTAATTTATTGGTAATCTTAACGCCTGTGTGTTTCAAACAAAACCGCTAATAAAGATAATTCTCGTTATTGATTGTTGAGACGGTTACGTGTTGTATCATGGCTTTGTCTGAATACAGGGTAATCTGTAAGTTGTACATTGGTTTCAACCATAGATTCCTACCGAAAAAAAAACACTTCTTCCATATCAACAATTTTTCCAAATTCTGTTCCGGAAAACAATTCAGGCTTTTGAAATTTACAGAAAAAGCCTTACTCTTGGAGCTTTGATAGGGTTATTCCAAAAGAAATGAATTATGCTGAAAAGTTTTCTATGAATATGACACATTCTTCAGTTATCACTTTCATCCTACAGTCCTACTCAAAAAGGTTAAGCATTAAAAATGCAGCCCAGGTTCATCTTGAGTCACCATGAGAATTTTCATTCATTTTAGAATACTTAAAGCAAATCATACCACGTGGTTATAAATTACGGCTAGGCAACACAGCCACATTTAGGTTTCATTGAACCTCGTTAATATCTCAAGGTCAGATACCTACACTCGATCTACATGCTTTAACGTTGCCAATAGCCGCGTGAAATATTAGAATTCGGATGAATTTTCACGTTACTAGGAGGGGGGTTTCGTTCTGCAGGCTTCTGTATTTTTTGGGAATTTTTTTTAGGATGTACTTAATTCTTTTGTGAGAATGCGCAATGTTAGTTATTTCTCCATTTTTCACTCCATTGCAGTTTTTATTTTCCCGAGATTCCTCCTGAAATGTACCCCCTATCTTTCTGGATCCGCCTTTAAGCTCGTTAAACTCCGTCCACAGAATACACAGATATTTATCTATTGTGTGACTAGGTGTCCATGTCTCTGGACCAGACTTTCCATAGAATTCATAGAACTCAATTAATGTTTATAGGTTAGTTGACTGATTTCATAGAAATCATTTAGAAATTTGATGAAAATAAAGATAATTATGGAATGTTTAATATGAGAATGGGCGAGGAAGTAATTGTGTTTACTCTTATGGTGGAAAAAATTGAACAAATGAGTTTTACTCCGAATTAATTTGGCCGATTTGGCCCGTAAACGAACCCAACTGAAAAAAACACGAGGCAACTCTTTTAGCTAGGTTACTGCGAGTACTGAAGTAAATATTCCTGAAGATTCGTTCGTAAACATTCTGGTGATTTGATTTTTCGCAATTGTCATACTATACATATATAAAGACGATCGAATGGATCAGGATGAATATTTTGTGCCTTATTGTCGGCACTTTTTCTGAGTAATTATTCTATCGGACCAACTCGAGCTCCGTTGTAACAACTTCGTCATCTCCAAGAAAGGTATCGATCACCAGAACGACGTCCCTTGCGGAATATTTCCGCGTTAAAAATCGCACTTTGGCACAGGTTTTCGGGCGCAGCAGCTACGCCACCTCAGATTCCCGCTTGGGAAAATCGGGAATAAATCAATACTTTCGCAAAATATAGAGCGAGTGAATGTAGAGAGAACATAGAGCTTTGGAACGGGAACGAGACAGAGCAGGAAGGGAAACGTAAGCAGCGAACCTTGTTGCGGAGGTGCTGAATATTTGTCATCTGGAGCGCCCTCCGGATCCGGCACCTACGTCGGGAGGTACAAGGACGCCCGGTTGCGGGGCGGCGAGGAGGGTAACACACACAGCCGTCGGTGGGCGGCTTTCGGGCGGGCGAAATCCACAATAGCGGCGAGAACATGAAACCGGGATAGAAACTGCATCCTACGCCGCGACCGATCGATAAGGGTCTGCAGGGAGTCGGCCGTCCGAAAACTAAAGCTCTGACCTATATTCTTGGTTACGAACGCGCTCGAACCGGATGGAAATCGTGGCCAGGAGATTGAGAGGAAACGCGATTAAGGTCGGTTGCGGGAACTGATCCGCGGAACTGGAGCTTTGATACAGATCTGATCGCAAGAACTGAATAATCGGTCTATAGTAGGGGACGAGAATGGGGTATTTTCCTCAATTTGGACTATGACTGCGAATTTGAACTTGAAAAACTACTTCTGAAAACATCTCCGACATGTTTCGATTTCATTCAAAAATCTTCTTCAGGGCTCTAATTTGAGACACAGAAATTTGTACGATGTACCAGAAAGAATCAATAGTTTCGTCGGAATAATATCGTTGAATAGAGTGCTTGACTGTAAGAAAAATATCGGCAGATTTTATTTTTTTTCGCAACAATATATGAAAATTCAATTGAATTAATTGAGGTATTTAATTTTTTTGCATATTTTCGGGAAATAAAATCGTGAGAATCATCCACTTATCACGTGACACTGAACGCGAATGAGAGCTCGTGACGACATGATGTGCGTAAACGAACACATTCAGAACTTTAATATCCAGTGTGAATTATTATTATTATTTTTATCGTATTTCCGTAATTTTGCTATGAAATCGTCATTTTTTATTTGATGTCTGACGTTTGCATACTATGACCAACATACGATTAAAATTTTGAAGAAATTAATATCAAGAAAAAGTAAATAAATGAACTTTGGATATTTATTTTTTTTTCTCTGATTAACCTTTTCCTGGAGTTATGCTTCCGATGAAGTCATCCTTTAAATTTATTTCATAGAGTTACTTTCAATTCCAAAAGTCGAAAATAATACTAACCACAGAATACCAATAGCTTACGCTATTGAAAACTTAGTATTATGTGCACGTCAATCACGCACATTCTATGTTGCGCATGGTAGTTTTACTCAAACACGCACTTCATGACGTAGGACCTGTTTTTGACAAGGATTGTCAAAATGTTTATAGAAATGAGAAAAATTGTAAGGAAAGTTCGTTTTCAACTAAATATTTTAGGTCAAATAACCACTGACGAACCATTCAAGGAACTTTTCCAAAAATTTTTCGAATCGCTACCTTTGTAATGTACAAATTGGTAACAGCGCTCAGAAAGATTGCTCAGACTAAACGTGTTAATTATCAATATGTCATATCATTTGGTCATAATACCCCGTGAGTTGGGTTGTTTGAAGTTTAACTGGTGAAAAAGGGTTAATGGGTATGACAAAACACCTAAACAAAATCGATTACACGATTACATACGAACGGAAAACCCCGATCCAATCTGTAGTATCGAACCTATTGGGGAATAGTAAATTATTCTACGGAATATAATAGCAATTATATGCAAGATAAATACTATACCTTGTCCACGACTTCATTGGTAAAATTGGAATAATTCTGTATTTTGAAGAACCTACAATAGAGTTTTCAGAATAGTAAACTTAATGGGGGTTTTTCCTGAACTTGGTTTATTACTGCAAATGCAAATTTGAGCATAATTGTTATGGGTTTGATTCATAATTTTCCCAAATTACCTTCAGAAAGTATTCAAAATTAGATTTCAAAATTGGGGTTTGGGACTTGTCATGCATGCACGAAGTGACAACGTTGTTTAGTAGAATTGCTTTCTCTGCTATGGAATAACGAAATATTTATTCCTATTCTGTGGTACACACGTGTTCTTTGTCAATATAACCAAACAATTTCCGTTTGCGATTTGTCAGTGATATGACAGTCTGTGCTCTTCTTTTTCTATTCCTTGGACGTTGTCTTCTACTCTAAACAGAGCGAAGTATAGCTATCTCCGTTTTCCTAAGCAAAGTAACAAATTTGACGTCCTTTTCTTTCCGAGAAAGCTGAATTCGACGCTGCCATATCGTGCACTCATGACAAATCCCTTTAAATGCAAATCCCCATTTTTATTTTTCAGTTTTAGGTGATCAAACATTTTTTTTAAAATATAATATTGAAATTAGTTGTTTGAAATGTGATGTTCTGAAGGTTTTTCATGAAAATAACTGCATTTTCGTTTAAAGGAAAAACCCCCATTCTCTGTGATTGCTGTAAACCGTTTCACTTGATCTATGCATGGATTGCATAACATTCATTATACAAACCTATTATCCACGTCATTTTCCTTCAACAATAGCCATCGAAATATACGTATTATTCAATGGTCGTGGACAAATAAAACTTCGAAGGAGCTTCTGCGGAATCATTGAAATGATTTCACCCATTCCCGAATTCGGCGATCGTAAGCCAGGTCCAAACCTTCCCTACAAATATCGAGTTTCTAAGTGGATTCTTTCGGAAGATATTGCGTTACAGATCGGCCAGCCTGAAATGGGGGTTTTTCTTGAATTTGGGTTATTACTGCAAATGCAAATTTGAACATAATTATTATAGGTTTGATTCATCATTTTCCCAAATTACCTTCAGAAAGTATTCAAAATCAGATTTCAAAATTGGGATTTGGAATTAGTCATGCATGCACGAAGTGACAACGGCGTTCAGTAGAATAGCTTTTTCTACTATAGAATAATTAAATATTTATTCCTATTCTGTGGTACACACGTGTTCTTTGTCAATATAACCAAACAATTTCCGTTTGCGATTTGTCAGTAATATGACAGTCTATGCTCTTCTTTTTCTATTTCTTGGTCGTTGTCTTCTACTCTAACCAGATCGAAGTATAGCTATCTCTGTTTTCCTAAGCAAAGTAACACATTTGACGTCCTTTTCTTTCCGAGAAAGCTGAATTCGACGTTGCCATATCGTGCACTCATGACAAATCCCTTTAAATGCAAATCCCCATTTTTATTTTTCAGTTTTAGGTGATCGAAAATTTTTTTAAAAATATAATATTGAAATTATATGTTTGAAATGTGATTTCCTAAAGGTTTTTCATGAAAATTACTGCATTTTCGTTTAAAGGAAAAACCCCCATTACCAGACGTGATTCGATGTGAACAGACTGGAAACACAAGTATTCTTGGTGCTTGATCAAGATCGACCTTGTCGTCGAAGTAGCCGTTCAGAAACGAATCCCGGGTCACGTGAACGATGCCGTCAGACTAAGGAAATTATTTATAGAGAAAGAGAATATCCGATTTTCTTTATCCAAAGATCAATATTAAATACCGACCCCGGTCTGCCGAGGGTAGGGTAGCGGGACGGAGAGGGGTTTGTTTCACATACACTTTGTCGGTTTCAAATGAAAGTTCAAGATAAGGAGAATATAAATCGGGAAAGAGAAGAGGACGGCTGTCTAGTCGTCGAAGAAGGCCGTGGGGTGTCGCTACCGTAGGTTCTGGAACCGTTTCCGACGGAATATCAATAAATTTTTATTTTACCCTTTCCACGCGCTTGATCTGTGGAACAGCGCAATATCGGTTCGTCACAATGTCAGTGATTTGCGAATTTCAAGCCGAAGATGGTCTTAAACGATTAGGCTGTTAGGTCCCTGAAGAATAATTCTACCCGTCCGGCCGTCCGTGCTTTCTAAGGGAAGGACCTAGCGATTTGAAATTGTCATATAAGGTTTGGAGTTCAAATGTCTCGATCAAGTTCTTTAATTGGTGAAATCGGTCGAATTGTTTTGGAGTAAGGCCATGAGGTTAACTCTTTCATATCTTATCAAGTATTTCTTTGATCAGATTACAAATTTTGTTTAGATTTCTGTGAAACCGACGGTTAGTATTACGTCGAACAAATATATCGTTGCTAGAAAAGGAGCAAATTTGAATTCGAAAATGAGCGACGTTTATGAGTAAATCTAATTTCAATATTTTGAGACTAATTTCGTAAACAACTTTTGAAAAAAAAGTGATTTGGTAAAAGCGATGAAAAATTAAATGAATGTATTTATTAATTGCTATGGATCCGAGCGCACAAATGAATTTCACACAGAATTCTTCACTATTTAGTCCATTCCAATTGTTTGGGACCATTTAATGCACAAGATTGAATTTGATCCTTTGGCGCTGAGGATTTAGCCTTGAAACCAGCAGTCCAAAAGAATTTGAAAGAAAAAAAAATCATTCATCAAATATTGTTATCAATTGATCATTTCAAATATTCATATGAGTAATAATCACCAATTTTCAAAACTTTTATATAAGGTAGTTCAATACCAAGAAGAAGTCGTTTACCTGAATGCTAGATTTTATCTCTAGCTGTAAGTCATATTGTGCAAGTGAGATCATTTTTCATCTTACTCTCCATACGCTATAGAATACCAGATATTTGTATCGAGTACCTTGTCTATGGTCTTGCCCGAACTAGTTCCATCTCTATCTCGCACCTCTCGCTTGCTATTTTCCGCATTCGACTCTTTAGAAATGAATTCGTGCGCCGTGTCTAGAGACTATACTATGTCTATGGTAAAATTTGTCACATTTTATTAGTTTGGAAGTCATACGCTCAAAAATGTGTGATGCTAACACCTATCGGTCGACCGTAAACACAATAACTTCCGAGAGAAACAACTTTGAATCTCGATATTTGAAGAGAAGGTTTGGACCTCAACTACGAAAGCCGAATTCGTGAATGGGTAAAATCCACGCAATGATTCCGCAGATATACTTATCCAAAATTTTATTTCATCAATATTTCCAAAAATGCAAACTACATCGAATTGAAATCCAGTACTTCATCGGAAACTGACCGTTTGAAGTTTCATACAGAATTTAACGACGATAATATGATAAGAAGACCACAGAATATTGAATATTCGGAAAAAAAATTAAATTTTTTTTCAAATTGTTCTAATGACACGATCATCTCGAAATTTTGCACAAAGTTGTCCGTCAGCATTTTCAAACTAGCTGCGAAGTTTCACCATGATTGAGTCAAAATTTCTCGTGTTATACCGAAAAAAAAAAAACGATATCGAGAAGAAAACCACGAAATTTTACTTATTTTTCCCAATGCCTACGAAACTAATAGCCGTATCGAATTGAAATTTGGTATACTGCTGTGAAATATGAAGCTCATGGTATGAGCAGAATTGTTTTCGAATATGATCGATAATTTCTGGAAAAGAATTATTTTTTCGAAAAATATTTAAAAGTTTTTTTTTTAATTGAGTGACCATACGATCAGAACGAAATTTCGCTCAAAGTTTCGCGTCGTTATGCTTTAACTAACTGCCTAATTTCAAATTTATTGCTCCAGTAGTGCCTGAAATATGAAGGAAACAACCTAAAAATCTCAAATTCCAACGCGCGAGCTACCCTACAAGTTTCAAGTCGCTAGCTTGATCCGTTCGACAGTTATCGTGTCGTCGGCCGGCCTGACAGAATAGATTTTGACACCGGATTCGTCATCAGTGAGTCCAACCTAGTCGTTTGGGACCATTTTCGGCTCAAAATTCGAAAATTACAGACATTTGGACGAAACGATAGCGCGCAATAAGCGCGTAAAAATAGTCCAACACAAGAAGAACCTCCCACGCCATTACGCGTAGAAAAAGGCGACCGACACTCGTTCGACATTTTAACAGCGAAATCCGAAAGCCGAGAGCTGAGCGTGTCGGCAAGCGGCGGGCAAGGTCAGGTGCTCGTGAAACCGGGAAACAACCTCCGACGATGCCGTTTAACAAGCGGAGAGGCGGGATCGATCACCTCCCTTTACAGAGAGACGAGGCCGTCGCGGCGGCACGCCGCTTCGGAATTAGGGTCGACGTGGCTTTTCGGACAGATTTCGACTGTGGCTCGGAAGTTGGACGCAACAATGGTATTGATACTGAACATTTAACCGAGAACTAAAGGGTTTTCCAATAAGAGGTGTTATTTTGCCCGCTATTTCGGTAGATGTCACTTTTGAAGCTGTCATTTTTTGACATTTGACAAGTAGAAACTACGCCATTAATAAAAATGGAACGATACACGCTTCAACAACGCATTGAAATTATAAAAATTCTCTATAAAAATGGTGAAAATTTGGCAGAGACGGTTCGTAAAACTCGAACATTTTTGGGTCGTCGTGAAGCACCTTATCGGACCGCAATAAAGAAATTGGTGGAAAAATTTGAGCTGTTGGGACAAGTTAGTGATGTGAAGAATAAAACCCGTGCACGTCGCTCACGAACAGCCGAGAATATTGCTTCTGTAGCCGAAAGTGTTGAAGAAAACCCAGGTTTGTCCATTCCTCGTCGTTCTTTGGAATTAGGCATTCCACAAACGTCATTACACCGTATTTTGCATAAAGATTTGGGTTTTAAGGCTTATAGAGAGATATTACAATAACGCAAGCCGGCCGATCATCAACAACTTCGTGTCTTTCCTGTCGTTGAAATGCATGAAAATGAGGCCCATTTCCACCTCGGTGGCTTCGTCAACAGGCAAAATTGTTGCACCTGGGGCTCGGAAAACCCGAGACTTATTGTTGAAAAGCCTCTCTATCCTCAACGTGTGACTGTTTGGTGCGGTTTATGGTCCAGCGGAGTCATTGGACCTTACTTTTTCGAAAATGAGGCTGGAGCAACAGTTACGGTGAATGGATTGCGCTATCGAGAAATGATTAATGATTTTTTATGGCCGGAATTGGATAGTATTGATCTGGACAACGTTTACTTTCAACAAGACGGCGCTACGTGCCACACAAGCAACGAAACCATTGATCTTTTGCGGGAAAAGTTTCCGGACCGTGTTATCCCTCGAAGAGGTGATCACAATTGGCCACCGAGATCTTGTGATTTAACACCTTTCGACTTCTTCCTTTGGGGAAACATGAAAGAGAAGGTCTACGCCAATAGCCCAGCGTCGATTCAAGACCTCAAAGATGGAATTCGTGAGGCTATCGAGTACATAGGGCAGACACTTTGCGATTTGGTTATAGAAAATTTCATTAAAAGGATATGGTCCTGTAAGCGAGGTCGTGGTGGTCATTTGCCTGATGTTATTTTCCACCATTAACGGTATGGCTTCTTCTTTATAACGAAATAAACATCCGATCATTTATAATGAAAAATGGCATTTTTCTTCGAATATCGAAATAACATCTCTTATTGGAAAACCTTTTGTCTCGGCCAGATCTGGAGAATTAGCTGAATGGTCAAGCAGTTAAAAGCGCAAATTCGTTCAATTCGACCATAGTTTCATCGATTTATGCTCTGTAAAACTCAAGAGTGTAGTTTCGAATCAGTATCTAATCTAGTGCTACATATCGATGCATGAAATCATGTTCATTACGCTCAAACAGCACCAACCAGCGTTCGGAATCGATTGAGCAAACGCGGCACCCATTTCGAACAAAGCTTCTTCAAGGACGAGTTTTCAATGCATTTTGATAACTACAACTCTACCGCTATCTCACGAAACTTAATAGACGACTTCGGCCATAGTTGCCAACGCACAATTTTCTTCACAAATTTATAATACTATCACTGGGGAACAGGAATTTCAGGACAAATTCGACATGATGAGGTTCGCGTTATTCATAAATATCCGTAAAAGATGCCTCGGCTCTTCAAACAAGATAATTCCTTCCAAATATAAGTTTTTGTTAGGCTGAAATTCAAGTTGGGATTTCATGTTCATAGTGTCAAATTTATAAAGGATATGTTCCGCAAATCAACTTGGTTATTTCGGTTGCCGGTTTTCCATTCTGTAAATATGCAATTTTCAGTTGGTTCCTGAAAAAAAAAAGGTTAATTACGGAATTTGATTGATGGAAAAGCAATCTTTTTGACACCAGGACATAGACCTATTAAGTCTATACACCAGAATGACAATCAATGTTTTAGGGTAACATATATATAGCATAGAACAATCTTTATTTACCTTATGATCCATAGACCATACCTAGTGATTTTTCCATTGTTGTTGAATGTTCTGTGGATCATAAAGTAAATAAAGATTGTTCTATGCTATGGATATTGTACCAAAGATCATTGACTGTCGTTCTGGAGACAGAAGTAACGTTTTTCATCAATCAAATTCCATAATTAACATATCCTATATAAATTTGACACTATAAACATAAAATCAGGAATCCCAACTTAAATTTCAGCCACTCAGAGATGATCTTAACAAAACCCTATATTTGGAAGTAATTATCTTGTTTGAGGAGCCGAGGCATCTTTCACGGATATTTATGAATAACGCGAACCGTATCATGTCGAATTTGTCCTGAAATTCTCGTTCCCCAGTGATAGTAAATTTGTGAAGAAAATTGTGGGTTGCCAACTTGGGCCGAAGTCGTCTATTTACGATCGCTCAAAACCATTTAGTGGCCTTTTCGATATTTTCTGCTCAAGTTGAGCGTTCAGTATTGTCAGTGGTTCTTCGAACCCATTTGGTCACCGTGCCACTTCATCACACAGAGTATCATTTCCAATCGACAAACTATGTTTTGTTAACACATGAAATTCCTTTTTAATCGTTTTTTCAAAAAACAAGAAATGTAGCGGCACTTGACCTTTGACACGATCCAGACTCGAGTCTATGTTTCGAAATTTTGACAAGCATCTTTTAAAGCTTGGTGTGAGAGAAAAAAGAATCAGATTTGGACGTGCCATCCTGCATGAGATCCTAGATTCTCTGCGGTACATTGAAGAGACAAGTCGAATTTCACAATCTATGTTCAGTGACGAAGATTTCTGTATAGCTCAGATCATTGAAAGTGTGCTTCACATCTGATCGAACGATTGCCAGTTTTGTACCTCTTATACGACTGAACATGTTGCTTTATCCAAAATACAAACCCCTTTTATGCAGCTAGTTTCAAAGCAAGCAATTGAGCTCCAGGTCCGTGTTGTAACTGAATTTCCCGAGTTACTGACGGCCATGGACGTAAACTTAGTTATAGTAGCTTGTTATCGAGAAGCTAATCGTGTTTAACTGTGTATAATCTGGGATATAGCTGAGCCGTTCAGGATGCAGTTTCCAAATACCCACCGGCATATAACTTCCGGTTATGACTGTCTTGTGTCTCTTAGCTTCTATAAAGGGTTTCATGACTAGAGAAGACCGATTTTCCCGACATCAACAAGTTCGAGCTATCCGAACAGTTGATGACTGCGGAGAAATGAGATGATGAAATAGTCAATTCTACTTTTGTGTATTTCCGGTCATGAAAGGGATCAGACCTGCAGAAATATGTCGAGTACTCGCCCACACTAAATTTGTATTTGCCTTCAATATTAAAACTCAGCTGCATGATGTGAAAATGAAAGAAAAATATGTTTCAGTTCAATACTTCTTAATATCCTTGAATCCCATCAGTATTGAATAACATACTATAGGGAAATAAATAGTCAATACTTCTTGTTGGACACTTTATTATTCGACTACTTATCCAATATTGTCTGAGAAAGACAGCAGTGAGTTTACTCACTGCTGCAGTGGAAAAATAATAATGAGATTTTATACCCACGGTTTCAAGATCCCTCTAGAATTTGATGGGTCCAAACACGTGTATTCAACCTCTTGATTTTGAGCGCATTCTTATACAGGTTTGTAAAAGACAGTCCAGTAAGATGCGAAATCCAGTGTTAATCTAAGGAGGGTCAGAATTCAGCGAACCAGTGGAAGAATGAGAATCACATCGAGATGCTATATCGAGTAAAACACTGTTCCCTTGAAATGTCATGTTAAAAATGTATGGTGAGGGCTGCATTTCACGATATGACATCGAAGGAAGCGCTTGCCGGTAGGCAGTAGCTCTCCGGACGGGAGGTGCGTCAGACCGTATCGGTTGAAAATAAATACGAGAATTTATTTCCAACCGATATGGATCCCTATTCTTGAATTCGATATGGGAGAAAATAGGCGTGTCGACGCTGTTGTCAAGAAAACAAGGTGCATTTTTGATGGAACGATAGAAAACCTTTCATATCATCAGATTCAAGTATACGGTCGATAGTCTATCGCACCTCCCATTTGGAGAGCTACTGCCTACTGGCAAGCGCTTCTTCAATCGCGTATCGTGAACTGCAGCTCCCATCACACATTTTTAACCTGCCATTGCAAGAGAACAGTCGGTTATTCGATATAACATTGCGGTGTGGTTTTGATTCTTCCGCTGGTCCATTTTATTCTGACCGTCGTTAGATCAACACTGGGTTTCGCATCTTACCGACTGTCCTGTCAAAACCTGTATACAGTATGTCAATTTGAGAAGGGACAACCCTCAATATCTTGGCAGCAGGAGATCTGCCGATTCTTATATTGAATATTACATAATTATTCTAATTTTCATCAAATTTATGAATGAATTATAAAAAATCACTCAACTAACCTAAAAACATTAATTGCATTCTAGAATTCTATGGAAAGTCTGGTCCATAGACAGGGACTATGTCTGTGGTATGGTCATGAAAATAGCATAGACCATGATGTTTTACTTACATCATTATTCAATATTTAGTCTATTCGAGATAGATAAATATTTTTTTGTATTCTATGTTCCGGGTAAACGTGAGCAGAGCTTAACTCACAGTCTTCACTAGCTCGGGGGCGGATCCACGAAAATTAAGAAATTCCTCGAATTTTCATCAGTTTTCTTAGCACTCATGCTAATTTCTTATAGTTTTTTGAATCGGGGAGTCTATAAGCAGAAAACCTTTGAAACGTTTGAAGTTAGATGATATTGATTACTGTAGAATACGAGTCATAGTCATAGAGAACGTCACACCAGAATTCATTTCATTCGGAGAAACCATGTCAAGGCTACAAGAGAAAGACGATTTTTTTGGAAATTTCTTTTTACTGGGGCCGAATCTGGAAAAATGGTTAAGGAAAAAAGTGTTTTATTTCATGAGAGGAATCTAGAGTTAAAACTAATGTACAACTCAGAGACTCACCCTGTACATAAAGCTCAAGAAATAATTTCACAATTGTAACAAAGAGGATGACTTCGTCAAAGTTAGAGATTAACTGCAATTTACGAAAATTTTAAAATTATTCAATGAACAATGAATCATCATCTCATTAAATTTATTCATGACGTCTTTCATTCTGGTTACTAACCAGTAGGAATTTCTTCTTGCACGATTGGGAAATATCATCAATCGAGAAAATATAATCGAAAATAGAAAGGAACATGTTGAGGACCTCTCCGAAATACCCTGGCAACAATCCCAGGCATCCCCGTCCATTCTGCAAAACAGAACGTGTGCGGCAGGTGTTCTCTAACGTGGCGGATTCCAACATTTTATGGATCTACATTATCCAGAGGAGAGCAGTCGACATTTTCAGTAAAGTGAGTAGAACAAATACGGCTATGGAGGCTGCTGCCCGGGATACCAGCCCAGCAACGTTGTAAATACATATACGTCGTATGTGCGTGGTATACGTACGAGAATTTGTCGTCCGCTGTCAGCGCGCTATTGCATATAAAAACTGGGAGGCAGGCACCCTTCCAATGGCTGCCGGCTATATATATTCAGCTCTTGTAGGAAATTTGCCCATCCAGATATGTCAATGTAAAAGAATGCAATGACGTGAAGTCAGCTGCTATTGCCCGCTTATTGAAATTCGTATGCTGAAATTTTTTATATACAGGGCGAGTGTTTAAGTTTAATTTCAACCTTAGATTAATCTCGTCAAATAAATCACTTTTACCATTGTTCCAGATTCCGATCCAGTAAAAAGATACAGGCTGTTAAAATTTCCAAAAAAAAAAATCAGTTTTTTTTTTCAGCTTTGATATAGTAACTCTGAATGAGATGAATTTTGATGTGAAGTTTTCTATAAATATGACACAAATTTTGCAGTAATCACTTTCATCCTATTTCAAACAGTTTCCGAGTTATAGACTCGCCGATTCATAAAACGATACGAAATTGGCATGAAGAATGCAGATGAAGTTTATCTTATGCCATAATAAGAATCTTTAATCATTTCAGAATACTAAAGGTTTGTTCATTGTACCTACATGAACTACACTAATTACACTTACTCCACTGATTCTGTTCAGTGTGTTGAGGAAATATTGGCAGTTATTGTAGTCACAGATGACGTGTGCAGTGCTTAGAGTGAGGTTAATCTTCTGTGATTTTTATGCGTAAATATAATTCATAATCATAGACATATGTGGTTGTCTCTGGTTGGACGTGTTTTGTTCTCTATGTGTGGTTATTTTTGGACGAAATTAATTTTCATCATATGGTTAATTGAAATAGAATTTTAGTCCGTAACGACTTTACGACAAATCTACATCACCTCGAAGTGGTAGCGAAAACAAAAGAAGCATAGAATTCTGTCATCTTGGGTTTGCGTAAAACCCTCTATCATATATTGTATTCTGTGAAAATCATAGAACAGATTGAACTACACTAAGTCCACTCATTCAGTTATCTGTGACTACACCGAGCTGCACTGAGAATTGGAAGTCAGTGGAGTTGGTGTAGTTAGTGTAGTTCATGCAGGTACAACGAACAAACCTTAAATTATTCCTTATGATTTTTCCTTAGGCTCACCGTTTTGGAGATATTCAACGTTGAATATTATAGAATTTGATAAAATTAGAGAAATTACCTCATTTTTATGGATCCGTCCCTGAGCTAGTTAATGCGGTAAATTAAGTTAGGTTTACACATGATGTAAGTAAAACATGGTGTGCTCATCTGTGATCGTATTTACCAATGATGACGTCACTTTTTTCATTCGAATTCGAAACACAGAATATATATTTCCTTGTATTTCAATCTTGCTTACGTCACTTTTATTTTTCAGATAAGCACACCATGTTTTTTACATCATGGGTTTACACTTATACGAACCATAGAAAACACAGAAATATTTATCTATTTCGCATAGAACTAGGTACTTATATTAGGTCTACGCTATTTCGTTATCAGACCACAGATATGGAGGCTAGGTCTTCATGTTTATGAACCTGACTTTCCATATTCAATTAATTTGTTTAGGTTAATTTATTGATTTCATTTAATTCATGTATAGGATTGATGAAAATAAGAATAATTATGTAGTTTAAAATTTGAGAGAGTGGGCGAGGATGTAATTGTGTATAATTTTGTAGTAGAATGAAATCAAATATCTCAGGAACATCGAGTGGAAGATCACTGTTTTAATAGTCCAGTGTAGTGAAATGTTTACCTTGCGATAATATCGCAAAAAGCACCAAATCATAAGAATTAGGTGATTAAATGAGTTTTTAATCATTTTTTTTTAATTTTATACATTGGATTGGTAATTCTGCGGAAGAGATCACAGTGAGAGATATCTGTGGTGCAGCAGTGTATTAGCACATTGAGAAATATTTAAATGCTTATAACTCCTTACCTGAGCCGAATCTGGAAAAATGGCAAAGGAAAAAAAATTTTCATTTGATTAGAGGAATCTATGGATTAAATTAATGTATAACTTAAAGACTCACCCTGTATAGGTATATTTTTCAATTATTTTTCAAATAATTTTATCACGAAATATTGTACAAAATGGTTTATCAGCATTTGCTAACTTGTTTCCAAATTTCAACATGATCGAACCAGTATTTTTTGAGTTATTCCAGAAATATCAACGATGCCCAGAAAAGTTCAACGAAGTTTTTTCTCCAATATTTCCAGAAATTTAAATGGAATCAAACTGAAATTTGATAAACTGTTGTGAAATATTGACCTTTGGGTCTGTGTAAATGTCGTCGAAATCTGATTGATTTTCAACAATGTTAAAAATTTCGACTTTTTTTGCGCCCATGTTCTGGGGAGTAGCGTGATAACGTTTTGTTAAAGTGTCTGCAATTTTCGGATTTTCCCGAAAATGGTCTCGAACGACCAGGTTGGACTCACTCGATTCTGCCCGGCCGGCTGACGACACGATAATCTTGAAATGAAGCGAGCTAGCGACTTGAAACTTTCAGATTATATCGCGCCTTGGCATGCGTCGGTGAAGTTCGTTAATGGGACAAATCAGAATAATGGTTTCGGAGTCTCGATATCTTAACTGTACACTTGAAGGTTCACGTTTTTCCTTAAAATTTTTTTCTCAGCAAACTTTTAATGATGAAATGTGGTGTTAATTTTGAGATTTCAAACGTCGATACTCCGACCATATGGGCGAAGTTCTGAGGGTTTATTTCGACGACTAGGCGGTTTGAAACAGCCTTAATGTATGACTCAATGAATCATCTCGTACCGACTACCGAAACAGGTTATTTTCCCCTCCATCAAAACGAGCCTTTTTTTTCAAACCAACCCGATATGAATACGTCATAGGGCGTTATACCATAAGTGCTCAGATCGAAACTAGTTGGCGACCCACGCGGTACACTTTGTTCGACGAAAACGAACTATTGTCGTCAAATCTTCGTCCACATTTGGTCATTGAATATTTATGAACGAGAGAGAGTCGATGGTACTTCGGAAGTTGACAGATCTAACTCACTCTTCTTGCTATCTCCTCCGAGATAGATTTGTCTCTCTAGAGGCGACAGATTTTCTGAAACTATTGGACAGTCCATATCCCTTTGTGTATAACATGTTTCGACCTCACAAAACTGGCCACCTCCAGAGACAAATCTCATATTTGTCCGCAGATAGATGACAAATATCCGTCATTCTCTGTTTTCTATTTTTCTGAGGGAGAAAGATACCTCGTCTCTATCTCATACTGTTACCGCTTTGCGTCCCAGCAAAAGGTATAGGTGTCTTTTGGTCTATATTCCCTATGTTAGGTACCTACGAAAGAAAATCCAAAAAACAAAGTCTTTAATCTTCCTTAGTAATAATTTCGCAAAAGTATTGCTCAGTGTATTCCCTACAAATACTGAGAATACTTAGATACAATCAGAACAAGGATATACATACTTGCTATGACGTCCCTGTCATAAACATGGAAACCACGCTCTACTTCACACTCCGCAACTTTATACCGATCACTGACAGTCCAAACTACAGAAAAATTTACTGTAATCTACCACGAAGCTTATACCCGAGGCGATCATAGAAGATCTACTGTCATGCTGTGCATTCATTTTATCCAGCACTCGGGTCTTCGGGGAGAAAATTCCACAACATGTTTCTGAAAACATATAGGATGCGGACGAGGTCTGCTTGCCTGATAACGTATTGATTTCTGGAGTCGACAAGAAGGGGTCAAAGGGCATTTTACTCGATGTATCTTCCTGCCACGTCACGATTTCCTGCAACGACGCCGTTTCTAGTTGCCTGCGTGCAAACCGCGCCTGGGGCCTTGTTCCGATGTAAAATGCCCGCACGTTTCGCGGTACGATAACCATAGATAGAAAGAGAGAAGAAGAAGAATAACGTCGCGGGTAGATAACGCGCCAGATTAGGTTCGGATCCCGAAAGATACAATGTTTTATTTTCGAGAAACGGTGTTTACATAATATCTGCTGATAATGTCAGTTGTGTAAACAATTATCTTTGCAACGCTTGAATGTAGTGTAAATATGAAGATAATCATGAAGTCCTCACGTTATTCTGTGATGGCGATGAATAATGATACTATAATTATATGTATGAGGCAGTGGCGGCACAAAGGAAAGTGCAACCTATAACTTTGGAGTGATATCATAAACTTACAGAGTATAATCGTTAGCACATATTGCAGTTCACTCTTGAAGTGATGTTTTGATTCCATCGAGTTATTAGACTCGCGAATGGTTTACGAAGAAAGGCAGGCTTGCTGCACACATGAAACAATAGAATGTGATCCTTGTCAACTGCATCATTTTCGACTAAACTCAATTAGACAGGTGCAAAATTACGATGAAAACAGAGATGAACAATGTATGCGTATATCGTTGTAGCAATGTATATGTGTTCTATGTATAAGGTGGTATCTTATACATAGAAAAACCTATCCTAGACCACAGATGAAGAAGAGTTCCTGTTTTTCCATGTGCATTGAGGGGGGAAATCATAGAAAGAAAAAACATCGGCTGCGCAATATACTCACAAAAATGATCACCCATAGAAAGTGACAAACTTATCCCCTCTCTCATTACAGATCATGGATAGATGTGAGAGTTGTAAGATCTTCCTCTATCTATTCAGAGGAGGAAATAATGTAGTCTTTCTCTTACTGGAACCGCGCTCACTGCACAGATTCAGATCGAGAGCGTATCTGACATTGAATTAGTCTTTCTGGTTCAAAGTCCCAAGAGTCAAATTTGAAAGAAAGGAACAGTTCATGTCTCTATATTTATGAATGCCAAAGAAAAATGATAGAAGAGAGAGAGCAACCCCTGTCAGAAGATCTCCCTCCTATCTCAGAAGATCTCTCTTCTGTAACCTCTAAAAGAAGACAAAACTATCCTCCCCATAGATCTTGTTCTTTCAACTTGAGAGGGCTTGGTTCTGTTCTACCGTATTGTTGTCAACTTTCGACCACAGTTTTGAAGAATAGAGTACATGTTTCCATGTCTATGGGAACGAGATATTTCTGTCTGTCGGATTCCCGGTTTTGAGAAACTCATTTTGACAACTAAGGCAACGCCAACAAGAAAGGTGGTCGCAGTGCAGGTAGAATAAATCCGCTTGACCATAACACCACTTCTAACCGTCACGACGCCCAATTTGTCAAAACGAATTGATCAAAAACGAGAACCCGACTAGCGATATCTCGCTTGCACTCTGGCCGTACCCTTAATCTATAAGTAGTTCATATTTTTCCCACATCACAACATATACCCGTGTCCCCGAACTGTGCAAAAACTCTAGCAAGGAAAGGAACGTACCATTTCTAATCTCACACCATAGACTCCCCCATTCTCCACCCGAACAAGTTCCACGGATAAGAAACGTTGCCAAACTTACTACACCCCAAACACACAGAATCGCGTTCGAATCCTCTTCTGCCGATCGGGGGCCTCGCGCGATAGAGAATCGACAAATCGACTTGGTGCAAACTTAGATATCTGGTATTCGTGAATTTAATGTGTTAAATCAGGTCAGATTTCGCATGAACTCTGGACATACTCTTCGTCTAGATGTAATATATTTTTTGCAAGCTGCGATGTTCTCAATAGGTAAACCTTGTGCCATGATGTAAATAACATGGTGTGCTCATCTAAAAAATGAGTGACTTCAGCTAGCAGAAAATATAAAGAGTTGTATATTCTGTGCTTTGAATTAACATGCAAATTCAAAGCACAGAATATACAACTCTTTGTATTTTGATCTTGCTGACGTCACTCATTTCTAGATAAACACACAATGTTTTTTACATCATGCCTAGTGTCATAATTGTACGAAAACACTAGCAATGATAGGAACGTACCCTTTCCAATTTCAGACCATAGACTCTATGAGGAGTCGAATCACCCATTCTCCACCTTAACAAGTTTCACGGATAAGCGACGTTGTCAAACCTACTACACCCCAAACACACAGAATCGCGTTAGAATTTTCTTCTGTCGATCGGGGACCTCGCGCGACAGAGAATCGACATTTTGGCTTGGTGCAAACGAACTTACATATCTGGTAATTATGAATTCGATGTCTGGAATCAGGTCAGATCTCGCATGAACTCTGGACATACCCTTCGTCTAGATGTAGTTTATTTTTTGCAAGCTGTGATGTTCTCAATAGGTGAACCTTGTGCCAAAACTGTACGAAAACACTAGCAATGATAGGAACGTACCCTTTCCAATTTCAGACCATAGACTCAATTAAGAGTCGAATCACCCATTCTCCACCCAAACAAGTTTCACGGGTAAGCGACGCTGCCAAACCTACTACACCCCAAACACAGAGAGTCGAGTTCGAATCTTCTTCTGCCGACCGGGGACCTCGCGCGACAGAGAATCGACATTTCGGCTTGGTGCAAACGAACTTACATGAGAGAGGACGGATATCTTGTGTATTCGTGTGTTCGGTCTCTCCGGAATCGGGTCACATTTCAAACGAAAATCAATAGCGTTTATTGCGTCTCGCCGGCTCGCACATCGCACACAGCACCACCGCCACTTGTACGAAATCAAACTCTCGGCAAAGGTGGCGGCGATTAACCCTAGGGGCCGTCGTCGGCGAAGTGGGGAACACAAAGTTTTCTGGAAGCCGAGGAGACGAGGACCGGATATACGTGGGGTTCGGTCGACATCTAAGGATGGAATGAGGGTAATGGAATGGAAGAGCATTGCAATTCGACTTCCAATTGCGATATCAACTACGCTCTCGCTGTGCTCGGTGTGGTTGGTATGGCCGAACCTGGAAGACCCCCGTTCCGGCAAGATTTGCCGAGAGGTCATGAACAATCGGAGTTAAATCGATATGTTTGATGGAATTCGTCTGATGCGTCAATATGTGTAGAACAATCATATTTGGTTATGTGCAAACAGCGCAACACAGAATGCAGCAGCAGCTACAGATAAACCGAGGGTCTGCTTTCGAGAACATTTCCTCAGGGTCCCCAAGGAATGGGGGGTTTTCCTGAATTATAACTGCAAATGCAAATTTGAACATAATTATTATGGGTTTGATTCATCATTTTCCCAAATTACGAGTGACAACGGTTTTTAGTAGAGTTGCGGTGTTTAGTAGAATTGCTTTTTCTGCTATAGAATAACGAAATATTTATTCCTATTCTGTGGTACACACGTGTTCTTTGTCAAAATAACCAAACAATTTCCGTTTGCGATTTGTCAGTAATATGACAGTATGTGCTCTTCTTTTTCTATTCCTTGGTCGTTGTCTTCTACTCTAACCAGATCGAAGTATAGCTATCTCTGTTTTTCTAAGCAGAGTAACACATTTGACGTCCTTTTCTTTCCGAGAAAGCTGAATTGGACGTTGCCATATCGTGCACTCAAGACAAAGCCTTTAAATGCAAATCCCCAATTTTATTTTTCAGTTTTAGGTGATCAAACATTTTTTTAAAAATATAATATTGAAATTATATGTTTGAAATGTGATGTTCTGAAGGTTTTTCATGAAAATAACTGCATTTTCGTTTAAAGGAAAAACCCCCATTGGGCAGGGCTATGCGGCACCTTCAGCCCTCCATACTTGTCATTCTTCGCGAGCCATAACCAAGACTTACTTCTAATGTACTTCGCTGTTGGCGCTTGGTCTCAGACGTATCTCCTTTTCCGCTTTGAGGCAGTCGTGAACACAGCACGTTGACTTAGAACTTTCATTACATGGTTGCACTTGCAGAGCTCAGAAGAACCATTGGAATCTGGCTATATTCACTGAATGGAAGAAGTAAATAGAAACCAAATCGGCTTCTTTCAGAGAGTTAGCCCTCAGAGAATTCGTTACTCATGACGGTTTGTAATGAAATAAACAGCCAGAGAACAAGATTTGGTGGCCATAATTGGCCTCAACTATCTTGCGATGTAACGCCTTAAGATTCCTGGTTGCGGGGTTAGCTGATGTCATAGGTTTATGGCAATATATCTACAACCATCGAATCATTGAAAGCCGAAATTAGACTGTGTATCAATGGAATACCACCATATGTTTTCATTTGAAAATTTCGTTAAAAGAGTATGCCATTAACAAGATATTCCGTTTCAAACTTAATTGCCAAATGTATACAGTGCGCGACAAAATTATGGAACAAATTCATTTTCTCAGGAGAAAAATATTTGGCAACAAAATCCTGAAACAGTTCAATATTTGTTTCACTTTTACCAAATTTATGTGCATTCTTGAAGGATTTTTGTTGCACCCTGTGCCATCCCCATCAACCCTCTAAATTTTTCGAATAGGTAAAGTAGGTCATGTGATACTTTTTTGGCAAGGTCTTTGTATCTTCTTTACAGGAGTGCAGAAATTTTCAAGAGAAAAATTTTTTTTTTTGAAAAATAAGTTAGTTCGAAGAGGTTTTCAGTATGTGCACTTTGTCATGGCTCATTTACTTTGAGACGATGGTATCTGATGAAATTTGTCATCAAATGAAAGTCGAACATAAAAGTTTTGTTCATGCACTACTTTCAACCCCCTCACGTGAAAAAAATTTTTTTTTCTCCATAAAAGGGTTCGTGGGGTTGAAAGTTGTGGATGAACAAAACTGTAATGGTCGACTTTCATTCGGTGACAAATTTCATCAGGTACCATCGTCTCAAACTAAATGAGCCATGACCAAGTGCACATACTGAAAACCTCTTTGAACCAACTAACTATCAGAAAAACTTTTTCTTGAAAATTTCTGGTAAACAAGATACACAGACCTTGCCAAAAAGTACCATACGACCTACACTCCCTATTCAAAAAATTTAGAGGGTTGATGGGGATGGCACAGGGTGCAACAAAAATCCTTCAAAAATGCATAAAATTTGGTAAAAGTGAAACAAAAATTGACCTGTTTCAGGATTTTGTTGCCAAATATTTTTCTTCTGAGAAAATAAATTTGTTCCATAATTTTGACGCGCAATGTATTTTCTAAATCAATAAATAATTCAATACTTTGCTATGTTTAATTGAACACTGAAATCTTGCGCTCTTATTGAAACACCCCTTAGAGCCAACTATTGATATTTTCCTTGATTCGGCAGATATAATCCATCCCTCGCGCTAACACCGAACCTACAAAACCACCGAATCTCGGCTACCGACCAACCTATCCACACACACCTCTACCCCTCGGGAGCCCCTCGTCTTCCTTCGGAATATTTCCTTACTTCTCGTTTCAATTAGTTCCCGCGCTACGTGATCTCGTTACGTCCCCTTTTTTTTCCCACGTCTCTTCTCATTCCACCTCCTACGGCTTTTCTTCTGGTTACCGGACCGATTCGCGAAGACCAAACGCTCTCGCGCCCCATCGGTTTGAGAACTCTCTCTCTGCACCTCTTTATGCCGATATAATATGCCGGCCTTCTTGCCTTGCCGCTGCTACTACTCCTTCTTCCTTCCGTCTTTCTTAACCCGCGACGACCGAACGACGTTTTCAGCCCGGCCAGTATAACCGAGGACCGTGTTGTTCCCGTCCCCGGGGCCGTTAGCGAAAAAAAGAAGAAGAAAACCGGAACGGTCTGGCGGTCGACGGCGATGATTAAGGGATGCACAAAACGAGCAATGATCGACTTGAATAATGAGTAATTCAAAATATTCTATGACAGCGAGAGGCTTAGCAAGCTTTTCACAGTAAGTTCTTCTCTTTCTATGACTTATGAATAGGGCTGGGCAAAATACATGCATGCCTCAATTGAAATACAAATTACAAAATACTTTCTCGCAGGTATTTGAAATATAAAATACAAAATACAGTATTTTAACTATTTGTATTTGAAATACAAATTACAAAATACATTCAGGTGTTACGTAAAATGTGAAGAGTACAACTAATTCAGCTCAGCTATTTTATCGCTTAATAAAGAATTTCCTTTCAGAAACACAAGATTTTTGAATGTAGTATCAGACAAACAGCCTCTTGTTGGGGAATGAATAAAACCTGCTAAAGAAAACAATCTTTCTACAGATCCTGATGGGCAGAAACTTGTGTTATATTGTATGAACACATGTTTTATGTTAGGATAATGTTTAAGGATGGTTAGCTCTTTGCACTTATCGTTTTTAGAAGTTGACTAACTCTAACTCTATGATGAAATGACCATTGGGCAGGACCTTTTCTTCCTTTCCATTTGCCGAAAAGATGATTGCTAGCGATAGAACTAGATGAAGCAGATGAACGTCGCGCCATCTGAAGGGAGATTCAGGGACTATTTTCTATAGATAGCTCAGCGCTAAATGTATTTGTTCGAAAGTATTTCGAAGACAAAAGTATCGAAATACAAAATATTTCAGCGTCAGGTATTTGAAATACCAATTACAAAATACATTTTCAAGGAGTAATTGAAATACAAATACAAAATACGTATTTGTATTTCAATTACAAGTAATTGAAATACTGCCCAGCCCTGCTTATGAATGAAGCACCTGCAGTTTCAAAACCTGAAACCAAATTCTATTTAGGAAATCAGTACATTGGAGATTATTTGTTACACTTTGAATTCGTATATAGGGTGTTAGCGCAATAAGTGAGATTAAAGACCACATACTATAGGGTATCCGATGTAAAGGGATGATTGGTAGGAAAGTACATTGACCAGCCTGTTCAGTAATTCCGATAAATTTTATTTGTTTTTTTTTTATAAAACCCTAATATTAAGTTAGCAGGGCCACCCCTTTAAAAAAAAAAATAAAAACGCGACATTTTTTTTTTCTTTCACGACAAATATGTTTTGGTCGTCCTTCACCAGTTAGCTCATTTCCGGAAGAAAAAACGGTCATCTAATTAACTTTCTTGTATCACAAAGTTACGTCGATGTATATCCGTGAGAATGGAATATTTCCATTATTCAGCATTGAAACGAAAATTGTTCATTTCGGGAAATAGGAGATTTAACATACAACCTAATATCAGACAATAATGATGCGAAAAATAAACATGAAATGTCAATATACCAATGCAGTGTTGCCGACTTTGCGAAATATCCTAAGCAACCAGAACATTTTATTAAAACCTAGAAAAGCTATAAAAAAATGATTTTTTCTTTTTTTTTCACGTAAGATGGTCTACGACAAATAATCGACAATTATTTATAACATTTTATATCGAATTCGATGCATATTTTAGAATGGCCCTGCTAACTTATTATTAAGTTAGCACGACAAATTTTTTTCTTTCTCGACCAAGATTCGACAGTTACTGAGATGGTTTTCATTGTCTTCCGTGCAAGTGGCTCTGCCAACTTTATGGATATGATCTGTATATCAAAAACCATATAATAGTTGAATTGAACAAGTGCTCATCAGCAAGAAGATATTTTTGACTGATTCTTGATTGAATTCAGCCAAGAAGGAATCGTTCAACAATTTGAATATAATATCTAATATCAAATATCTTTGCTCACAGCATTCAAATGTAGCGCGCCCAACAATGAGCTCATAACATTGAGGACATAATTGATGACTAGACAACGGATTATATGCATTAACAAACTGACAAAATATGCATGCAAATATGCACTAGAAAATATCAATTCCCATTGTGTCTTCGATTCATTTTCAGTCATTAATTAATTATTACGCCATTTCTGAGGATATTTTTGTAGACAAGGTTTTCCTACTGGCGTTAATATATACCCTGATTTTCTTAATTGCTGCCAGATTCGTGTTTCCATGCATTTTATTTTTCACGGACCATTTCTGACAGTAAATTAGTAAGGGCATTTTTCTGTTCGATTATTCTTCTTAAAATGTCCGTGGATTTGAACAGAGGAAGGTTTTCAACATCCAATCTTTCCATATTTCCGCCCACGTTCAGCTTTTTGCGGTTGATCTATGCACTATCTGCAAGAAAGTACCAAACTATGCAATAATAACTTAAGATCGCGATATAAGCCTTTGGATATGCATAGGACAAAAGATAGTGGACTGACCTCTGGATTGAAGTTTTCTCAAGTTATTCAATATGTTTTTTTATATCTGCTCGATTTAAAATATCGAAAGGAATAAATAAGAACAATGTTTATTTCATCATAACTACGACATCTTCAGACCAAAAATAGAACGGACTAGGGGCTGTTGCACATAGAAAATTGAGCCGAAAAATACTACCTGAAATATAAGAGTTCGTTGGAATGAAAGATGTCAGACAGGAAATGATAACAGCTGTTCTCAGTATGCATATACACCTTGTGTTCAACCGTTCGATGGATCTATTTAACTCCCATAAGTCCTCCCATATTAAAACTGGTGGAAGAAAATATTGTCGTTTACTGAGCTCAACACAAATTTGAAAAATTTTCGAAAAAAAAACGACACGGTCTCAACAAATTATGTAAGTAGTATCGGTATTTTACAACTAATTTCCAACTTTCACTCAGATGGCATAGGTGTTACTTGAGATATCGAGGTAATAGTAATGAAATATTCGAATGACTATAACAACGAGATCGTTTGGCCGATATCGCTCATTTGAAAAATAGGCCATTTCATTTTGATTTCCAACCTGTTTCAACTCGCTGTAATTCCCCTTTCAAGTTGTGGTGGTAACAACCGGTGGACCGGCCGGCCAGAATCGATTATGACATCGGATTCTTCAACAGTCCAATCTAGTGGGTTGAAAACCGTTACCGCCTCGAAATTCCAAAACTACAGACATTGAGTCGAAACAACAGCAGTTCCCCTGAACATTCGCCCAAAATCGAAATTTTAACATTTCAATCCCATAATCGTTCATAAAACAATCATACCGGTTTCACAAAACTTTGATTGCCTGATCAAGGGCTTGATCGTCAGTCAACAGTAAATTCTGTGCTCGATTTCGGTTCATTTTCAACCCAACCATCGAATGCAAATCTTAATCAACGAGTTGATCGGACGTCAAAAGTTTTGTGAAACTGACGGTGAATCTTTCAAATATGTTACACAGATTCCATCATCCCAAGTTGCCAACCCACAATTTTCTTCACAAATTCGACATGATGAGGTTCGCGTTACTTATGAATATCCGTAAAACATGCCTCGGCTACTCAAACAAGATGATTCCTTCCAAATATAGGTTTTTGTTAGGCTGAAATTTAAGTTGGGATTCCTGATTTCATGATAATAGTGTCAAGGTCATAAAGGATATGTTCCGCAGATCAACTTGGTTATTTCGGTTGCTGGTTTTCCGTTCTGTAAATATGAAATATTCGGTTGGTTACTGAAAAAAAAAAATTGATTGATGAAGAAGCAATCTTTCTGTCACCAGAACATAGACATATTAAGTCTATGCACCAGAATGACAATACATAACATAGAACAATCTTTATTTACCTTATGATCTATAGACCATACCTAGTAATTTTCCAATGTTGATTGTTGTCTCTTCTATGTTCTATGGATCATAAAGTAAATAAAGATTGTTCTATGCTATAGATATGTTACCATAGAACATTGACTGTCGTTCTGTTAGAATAGAATAGAAGTTTATTGACCATAAACTACAAGAATCACCACAGAGTCTATCGACTGTACGTGACAAAAAGAATGTTTTTTCATCAATCAAATTCCATAATTAACCTTTTTTTCAGGAATCAACCGAATATTTCACGGAATGGAAAACCGGCAACCGAAATAACCAAGTTGATTTGCGGCACATATCCTATATAAATTTGACACTATTAACACGAAATCAGGAATCCCAACTTAAATTTCAGCCAATCAGAGATGATCTTAACAAAACCCTATATTTGGAAGGAATTATCTTGTTTGAGGAGCCGAGACATCTTTACGGATATTTATAAATAACGCGATCCTTATCAAGTCGAATTCGTCCTGAAATTCCCGTTCCCCAGTAATTGATGAATTTTGTGAAGAAAATTGTGGGTTGGCAACTTGGGCCGAAGTCGTCTATTGAATCCTTACCAACAAAACGTTCAAGCACAGCCATGGCATATCACAACGTCGTAATCCAACAATAAAATCAACGAGTCAACAACACAACACTTTCAACAACCCCTTGTGTGGCACCAAGCAGCGCGCGCCCTCTCAACAAACCACCGACGATCACGTAAACGTCGGAAGTTTCGACACGACGACGCACCGGCGGACAGACAGACGGACGGACAGCACCGTCGGCGGAATGGCACTGGATCAGCGGCCGCAAACGGACCCGCTAATAAGCGCAGCGAACGCCATGTTCAAATCCTCGGATGAACCGAGGGTTAGCGTCGACTTAACACACACGCGAGGGCACCGGCACGGCCGTCACATCGAGCGTTTGTCCTATCGATCCTTTCGGTATAGGTGAATCTCGCGCGAAGGACCAGAGGAGCTATTTGCCGCTGCCGCGTATATAGGACCTTTTCGTTATTTCCTCCCGCTCTCTGCGGCCTTCGATTGAAGGGAAACGGGCCATCCGAGCCTATTTATACACGTGCCGGATATTTTCGCGAACGTTACGCACTTGCCCAGAAGAGAGGAAACTAGTAGATCGGCCGCACTGACATTAACGCGATCATTTCGTGTCGTTTACTGTGTTGGCACTACTGCGAGGACTTGGTATTGCGATTTCTGCTCACAATGGCCGTGCTCTCAACAATTGAGGCCGACTCGAGAATCGAAATCATCCGGAGAACACCTGATAATGGGAGGAAAAGTGTCGGCTATCTTTTTGACCAATCACAATTCTTACCACACCTCATTTCATTTTTACGGCCTTTCTAGGAACGTTGTTCATTGTAATAAATATTGATATCTCACGATATACTTTTCTTGCTCCCAACGTACTACGTATGAATGACAAATTTGATTATTTTATCAATATAATGATTGAAGTAAGAGACTTGCGAAAACGGCAACATAATAAAATACAATACAATTCATACGCAGTACGTTGAAGACAATAAAACTACATCGTAAGATATTACAGAAAAAAACTGTATCTTTTAATAATTGTATTAATAACCTTTATCAAGTGATTCGTCTTAATTTAATGTTGAAAATCCTTTACTTTGGATTCTTCGATATCCAGATAAGTTCTTCAACAGACACAAAACTCTCGGAGTTATACGCATTTGAAACTTTGGAGCTCAACACTGAGGCAATTGGATTGGAACTATATGCTTTAAATTTTGATCGGCCATAAGGAAATGAAAGTTTATACAATTTTGCGTAGGATTGTATCAATGAGTAAAATATCGACTATTTCCCTCGTCGTAAATTCCACCAATCAGAATCGCGCAATTTTGAATTACAAATGGTTTCTAGGTGGAAAAACTGTTTGGCAGGAGCTGTCAGCAGTCTATTTGAGTTGACTCGCGGCAAAACTTGACAGTTGTTGTCACCAAAAATTACAGTACCCCTACCGTGTAACAAAATTGCAATTTATATTTTAATTGTACCATAAATAATCAAGTTTGTAGTATTTTTGATGAAATAAATCAGGTACCTGTTTTTCAGTTTTCAAATTAATACCTATACATAATGCATGCAGAATAATATGTTACTCATGAAATAGTCTTGCCATTCGGGCATCGTGCAGTCATAGAATAATATGTTACTCATGAAATAGTCATACCATTCGGGCATCGTGCAGGTGCAAAATCCTCGTCTTCGACTCGGATTTTTGTTTCCACCAGCACTCATGCTTCTTGTTAAAATATTACTTAGCAACGTGTTTTTCATATTTTTTTTCGGAAAAACTAGATACTTTAATGATATTACTTACGAAAATATACTTCATCCCCTTGTATGAAGTCATTCAATAGGCCTTGGTTTAATTTTTCGAGTCAGGTAGGCTCTAATAGAATGTCGTCAAGGTCATAAAATATCGGTCAATAATTCCAACATATTTTTATCACGAATTCAGTGGCTCCATTCAGTTACACACGCTAAGACCTAAATATAGAGCATTCGAGGACAGTAAACACAATAACTTCCGAAAGAATCGAATGGTTTTTGAGATATTGAAGAAACAACCTAAAAAAACTGAAGTGAAGTGAAGAATGGGACAAAATACGACATTGCGCATTCTCACAAAAGCATGAAGTGCATCCCGAGAAAAACTCAAAAAATAATCAATGAAGCCACCAGAACGTCACCCCTTTTTCTCCTACTAACCTCGAGATTTCCCGCATTCTAATATTTCTCACTGCAACTGGGAAATTTTCGAAAAAAAATAAAAAAAAAATTTTCTTTTTTGATTTTCCATGAATAATTCTCCTTATTGACACTGTTCATCTTCCAACCAAGTTTCATTTCGATCAGATGAATATTTTTGGAGTTATTGAAAAATCAAAATTTCAAACGGTTGTAGAACATAATCCATTAGGCAGATTTGGCTCATTAACGAACTTAACCGAGATATTCAGGATCTTAACCTAACCTGAAAATTTCAAGACTCTAGGTCCTTCTTTTCGAGAGTTACAGCGCACACGGCCAGCCGGATGGCCGGAAGGACAGAAATCAATTTTGACCACGGATTTTCCATCAGTGAGTCCAACCTAGTCGTTTGAGATCAATTTCGGCTCAAACTTCGAAAATTACAGACATCGTGACGAAATGATAACGCGCTGTTCCCCAGAACAAGCGCGTAAAAAGGTTTAACGAAACTTGAATGTGGCCGTGTTGCCAAGATTCACGAAGCCGCATTACTGTATGCTCTCAAAGTTTCAAGTCCTAATTCTTTCCATTCTTGGGCAACAGACGGAAAGAATCAAAATCGACATTGTATTCTTCATTGCCACTCAGACCATATTCGATGAAAAAATTCGACAAGTACAGACATTTGGATCAACTGATAGCAAGCAGTTCCTTAGAACATCAGCGCAAAAACAAGTTCTCCCTTCAACAAGGAGCTTTATCCGGATAAGAGCAGTTACAACGTCGAGACATCTCCCTTTCGTGTGCAAGCAAAGCATACAAGATGTCGACGTGTGTTCCTACAGAATCCGTTTGAAAAAGCTCCATCCTCGACGAAGATTGGCGGTGCTTACGTGTGGATTGGATCTATCCACCCTATCGCGAGGCATATATGGGAATCAGGGGGGGCGAAGAAGGAGAGAAAATGGACGGGAAGGTCACATCCACCGCTTAGGGAAGGAGCCGAGAAGCCAGGGCACCGCCAATGTCCCACTGAATTTGTGTGTTGCCGTTATTGATTTTCGCATAAGTCTTATTGAAAACTCTACGCCGAACTGATGTTCAGAGGTTGTGCCGGTCGGAAATACTCGATTCGAAATCGGATTCTTCGGCGAAGTGAGCTCGGAAGATGTAACTGTTCGAGTATGGCTTTTGCCGCCTGACATGTCCACGGATTGGTAGTAATGGTACCAAAGAAACCACTGTCCGAAGATTATATACTTGGAGTCGACAACAGAATTTTCTTTTTTGAATTGGGGGAAAACATATTTTCGATGAAACTGGGAAGTGCTCATGGAATCTGAGACCCTCCTCTACCCTTACGCCCAAGTATGTCACACGACTTGCGTACTTCGTGCCTTTCCTATTCAATTTTACATTAGGTGGCCTATTAGAGGCCAACCTCCCTTTCAGCATCATGCAAACAGTCTTCTGCTATGAGATGCTCACCCCAGCCTTAGCGGCCCATTTTCTCAAAAGCGTCTACATCCCGCCCCTTCTGGTCAAGCTGAAGGCAACTTTCGCCTTTCACTATGAAGAGCAAGTTGTCCGCAAATGCCTATCACTCAGTCATCGAACAACTCGTCCAGGCACACGTTCCACAGTTTTGGTCCTGCAATGGAACCCTGTGTACATCAACGCCATAACAATCGCACTACGGTGCCTTCCTAGCACCCTTGCCTCTCTCTCATAGAAGTTTGACTCCAAAAGCGCCATTTCTTCACGACCCAACTCTCTCAGTCGGTCCAGGATATACCCCCACCCAAGGTGATCAAATGCTTCTTTAAAGTCGATGAATATACCCAAGACATATTTGTCCTGTGCTTCATTGACTACCCTCTTAGCGGCCTTCCACGCGTCCACAGTTGACTTCCCTTTCGTGAAGCTAAACTGCCTCTCTAACATTTCTGAAGTCTTGCACTCCATTCTTTGGACTAGATTCGTTCCAAAATCTTGCCCAGTACGAGAAGGAGGCAGGTAGGTCTATATGACCCCTTTCCGGACCTGGGTTTATCCATGGACTTCACCAGGACCACAACCTACGCCACCCTCCATGCCCTAGGAAAATACCACCGCGCAAAATTGTGTTGTACATAGACAACAAAAACTCAGGTATACATCGCCATACATGCTTAACCATGTCGGGATATATACCATCCATAACTGGGACAGAATTGAATTCAACTACAATTTCATCTCCAGAGAGTTAACCCCAATCGTTCAAAACCATTTTCGGCTAAAAATTCGAAAATTACAGACATCGTGACGAAATGATAACGAGCTGTTCCCCCAGAAAAAGCGCGTAAAAATTAGGTTGATTCGTGGAAAGGCTGCCTGGAAGATGGGAAGAAGTTTGCTAGTTGTGGATAATACTTCGATAAAAAGAAAACTAACGTTATTTCACGATAAATATTATTTTTTTGAAAAAAAAGGCGGAAACTTATTCGAACCCCTAATAAATACCGCCAACTCCATCATGTCGAAGTTCTCTCTCCCGTGTGCTTCAAAATTCTCGAAAATTTTCAGGTGCCAACTTTGACCGAAGTTCTCATTCCCCTCCGACGTATAGATACTCTAGATCCATGGTTTATCTCCCATCTTAGTTCTATGGTTAGGATTTGACAGATTATTCGTTTGGCAATAGATGCATAGAATATATCAGGTGTCGACACTTTCCTACTATTTATTACTCACTAAAATTTTGGGTACAAAACGCGGTCCTAGAATTGTCAAATGTTGTCCTACTTGGCTCTGTAAACGATGATGGCGCTTACGTCGCTTTGGCAAGTGCATACATTTGATTCCGCTGAAAAAAATGAATTGAGCTATAATCTGATGAAACTATTTCCCAAAAATTTTATCAGATATTTGAAATTATGGATTCTCACTAATACATATGAGGAGTTAAACAAATGTGGAACATCTACGCATTAATAATATGAAATATGTGTAAGGGAATAAGGAGCAATATGAGGTTTATTGTGAGAACACTTTCATGGATGGATACAAGAAGTTATTTCGAAGCCAAAACAACGGTGAAAACGAAACGGGAGATTGATATTACTAATGGGTTCTATTGGATAGTTTGGATCTCCTTCAAATTTTGTATGTACCTATTGATACATATTCAATTCAAAAGTTATGAATTATGTTAAATACCTACTTATGCAAATATTTGGGGGAAATGTTCTTGTTTATTGTTATTGAAATTGATATATGAATTTTCACTTTGCTGATCATGTCCATACGAATTTATCAGACGAATTTCAAACCAGACAAATTAATTGTTGTATCTATCGTTCCAAATGATATCTTGTGGTATTTTTGAAAACACAAATCCTTTCCATGAACTGAGTACTGAGATAATAAATACCTCTTGTAATAAGCAGCTATTAAAAAATATCAAGTTTCAGACTTGTGGATTCAGAAGCGAAGGATATTACTGCCATTCTGACTGAATGAAATGAATAATCATAATTTAAATTCGTCAAAATGAATTCATTATCGAAAATTCTTGCAAATATGTATGGTCCAACTCAGAAAATCAGAAAGAAGTTCGGATTTGACTAGTTTTGATATGACAGGTCGGTATTTCCGTAAATATTTCAGATTTTATATGACAGATTTTCCTATGCCGGCAACTATCGGCAAAAACTGAAGTAGGCCAACAAAGCCGTATTTTGACAACGTTCGGGCCTCATTTCGGACCCAAAATATGTCGAAGAGTGTCCGCACCTTATGTATTCTATGCATCTATGTTCTATGGTTCCGATTTGTCAGATTATGTTTGGCACCATTTTTCTATTCGATACAAAGCACCCCTATTCGATTTGGATTCGGAGGTAACACCCAAATCTGAATCAGACCTCAAAAGATCCTGCAAAAAGCTATCCGGCAGCATTCATCTATACAATTTCTCAGGATCGGACAAAACCGCCTTTCATTCGGGACTAGCTCGAAGGAATCGCAATCTACTTCTTCCGACTCTCGGGCCGATTGGGCGTCGCGACGCCCGGCCCTCCTAATTGAATCGCGGCACGGTGTGCCTTTCGGCCCCCACAGCTTGCGCGCTAATGGGGCGTGTTACGCACGGCCACTTGTCGCGGCGGTATACACCGATGAAGCCGTCTATTTGGGACGGCTTCGATGCGGCGACGCTCCCGACGCTATTCGTATCTGCGATAGGGGGCGACGATGCGTTCAGAGGGATCTTTACGTGCTCCCCACAGTTCGTTTTGATATTTCGATTCGTTTATGATGATTGTTATGATCGCAATATTCCGGAGGCCCTTTCGAAAGGCGTTTTTATGTTTATCGCGAGGGTTTGCTCACTTTTTGCGCGCATGTTCTAGGGGAACAAATGTCCAAATGTCTGTAATTTTGGATGATTGAGCCAAAAATGGTCTCAATCAACAAGGTTGGATTCACTGATGACGAATCCGGTGTCAAAATCGATTCTGTCCGGCGGGCCGGCCGTGGACACGATAACTGTCGACAGAAGCAAGCTAGCAACTTGAAACTTTCAGGATAGGTTGCGCATCAGAATGCCGCGGTTGAGTTCGTTAATGGCCCAAATCGGTCGAATAGTTTCGGAGTTATAGGCACTTAAAGTTTTGAAGTTATTTATTTTTTATTTCAGAAACTACTTGAGCGATTGGATTCAAACTTGGCAGTTAGGTGGAGTATAACGACGCGCAACTTTGAGCCAAATTTTGTCGGGATCATATAGTCAGTAAATTTAAAAAAAAAAATTTCGAAATTTGTTTCCAAAAAATTCTTTTTTCCGGAAACCATTCATCATATCCCAAAAAAAAATTCCACTCACACTTTGAGCTTGAGCTTTGAGGGAAATTTAACAGTCAATTTGAGTCAGGAAATATACCAGATACAAGAAACAACAAAATTTTTAGGCATCCACATAGACAGAAACCTCAATTGGAGAGAACACATAAACTGTCTAAATGAGAAAATTACACAATCGATTTATGGTCTCAGAGTAATAAGTCGATATATCCACAGTAATTACTTAAAAATGGTTTATCATGGAATAATAGAGTCAAAACTAAGATTTGGAATAATATTTTATGGAGCAGGAATCATAAAACCATTGTTCATTTTACAGAAAAATGCAATAAGAATACTCAAAAACATGAAGTATAATGAATCCTGCAGAAGTATCTTCAAGAAAAATAAATTATTGACAATACAGGGTCTTTCACGAGGAACCTCACCCATATTTATACGGGAAACTACTGAACGTATTTTCATGAAATTCAGCACTTATAAGTATTTCACGATGCTGATGAAATCTAAAATATTTTCAAGGCATGAGCACCTCCGGTTTTTCCGGAAATGACGTCAACTTCCATTTTTCAAATTAGAACATCATTTTTTTATTGCAGAAATAGATTCCTTAGAAAATTTCAATTTATTTTGATGTAACATTTTTCAGTTTCGGTTGGAAAATTCTCTCTGAGCGGGAAAATTCGAAAAAAAAATCGAAAATAGAGCTCCGCTGAAACAAGAATAACTTCGAGGTTTTTGGATGGAAAATTTTCATTTTTGGGATTTTTCAAGATGTAAGATTGATGTATCCACTTTAAAAATCGGAATCGCGATTCATGATACAGGGGGTGAAAAAATCGCTTTCAAAGTTAGGGATGACAAAATCGTGAAAAATCAATTTTTTCAAATTAGAACCCCATTTTTTTATGGCAGATATTGAATCTACGTTAAAAAATAATGTGAGTGTATGCATCACACCTTTGCCCTAAAATGGATATTTTCTGAGTTATTCACAAAAAACTGTTTTTCGTCTTGAATTTTCAGCTATTTCTTTTCCCTTCACGCCAAAAAGATGACATTTTCAGGAACTGTTATTTGAACCATGCTGTAGATTTTTCACCCCTTCTTGAAACCGACTTCAAGTTACTATTAGGAGAACCATGGCAAACTCTCGCAGTTATAACTAGAGAAGATGCTCAAAGTTTTGACCGTTAATTTCTTAACATTTATTTATACGTCTCAGGAATGCTTCGTGAGTTGCTCTTCTTATTTCATCGGGAGGAAGAGATCTGCAAAAGTGTTTAAAAACCAAATTGAGTTTCAAAACTATGAATCTAAAAATCTAAACAAACCTGAACGCATTTCTGACTCGTTCTATGCAGTCCTCTTTATCAGTCAGGGGAGTTGAGTAGACAATATTTTTTATCCTACCCCAAACATAATAGTCTAAAGGAGTTAAATCGGGAGAACGTGGTGGCCAAAGATGTGGACCATTGTTCGCCAACCATCGATCTTCAAATAGCCTGTAGAGGATATTTGACACATTGAGTGAATTGTCTGGAGGCGCGCCATCTTGTTGATACCATAGGTCATTATGGTTCTGTACTAGCGGCTCAATTATTTGAGTCAATATATCAGAATATCTATCTCCTAAGGGAGAACATTCTTTAAATAATGCAAACATGTGTAGTGTTCTATCTTACCAGTTAAAGTCCCATCATAAATGTGAACATCGAGAATTGCATTATTTTTGATAGCGCAAAAAACATTGAAATACCAGGTCTCTTGAAAGTTCCATTGTCTGAAGTGGTGGTTGTTCTCTTCATCCCAATAATGACTGTTATGCCTATTGAAAGAACCATTCTTTGTAAATTTAGATTCATCTGTCCAAATTATACAGTCCAAAAAGTTTTCATTCTCTTGAAATCGAATCATCATAGCTTCGCAAAACTCTGTTCTCCTGACGAAATCAGTTTCCTTCAAATGCTGTACCCTATTGAATTTATATGGGTGCATTTTATGTTTTTTTAATATTCTCCAAACACTCGATTGAGATAATCCCAGATCAATCTCGGCATCTTTGAGAGAATTTTGAGGATTCACACGAAAATATGCAAGAACTGTAATTTCGTTGTTCTCATCTTCTACTACACTTTTTTCTCTGTGTGTAGTTTTCTTAACGAAAGATCCGACATTTCTCAAGTTTGTCATGGTTCTGTTAATGGTATCTCTCGTTGGTCTGGGTCGGTCAGGAAACCTCTCAATGAACAGTCGAATCGTTCTATCTACAACTTTATTACATTCTCCATGAAGTAGAATGAGATTTAAATAATCTTCATTGGTAAAATTAGGCATAGTGATCGATTTTATAACTTAATACGAATTATCACCAAATTAATAGTAAACACAAAATGCTACTGAATAAAGAGGAATTTGGCAGATGTAATTAATGATATCTATCATTAAAAAAAAATAATGTAAAACATGGTAAGTTTTTGCATATGGTTCATAAGGAATTATTTATTTATCACTGGAGAGAAAACCGATGGCCGATTAGTTGAAATAAAGAGGTTTCCGATACAAATTCGAATCCAAATTCGCCATCTATTTAGGAACAACCTGTAACTTTTTTCTCTTGCATATTAGGGTAGTAAAATCTAAAACATGGTTTAAGTAACAGTTCCTGAAAATATCATCTTTTTGGCGTGAAGGGAAAAGAAATAGCTGAAAATTCAAAACGAAAAACAGTTTTTTGTGAATAACTCAGAAAATATCCACTTTAGGGCAAGGGTGTGATGCATACACTCACATTATTTTTTAACGTAGATTCAATATCTGCCATAAAAAAATGGGGTTCTAATTTGAAAAAATTGATTTTTCACGATTTTGTCATCCCTAACTTTGAAAGCGATTTTTTCACCCCCTGTATCATGAATCGCGATTTCGATTTTTAAAGTGGATACATCAATATTACATCTTGAAAAATCCCAAAAATGAAAATTTTCCATCCAAAAACCTCGAAGTTATTCTTGTTTCAGCGGAGCTCTATTTTCGATTTTTTTTTCGAATTTTCCCGCTCAGAGAGAATTTTCCAACCAAAACTGAAAAATGTTACATCAAAATAAATTGAAATTTTCTAAGGAATCTATTTCTGCAATAAAAAAATGGTGTTCTAATTTGAAAAACGGAAGTTGACGTAATTTCCGGAAAAACCGGAGGTGCTCATGCCTTGAAAATATTTTAGATTTCATCAGCATCGTGAAATACTTATAAGTGCTGAATTTCATGAAAATACGTTCAGTAGTTTCCCGTATAAATATGGGTGAGGTTCCTCGTGAAAGACCCTGTATATGCCCTTTACATTCAGGAATGTGTTCTCTTCATTAGGACCAATGAACATCTGTTTGAGAAATATGAAAACAAAAAAACTTTCTACAATATCAGGAATGACGACTATATTTATCCCAAACATAATTTAACAATCTCTCAAAAGCAGACGGAATATAGATGTCTCAAAATATATAATATGCTTCCAAAAAATATAACAACTATAAAAAATATGAAATGTTTCAAAAGAAGATTGTTCGAATATCTTATTGAGCTAGAACCATACAGTTTAGATGATTATATGTCCAACATGTAATTCCTATTTTGACACTATTCTATTTCATCTTCATATATGTGTATGAATGTGATCGAGAATAAAGAGCTATTATTATTATTATTATTATTATTAATTATATTTCACAGCAGCGTACCAAATTTAAGTTCGATACGATCATAAGTTTTGGAGATATCGGGAAAAAATATGTCAAATTTCGAGGTTTTCTTCTCGATATCGTTGATTTTTTCGGTATAACTTGAGAAATACTTATTCAGTCCTGATCAAACTTCACAGCTAGTTTTGAGATGCTGAAAGACAACTTTATGCGAAATTTCGTGATAATCGTGTTATTAGAACAATTTGAAAAAAAAAATTCTATGATTTTCTTATCATATCATCCTCATTAAATTCTGTATGAAACTTCGAACTGTTATTTTTCGATGAAGTACTGGATTTCAATTCGATTTGATCTGTATTTTTGGAAATATTGGAAAAACAAAATTTTGATTGGGTATATCTACGGAATCATTGGGTGGATTTTACCTATTCACGAATTCGGCCTTCGTAATCAAGGTCCAAACCTTCCCTACAAATATCGAGTTTCTAAGTTGTTTCTTTCGGAAGTTATTGTGTTTACGCAGTCGGCCGTTAGGCTGACCGTAAACACAATAACTTTCGGAAGAAACGACTTAAAAACTCGATATTTGTAGAGTAGGTTTGGGGCTCAATTACGAAGGTCGACTTCGTGAATGGGTAAAATCCGCCCAATGATTCCGTAGATATACCCATTCAAAATTTTATTTTTCCAATATTTCCAAAAATACAGATATGATCGAATTGAAATCCAGTAATTTATCAGTGAAAAATTTCAAAAAGCGCTGCCGTGAAGGCAGCAGCTTTTGCGTGCATGTTCAAATTCGTTGATAAAGCGGTCATCTACATTGAACATGCGCGCAAAAGTTGCTGCCTTCACGGCAGTGCTTTTTGAAATTTTTTTCCAAAGAGTCCAATTTAGTTATACCGTAATAATATCCTCTTCCCTGTACTCTTTCATGAAAAAAATTGAAAACCGATGAAAATTGGAGGACAGTGAAAATTAATATCTTCTAGGCTTCCTTCAATATTCCGTCGTATTAGAGAAAACACAAACCATGACCACGTGATCCGAGTAAATCCCGACCCCGACGTCCTCATAAAGACACAGGACACAGCCCGACTCAGATCCCGCCACTGGCGATCTGTAACAACAAACATGAGATCCGTCGTCGTTCGGTCAATTTGCGGCGTCGAAAACTTCCTCACCGATTTTCGGCGGATTTGCCAACTTCGTTGTTCGACACCGACAAGCGGATGAGATAGAGGCGTTCGATAACCGTTTCCTCTGTGTGTCGTCCCTCTCGAGGATGATCCATTAGCGGACGACCGGAGAGGAGAACGGGTCAATATAAGAGCCGCAGATGAGCGGTGTCCGGATGAGAAGGCGCTCAGGGACTTAAGCCCTTGTTGCCACCCCTCGGAGGACGTCCAGCGTGTCGAGGTTTCGCTAAACAGGTATATAACTGGACGTGCAGACTACGTACCCTCATCGGCGTAGACAGTGGGGGCATATGTGGGTACGGCCCCCTCTAGAAAGCTTGTAGCCTCTCTAACCAAGATAATGCAGTTCACGATAATTTTTTTCAGATCAGAATTGAATCCGAAGGAATTGATATGTAATGACCAAAATTAATGCTGTGCATCAGGTGTGAAGAATTCTAGGGCAGGACTGACGTTAAGTCAGAAGCGTTTAGACGCATGTTCAAATTCGTTGCCAGAGCAAAATTTTAAAATTTTTTCCGATATTTCCGAAAATGAATATCGTATCAAGCTGAAATACTGTGTGTTGTCGTTGAATATTGACTTCAAGTTCTGTGCCAAATTTGAAGAAAATCCAATGGTTAGTTTCCGGAATAAAAATGTTTACAGAATATTTATTTCAAAAGATAAGATCCATACGAAACGTTGCACAAAGTTGCGTGTCGATTGTTTGCAACTTATTAGAAATTTTCAATCTTATTCCATCAGTAACTAACTACTCATTTGTAACGTTACAAAACGCTCCACTGTCGATTTCAGTTTCCATCGCGAAAATACGTCATACTATTAATTTCAATTCCGATCTCAAGCAAAAACGCCTTACTGAGATTATACGATCGGTCGCTGGAAAACGCACTTCGCTTTGACAGTTGAGTGTGTGTTTCGCATGCGTGACCATAATTCGGTCTAGCCGATGGAAAGTTCTTCCTTTTTCGTGCATAAGAATTTGGAGAGTAAACACCTTGCTAGAGTTTAACGAATAAACGAACTTCGTAATCCATTAACATCGTGGAATTTTGAAGTTTTATTGTTTCTTATAAGACGTCTATTCAAAAGGCGGTAAGTACTACGTATATCCCGACCAATATTTTTGCTTTTGTGAATGCCAAATTGTGATTTCTGATTATTTTCATTCCATGCAGGTTACACCGCTTAACATTTTCCTTTGTATGATATTGTGCATTTGATTTCTTATCTCATTCTTATTATCGAATAACGTGCTCTTATTCCTGAGTTCTAGATATTTCATCTCATATTTATTAACTTGTAAATTGTTTCAATAACGTCTAGAGTCGCTGGGAATGAGATCACGTGTTACAAGCACTATCTTATTGTTTTGAAATTTGCAGTCTTTGTACCGGGGCTGTTGCCCACTGAATCATCTTTGTACCGGGGCTGTTGGCCACTGAAACATCTTTGTACCGAGGCTACCGCTCACTAAATCATCTTTGTACCGGGGCTACTGCTCACTTAAACATCTTTGTACCGAGCTATCGACTGCTGGATTACCTTTTTACTGGGACTAATGCCCATTTGAACATCCTACTACCGGACCCAAGGTTTGACTGGATCATCTCAATGCTAGAGACAATCATTACTGGATTATCTGAATACTGGAGCTGATTATGACTGGAATACCTTTATTCCGAAGCTAATTATTACTGGAACATCTTAATTCTGGACTTTATTCTGGTTGGAATCTCTTGAAACTAGACTACCTGCATAGTACCTGTATTTTGGAGGATCAAACCACCGGATCCTTACTTTTAAGATAAGTGTTTCTTCGAATCGCGGATCTCAGATTCATTGTACCTGATTTTGTGTTTGTAAATAGTAATTTTTAATTGTAAAGTTGAAATAAATAGATAGGGAGTAAGAGGTTGCATCATTACCACCAGATTAACGATTAGGGGTACATTCAGGAGTTAATTTGATTTCACTGGCGCAGGTAACGTGGGGCCACGAGTAACTTTTTTTTTGAGTAACATTTTTTCCCTGAGTGTGTCTCTTTCGTTTTTCTGGTTGTGAGGGTGACTTCGTTGTGAGTCTGAGCTCCGAGGTTGAATGTTCGATATTACCATCTTTTCAACTTTTACCTTATTGTTATCTTATATTAGTATTGTCTGAATAACTGAATCATGAATCCCGATAACTTCAAGTCTCACAAATTGAAATATTTACTTCATTCTCGATACCTTTAATGCTTGGTAGGCCTGGTTGATGGTAGGCTTAGTTTTTGGAACCATCATACGCTTGGGAAGTTGACCATCGACTATCTGATGGGTCAAAGCAATTATTGTCTTCGGTTTATTCGTGAACAATTGTAGTGTGTTCGTGTGATAGTGATTTGTTGTTTGTAGTATGTCTGTCTAGCAAGGTGTATGAAAGTTTCGCATCCACCAAAAATGAATTATTCTATTTCTTATTATGTGTGACAAAAGCAGTGATGATTCAGGATGGAGGTGATGATTTGTCGTTTTTTTATGTCCCTTATACCTTCCCTCCTTTCCTATCGTGATGCAAGTGTCCCCCCCTGTTGATACGGATAATATATTTTATCTTATCTTTTATCGTGTCTAATGACAATTTATCTTATGCCGGTTGGCAAATACCGTATCTTTTGTGTCTCGGACACCTATCGTATCTTATGCCTGTGGGCATCTTATCTTTTAATATTTTGAAGTTTAGAGCGGCTATGCAGTATCTTGATTGAAAATTTGGCGTAGTTAGCGATTTACTTTGAAGTTTTCTTTAATCTGTGAGTCTCACAACGTATCTTTTAATATTTTGAAGTTTAGAGCGACTATGCAGTATCTTGATTGAAAATTTGGCGTAGTTAGCGATTTACTTTGAAGTTTTCTTTGATCTGTGAGTCTCATAGAGATTATTTTTTTTTTGCATTTTTGGATGCAGTTATTATTTGTACCAACGGGCGGACACTTCTCTTTCTCTTTCCTTACCTGTTGTTTGTATCTATCCCTATTACCTATTCTCTATTACCTATTTCCTATTATCTATCCCTATTACCTATTTCTATTACCTATTTCCGCTTCCTTATATCGAACCTACTTTGCGATTTGTAATCGCTGGCGCCCAATCTTATCTTTTCTTTCCTACGTATTTCCGGGAGTGTTTTTCCAATTTATTATCTACTTAAATTATTTTCGCATATTGGGGATCGCTTTCTAGGAGAGGCCTGCTTGGGGAGTGATCGCTGATACATATTTAACATCTTCCGTCAGATAAATTAGCTTTAAATACCTCTTGATATTATTGGTTACATCATCTTCACATACATCTTTAACACCTTCAGTGAGATTAATTAATTAGGTTCAAATTTCGAGCTTTGAAACTTGGAAGACCACCTCGGGATATGATCAATAGTACCTTGCCTGATAATATATTTTTTTTCTTCTTCTCGATTCCCTTCCTTCCCTTCCACAATTTCCTAACAGTTTTGTTTTTTTATCTGCATCGTGCCACTCGTTAGACTTCATTGCTCCGGAAAGAAACATCTTTATCTTCACTACTGCTGCCTACCGTTTATAACTTTGTAGATTTTGAGTACCTCAGTCTGGATGATTTCGGGATTTGATTCGTGTAAACTACCTTACCTGTCGATTAGTCGATACCTATCTTTTCTTATATCTACACGTCTTGACTCCTAATTTTATCTACCGACTTCTTACCTGAACGACGATTTTTACCTTACATTTTTCTGTAACTTTAACATTGTCTTTTGAGTTTTGTTTCTCTTTGATTGCCGTATGAATTTCATGTGAATTTATGTTTGTTTCAGTTATGCTGTGTGACCTGCAAGATTAGCTTCCCTTTCATATATTTGGCCTAACTTTCAATTTGGCATTTAACGTGAAAGAACTTTATTTTCCTCGTAGTAACTATTCTATTTTTCAAAATTAATCGAAACTTATTGGCTTTACATTTTTCTAAAAAAAATTTCTTCAAAATTTTTTTCCTGGTAAGTGGTGTGTGTAACGTTACAAAACGCTCCACTGTCGATTTCAGTTTCCATCGCGAAAATACGTCATACTATTAATTTCAATTCCGATCTCAAGCAAAAACGCCTTACTGAGATTATACGATCGGTCGCTGGAAAACGCACTTCGCTTTGACAGTTGAGTGTGTGTTTCGCATGCGTGACCATAATTCGGTCTAGCCGATGGAAAGTTCTTCCTTTTTCGTGCATAAGAATTTGGAGAGTAAACACCTTGCTAGAGTTTAACGAATAAACGAACTTCGTAATCCATTAACATCGTGGAATTTTGAAGTTTTATTGTTTCTTATAAGACGTCTATTCAAAAGGCGGTAAGTACTACGTATATCCCGACCAATATTTTTGCTTTTGTGAATGCCAAATTGTGATTTCTGATTATTTTCATTCCATGCAGGTTACACCGCTTAACATTTTCCTTTGTATGATATTGTGCATTTGATTTCTTATCTCATTCTTATTATCGAATAACGTGCTCTTATTCCTGAGTTCTAGATATTTCATCTCATATTTATTAACTTGTAAATTGTTTCAATAACGTCTAGAGTCGCTGGGAATGAGATCACGTGTTACAAGCACTATCTTATTGTTTTGAAATTTGCAGTCTTTGTACCGGGGCTGTTGCCCACTGAATCATCTTTGTACCGGGGCTGTTGGCCACTGAAACATCTTTGTACCGAGGCTACCGCTCACTAAATCATCTTTGTACCGGGGCTACTGCTCACTTAAACATCTTTGTACCGAGCTATCGACTGCTGGATTACCTTTTTACTGGGACTAATGCCCATTTGAACATCCTACTACCGGACCCAAGGTTTGACTGGATCATCTCAATGCTAGAGACAATCATTACTGGATTATCTGAATACTGGAGCTGATTATGACTGGAATACCTTTATTCCGAAGCTAATTATTACTGGAACATCTTAATTCTGGACTTTATTCTGGTTGGAATCTCTTGAAACTAGACTACCTGCATAGTACCTGTATTTTGGAGGATCAAACCACCGGATCCTTACTTTTAAGATAAGTGTTTCTTCGAATCGCGGATCTCAGATTCATTGTACCTGATTTTGTGTTTGTAAATAGTAATTTTTAATTGTAAAGTTGAAATAAATAGATAGGGAGTAAGAGGTTGCATCATTACCACCAGATTAACGATTAGGGGTACATTCAGGAGTTAATTTGATTTCACATTGAGGAAATAACCTCAACATTTCTAATGGATTTAACCCCAAAACCAACCGGAAAATTTTGCCCCTTAACGAACTCAATCGTCGCCTTTCGAACGCAACTATTCCTCAAAGTTTCAAGTCGCTGCAGTCGTATTTTAATATGCAGCCTACCCTAAAAAAGTTTCAAGCTCGACAGTTATCATGTTTAAAGACAAAATTGAATTCTTCATCAGTAAATCCGACCTAGTCGTTTTAGACCATTTGCAGAAAAATAATCGATCGAAATAAGGGACATTTGGGCAGAATAATGAAGCGCTATTCCAGAATAAGCGCATTAAAATGATATAATAGCTGCTATATCGCATCTCAAACTTACTAGAATCCATTGTCTGAATTAAAGATCGCAGCGCCACGGTGGCCAGTTTCAGAACCTTAGATACAGACATAAATTTTGTTTTGATAGTCGATTTTGTACTGTTTGTTAGTGTTTGGTTTGATAATTTTTGATTTCACGATTTATTCAAAGACTTTTTAGACTTTTATAGTTGACGAGAGTATTACTGGGAGTACATATTTCATTCTTATAAAGTAGGTATATATCATTCTTCAATCTTATTGAGTGTAGCAGCTCTAAAATTACGGGGAGATGTCCAAGGTAAGACAGTATTTCGATATTATTTATTTTCAGATCCAAATGGCAAGATTGACTTTAGTGGATTGCTTAGGTTGTCTTGAAAGTTGAAAAACAGATAGTATTGTAGAACATACAAATACTTATTACTTTACTATTTTTATAGCTAAGGACTAAATACTCAATATATTGTGAATAAAATGAACACATTCACATAAAACTAATGCTACTTGTATCGTAAGTCTTATTCATTATGGATTGACAAATAATTTTTCCAACACTCATATGATTGGTCTCTAAAAAGTTGTAATAAATAAACCTTGTACAACTTTGCTTTCATCGGCAGAAGCACTTTGAGCGAACAGTATTCATCACCAGATATTTCCTTGTTGAGACTCTTTTTTTTTCCAATAGTCAGTTCTATCACTAAAACATTCACGTTGTTTCTTAATGATCAGTTCAACAAGCAGATTTCTGGAAGGCATAGCATTCCTCTTAAGTAAATTTCTCTGCTTGGATTAGGGGCTTGGAAGAAAATTGTCTTAATGAATGTGATCTAATATTTCATGAGCAATTCGTGCTTACCTCTAAAAAAATAATCATCATAAGGCAGGTAACAGACTCTCATAAATCTTGTTTGTTGGTTTTTATCGATTCTTCAACACATTCAGGCCCGACTTGTTAAAGGAAGTTTCTTTTACCCTAACTCGAAATTTTTCACCGGGCTGTGGAAATCTATGGGAAGGGACATTAGAGTTTGCTTTTCCTCAGGAGAAGCACTTGTAAAATCACACAAACGCCAAGAAAAATGCATTAACTTTCTTATTTTCTTGACATTTCTTTGAACTTGTCAATGATAATGTCTGTACCTCGGGTTACTCTGATAGTCACCAGGGGGAGTAACGCTTATCTTCATTCGCCAATAACGGTCGTGAAATTATACTAAAATTCACTTTTTAAAAATACAGTGGGTAGGCCATGAAAGTTTGACACATTTCACTACCTATAGATAATCAAGAAATATTAGGTCAAAGGAATTTTTTGTCAGATAACTACACGGCGTTGTCCATTCTACGCAAAGATGGTAGTGATTACACATGTTACTCAACCAAACCAAAGTTATCAATAATACTATGCAGGAACTGACAGTCCCAATGAATTATTTGACCTCGACGAAATTTCTTCACTGATGCCAATCTGGATCGGTTTTAGTAACAAAAATTTGATAGACCTATTTCAAGGCCTACCAACTAACTTTAAAAGTGAATGGAGTGTACACACTATCGGATTGAAAATTAGACTGGACTATAGGAACTGTCATATGGAACATTTGCCACCCATATTCCACAGCAGTACTGACAACTTACGAGGCAATTCATGGTGGAAAACACTTAATAAAAATTCTGACAAACGCCACAAACTTTCTGTAGAAATGATTAGATTATCAACAATTAAAACGTCAACAAGTCACTTTTCCCATATTCTATTTAGTACTGGCTTCAATTCATTTCCTGAATACATTTTTCCAAACACAAAATGAGACTCGAGCTTAATCCTCTCATCAGACAGCAAATCCTCTGAGCACTTACGAAACTCAACTATCAAGCACGATATTTGCCTTGAACCGAGAAGAATCTCAAAATGGCGACGACAACAAAATATAATGAAAAGTTAACTAACATACAACCGGAAGAATCGGTCAGATTCAAAATATAAACTCGATCCGTAAGCCGGAAATGAAAATTCTAGACGATAACCCCACCATAACCCAGAAATCAATAGTGCGAATACCTTACCTCTCATTTGTTGGACAGCCCACGTAGCGATTTGAATCGAGCGGGCGAAGGGCCAAAAAAGAAGAGAAACAAGGCTGTTGAGCTCATGGATCAATGCAAGGTTGGCCGTGTACGGGTGCCAAATACAATTTAGTTAATCTACCGCCATCTGCACGCATTCACAATCACTACGCCATCTCACTAGATCCGCGGACCTGGCAGAGCGATTTCCGCAACAATATATTCCGAAAAAAAGTCGATGTCGCTAATATATCGAATTAATGGTAGGTTAACTTTTGCTCGAGAAATTTTCAGTCTTACTTGCCAATCTTTCTTTTTAATAGAAATAGTTCAGTCGATTTCCACACTGTTCTTCATGGCGCTCGCATCGTCGTTACTCTGTCAAAAATGATAAATTGAATAAACCAACTGAAAATTTCATTGTTCCTAGTCTTATGCGAGATCAAAGAAGCCATTCAAGCAAAATTTTGTCGCAGTCAAGGTTGAAATAAAATCGCGCCAATAAAACCACCAGTATTGTAGACCCGTCAGGGTAGATCCATATGCAAGCTTTAAGAGTTTTGGCGTTTTGCGTATTGTTTTCTGTGGCGGTGTGAAACGACACTTTTGACAGATCTCATGTGCGCTTTTTCCGAGAAAAGCGAAAGCTTGCATATCAATTAACCTTCAGTTTTCGCCAAAGACATAAAAGCATGGACTAGGCTTTTCCTTCAAAACTGTGAACGAAACTTGGGAACGATGCGAAAACGAGACGAAATGAACTATAGATTCACAGAATGGGGGTTTTTCCTTTAGTCGAAAATGCAGTAATTTTCATGAAAAACCTTTAGAACATCACATTTCAAACATATAATTTCAATATTATATTTTTGAAAAAATGCTTGATCACCTAAAACTGAAAAATAAAAATGGGGATTTGCATTTGAAGGGATTTGTCTTGAGTGCACGATATGGCAACGTCGATATCAGCTTCACTTCGATCTGGTTAGAGTAGAAGACAACGACCAAGGAATAGAAAAAGAAGAGCACAGACTGTCATATTACTGACAAATCGCAAACCGAAATTGTTTGGTTATATTGACAAAGAACACGTGTGTAACACAGAATAGGAATAAATATTTCATTATTCTATAGCAGAAAAAGCTATTCTACTAAACACCGTTGTCACTTCGTGCATGCCTGGCAAATTCCCAATTTTGAAATCTAATTTTTAATACTTTATGAAGGCAATTTGGGAAAATTATGAATCAAACCCATAATAATTATGTTCAAATTTGCATTTGCAGTAATAACCCAAATTCAGGAAAAACCCCCATTGTATTTCGAGCATCGATATGAACGGCTGATGAAAAAAAGAAAATGGACTGATCCTATCCCAACATAGACATTCAAAGGTTTTTTGTTAGCAAATAACAATATCGCCAAGAAAAAGAAATTGCTCCCACCCAGCAAGATTCGACACACAAAAAAAATTCTAGAAAAGGACTTGAAGCACGCGAATTCAGGAGCTTTGAAGAGTTCATTCAAATTCCTTGCAAATGCAAAATTTGAGATATTTCTTCCCAATATTAAACCTCAATTTCAAGGAAAACTGATGTGCTGTTTCCGAAATAAAATTCAAAACAAATGCTTTCCAAAACTAACCCTTAAATATCAAGCCTCTAAGTCATTTTCTTCGGAAGACTAGGCGGCTTTTTTAAATCGAATCTGATATCGGATTATTCATCAACAAGTTCAACCTAGTTGAAGAGGATTTTGAGCAAGATATTCCGAGAGGCATTTGGACAAAACGATATCTAGAACTGGCGCGTATAAACTCATGATTTGGAAGAAAATGAACAAACTATCAGGAAAGGTAGGAATTTTACATTCTGGTCAGTGCAAGAAGGATAGTATAATGTAAGTAAAACATGGTCTGCTCATCTGTGATCTCATTTACTAATGATGACGTCACTTTTTTCATTCAATTTCAAAACACAGAATATTATTTTGATCTTACTGACGTCACTTTTTTTTTAGATGAGCTCACCATGTTTTTTACATCATGGATGATAGTTCTTCAGAAACTGAACATCGAAGAAGGCAGATAATCTGTGGTCTGAGCCACCGTATTAGATAACGACGTATTCTACAAGGAGAGAGAAATGAAGGCGAAAAAGGGATGGACTCATCTGCGCATTTCGATCCGCAAACGCATTCCTGAATTGCATTAAACGAAACCAGTATTCCGCAAAAAATAATCTTGTGGCAACCAGTAACGAAACAACACAGTCATACACCCAATACGACCACAATCGGACAGAAACTCCGTAGCACAAGCAAGGAATATTAATCCATTCACGCAATTCTATGAAAGTGATCACGGTATGAAAATATCCAAAACCGGTTATAGAATATGACACATATGGTTTATAGACAGTCACAGTCTGTTGTTCGAAACCACAGAACTGCGCACAACTGGGTTCATAGATAATCTGGGTTTTGAGATAGGTGAGGTTTTTTACTGGGTGTACCTGATAAGGCAAACGGCCGTTGGTGTGGAAGGAACGTTTGGCAAACTTGTTTAGCAGTTTTTGTTAGTTTCATTGTTTTCTGTGATATAACCCGAAAATAGTACGCAGAATCTTCTCTTTTATATGTATGGAAAATGTTATTTTATTGACTGAACTTTTACGTATTAATCTGCCCCTTTCAATGATCAAAAGGAATCAAAGATTCTTTTTATTAATAATTGATATCCTGTTCTGACTGAGCTACTTCTTTATTACAGATGCATATGTTTCCTGTTATACAAGTAGTGGAATTTGCGGATAGGTGTCAAGACTTTACAAGCAGAACCTTTTACCAATGAAATTTAAAAATCCAAAATGACAGAATTTTATTTTTCATTCGCCAGTGAATGCTGCACAGATAGCAAAATATCACCAGACACAGCAAAAGTGTCTATAACCACGATTTATACTTTTTACGCATAACTAAGGTGCATAGAAGATGGGGTGAATTCAAAGAGGCGCTTTTGTTTCGCAAATGCTAGGGAAATCAGTAGAATTCGTTTTTTTCACTGAAGGTGGCGCTATTTGGAAATTACGACAGGTCTTCAGGGCAACAGTCGGTCAGAATTTCTATCTATATATTCTAAGAATTAGAAATAAATTGAAATCTTTGCTAGTACACTATCATTCGATGTTTTACTATAATATAATAAGAGGGGCGTGAAATAATTAGATAAGAAATAACTGATACATTGATAGCTTAAGCTTGTTTTAATAAATTTTTATTTCTCCAGATTGTGCACATATAAAAAGAAACGTGGTAGAGCGGCCGAAAGTTCATGGAAGTTGATACAAGAACTAGCCTCATCCTTACTCAGTCCGAGACCTATCAAGATTTGGGAGTTTTATAGGAAATCAAAACTCATTGGATAGGCGATATTATTGAACCAGTTCAATTTGAGTTGCTTCACATTCAAATTCATAAGATTTCCAATTAGAAAACAGGTGTTTTATTCAATGGTCAATTTCATTTCATCGGATTTGAAAACTGAGTTTTTTAGTAGTACTTGATGGCAGCATACATTAGTAAATTTCAATTTCAATTAAATGAAAATTGTTGAACAATTCATGTATATTCAATAAATAACCAAGAAGAACCCAACACATTCAATAGTGAAAATAATTAATTGGGGGTTGATTATTCGATTAGTGAAAATGACTGAAAGACAATGGGGTTTTTTCCTGAATTTGGGTTATTACTGCAAATGCAAATTTGACCATAATTATTATGGGTTTGATTCATCATTTTCCCAAGTTACCTTCAGAAAGTATTCAAAATCAGATTTCAAAATTGGGGTTTGGAATTTGACAGGCATGCACGAAGTGACAACGGTGTTTAGTAGAATTGCTTCTTCTGCTATAGAATAATGAAATATTTATTTCTATTCTGTGGTACACAAGTGTTCTTTGTCAATATAATCAAACAAATTCCGTTTGTCAGTAATATGACAGTCTGTGCTCTTCTTTTTCTATTCCTTGGTCGTTGTCTTCTACTCTAACCAGATCGAAGTATAGCTATCTCTGTTTTCCTAAGCAAAGTAACACATTTGACGTCCTTTCCTTTCCGAGAAAGCTGAATTCGACGTTGCCATATCGTGCACTCAAGACAAATCCCTTTAAATGCAAATCGCCATTTTTATTTTTCAGTTTTAGGTGATCAAACATTTTTTTTTTAAATATAATATTGGAATTATATGTTTGAAATGTGATGTTCTGAAGGTTTTCCATGGAAAATACTGCATTTTCGTTCAAAGGAAAAACTCCCATTATGAAAGGAATGATATGCTGCTGGGTATCATGGATTTTAAACCTCCTTTAAATAGGATTCTTCATTAATTTGAACAATAATTTCCATTTACATCTGCACTGTCCAAACAAAATACAAAAGGGACTCATTTGAACGTATCCGAGAATCGACACAATTCTTCGAAGCTTACACAAAAAGGTTTCACGCACTTATCAATAACTAAATAATAATCTGAGAAAACATAAATAAATTCAAAATGACAATTGCCGAATTACCATTAATGGTTGTCATACGCTCTGATTGGTCGATTGGTGGCGTTCGTGTCGGTGGCGAGAGTATGAAATAAAAGTTTTCCCAGTTCGGTCTAATGATTCAGTAGGAAAACAAATGAAAATAAAAGCACCACTGTTCTATGCACTGCACGCGTAATCTGTGACTACATTAACTTCTAACATTTTCGCAGAGAACAGAGTGCAAGTTTACAACAAAACAGCCTCAACAGTATAAATAATACACTTTCTACACTGGAACAAACTTGAAGGTAAGTTTTCATGATTTGTTGAAAATATCAAGTCCTACAAAACATTTCAACATGAAATGAATCTCATTCCTGACTCCGGAGATGTGTAATGGAATGTTCCGAAGAATATTCAGATCTTATAAGCAACAAGAATGTTAACATGATTCATACTCTGTATACAGGGTGAGTCTTTGACCTTGCAGAATATTTTAACAGAAGATTCCTGAAGCTAAAAGAAACACTTTTTTCGCTTACCATTTTTTCCGATTCGGCTTGGTTCGTAAAATACAGACTGTTGAAAATCCATAAAAAAATTTAATTTTCGATTATATCTGGCGAACGATCTCATCGAATGAGATGATTTTTGGAATATAGTTTTTTATTGATACGATAAATGTTCCTGGTTACAAAATTTCATCCACATCCTCCAGTTTCTTTAATATGACCATAACATTCCATAAAAATACCAGAAATTCAAAGAATCCAACTTTTAAAAATAATTTGAATGCTATTCAACGAATTTCTGACCATTTTGAAAAGTAAAAGTATTCCTTATTTTTTTTCGTATAATGCGCCGTTTTCGAGTGATCTGAAACTCAAAAATAAAAAATATCGGTGAAATTCCGAGAATTGGGTACTTCGGCTGAATGCAACTCTGTTCAAAAAATTCACAGAATTCAATTTTTCCGCGTTACCACGTCTAAAAGTTGAGAATGGAATCCTAGCATTTTTTATTTGGAATGATTTGTAAGCGGAGTAGCCGACTTTGGCCATTTCACAATGGACGTAATCGTAAGAATCCCGCAACTCGTGCGTAAAAATCAAAGAGGAAACTACAAAATTCATAAGTACCAAAATCTTCACAATAGGTTCAACTTTTCCCAAAACTATATCTGTGTTATACAGCGGTGATTCGTTCCTGAATCCATTCATGAAGCTTCCTTTTCAATTTCGAGCTAATTCGTATAGTATAATTTATTAACTTCTTACTTCTCCATGATAATGGGGATTCTTACTGGTTTGAATGCCATCTTTCTGCTGACCCAAATTTCTTGAAATTATGTACAGAACTTTGATAGTATTTATTTTGAGGTATTCTTCAAATGCGCAATGCGCTATCATAACATAACAACCCATGGTGGAAGAAAACCACCATGACATAACCTTAAAACCACGGAGCCACAGATTTATAGTTCAGTTCAGAATCATAGACTACACAAGTGTATACATAGAATTAGCATATTGTGTGTTGTTTGACTTCGAAGAGTTCTTTTTTTCTGTTCGTCAATTTGGCAACGTTTGTACGTTCATAGATAAATTAGGTACATCTGTTTTATTTATTTATGAAAATGAAAGTTTGAATGGGTTATGTCTGAATCTGATAATTCTTGGAAAAATGAAATAAACAAAGAAAATTAACAATTACAAATTGAAGATGAATCTCAAAGCTAATATGAGTGATAGCTAGATGAATTCCTCATTATCGAAAATGAAACCAAGAGGAGAATATTCAACTTTTATCGCCCATGAAATTTGGAATACCTAACTTGTTTATTGTACTATAGATACAACTTTTTTCAGCAACTGGAATGTAAAAAGTAAGTTGACACTTGTTTTCATAACAGAGTTGCTTTTTTCGAAGATTTTAATGGTATATCTTAGGCTTTGAAAAACTTCAGTGTTCAGGTTTCCAGGGGCGGCTAGCCTATTATAAAAATTTATAATGCCTATATTTTTTTATCTAGGCCGAATCGGAAAAAATGGTAGAGGACAAATGTGTTTCTTTCCGCTTCAAGAATCTTCTGTTAAAATATTCTGCAAGGTCAAAGATTCACCCTGTATATCCAGTAGAAATCAGTTCGAATAATCGAATTGAACAAAATGTGTTAATGCACATCAAAAGACTTCTTTTTAGCCAAAATGGATTCGTGCAACGATTTGTGTGTAACATCAAATAGTATTGTTTACACGATTCAAATAAAGGGCGCCCACCAGTGACGTCACAACATGTGGGACAAAATTAATGACATTTTGCAGTCCCTCTATTCAAGAACCTCGAAACGGAAAAAGCTCAGTACTCACGAATATACGGAGTCCATTCCAAAAACTGATATAACCAAATATCGTATTTGTAAAAGAACGTCGAAACGTCTAAACACCGTTAAAAACTCACGAATTTCTTGAGGAGTACAACAATCTACACCACCTCGAATGATTTATCGGACGTCAATGTTTACCCACAAAGAATTGGATTCTCACAAAGGAACGTAGACTGAATAATCGATACTGCTTCATAAACTCTTGTGTATATGAGAGGTACATAATGTCAGCTCTTAGTAACCACGACACCCGAGTTCATAAATAACGATCGATATAATTACTGAAAACTTTATGGTGACAACTTGAAAACACAATTTGTCGTAGTAGTGAAAACTATTTATGTCGTGTTTCGTACATGAAGCTATCCTACATTATTGCCTTCATTTTGTCCTGAATGTTTGTCGCGGTCATTTATAGTTGAATTAATGGAGAATAATTGAGGTGTTTTATCTAGAAATTAAAAAAAGAACGAATTCATTCGAGTAGCAAATCTAATGCAATAAATTCTTTAAGAGTTAAGAAATCTTGCCGACTAGATGAAATAGAAATCATTTCCTCCTTTTCCGACCCCATTCACTGAATATACGATGAAAAAACGCTGCAAATTTTACACAAAGTATTTGTTATTTTCTCAGTAAAATAACCCAATACCACTGATATCTTAAATAAAATTTATATATTATTCATAATTCATTGGTTTTACACCACACAATTTGCAGCATTTTTCTTTATAACTTAGGGACCACTGGTCGGAAATCATCCTGGTGAAAATTTTTAGGTTGAGTTATGCAACAGTAATCAACGTTGAGAGTTTCATGAAAATTCGGTCATAAGTTTTCGAGGTAAACCGATCCTGCTGAAGAGCATGGGGGATCAATCTCGAGCGACACACGATTTTTCTACCAAGTTTCACGAATTTCGGTTCAGTACTTTCAGAGAAAAGTCCCGGACAACGGACGGATTTTTTTTTATTAGTGCATTCAAATCTACATACTTCAGAATGTAAACTTTGAAATTTTCAGGGGGGGGCGGAGGTAATTTTTTCTCTGGTAGATCACTGAGGTTTATGATTTGATTTCATCAAATACTGAAACAATAAATAACGTTCGTAATAAATATTCAAAAACATCTGGTTAATCATTTTTGTATTCAGGGACGAAGGAAACCTTTTGATACAGTTTCGCAATTCTGACTAAATAAAATTAATGAATCATATTCAACTTGAATTTATTTACGGGAATTCTCTGAATTGACTTGTTTTTATATGACATGCAGGTAACTTTCTGATTTTATAAGGCAGATTTTCCGATGCCGGCATCTATCGGCGAAAGCTGAAGTAGAACAATCACGCTGTATTTTGCGGAGATCCGTCCATTTTTCGGGCCCATAATATGTCATCGAGCGTCGGCACCACTTATTCTATGTGCATCTATCATAGATGCATATAATATATCAGGTGTCTACACTTTCCTACTATTACCCATAAAAATTTTGGGTCCAAAACGCGTTCCTAGAATTGTCAAATCTTGGGCTACTTGGCTCTGTAAACGATGATGGCGCTTACGTCGCTTTGGCAAGTGCATAAATTTAATTCCGCTGAATAAAAATGAATTGAGCTATAATCAGATGAAACTATTTCCCAAAAAATGAATCAGATATTTGAAATTATGGATTCTCACTAATATTTAAGAGGAGGTTTACAAATGTGGAACATCTACTCATTAATAATATGAAATATGTGTAAGGGAATAACGAGCAATATGAGGTTTATTGTGAGAACACTTTCATGGATGGATACAAGAAGTTATTTCGAAGCCAAAACAACGGTGAAAACGAAACGGGAGATTGATTTTACTAATGGATTCTATTGGAAAGTTTGGATCTGCTTTAAATTTTGTATGTACCTATTAATACATATTCAATTCAAGAGTTATGAATTATGTTAAATACCTACTTATGCAAATATTTGGAGGAAATGTTCATGTTCATTATTATTGAAACTGATATATGAATTTTCACTTTGCTGTTCATGTTCATACGAATTTATCAGACGAATTTCAAACCAGACAAATTAATTGTAGTATCTACCGTTCCAAATGATTTCTTGTGGTATTTTCGAAAACACAACTCTGTAACTTCCTTTGCATGAACTGAATATTGAGATAATAAATACCTCTTGAAATAAGCAGGTATTCAAAAATATCAAGTTTCAGACTGGTATATCCAGAGACGAAGGATATTACCGCCATTCTGACTGAATGAAATGAACAATCATAATTTAAATTCGTCAAAATGAATTTATTATCGGAAATTCTTGAAAATAATGTATGGTCCAACTAAGAAATTAGAAAGAAGTTCTGATTCGACTAGTTTTGATATGACAGGTCGGTAACTTCCGTAAATATTTCAGATTTTATATGGCAGATTTTCCTATGCCGGCATCTATCGGCGAAAACTGAAGTAGGCCAACAAAGCCGTATTCTGACAACGTTTGGACCTCATTTCGGACCCAAAATATGTCAAAGAGTGTCCGCACCTTATGTATTATTCTATGCATCTATCATCTATCTGTAGCTCAAAGAAGCAGCGACCTCTACCGAATCAATTCGACACATACAACCATAGATCTTTCCGCAATCAAGTTTTCTTTCCCATCTCGGCCGTTGTGATTCTCACCAGAGTTTCGCGAAAACTTACTTGAGAGTTCTCGGGAGGTCAAAGACTCGACTCCACTTGGATATGGATTATTTCTTCCTTCTCGGTATAGATAAGCGACGAATCCAGTCGACCACACCCTGCCTCAGTCTATTCGTCACATTTGTTATATATCCAGATTACGAGAGAGAGAAGTTCAAGCAAATTCCCCCCGCAGCTCGCTAGTGAGGTCCAGGTTACCCCCACCTCCAGACACGGTGCCGGACTAGATGAAATATACATAATACGACGCAGAAACGTGGAATAAAATCAATAGTTAATTCTGTGGAAAGTAACCTGACAGACGAATCAGCTGGCCGGAGTTAGTCGAGACCCGAAGATACCGCACAGAAACGATTCAAATCTCTTTCCGCGACATCAAACCCATCTCTACAGAAGCGATGTAACGAAAAAAGGCGACCGACCCTGAGCGTAACAATTCGTCTGGATGTTGCTCAAAATAGTTGAGAATGGTTCTATTTTTGGTTGAACACGTATCTGCTACATAGAGGTAGGCTCTGTATCTGATCCAGTTATAAAAACGATCCGGTTGGCTAACTTCACTGAATACATACGCATAGAATTGAAATATTACCTGGAATCGTAATTTTGATAACCATATTAATTCTATGAAATATATAAAGCGACAACATGTCAAGAGATAATCAAGTAGTTCGAATATCAACTTCATATTGGAATGTATCAAGTCACATTGAACATTTCGAGTAACATATGTGAATACAATCCTTTCCCATAAACACTAATCATTTTTAAGGTTTGAGAAAAAAATACCGTGATCCGACGGTCATAGAGTCCGATTAACAGATCGTCCTGACAGAAAGATTGAACTGACTCATGATGTTTTTTACTGCATGAGCTGATTGACAACCACAGACAAAAAACATGGACTGTGACCAGGATTCATAGCATGATGTAAGTAAAACATTGTGTGCTCATCTGCTTTTCTGTGATCGTATTTACCAATGATGACGTCTCTTTTTTCATTCAAATTCAAACACAGAATATATTTTTCCTTGAATTTGAATGAAAAAAGTGACGGCATCATTGGTAAATACGATCACAGAAAAGCAGATGAGCACATCATTGGTTCATACATACCGCGATTACGGAAACGGTGGATCTTTTAGACTAGGGGTACTTGAGGTAAAGGGGCGGTTAATGGAAAGAATACAGTGCCTAGTTATGGGTAATTTCGGTTATTTTTATTGATTTCGGCCCGTAACAGACCAAAAAAACACAGAAATGCATCATCCAACCCGAAGATCCCCGCGCCAAAGAAATTCCCCACGATCCGGCAACGCCGCGCACCGAACAGCTGTTCGTCGGAAACCTCGAGGCCTTGCGAATGCGACCGAGAGACAACAAAGAGAGACGGAGCGACGGTCTAAGCGCGCATAGAGGAGCACGCCAGATTCCCGAACAGCCGGTGCTCTTGTGTATGTATAGTGCGCCGTGTTTTTGTAGGACCGTGGAAGTTGTGAGAGAGTGAGTGAAGTGGAGTGCATCGATCGTTGAGCGCGTTTCCCCGGTCGTAGTCGGCGGCGGTGTCCCGACCCGACAAAAGAACGGACACTTGTTGCGCCCTCGAATCACTCTCCAACACACACAGAAATGGTAATCCGCCGCGGCAGGGCCGGAGCGAGGACGATTCCGAATGGGAATATTACATGAATGACGAGAATTGATTTCTCATTGGATCAAATAGCATTATTCGTTTAATTTGATCCTCACAGGAAAATAATAATGATGATTTTTTAAATTCATTGTAATAGTATCGATCCAAAGATATTCTAGGATTTTTTCTATAAATTATCTAATTTTTGATCTGTCTTTTTCAGATATTGGAGTGGAAACCTAGATAGCACCCGAAAAATAACCATCGAAATAGGTCTCTTGCATCATCTATTTTTTCACTATTAGAATCGATTATTCTATCCTTAACTGAAGAAAATTCAATCGCCATTGAAAATTTCTATTTTGAACGAGAAAATTTCCTTTTAAATTCGATTCCACATATGAGCTGTTTGAAAGGCCGAAACCTCATTGCGTTCCGTGACGTAACGAGTCATATCTAATCTCTCTCTCTTCTCGTGTACCTTAGACCCAACCAAGCTAATAGACAGCGTCGGCTGTATCGATCGTAGAATAGTGCTGTGACGTCTGACTATTTATTTACCGAATTATTCAGAATTCGCAAATTATAAAAAGTGTGGAATAGCATACCACTTCCATGTGACAATTTCAAAAATATAGGCGGATACGGAACAACGTTTCTCCAATTTGCCTCACGAATTAAATCTAAGGAAAATTCTGCACCAATGTTGCCAAAACACACCCGATATACCAACTAGCAAAAGCTTCTACGATGTTTCCTTGATACATTGACACATTCCACTGTGTATATTTTAAAAATGTCAGGTTATAGGCATATTTTCATCAGATAACTGCGCAACTTGTTACATTCTACAGGTCTCTTGCATGAATTTTTTCTTATCATTGGAATCAAATATTCTATCCGTAAGACTACTGAAAAACGCATAGTGCCCCAAAGGGGCGCGCCAAGCGGCTCCTTATTTAAACTAGAACTGCTCGATCAAGAATGATTTGTATAATCGAGATATCCATATCCGTTCCTGAGTATACTAGCTCTTCATTCGAAAATATATATTCAACTTACACAATTTATATTGAATATTTCAATTTACACTCCCCATTTCGGCCCCAAGGGGGGGTGTAGTATCTTCTAGCATAAAGTTGGGGAGGCGCATAGGATGAAAGGTTGGGATTTCCTACAACGAGCACTTTCATTTCCTATTTTTTAATTAGCACCTTAACGATTCGATGTAATATTCATTTATCCCCTCCATCAACCAAAATAGACAAAATCTCAATTCGTAGAGAATAAAGTGAAAACAAGTACACAATCAAATTCACATGTTACACGAATAGTCTGTTAGAATCTCACCTCAAGCCGGTCCTGTCCGTGAACCATAAAGGAGCGCTGATCCAACGAGTCGACCGAGTCCGCAATGGCGGAATTCCACAGATATCATCATCTCACTTACCGAGTCACCGCACACAACAGGCAGGCGGAGGGCGCTACGTCATCGTCATGGCCTGCTTTGCGTTCAGATTATCCCGCGAGGAGTGGACCCACAGCGCACCACGCGGTCCAACAATCAACTATATCGGCGGCGGCGGACACCGATTACCGTGCTAAGTGACTGCTTTTGAGCCTTCTTCATTCAACCTAAAGGGGAGCGTAGACGTTCGCGTTTAATGGGACATGCAAGTCGGAAGGTGATGAATAGTAGATTTTGGAAAATCGTTTTTTCGTGGCATATCATTTCGCGTGAAGTTCAATTGGAATGAACCTTTGTTATCATGCGGAATAAGCAAAATATAAAATTGATTTTGCGATAATTTTAATATCTCGAGCATGATTCACTAGATTTAACTGAAAATTATTAGTATCCCACATCATGGGCCACTGAAATAAAAAATGGGGAAATATGTAATCCCATGTCTTTTATCTATTCGAGGGGAGATATAGCATCTTCAGTCTCTCTCACAAGAACCTGTCTTCTTCCATAGATTTATAGCACAGACCATGTATTAATTTCTATGAATACGCCATAGACAAGGCCATGGGCTCATTGAATGATAGATACCGCTACTGCTAACCAAGATAACATTAATACGAGAACTGAACGATGGTATACACTAATTCCTGTTATAACGGCTACGCTTGTAACGAACTTTCGTTTATAAGGAACGTATTTTTGAGGTACGAAAAATAGTATCATGAAACATGGTAATTTTTTTAGCAAATAACGAATCCGTTCACAACGAATTTTCGGTTAAAACTAGCTTTGATATTCGGTATATTCCAAAAAAAAATTCCGGTTATAACGAACAAAAATGTGAAGATGGCAAGTTCCTTAAAGAAAAACATAACTGTGCTCGTGGTGGAAAATTCAACACGAGCATACTGATGGAAGTCACTGATGATTGGAAAATCTGAAAACCCTAGATGTTTCAAGGATGTTGCATAGTTGCCAATAAATTACATACACAAAATCCTAGAAAAGCACCGACGTGAAGTCAGCAGTTCTCAGCCGATTTGGCCCATTAACTCAACCGTCGCATTTTGCAATGCAGCCTTCCCTGAAAGTTTCAAGTCGATAAGAAGTTCCCATTTAATCGCGCCTGCAGCTGGCGGCTGGACAGATTTGATTTTGGAATCCGATTAACCATCAGCGAGTCCAACCTGGTCGTTTGAAACGATTTTACGAAAAACTTTCGAAAAAAGACGATAGCACGTTATTCCCAAGAACTTGCAATAAAGAACGATAAAAACAGTGTGTAAATACTCTCTAATCCACTTACACTTTCTGCGTCTAACGCACGTTTCGGAAACCACGTTTCCTTCATCCAGAGACATATCGTTACTATCGTCTTCTACGCTTGTAGGAGCATGCTTGGAAAAGTAATATTTCGATTGCAGTTTTGAGAGATGAAAAGGTTTGTTCGTTTTGTCTCCATGAACATCGATATTATACGTCAGTGCAGATTTTGTAGCACTTATAATGTTCGGAGATTTTTGCTGCAAACTTGTAATCTGTTCGTTGCTGAAATATTGCAATGAAGTATAGTCAGATTATAAAGCTGACTTCGTATTCTATGAGGTTACTTAGAATCTTGTGTTTATATGAATATAACTATAAATGCCTCTCGATCGATGAGGATTGTACAATAATTCTGTATAGGCATAATTTTGAGCTACAATACCAGTAATTTTCATTAACTGGTATTAATGTTATTTGCGTTAACCTTAAGAAGCATAGAAAAGTCATCTATGGTTCGAGCAGTATCAGTGAACAGATTGAACTACAGTGCACCACACCTATCAGCACTGATTAGTGGAAGTCGGTGGATTAAAGTGTAATTTTCTTGCAGTTACAACTTTCGTCTTTCCTTCTACCCGGAAATGGGGTATAAACACCCCATGTGTTCGATAAAAAAAAATTACAATCTATATATTCGCAATGGAACCAATAGACGACTTCGGCCCAAGTTGCCAACCCACAATTTTCTTCACAAATTTACTTTTTCACTGGGGAACGCGGATTTCAGGACAAATTCGAGATGGTAAGGTTCGCGTTATTTATAAATATCCTTAAAAGATGCCTCCACTCCTCAAACAAGATAATTTCTTCCAAATATGGGTTTTTGTTAAGCTGAAATTCAAGTTGGGATTCCTGATTTCATGTTAATAGTGTCAAGTTTATAAAGGATATGTTCCGCAAATCAACTTGGTTATTTTGGTTGCCGGATGTCGGTTCTGTAAATATGAAATATTCGGTTGGTTCCTGAAAAAAAGGGTTAATTACGGAATTTGATTGATGAAAAATCAATCTTTCTGTCACCAGAACATAGACATATGAAGTCTATGCACCAGAACGACAATCAATGTTTTATGGTAACATATCCATAGCAGAGAACAATCTTTATTTACTTCATGATCCATAGACCATACCTAGTAATTTTTCCATTGTTGTCCCTTCTATGTTCTATGGATCATAAAGTAAATAAAGATTGTTCTATGCTATATATGTTACCATAGAACACTGACTGTCGTTCTGGTGACAGAAAGAACGTTCTTTCATCAATAAAATTCCGTAATTGACCTTTTTTTCAGGAACCAACCGAATCTTTCATATTTACGGAATGGAAAACCGGCAAACAGAAATAACCAAAGTGATTTGCGGAACATATCCTATATAAATTTGACACTATTAACATGAAATCAGGAATCCCAACTTAAATTTCAGCCAATCAGAGATGATCTTAACAAAACACTATATTTGGAAGGAATTATCTAGTTTGAGGAGCCGAGGAATAACTCGAACTTTATCATGTCGAATTTGTCCAGCCATTCCCGTTCCCCAGTGACAGTAAATTTGTGAAGAGAATTGTGGGTTGGCAACTTGGGCCGAAGTCGTCTATTGAGAAGGAAATTCATTATATTCTCTCGTTACTACATCGCGATTCTAACCAATCATACACGGAATAATAATTTTAGTTTAGAAATCTCACGTTGGCAACGTTGTCTCCTCGTCACATTCCCACAGAGCTACCAACGTTACCCAATCCTCCTAGAATAAAATCCCTGCTAAGGCTACCCGCCGCACCAAAGAGACAGATCTCCGCGAGGCGCAAGATGTCCGACGTTCTTCTCGGCAGCGGGCTCAATTTAAAGGTCAACTGGAAACGAACAATGGATATAATGACATTAGTGAAAACATCGACCGTCCTCTCGGCTCCGCGGTGGCAAAAATTATTTAGAACACAGAGTTAACTCGGTTCGTCATATCGTTCGGCGAGGATCGGTAGGTTCCGGTCGCAGGAAGTTTTCCTTCTTTCGTAGTTCTACCGGATTAAATCGAAACATACGCTCCGTCGATTATCGACGATGATAAAGAACGAACCACGCCTTGGAACCTTTGTGAAATGACGTGAAGAGATAATTGGAAATTTTGTAGAAAATCAAAAACTGAATTATTTTTCTAAAAAAAACCAAATTAGTCCCACACGTTCGTTTGCCAACATGTTCAACCTTCCAATCTAGCCCACATAAATAGAAATATACCTTCATGCTGGCCAACCATCCTAAATTTTCAAATCTAAACTTTAAAGACTCAACCCTAATAATACGGGTTATATCATTAAGAAAACAGTAACTCGGGAAATTGCAGCTCAAAGTGCGAAGATTTTCCAAAACACTTGAATGAAATATTCCTTCTCGCCAAAATACAGAGTGTTTTATTTCGAATATTCTGAAATGATTTTATCCCATTGTTTAAACAACTTCCAATATTTTTTGTTCAAAGAATTCACACATTTTAAAATACTCTGAAAAGTGTTAGAAGTTGAACGATAGTTTACCTTTAGGCGTGCTAAGTGGTAAAAGCTTTCTTATTTCCCCTTAGAATCTACGCCATTGTCGTGTCGTTTCACCATGTTTTTTTTATCTTCGTAACTTTTTTTGTGAATATCATCCTCTCATCTGAAGTTACTTGCGGTTGAAGGTTATGTTTATATATTAATCATAGACCTATAAAACTATATGGACATGGCTTAAAGAGAGAGGAAGCGGGCCGACAAAGAGGGAACTAGGGCGGGCCAAACCATCATAGAATACGGCAAAAATAAGACAGATCAGTTTGAAGCCATAGACTATGAATCTATGTTTGAAAGTCACATTTGTTTTTTCCGAAGTATTTCAAAGCAGATTTTGAATTATAGTATAAAGACTGTATGTAAGATATAATTTTCGTGTTGTTTTCGTTTTTTGTGTTTTCGTAAGTTTTTGAATAGAGTTTGAGACTTTTCATTTCAAACCGGATTCACTGTCAAACGAATAATGGTGAATTCTTGTTGTGCCATTAATTGTACGAGGAGATATAAAAAAAGGGGAAAACGTGAAATTCCATATATAGATGAGTTTACCTTGCATGAATAACTGTGAATTTGTTCATTTTTTGCGCGCTTTTTGTTGGAAAGAAGAGCGCGATATCCTTCCGTTTTTTGAGTAAGACATTTTCTTACTGATGAAAAATTTGTGATCAAACTGGATTCTGTCCGTTCGCCTGGCAGGTCTGCGGTCTTGGTTTTATGTTCGTTAACGAACTAAATCCCCGAAGAACTATTTTGATTGTGGTTGAAAAATGGGACTCGACTGCTTCTAGGGGTCAAAATAATTTTTATAATACTGGTCCGAAGTTTCGTTAATCATTATACATATATCATGCTCCCTTAAGATTTCGGAGTTATGGCCGGCTGATCATCTGTTTTTCCATAATTACTCGAAAGCTACACTCTGATGATCAAAATCAATGAGGAATATCAGTTCGAGATAAAATACTGCACGGAACCAAAGACACACCATATAGAACAGTCATCATTCATGTTGTGAAGTTCAAAATTACCGCCATTCCGTGTTTTCTCTGATTGGCCGATTTCCTTCATGTCCCTGTCACTAGTCGCATGTTATTTTAATCGTGTATCTTGTCTATGGTCTGCCCGCTCCAGTTCCATATCTCTCTCGGACCTCTCACTTGGTTCATTATCCCCATTCGACTCTTCAGAAATGGATTCGTACGCCGTGTCCAGAGAGTTTAATATGTCTATGATATTAATACGAAAATCAGTATCTACCCCCTATTGCACGTCACTGGTAATAGAGGAAAACTAAATCATTTTAGAAGATTAGATGTATGACATCGGTTTGAAGAACTGAGACGTAGGTTATGGATATTTATGATTGAAGCAGTCCTCAACATGAAGAAGTTGTTATGAAAATAATCTTTACCAGTGATGAAAAAATTTCAGAATTTTGGGATTGGCAACTTCAATTCTGCTTTCCATAGAGTTCTACCCCATTTCCTGTGTTCTATGGTTAACCAATTATTCATAAACCTGGCGACAGTCCAGCAGCAGCTTTCACAAAGCTATCGTTGCGGTGATGGTCACTATCAAGACATTTCTATGTCCATTTTTATCCATACCACAGAAAATTGAAGTGTTGATCGTACGAACAAGCTTTGTGAAACTTTGTCAAACTCGCCAAAACAGATATAGTTCTCCTTCAAATACTGATGAAAAGGAAATTACTATTCAATTCGAGATTTGATATTGCAACTAATCAATAAAAAACGAAGAGGAGAACAGTGTTGCTGCAAAGATTCCTAACACGTAAAAACAAGGAACAAGGAACTTCTTTCATACTAAATTCGGCATTAATTCACGGTTTCACATGGTGAGGTTGGCAACATTGTAAATCCTTCTAGAGACTAGAGACCATTTACAACTGGTGCAACTGCTGCATCCTCGTTCCTAGCTAAGTTGGCTCTGATATGTCGCCCTCTGCTACCCGCCCTGCCGCCATCAATATTGATTTTTAGACGTGAGAAAATCGCGGTGCGAAATAAAAATTCCGCAAATCTACTCTCTCGAGCGACTCTATCAAGCTCACGTATCCCGGAGGTTGAATCCGTACCCTTACAGTGGTTCAGAAACGGGAAAATGGCGTACCAGCTTACAGGAACAAATTGTCCGAATAACCTTCAACTTTACATTTTGTATTATGGTAATCAGAAAATTCGATGGTTATGGTACAATCATGATGTTTTTTACATCATGGGTACAATCAAGAAATTTGATTTCCATAGAGATAGACTCTATGACAATGTTTATTTCCGATCATATTTTTAGGTTATGATTTTCGACACCTCGTGGAACCATTTGAGATATGAAATTCAAGAGTAAAGGCAGTAGAATCATGATTTAAGTATAAGTATATCATGAGTAGAATGTGACATTTCATTACAATAAGACGACCCCTTATTCAGTGTTACCTCATCAATTTGCCTGAAATTAGATGCAAATAGATTTATCTTTTTCGCACGGGACCCTATAGGTAATTGCTGTCTTTATGGTACGAGGAATTTTATCTAAGCGAACGAACACGAAACATCATTGAATTCACCGATATATGCCGTGAACATTTCACATACCATGAAAAAAACCATCGAAGATTCAGAACGAAAACTATAGCTGTTTGGGGATATAGAAACAGAGAAATACTTGAAATATATCAGCAAGTATACTAAGACTCAATAGGGCACTTCCATTTCGACGTTAATAAGATACCTACCAATATAGAGGTGAAATCAATGATTTACAATGGTTTGCTTAATTTTCTTGGTCCTAAACCCTCGTTAGCGATATAATCGTTTGAAAAATCACCTAACCTCGTTGTTAAAATGGCAGACCTCAGTGAGCAGTTTTTTGTTTCAATTTTCATCGCGTCAATTCAAAAGCGTACAAATGTTGCACAAAAATAACTTACCACCTCCTGTCAAACACTCCTTATGTCCCATTCCTCTTCTTAATGTAATTCGCCATTCAAAACTGAAAACAAAATTGAATTCATCACAATGAAGGAGAAATAGGTATACCATAACAAAATTTTCAACCTCAAGTTCCCAAATGTCCCTATTTACGATTATATTATTGGGAACCTATATTATTCACTCAAATAATTGTATTCCAAGTAAAATGTGATTATCATTGAGACGATAACTAGATCAAAAAATAAATACCACATTTTTCACAGTTCCATCTATCCCAAAATCCATTTAAAAAGTCAGTAATATTAATATGAATTGGTTATAAATACATTAGACTGATGGAGAAGCTATTATGACTTGTCAAAGGCAAATGATACAATGTAAAATTTTGATTTGAAAGCTTTGAGTAAAATATACAATCGTTATGTCTGTAATCCTATCATGTAGGTAATCGAATAAATATGTCCGAATATCCTGAACGTCTTCTGTAACATTCACGGATCACAGTAAACAAAGAACACGATCACAATATAAGTACATTTCTAATCTAAAAATGGAACCACCCAATGAATATGGGGATAGTAGGATACGTTATCACATCGAATTCTCGCTTTAATAGGAATGGAAAATACCCACCTAGGTACGGATTGAGATATGTACATATAAAATTGAAATCAATCAACATCTGACATAATCATAGTTGAATTATTCAAGTTTCCCTTTGATCTGCCCAAAATATTGAGCCCTGAGATTGTACAAATTGTCCAAGAACGTGAAAACTTTGTGTTACGTTCGTTAATGAACCAAGGAACATTCTTCGTACTGATGAATACTATTTGAACTCATAATATGGCTACATTCTATCCAAATTCGCAATACACACGATAAAATGCCGATTGACAGCGAAAGAAATCAACTTACCTCAAATTTGATGGATATTAATCACACAAATCGAACTGAATAAGTTTCCAAGGGTTAAAAGCATATCACTTCGAAGTACGAATCCCGAAAAAACATACCACTATATGATAAATCTCAAATAATTACTACAGAAAAACTGAGTAGAAAGATGGCGACCGTAGGATGGTTAACGACACCGATAATTTATCTCTTTTACGGTCATTTTCGTTTGTTGATCAACATCTCACAGTTTTTATGACACTTCATGTATTTCACTGACGTATTTTGTCACTTCTGAACTTTATATGGGGTATATTTCAGCCAGACACTAACAGAATTTGTTGACGTTACTTCAAAAATCACAGAATGATCTACTTAGCTTTGTATTTTGCATAGAGAGAGGAGAGCGATAAGTGAGTACGTACGATTGTTTTGTACGAAAGCAGAAATAGTCGTAGCGTAGACGTTTGTGACATGCCTATCGGCATGCCGGGAAATGCTCGGTGAACGGTGGGAAAATAAACAAGCTATTATACCGGCTTGATGGCGCGATAAACCGCCCTCTATGGTGATTTAATTATGAATTATAAATTTCATTCATCCAAGGAATTATCTTATTTTCGAAGGGCATCGATTATTGAAAAAAATGAATTAACTAAAGGGACATCTTGCCTATTATACAGTTTCTTCTATTCGATATTATGATGATTATATATTTTACTCCGTAAAGTAATATAGAAAAAATGAGTTCATTTTGTCCTGAAGAATAAAAAATTAAAATGCTTATTTAAATGAAAATACGAATTAATATTATCTTTTGAAAAGCTTTCTGTGATAAATTGGTAAGTAGGAAATGGATATTGAAAAAAAGGTATATTTAATGACTCATTATCACAAATATTCTGATTCCATTAAAGTTTCCGTTTTTTTAATATTCTGAGGTCCTTCCTGTCATAACTCTTCCTATGACAACTATCTTTGAAATGAGCAGATAATTTTGGTATTATTGAGATTTTCAACGAAATTCAAGAGTATATAATTTTGAAATACATTTTATGCTCTTATAGATTGACATCCCGGAATATCTTCAATTATGAAAATATCAATGAATTAAAGACTTCAAACAATAAAAATTTTATTAACAAAAATTTGATCATAAAATCCTTACAATATAATAAAATCAATTTTCACAACTGATGAATTTGAAAAGAAAAAATTGCACTCCACTTAAAATCTAGTCATCATCGAAGTGTAATTAGTATTAATAAGGAATCTTCAAAGTCATGAATAAATAAACTATCATTAAAAATTACCCAAATAAAATATATACAGAACTAAAACGAATTAAAGGTCATATTCTCCAAATGAATAATTATAAAAATAAAAATAAGGACTATTTTAAGTACAAATATTTCAATTATAATATATTTAGCATGTTAGAAAAAGCCTGAAATATTCACCAATTCAAATTGTTTATTTATTCCTCAAATTTCTAAAGAAGGTATAAGTTTATATATTTTATTTCATTCTTTATAGCACATTATTGGGAATAAGAAGACATACAAACGAATTAAAGATAATAAATACTCATTTCATCCAAAATATCGTTTTAGTCGCACAATATCCAAAAGAAGCTTGTCTGCTTTCAAGAGCTGGCTCAATGAAAGAAGAACTTCTGCAGTGCTGGATTTGGTAACTGATATTTTTTGATACATTTACAATACCAAAACACGCATTTCATGGGAGCATAATACGGGACTCTATCCATATCTTAATTAGTAGGAAAAAATGTCCCTCAGCACATCGGAAACATTTTTAGATAGGAGTGAATACATCGGGCTTTTTAGACATCTAAATATACTCACTGAATTTCTGTACCCTAAATGAGATATCACGATATAATACACAAGGAACATAAGTTGACATTTTACTTCATAACAATAAAGACGTAATATCTAAGAAATTAAAAAAGTGAAGCTACTTCCAACCTATAGGTGCTGCTAGTATCTCTTCAAACTCCATTCAGAACTAATTGAAACACCCTGTATATTCACAGATTGCACACGTTTCATCTAATCTAATTTTGGCCGTATTACAATAGTAGGAGGCTCTTTTCACTGGATAAATTCTCATAAAAATGCATCGGTAGAAATAACTCGCATCTCTGATTGTTTCAAAATGTAACCTAACATTGAACTATTAAACAGTATTGGTGTTTATAATACATTTTGTAGAAAAGGTTCGTGTTGCTGTGAAAATTTTTAATTTTAATTTAAAATTAATTAATTATTTAATTATTAAATTATTTAATTAATTTTTAATTTTTTTTTTATTATAGTCAACGCAAAGAAAAACTATGGAAAATGAACCAAATCGATAAAGACTTGTCTAATTGTTTGTTTCAAATCATTCAAGGATAAACAGTTTTTCCGTTTAAGAAAACTGATTAAAGTCTGAAACATTTAAATAAAAATAAATGAAACCGATGAGGGCTTAACAACTTGTTGATTCTAGTTTTTTTCCAGTCTGAATTTTTCTAGGATGGAAAAACATATCATACACATATTTACAACTACTGCTCTATTCTATCAATTATCTCTTCAATTTATTACAATAAAAGGATCAAGTCAGTCAAATCGATCTGGAAGCTTGAAGACTTCTTCAGAACTAAATAATCATACCTCAACTTTAAGAAGATTAATGAGCTCATTTAAAAGTTACGAATAATAAACTTTCAATAAAAAATATATCCAATTAAACAGTATGAACTTCGCCAGGTTTATGAAAATCATTCAATAGATTTGTTTCAATAGTATCTACAGTTTTGGTTATGCCATTTCTGCTATTCTCGTTACTGTCCACGTCATTAGTATTTTCTTTTTCGCCATTTAAGCTTTCCGATTTAGAATTATCGAGTTCATCGGACTCTGCCAAGATTTCTTCATCTTTTTGATTAGGTTCTGGGCTTACCAACAAGTTGGTCCACCAACTAGAAAACGCTCCTTTGGCCTGAGATATTGCACCACCTAGAAAAAAATAAATATTGAGACAATGAAAATGCATTGCCGATTGATACTAACCGACAGCCTTACTTGTAGTAGCTACAGCTTTACCTGTCGTTATCATTGCTTGATTTATTTTTCTTCCACTCTCAGAATTCTGCATAGTACTGTTAAGAAATATATACTTATAATTTCGAAAAGGAATAAATAGCTATTATCGAAAAAAAAAATGGGTGAACATCACATAACAACAAAATCTGAAGTGGTGATCCAAAGAATTTTACTTCACGATAGATTAATGGTGTAAGGATCAAGGATGCAGGAAACGATACTCTGTCAGTTCGCCGACGTTTCGGAAAAATTTATTTCCATCCTCAGGGCTCTACAAAATTTACGGAAAACATGATTCGTAACATTGATGAAGTTGTTCACAATAGTAAAGGAAAAACGAGCAATACTATAAGTTATTGACTAGAAAAATATCACAGAAAAAGTGGTGTTGGAATAATTTCGACACACAAAGAAAAGTTACACAATTTAAAAGACAGCTTAGGATTAAAGTAAAGTTAACATACATTAGTTGTTTACTATTGTGAACCACTTCATCAATGTTACGAATCATGTATTCCGTAAATTTTGTAGAGCCCTGAGGATGGAAATAAATTTTTCCGAAACGTCGGCGAACTGACAGAGTATCGTTTCCTGCATCCTTGATCCTTACACCATTAATCTATCGTGAAGTAAAATTCTTTGGATCACCACTTCAGATTTTGATAAATAGTTATTATCGAAAAAAAAATGGGTGAACATTACATAACAACCGCTTCTGGTTTCAGGGTATTGGTTGAGATGCAAATTGATCTCAAGTTCCTAGAATTGTTCGCCTCTTTTCCATCATGAAAAAATCACTGGGCAAATATAATTCTGAATATGGCTTGGGTTGCAGTCACACATTTTCTGATCTCACATTTTCATAGCCGATGTTTCTTTTTTTTGGGCACATGTTCTAGGGAACATTGTGCTATAGTTTCGCCTAAATGTCTATAATGCTAGAATTTTATTCCTAAACTGGTCTTGTACAGTTAGGTTGAACTTACTGATGAAGAATGCGATGTCAAAATCGATTCTTTCCGGCCGGCCGTTCGTGTATACGATAACTAAACAGCAGAAAGAGCTAGCAACTTGAAACTCTCATGGGTAAACCCGCAAGATTTACCGTCGCGAAGCTAAAAGTAAGATATTCACATCATTGTAAGCAATGTGAGTTCCTGAACATAAAATATGAAGACCAACATAGGCGTTCTCTCTTTGTTTGGAAGATATGGGCCCCCAAAGTTCCGAATTGTTTCATTTTCGGATCCCTTTTTCCGCCATAAAAATGATCTCTCACTTCTCAAATCTAGTTCATAAATCATCTTTGAACCTTCAACCAACGAAAAGCGACACTTTCTTTCAAGAATATTCATTATATAAAGGAAGAAAAGTGAAAATATTAGACAACCACTTAACCTATATTTCTACGAAATACTTCTCAATGTTAAAGCGGAGCTTGGCAACAGCGTTTTTTCATCGCTGGCCAACGTATTATGACAGGCGAGTAGTTGCTGGCGGGAAATATGAAATGATGGACAGTTGAAGGATATGATTGTAAGGAAAATGCTTCTGTCACTGAAGAAGAGATGATTATTCTAACATCAAAACAAAATCATTGAGAATATTTGTTTAAGGTTTCACTCTCAATATTTTCGTTTGAACTTTCTTTCTATTCCCTTCAAAATAGGGAGGTTGTTATCTACTTCGTTTTTTGTTGTGTCTTCGAGATGGTCCCAGTTTAGAATGACTTTCAGGAGATTCCAATAAAATGGGTCATATAATAACCTCGATTTCATTGGAAATCTGGGAAGGGCGCGACCTATCCCATATGAAAAAAATGTACGTTAAAATATATATCAGGGTGTATTCTCATTCCATTACTATGTGTTTCAACCTTGTGGATTTCATTAGAAACGAATTATCCTATTGGAAGATTTAGAGTATCGCAGTAAACAGTAAGAACTAAGAACATATTTCATTTTTCTCGCCAGCAATAATCTCATTCACGAATACGCACGATTGCACGATTCCGACCGATGAAATTCGCGCCATTGCCAAACTTCACTTTTAGACTGAGTCGAAATCAGAAGGAATAGAGGTTAAGTGGTTGTCCAGTAATTTCATTGTTCTTTCATTTAATATTGATTATTCTTGAAAAAAAGTGTTGCTTATCGTTGGTTGAAGGTTCAAAGGTGGTTTGTGAACTATACAGATGAAGTGAGAGATTGTTTTTATGGTGGAAAAAGGGGCCTGAAAACGACTCATTTTGTAACTTTGGGGTCCCATATCTTCCAAATTTAGGGAGACCGCCTATGTCCGATTTCACATTTTCGATTCAGAAAAACACACTGCGTACAATGATGTTAATATTTATTCAATATCCCGGCGACGGGAAATTTCGCGGGTTTACCCTCTCATTGTAGGTTGCATATAAAAATGCGTCAGTCAATTTTTGGAGTCAGACTATCTAAAAAATGCTGCACCAATCATGACGAAATTTGGTAACTAGTTGGCAAAAGCTGGTGCACAATTTTGTGCAAAATTCCGTGATGATCGTGTAATTATAGTAAAAGAAAAAAATTTTTCAAACAGAAATTAAAACATGTGAGCAAAAGCTGCTGACTTCACGTCAGTGCTTTTCTAGAATTCTTTATTATTGAGATCGAAGAACTAGGAATCAATTGCCAAGAAGAAGGATTATTGTTACACCAAATCATTTATAATAACCACTGGCGGTCATAATGGTAATGTTTCTCACTCTTTGTTTGAAAAAATTCGGTATTTTTACTCACTGCGCGAATCTCAACTTCATATCGGACACAGAAAGTTGACCAGCGAAGGGATGACCAGCAGAGACATCCAAAATTCCAGGATTTATTCCACTCAACCACATTTTGTAGTTGTGGGTCTCTCTCCAGGCAGTAACAAAGTTATAATTGAAATGGTTCACTTCCATGCAATTGTCTGCAATAAAATAGAAATACAGAACAGAGTCTTTAGGTTGTGCATTAATTTTAACCGTCGAAACATCAATAAATCACCTAATTCAATTACCATGTAAAAGAGTAAAAAGATGCAGGTTGTTGAAATAAACAAAAAACAATTGAATGAAATGAATTTCCGTGTAGAGTTTTGTACACAGATCAACCAGATAAACCACTCGCGTCATTTACTTAGGAAATCTATGTCAACGCAGATATGACCCTGAATCGAGCTAATCAGAATTTTAGCAGGCGTTTGGGGTGCTTTGGGGTGCCAATCAGATTGCAGGAATAGGATTACGTCACTCTTGCCGCTTTCGGACTCGCTTGAAGAGGTTATAAACATGTAAACAAACTGAAATTAATTTTTCATCTTATTTATTGATGAATAATTTCGTATCTGTTCCATTTTAGAATATAATCCAAACAGTTTTTTACAACCAAATCAATTGTTTAGTCATCTTTGAGGTTCTATTTTATGATGACAGTCCTCATTATATGTTTTAATTATACAACAAGAATTGGAATCGAACTTAGGTGGACTCATTCAAAATGTTCATTTTATATAATATAAAGGAATCGCAACTAAAGTAAAAGCATTACAACCTCCATTATTCAATTAAAACGGTGGGATGTCTAATAAAATTGTATATGATTGCACACTAGGATTGGAATCGAACAAAGTTGGTCTATTCATAGTTTGATTTTATATTGAAATGAATCTCATTTGATGTGAAACTACAAAGATTCTCTGATTAAGGTAAACGGGTTTCCCATAACATTTTTCCAAAATTTTCATTTACTCCAACTGAGTTCTTCTACAGGAGTTTGAGATGTGACGAAACACTCGCTTTGGTATTGGAAATTTGCTTTTCAAATGGTTTCATCGAAAAATCTTAGTCTGATTTTGTGATTCCTGAATCCCGACAAATCCGTTTTTACATTTCGATTTTAGATATTCCAAAATCAAGTATTCAATTTGACAGCTGTTTCGAGGAAGGAGAAAGTGTGGTTATGTCTGTTATATTTCTCAAGGTCGGAGAGACGCGATTCCCGCAAACGATGAAGTGATTTGTCTTGTTGGTCTGTGGTTTTGTATAACAATTTTTTTGTGGTCTTCCTCTGTAGTAGTAGAGCCTTAAATCAAATTCCTCTCACAGAATGGTCACAGTGGCTTCTCTGTTTTGTGACCAGGCCACAGATTATGAAGTTTTTAGTTCGTAATCTATGAACCAGACTAAGAGAGAATTCATAAGTTTTATTTTAATATTTCCACACTGATTGAGTGATTTCAGTTAGAAATTTGATGAAAATTAGAATAGTGGTGGAATTTTCACTATAAGAATGGCCGGCGATGAAATTGTATATAACCTTAGGGTGGAATCATTGGGATATTGCAAGAATAACTGATGGAAGATCAGTGTTTCAATAGTCAATTGTAGTGAAATATTTTCAGTACAATAACACTGCAAAGAGCACCAAATCATAAGAAGTAAGTGAGTAAATAAGTTTCTTCTGTCAAGTTTCTCTGAATTTCTAGTATTGGATTGGTAACTCTGAAAAAATAGATCACTGTAAGAGATATCCGTGCAACAAACTGCAACAGTGTAAAAGCACATTGAGAAATATTTAAATGCTTGTAACGTTAACCTGATCTGAATCTGGAGAAATGGCAAATGAAAAAAGTAGTTCATTTGTTTGGGGGAATCTATGGTTGAAATTGAATAACTATAATCAATTTCAAGCGATGGACCAAAATCTCCGGTTATAGTTACGGTTATTCACATTGACAGATAATCCTTTGCCTATATGTCAATTTGGATAACCGCAACTATAACCAGAGATTTTGGTCCATCGCTTGAAATCGATTTATGATTCACTAAAACTATCAACTATGCTATCCCATTTGACATGAATGTCTTCTGATCTTAAGATGGCGTTTTACCTTTGAGTTATGTTATTTTACAAACCATACTATTGTTTATAACTTTCCTACAAGCTCCACAGACAATAAAGAAAACAAGCATACCTTTCTTCTGCTGCTTACCATGTATAAGCGAGGTCCTCATCAGGCACATTAGATAAATCTTGAACTGCGTCCTTATCCATTCGTCCCCACCTTCCCACCCCACCCCATCAAGGAAGACATCCTGTTTTTCTTCGGCGACATGCTTAACGATGTAATCGGCGAACCTCAAATCCTCTGTTGTCAGATGTAGCAACTTTCTCAACTCCACATCCTGGCATTCGATCTTGCTGCTTTCTACGTCGACCAGCACATCGTACAATTGACGTTTTTGCTTGAAAAGTATGTTGGTGGCGCCCACAACATAACCTCTGACGTTGACATCTGTCAAAAGATCTAAATATGGCAAGGAGAGGTAAGGCAGACATAGGAAACCCTTGGTGAATATGAATAGGGGAAACCCACAAGTTTCGCTAGATAACTGTGCTAAAAAAGACATGTTCTTGTGTGCAACATCCGGAGACACTAGATCCGAGTTGCTAGATTCTCTCCTGACATTATCGTTCACGTTTTCGGGACTGGAGTTTCGTCCTTCAAGGTTGTTGCAGGATTCGCTCAGATCTTCGCCGATCTCCGGAGAAATACTGATATTGTCAACTTTAATATTGATATTGTGATAATTATGCTCATCTTCACATAATTCTTCAGTGAGGGATGATTCTTTTTCAATTTTAATCTGGAACGTCGGGAAATCCTTTGTTTTTGTTGGCGACATTTCGTCATCTGAAAGTTGGGGCATGGGCGACATGGGTCTGGACAGCCTGAAAAGATGGTGAGGTTCAAAAAACTTATACTGATAATATTGAAATATAAATATTTTTGCAAAGAATTTCATTCCAAAGAATTGAACAATAACAAATTTGTATACTTTCCAAGGGAAACAGTTTATTTGTATTTTTCTATTTCTCCTCACACTCTTACAATATAAATATATGTCAGACAGTTTCTGAGGTCAATAGATGTCTTATAATTTCATTTGAGTAGCTTTCAGGAAAAAAATTTATTCAAACAGGTTCAGTAAAATTTACATATTTCAAAACATAAATTGTTATTTGCCGAGTTCAAGTTACGGTATGCTGACAAGTAATTCACCACATTGAAAACCTACAAATCAGTATTCCTGGAGTGTATCAATTAAAATATTGTAAATATGAACTCAATGCTATCCGAAACTATATGTGAGTTTTACCTAACACAAGCAGATTCTTCTAATCCATCCTCTAACATTTGTGGAAATAGCGAAACTAGAGTAAGAATACTAGAACACAGTGGATGGACAGGAGATCTGAAGAAAACTGTACGTTTTTCCAGAAGCAACAGTTTGAATAAAAGTAAGGCTTTATGCTTCCATTGTAGTACAAAATCTCTGGCAGAAAGATCTGAAATGATATTAGTTCTATTAGAAAGTATGAGCGATGCAACTTGATGAATTAAAAATTTGCAATTCATGATAAAGCTCCATTTACAGTAATGTTCAAGTTCAGTATCATGAATGTGTCAAAAAATAAATAAAAAAAGATAAAATCAGAAAATGTGGACAAAACTGCAGAAAGACATAAAAAATATCAAAAACAAAACAGAGTGAGAATAATTTTATTTACACATCTTTTACATAAAACAGTAAAAGCTGAGGATGAGGAAAATGAAGGCAGCATGAATGAACCGATGAAATGAAATAAGCCATTACATAGAGTGTTAACAGAATTGAAAATGTTCCACATAAAGGATAATCTCCAAATAGAGGCTACTTTTATATAGACTCTCAAATAGAAAAATGCCCTAAGTGAATATAAGGGATATTAGCTCTCCATAATTGATAATTGAGGTAGAAGTTGTTAAAGATATTGCTTCAACTCGTATAGACTCCACACACTAGCTTGAATTGAAGATCAGTTCCAAAATAGAACATATGCTCTAAAATTTCTAAACTATAATTTGGTTTACAAGTTTCCCTGTAAAACATTTTACATGAAAAATTTCACTTTCCTACAACTAAACTTAAATACTCATGAGTTTCTTCAAACCACTCTTAGATAATTTAGATTCTGAAATGTTTGAGAATATAGAAAAAAAAAGAAACAGAAATAACACTTAAAATAGAGAGATTGATCACTTACCAACAAATATCTGCTGCTTTAAATCGTTATGCATTAAGACTGAATTCAAATGATGAAAAGTATCCTCCAGAATTGAAATTTTACTAAAATCTCCCTCTTCAAAATAGGCATGTGTTATCAGTGACATTTTCACTTGTATTTGACCAAATAGAGGTATTTTACTGAGGACACATACAGACTTTTGAACAGTTCCTCTTGTTATATCTGAAGTTTTATTCTTGAGTTTCTAAAATGGAAATTAGCTTGAATATTCAAGGTAATGAAAAAATGTCGAAGATACGTTTTAATTCAAGCTAGAGATGTTACGGTGAAGATCTTGAGATTTCATATACTATCTATCGTATGAAAGTAATACAGTTTATAATGCATTTTTTTAGTATTTGTATTGTATTGAAGGATACAACTAGGCTTCATATAAGACTTTGGAATATATATTCACTATAATTTGTTATGGTTGGGATGTTTGAATGAATGGCATTGTTAAATTGTGTTATTCATAAAAACCTGATAAGTTTCTATAAACAAACTCATGAATGTACCTCAACTGCTATTTGTCTGAAACATGATATCCCATATATGGTTTGTTTTGGTTTAGTTAAACTTGGAAGATGGAAATACACTGTATCTTCATCATAATTATGCGATCCATCAGGCAAGGCAAGGGTTGGTAAATATTTCCATCCAGGGGGGCATTCATTCGGACAGTCTGGTACTAGAGGTGGGAAGGAGAATTCGACCTAGGACATATCAAATATCAGCATCCTTCATTCAGAGATAATATAATATTGTTGTCACTACGAAAATGACTCGATTTTGAAATTGTTTACTTACTTGACAACCTTTTTTATGATGAAAACCGACAACTATTACGTGAAGAATTGGAGATTGATCAGCATTCATTTTCGAATTCTTAACTTAATACCTATATGTATGATTTCAAATGACGCATACAATAAAAATTTGATGTTTTACAACCGAAAATTTTTCATGTTTATTTTCCAAATGATTATTGACAATGCAATTATGACATGACATTGTTAACCATAGAAACTACTTGTCATGTCATCGACTTTATACTAGCGTTTTTTCTCGAGATTTCTTAAAACATTTATGGAAAATCCTAGAATATTTCAGGTTGTAATTGGCTTACAGACATATCGAATTATTTTGTAAATTCTTTTCTTTACTAGTTATGTATATTTCGGTAAACCAACAGCTAAATTCAGATATTCCATCGACAGTGACGTCATTGTATATCCAGAGTTAGGATGCTAAAGAATGCTTGTTCGAATCGAAAGTGGGCACATTCGCGCAACATTAGTACCTGTCTGCACCTTGCCTGAAATGAAAAAAGGTAGGTGCTCGAGTAGGGATAAATATAGAAGTCTAGCTTTCAGAGAGAGTTCTTACTCGGCCGAGACAGAGAGAGCCAAAGCGCTAAAAGTCTGACAACCGCGATCTGAAGAATCCGAAAGTCAAGTGAGCCGCCGCTATGAATGAACATCGAGTATTGTTTTCGTTCTAACTCTTTAAAACAAACATTTGTCCCTATAGTTGTCACTTGTTCTCGTAAATTCCCAGAAAATACCCATAAATGACCCAAATCGTAATGTAAAACAAAGATTCGTTTACGTCGGCTGTTTTTCAATAACAGAATGAATCTACATAAGCACCGGCCCACAGAGTAGACTAAAATGTGAATGAAGAACGTTTTCATCAGAGCAGTTTCCAAAGGTAAATCAGATTTATTTTTTGAAAATTCTTTAAATTCTATGCACATTTTAAGAATACTCCAGAGTGTTCGAATAAGTTTTTATTCTGTCCGAATCAAAACTGGAAATTGAATAATAATGGTCCTCCAAGATTTCGGTATTGAGTTCACTGAATGGAAAGCACTCATTGCAAAATTCGTTACTCATTCCAGTTGCCGTAGGCTGTAGTAAATACTTGAAATTCTCCAGACTTATCAGTTGGTTATCTGTGGAAATAGAGATTTCTCTATTCTCGTCTGTACAAGTACAAAGAATGAATTCGAAGTTATCGAACCATTCAGAAACACATAAATTAAGCTTACTTATACCTTCCGCCGAATTGATTGCCTAAAAAAAATGTGAAAGCAGATTTTAAATTATATTCTTCCGATTGGACTACAGGAAACCTCATCATTTATCGCGTGATCAATTTTCATCTGAAATACCTCCACTTCCTTAATGATAGGCCGTCAGTGGAAAATGCACTGTTCGAAATTGGATAATTTTTCTATTCGATTTGTAAATAATACTATTTGATTACAGTTGATTGTTAGCCTTGCCGTTTTCTAAATCGTTAAATTCATTAATTAATTAGAAAGTCTTGAGTTATTTGAATGAAACTGCTTGCCAACTGTTTGTAGGCTGAGTAAAAGATTCGAATTAATTTTTTTAGAATTGAATTTCATAAAAACATGAGTTTTGATTCGAGGAAGATTTTTCCCTATATCCATAGAACTATAAGGTATCTAGCGTAGATAAGATAAACTATCTATGGTACCTATGTATTTGTTAGAAAATTTCGTATAGACTTCAAAATAACGATAGAAATTTAGGAAACAGGTCCATAACCTCCCCAGACAATGTTCTTTATTTCTTGCGTACATCATCTAATTGTAGGTATCACTTATTCTTAACTTGAATTTGGTTGATTCAAGTAGTTGGAGACGGAAGATATAAAAGCTAATACAAATCTTCGTTACAGGCATAGAAAAATAAATTTTAAAAATTAGTGAAATCGTTGACATCCCTGTTTTGCCATGCAAGAAACACCTCTTTCCGAGCAGGTCTTTTAAACTTCATATATTTTTTAAGGCTCCTACTGATGGACGCGATATTGATCGCGCGAGTTTTATATTTGTAGTCGAACAATTTTAAGTATTTTTTTTTGCGTTCATGAGTACTAGCCTTTAAGCTGTGTTGGTATGGTTAATGTTATTTACCTTTTAACACTAAACATTTATGAAAAAAAACTTTATCAACAAACTAACCGCGAACCTGTTAAGAAGGAATAAAAGTATTAGGATTAATTTGTTGCTATTATGTATATAATATCGTACATCAAGTTGCACGTGCCATAAACAATTCATAATTAAGATGTTATTTCTGTTCACAATGGATTCATTAATGCTCACAATCACTGCTATAGAAGAATTCAGGCATAATAATTAGGAACGCTCCGATCTAGCCACTTCTGGAGCATTTTTAACTTCACGGTATGGTAAAAGGTGTCCATCTGTGACAAAGCATAGTCGAGGTTAATTTGTCACGAATGGACACTTACAAGTCATTAAAACTTTTCTAGAAAGCATGTGTCTGGGGAGAAAATCAAGTCTGTCTCGGAGAGTAATCTAGAAACTTTTATTGAGTGGACACTTAGATTTCGGTATCTTCAGTTTCCTTCTTGGCGCATTCGGTAACAAAAAATTTGTTACTCGATTCCTTGGAAAAACCAAGATCCCAAAATTGCAATGAGCTATCCAAAGGACTTCTATGTTGGTGTTTCGTAACCATAGACATAGAGACAGTCGTTACTGAACCCGATACGGCGATACGACGCCATATTATGCAAGAAAATTAAAATTTTTGAGCTTTATTGATTCTACTGAATAATATGTGATGAATTCCAAAAAAAAATTCCAATACACTACAGAGATGAAAAATTGAAAAAATATTGGGTACAAAATATCCATGATCCAACTTCTAATCTAGAAAGACATATCACGGATCTGTGAAACATTCATTCTAATGCTAGAAAAATTAAAGTCCATCCGATAAAACGAAAATTTCTTCAAGTTGCTTTATGCTCCTAAATTTTCTCTAATTAAAAGTGTGACTCATAAATTATGTCAATCTTTAGGAAAAACATCCTACGTATCACCCAAATTAGGTAGATATCACCAGTACCTATAGGAATAATCTATCCCAATTACGGACAATATGCTGTAATGCAATTATCACTCCAACTAACTGGCAGTTGGGATATATGCGTATTTCCACGATTTCGAAGATGCGAGGCCAAGGAGCGACAAACGAATTCTAAGTTCTATGCTCCTGGATTTTGTAATTTTATGCTTCCGCTAAAACTTCTTCATAGAAATAACCATGGAAATGAATATCACGTAATGAACGGATTGTACAGAAAATCATTTAATTTTGAAATGGTATATTCATTGCAGTAATGCATTTCGGTATTAAATTTATTATTATCTATGCGAAGATTAACTGTGAATATGAATTCTGTACATCAAAACATAAAATATGCAGAAATATAATAGCCATTTAGCTCTGTATCTGAGAGCTCTGGAGAAGATGTCATTTAGACCATTAAGTGAATCTTTTATGTGCATTGCAAAACACGATATCACCTGCTCAGACCGAATCATTCAATTGAACGATTGAATATGAAATCGTTTTGTATGAATGAGTTAATGATGGTCTTTGTTGTCTCCATTAACCCCTCGAACTCCGTTGAAATTGAATAAAGTGACCTTTTAAGACCGTTTTACTTGACATCAATCTATCAAGATATCGAGGTCTATTCTCATTACTTTAACCATAGAGCTGAAGAATATCGCATATGTTGTGAGCTTTCAAACGGCGATAGGTCTAGTGCATAGACTTATAAAATAATATGTCTATGGTCTAGTGTGATAATTGTCTATGACTGCGATGAACTTGCCAGTGCAATTCATTGGTTTAATGTGTTTTCGATTATTTGATTTGTTTTCAAGAAGTACGTCAGCAATAACAGGCTTTTATATAAACATAGCTGACGTGAATGGATTTTTATACAAGCTAGAATGATTCCTTTCGGAAGAGAAGATCTTTAGGAATCCTTTAGGACTATAGTGTACCTACCTAGTAAGTTCTCATACATATCCGATGGAATATTGTCAGCTTGCTTCAATCAAATGAACTTGTGAAATCAGATTATACAGGGTGTTTCAAGGTAGATGGCACATTAGAAGTATCTGGTGAACGAGATCATTTCGAAATTTAGGTATCGATAATCAAACATGCTGAATTAATTCCTCCGAAATATGTTCATAGTTACAGTGTTGCCATACTTTGAGAGTAGCTATTCATTATTCGAAATTGAACAGCAAATGAAAAAATTAATGAATAATATTGAACTCGCGGGTAGTAAAAGTCCCTTGGTATTCGAGATATTTCGTAATTTCAAGAAAATTACATCCTTTGCCACTATTATTGGTAGCAAGACTCCAGATGCAGTAATTTTTTCACTCTGTTTGGATGGTATTCCTGGAAACTTAGATGCGCTGTCGACTAGAAACTTTGATTTTTGGATCGCATGAATAGTTTTTTTTCAAACAAATATACAGCTCAAAGTTCATGTTTTGCTAATTTTTTCCTATGGTAAAACTAATGTGGTGTGAAGAAAATATTGACACCTGAGTGCTAAATCAAAAAAAAAACCCATTTCATCAAGTACCGAAATAGTATAACCTTCTGCATTTACAACATTCAATACGAAATAAATTCCTATTACAATGAGTCAAGGACTAGAGTTGAATGTAAACTACGTTTTAAAAATTTACATTCTTTTTTCCATTATCTCCGAGAATTATATCACTTTCAACTGATTCGCACACTGTTGTGAAAACATTTTTCCAAATCTGATGAATAATATTTTTTGAACAGAATTTCGAAAAAAATTTTTATCTAATAACCATACGATCCCTAAGATATTAGGAAAAATATGTCAAATTTCGGAAAAAGAGTTGAGCTAGATTGAACTAGGCCTCGACTCTCAATAGGAATTTATTTTGAATTAAATGCTGGAAGTTGAGTGTTACTTTTTTCTTCACTTGGCACTCAGTTGACCAAATTTTGTTTTTCACACCTAGAAAGAATATGCAAAACATGAAATTTGAGTTAGATCGATAGTACCATCTATTCGGGAATACTATTCAGAAAACAAATTGAAAAAATGTATAGACTCCCCACCACAAAGAGTGGCGAAGGGTGTAATTTTTTGAATTTTCGACATTGTCTTATATCTCGGGAACCGAGTGTGTTCAACTAAACATATAACATATTTTTCTGAACAACTTCCTCGGCCTGCAGATATTATACTATTCATTCATGTATTCACCCTGTATAATTTTTGAAATGCTTATGAGATAACTGACTTTTTCTTACACAAAGGCATGAAAAATTCTCATAACCGTGTTTGACTTTTATGTGATATTTTTTTGTGGGTCATTTTATAGGTGATGGGGGTTTTTCCTTCAAACGAAAATGCAGTAATTTTCATGAAAAACCTTTAGAACATCACATTTCAAACATATAATTTCAATATTATATTTTCAAAAAAATTTTTGATCACCTAAAACTGAAAAATAAAAATGGGGATTTGCATTTAAAGAGGTTTGTCTTGAGTGCACGATATGGCAACGTCGAGTTCAGCTTTCTCGGAAAGAAAAGGACGGCAAATGTGTTACTTTGCTTAGGACGACAGAGATAGCTATACTTCGATCTGGTTAGAGTAGAAGACAACGACCAAGGAATAGAAAAAGAAGAGCACAGACTGTCATACTGTCATATTACTGACAAATCGCAAACGGAAATTGTTTGGTTATATTGACAAAGAACACGTGTGTACCACAGAATAGGAATAAATATTTCATTATTCTATAACAGAAAGAGCTATTCTACTAAACACCGTTGTCACTTCGTGCATGCCTGCCAAATCCCAAACCCCAATTTTGAAACCGGATTTTGAATACTTTCTAATGGTAATTTGGGAAAATGATGAATTTAACCCATAATAATTATGTTCAAATTTGCATTTGCAGTAATAACCCAAATTCAGGAAAAACCCCCATTTCAAGACGAATGGTTTATTTTGGTCCTGCTACATTTTCCAAGAAGATTATAGTCATAGGTATCGAAGAAAATTAATTGAATCTTCCAATGTCGCAACGAGTAATTATTTTGACCATCATATGACCATGTTTGCAATGAGTAAAACATGTGTTAGTATGCCGTCTTATATCAATTATAAAAATTATGAACGCATTAATTTAATTGAGGATTTTTAATGCGATTACCTTGTTGAACGTCGAAGCTCCAAAATATATTGCAAAAACGAGGAAAATAGTAATTATTTTTTCAGATGGATTTGTTGATTAATTTTTAATTCTTGGTTTTTGAAAATTCAATTCGTCATAACTACATGACGGTGAGTGCTATCACTATCAGTTCTGCTTGTAATTGAGTTAACTTATTATCTCAAGGTTATCGGTGTAAGATGAAGATCTCGTTCAACCTAAGAAGATTCAGAAATGAACATTACGAGTACTTCCAAGCGTAGGCACATGAATATACAGGGTGGTCCGAGTAGAGATGTCAATAATTTTTTTTGGATTCTTCACACCTGGAGGTATCCAAAAATACCCCATGTATATTTCGCGATTTTTTGTAGTGTTCGAGTTTTAATATTTTTTGTGATTTTTCAATTTATTATGTAATAAACTAATTATTACTTAGCTCTCTGAAATCACTCAAAGTTACTCAAAAAAGGCTTCAATTCCAAAATACAAAAAGGAGTTTCCATATTTTCTGGCCGAGTTTGAAAACTTCGCACGGTCCTAAGGTATCAAAATCATAAGAAAAAATGAGTAGTTCATGGACTTTTTTTTTCTTGTAATAGGATTTCGAAAGCGGATAGGCTAAAAATCATTGAAACACGATTAGAGTTCATTTTCTACTTTTTATCATTCTTATTGTAAATTAAACTCAAAAATGTTATTTAAAAGCAATTTTAATTGAATTTCCTGTATGCTAGCTGTAGCTCGTGTAATTTTTACAATAATTTTGGTCTCACCACTGATGCAAAATTACTATTTACTACAATGAACCTTCTAAATCCCTCCATCCAACTTGAAAACATATTTTCGTGTTGATCGTGTCATAAGAACAATTCGAAAAAACATCAATATAAAATTAAAAAAAGCAGAGAGGAAAATGAAACAAAAAAGGCTGACGATTATCAACCTTTTTTGTTTTTTTTTTTCTGCTTTTTTTCAATTTTATATGGATGTAGGTATATTGAATTGTTCTTATGACACGATCAACACGAAAATATGCTTAAAGTCGGTCATCAACATTCTCAAACTATTTGCGAAGTTTCATCATTCAAGCGAAAATGCAGTAATTTTCATGAAAAACCTTTAGAACAACACATTTCATACATATTATTTCAATATTATATTTTTAAGCAATGTTTGATCCCCTAAAACTGAAAAATAAAAATGGGGGTTTGCATTTGAAAGGATTTGTCTTGAGTGCACGATATGGCAACGTCGAATTCAGCTTTCTCGAAAAGAAAAGGACGTCAAATGTGTTACTGTGCTTAGGGAGACAGATATAGCCATACTTCCATCTGGTTGGAGTAAAAGACGACGACCAAGGAATAGAAAAAGAAGAGCACAGACTGTCATACTGTCGTATAACTGATAAAACGCAAACGGGAATTGTTTGATTATACTGACAAAGAACACGTGTGTACCACAGAATAGGAATAAATATTTCATTATTCCATAGCAGATAAAGCTATTCTACTAAACACCGTTGTCACTTCGTGCATGCCTGGAAAATTCCGAACCCCAATTTTGAAATCTGATTTTGAATACTTTCTGAAGGTAACTTGGGAAAATGATGAATAAAACCCATAATAATTATGTTCAAATTTGCATTTGCAGTAATAACCCAAATTCAGGAAAAACCCCCATTTCAAGACGAATGGTTTATTTTGGTCCTGCTACATTTTCCAAGAAGATTATTAGTCATAGGTATCGAAGAAAATTCATTGAATCTTCCACTGTCGCAACGAGTAATTATTTTGACCATCATATGACCATGTTTGCAATGAGTAAAACATGTGTTAGTATGCCGTCTTATATCAATTATAAAAATTATGAACGCATTAATTTAATTGAGGATTTGAGGTTAATTCCTGGATATATCATGAAGTTTTAACTCGATCACATTGCAACATCGTGGGCAGTATTGGAATACCAACGCGTAACTTCGAGCAAAATTTCGTGTGGATCCAGTTGTTGGAAAATTTTAAAAAAATGTTTCGAAAATTTTAAAAATTTTTGATGAAATTTTTTTTTCTCTGAAAATATTGGTTAGATATCAAAGGAATTTGGCACAAACCTCAAAGTCAGTATTTAACAACAATGTTCCAAATTTCAATTCGATCCGATATTCACTTTCGGAGATATAAGGAAAATGAATGTGCTAAATTTCGTTGTTATTTGGAATTTTAACGTTATATCTACAATATCTCAAGAAGTACAAATGCAATCAGATTGAAACTTCGTAATCAGGTGGAGATTACCAACACGCAACTAGGTGCAAAATTTCGTGTTGATCTAATTGTTAGAATTTGAACTAGCGCGTAAAAGCTCCTGACTCCTCAAAAAATGTGTCATAAAGGTCAACGCTCACTTATTGGCAACAGCCGGACCATGGCAAAACGGAAATATATTTCCCTGCTAATTTTCCGTGATCTATGGCGGTCAAGTGCTCGCTGTCCTATTTAAATATACTGAAAAAATAAAACTCGTGTGTTTCGTGGGCTATTTTCGGTTCAAAATTCGAAAATTACAGACATTTGGACAAAACGATAGCGCGCTGTTCCCCAAACCATGCCCGCAAATGAAAGTAACACTGCTTCCCAGAACACACATTAAAATGTCCATGAAAAAATTCTTATGTACACAACTTCAAGGTAATTTGTAGGTCATGTTTTTACAACTCGGAGAAGATGGCAGGAAAAACCAAGGTTCAAGAATATGCACTCTTTTATGGCACCGAACTTCATTTCCTCCCACAGTCAAGGATTTTTGATCCAGTTTCGTTACATCGAAGTGGACAGATGAACTCCCTAAAATTTAGCGGTGATAAAGTTGGAATTATTTCACGGTGAAACGATTAATTTTGTCCACCATAAAAAGATACATCCGTTCCAGTAAAGTAGCCGCTAATGAGGCACCGATCGAAAAAGATAATATACAGGGCAACAGTGGCGTGATGTTCTCTACTTGGGAAACAGAAACGAATCTAAAGGTGTTTCAAATTACGCAGATTTTCTTAATAATAAAAAAGATATAGATGGCGCACTGAATTCGCCTGGGTGTTTTGACATTTAAGTAGTGTGATGTATGACATTTATGAAAATCTAGAAAAGCACTGCCGTGAAGGCAGCTTTTTTTTTCGATAAATTACTGGATTTCAATTCGATCTCATCTGTATTTTTGGAAATATTGGAAAAATAAAATTTTGAATGGGTACATCTACGGAATCATTGGGTGGATTCACGAATTCGACCATCTTAATTAAGCTCCAAACCTACTCTACAAATATCGAGTCTTTCTTTCTAAGTTGTTTCTTTCGGAAGTTATTGTGTTTACGGTCAGCCTAACGGCTGACTGCGTAAACACAATAACTTCCGAAAGAAACACCTTAGAAACTCGATATTTGTAGAGAAGGTTTGGACCTTAATTACGAAGTCCGAATTCGTGAATGGGTAAAATCCAGCCAATGATTCCGCATATATACTCATTCAAAATTTTATTTTCCCAATATTTCCGAAAATACAGATTAGATCGAATAGACGACTTCGGCTCAAGTTGCCAACCCACAATTTACTTAGCAAGTTTACTTTCACTGGGGAACGGGAATTTCAGGACAAATTCGACATGATAAGGTTCGCATTATTTATAAATACCCGTAAAACATGCCTCGGCTCTTCAAACCAGATAATTCCTTCCAAATATAAGTTTTTGTTAAGATCATCCCCGATTGGCCGAAATTTAAGTTGGGATTCCTGATTTCATGCAAACAGTGTCAATTTTCATAGGATACGTTCCGAAAATCGACTCTGTTGTTTCGGTTGCCGATTTTCCGCTCCGTAAATATGAAATATTCGGATGGTTCCTGGAACAAGCCGTGAAAAAGGTTATTTACGGAATCTTGTCGATGAAAATGCGGTCGATTTACTGTCACCTGAACGATTTTCTATGGTAAATATCCATAGCATAAAGTAAACAATCTATGTTTACTTTAGGTTTGTTTTGGTTCCGAGTTCAGAACTGTACGGGACGGTTCTAGTTCGAAAATCATAGTCTGATTTGAATCTTGTGATTACTGAATCCCTGCAAATCCATTTAGGTATACATTTCGATTCAAGATATTCGCAAGAAGAGCTGTTTTGTTAAGCGGAAGAAATAAGTGTGGTTATGTCCGTTATTTTTCTCAAGGTCAGACGGACTCGATTCCAGCAAAGGATGAAGTGATTTGTCTTGTTGGTCTATGCTAGAACCGTCCCGTACAGTTCTGAACTCGGAACCAAAACAAACCTCAAGTGAACATAGATTGTTCTATGCTATGGATATTTACCATAGAAAATCGTTCTGGTGACAGTAAATCGACCGCATTTTCATCGACCAGATTCCGTAAATAACCTTTTTCACGCGCTTGTTCCAGGAACCAACCGAATATTTCATTACGGAGCGGAAAATCGGCAACCGAAACAACATAGTTGATTTTCGGAACGTATCCTATGAAAATTGACACTGTTTGCATGAAATCAGGAATCCCAACTTAAATTTCAGCCAACGGGGACGATCTTAACAAAAACCTATATTTGGAAGGAATTATCTGGTTTGAAGAGCCGAGGCATGTTTTACGGGTATTTATAAATAATGCGAACCTTATCATGTCGAATTTGTCCTGAAATTCCCGTTATCCAGTGAAAGTAAACTTGCTAAGTAAATTGTGGGTTGGCAACTTGGGCAGAAGTCGTCTATTGACATCCAGTACTTTATCGAAAAATGACAGTTCGAATGTTCATACAGAACTTAATGAGGATAATATGATAGAAAGATCACAGAATATTAAATATGTATTGAAAGAAAAAATTTGAAATTTTTTAAAATTGTTCTAATGACACGATCATCACGAAATTCTGTACAAAGTTGTGTTTCAGCATCTCTAAACTAGGTGCGAAGTTTCATCATGATTGAATCAGTATTTCTTGAGTTATACCAAAAAAAAAAACGATATCGGGAAGAAAACCACGAAATTTTATATATTTTTTCCCAATATCTCCAAAACTAATGGCCGTATCGAATTGGAATTTGGTGCACTGCTGTGGAATATGGAGCTCAGAGTTCGTGCCGAATTTCTTTTGAATATGATGAACAGTTCGCAAAAAAAAACTTTTTTTTACAAAAAATTTTGAAAAGAATGATTTCAGAATTTACTGATAGTAAGATCCCGACAAAATTTCGCGAGAAGTTGCGCGTTGCTGTACTCCAACTAACTGCCAAGTTTCGATCCAATCGTTTCAGTAGTTTTTGAATTATCGCCAAAATAACGTCAAAATTTCACAAGGCTCTAACTCAGAAACTGTTTGGCCGATTTCGCCCATTAACGAACTTAACCGTCGCATTTTGAAATGCAACCTACCCTGAAAGTTTCAGGTCGATAGAGTTCTCCGTACGACCGTAATCGTGTCTACGGATAGAATCGATTTCAACACCGGATTCGCCATCAGCGAGTCCAACCTAGTCGTTTGAGATTATTTCCGCCTCACTCATCGAAAATCACAGACATGTGGACAAAACTATAGCACGCTGTTCCCCAGAACATGCGAGCAAAAAAATGTTCAAATTTTTTTTCGAAAAACTATCATATTCGAAAAAATTTCGCTCATACCTTGAGATCTATCTAAGCTGCTGACTTCACGTCAGTGCTTCTCTATATTTTTCATGTAGAGACCGAAAAAGGGAGAAAAAAATATCGGTTGCCATTAAAGAAAAACTAAGTTTGGACACTACCAGAAAAAATTAAACACCCTGTGTGACAGAAAGTGATTTTTTTTTGTCGAGCTCGACCAATAAGGTATAGCAGTACATTTTTTTATATCAAAAAATTTGTGTCATAACAGTATTAGCAGAGGAAATTTAAACAGGGTACCATACACTTTTACGTATGATACAAGAGCACAGATAAAAACCTCAGGAAAAACTCTGTCCCCCCGTATAAGTGTAATGAAATTGTTGTTTGTTGAAGGGCTTCTTTTCCATTGATAAAATTTCTTCTTTCATATTCGATGTAGGTTGAAATCTTGGAATCACACCTGAAAACAAAAAAGAAGACGAAAAAAACCAATATGAACTAGTAAATGATTTAGTACTCATTGAATTAATTAGAAGTTCACGATCCATCTCAAAAAAGAATCAGACACCGAATGACTTGCCTCGAAACCATCGTCAAATTTATATATTGGACAACTATTAACTAAATGTTCTATTGTTTCCTCTTCCTTCTCCGCACTCGCACCTTGGACTTTCGACCGAATTCCATTTGAAGAGGAAACTATTACAGCGACCATGATCGGTTCTGAGTCGATTCAAAATGCACCAAATTTTCCTAGGAAGATTAAAACCATGAACTTTTTCTGAAGGATCGCTGATCAAACCTTTGTTGAAAACATTACACGAATTCCATTCCCAACACAAAATTCCTTTGTCACTTTTATTGGTGTAAAGAAAATCGTTGATCCATTAAGGTATACGAGATTAAGGTATCATTATGGAAAACTAGGAAACTAGTTGTTTCTAAACAGGAATATCGAACAACGCGCCACTGTTGCGGTACCCTCTACAGGTACCTGCCAAAATAATATCTCGCCACAATTAACTGCTCCAATTATTTTGATGTCCTTGAAACATAGCTTGATGGCAGGAATGTTTTTTGAACATGATTTGATACAAGCCGTTTCTACGAAACACGTGAGGACAGAATGGCTACGAATCAATCTAATTGTTTATTGGTGTGCATATAATGTGATTCGCGGAATATGAGAAACGTATTTGTTTTTGATTCAAATGAGCCGGATAAATTATGTTTTCGATAAAATAACTGCTGAGATATGGAAGAATTCACTATGACAGGCTGAACGCCAATTAGAACGCGCAACGTCACAGTTTGACAATAGTGATAACAATAACAATTATAATTACATGCATTTGCATTTTTGCATATATATGACGCAGTATTTGAGGCGTTATTGCATATTTTGGTACTTTCTTGTCGATAGTGAGACGTAATGATTGTGTATAGAACAGCCAGAAGAAGTGGAACGGGGGCCGAGCTATAGAAAGAAGGATACCAAAAACTTTCCTCTGTTCAAATCCACGGAAATTTTAGGAAAAATAATCAAACAGAAAGATGCCTTCACTTATTTACTGTCAGAAATGGCATGTGGAAAATTAAATGCAAAAAAACATGAATCTTGCAGCAATTAAGATCAGCGCATATACCAACGCCAGTAGCATTGTATAAATCTCTTTATATAATGCCAGTAGGCGGCAAACCTTGTATGTCACACAGAAGAAGGAAGTATTGCAGAAGCGACAATGCTTGACATTTCCATTGTTATCGATATAGCCAAATAGACGACTTCGGCCCAAGTTGCCAACCCACAATTTTCTTCACAAATTTACTATCACTGGGAAACGGGAATTTCAGGACAAATTCGACATGGTAAGGTTCGCGTTCTTTATAATTATCCGTAAAATATGCCTCGGCTCCTCAAACAAGATAATTCCTTCCAAATATAGGGTCTTGTTGCGGTCATCTGTGATCTATATGGATCATGAAGTAAATAAAGATTGTTCTATGCTATGGATATGTTACCATAGAACATTGACTGTCGTTGTGGTGACAGAAAGAACGTTTTTTCATCAATCAAATTCCGTAATTAACTTTTTTTTCAGGAACCGATCATATTTACGGAATGGAGAACCGGCAACCGAAATAACCAAGTTGATTTGCGAAACATATCCTATATAAATTTGAAACTATAAACAGGAAATCAGGAATCCCAACTTAAATTTCAGCCAATCAGAGATGATCTTAACAAAACCCTATATTTGGGAGAAATTATCTTGTTTGAGGAGCCGAGGCATCTTTTACGGATATTTATAAAAAAAGCGAACCTCATCATGTCGAATTTGTCCTGAAATTCCTGTTCCCCAGTGATAGTAAATTTAAGAAGAAAATTGTGGGTTGGCAACTTGGGCCGAAGTCGTCTATTGAAATCCAATAAAGCTACCTTTTGCGCTAAGGAGATTCGGGTATTTGAGTAATCGGAGATTTAACCCTATTGGTCGACGACGATCACGTGACCGTCGTCGTTAATCTCCGATTCCCCAAATAGCCAAATCTCTCTCGCACAAAAGGCCCCTTAAGCTAGCTTTTGTGCTAGGGAGATTCGGGTATTTGGGTAATCGGAGATTCTTCCCTATTATCACATGATCGTCGTCAGCCAATAGGGTGAATTTTTCGACCAATAGAGTGAATCCCCGATTACCCAAACACCCGAATCTCCCTAGCACAAAAGGTAGCTTTAAAAGAGCCTTTTGTGCTAGGGAGATTCGGGTATTTGGGGAATCGAAGATTCACCCTATTGGTCGAGAGATTCACCCTATTGGTTGACGACGGTCACGTGATCGTCGTCGGCCAATGGGAAAAAATCTTCGATTACCCAAATACCCGAATCTCCCTCGCATAAAAGGTAGCTTTATTTATCGAAAAATGACAGTTCGAAGGTTTATACAGAATTTCATGAGGATAATATGATCAGAAGATCACAGAATATTGAATATATAAATTAAAAAAAAAAATTTCTCGGAAACTATTCATTTCATTTGGAAAACATTCTGGTAATAACTTGAACTTCTTATTTTTCAGTGTTTAACCAAATTTCAGTTCAATACGGCTATTATTCTCGGAGAGATTGGGGAAAAATATACAAAATTTCGTGAATTTTTCTCGATATCGTTGTTTTTTCGTAATAACGCAAAAAATACTAATTCAATCATTAGGAAACTCGGAAACTATAATAGTTTGAAAATGCTGATGGACAAGTTTGTATGAAATCTAGTGATGATCATGTCATTAGAACAACTTGAAACAAAAATTTTAAATAATTTTTTTTCAAATATTCAATATTCTGTGAACTTCTAATCATATTATCGTCATTGAATTCTCTATGAACCTTCGAACTGTCATTTTTCGATGAATTACTGGATTTTAATCCGATCCAATCTGTATTTTGGAAATATTGGGAAAATGAAGTTTTGAATAGGTATATCTGCGGAATCATTGGGTGGATTTTACCTATTCACGAATTCGGCCTTCTTTATTTAGATCCAAACCTACTCTACAAATATTGAGTTTCTAAGTTGTTTCTTTCGGAAGTTATTGTGTTTACGGTCGGCTGTTAGGCAGACTGTTCACACAATATGAACTTTGGCACAGAAATTGAAGATAACATTCGATAACAGTGGACCAACTCCATATTTTATTGGTTACGGGAAATATAGGGAAAACGAATTGTGAATTATTTTTTTGGTAGGTTAGAAAATAGGTCGGATTTCCTCAATGAGTTAAGAAATGCGGATTTGAACCAGCGCGAAAAATTTCCGACGTCACTTCAATGCTTTTCTAGAATTAATTTCGAATTTCAATTCGATTGCATGACTATTCTTCGAATTATAAATGAATCAATTTGTAGTGGATGTACCTCGAAAAAAACCATTGGGTGGATTTAGCACATTAACAAATTAACTGACATATAAATAACTAAAACCAGTCCTGAAATAACGAAATTTCCATAGGATTCTTTCACATTGCGTCCATTCTAATAGTTGCCAAATTACATATACATAGTAACAACATAATAGGTTTGTTTTGGTTACGAAATTCAGAACTGTCCTAGGACAGTTCCAGAACTGCGTAGAATTGTTGCTTTGTTGAAGCCCGATTCTGAACTATCCTAGAACAGCTCTAAAAGCGATGAAACCAAAACACGAATTAAGTTCGGGTTCTCATTCGGATCGCAGAGGAAGAAAAACTTCCGTTTGACTTGGTAGAAAGGAGGGATGTTAATCATATCTTATATGTGCTTTAATTCAAAATATGTGAAAGTCCTTGTCGCACCATGTAATAAATAAATATTTTTGGGGATACTTCCGTCCTCTTAATTTTTTTTCGTGAAAATCGTTTTTCTGAATTCTCTTCATTACTTCAATTATATTTCCAAATGAACCAATTGATTGATATAATAATGAATTCAATGATGAACGTATGCCAGATATGTGCTTTTTAGAGAAAATTTCATTCGAAATATTATTATTGATCATTAGAGAAAGAGAAGGACTCTATATTCATAGATTCATTTAAGAAATATACATCCCAGGTGTGAACAATGGAAATAAAATTCATAAGATTATCCTGGGAAGTCGTAGCGAAGGAATTTTAGTCAATGACAAAAATTTAAATTTAACTGTTAACAGTTTCTGCAACAAATACAACAATCAAATAAAAAACTAAATCAACACGACGTCAAAAAAGTCAGGTTAACCATTCAACTCGTTGACAGCCGCTCTACGCTTGTGCGAACCACCAAATTCTGAAGCAGTTCGGACTCTAACGTCCGAAGTCCTTTCACAGTTCTGGAACAGTTCGGAATCGATTCTGAAAATAACCAAAACAGGATTACTCAAATCCTGAACTGGTTCTCAAATTAACCAAAACACAAAATCGCAATCGCGCATGCGGAACCGTTCCAGAACAGTTCTGAACTCAGAACCAAAACAAACCTAATAGAGCTATACAGGGTGAGTCTTTGACCTTGCAGAATATTTTAACAGAAGATTCCTGAAGCCAAAAGGAACACTTTTTTCCCCTACCATTTTTTCCGATTCGGCTTGGTTCGTAAGATACAGACTATTGAAAATCCATAAAAAAATTTAATTTTCGATTATATCTCGCGAACGATCTCATCGAATGAGATGATTTTTGGAATATAGTTTTTTATTGATACGATGAATGTTCCTGGATTACAAAATTTCATCCACATCCTTCAGTTTCTTTGATATGGCCATAACGTTTCATAAAAATACCAGAAATTCAAGGAATCCAATTTTTAAAAATAATTTGAATGCTATTCAACGAATTTTTGACCATTTTGGAAAGTAAAAGTATTCCTTATTTTTTTTTCGTATGATGCGCCGTTTTCGAGTAATCTGAAATTTAAAAATAAAAAATATCTGTGAAATTCCGAGAATTGGGTACTTGGGCTGAATGCAACTCTGTTTAAAAAATTCACAGAATTCAATTTTTCCGCGTTGTCACGTCTAAAAGTTGAGAATGGAATCCTAGCATTTTTTATTTGGAATGATTTTTAAGCGGAGTAGCCGACTTTGGCCAATTCACAATGGACGTAACCGTAAGAATCCCGCAACTTGTGCGTAAAAATCAGGATAATTGCAACCCAATACAGCAATAAATTGTGTTGTTAATTTTCTGTCTCTTCATTGCCTATCTCGTTGACAATGAGATAGTTGTCACGATCCAAACGCTCCTCATTTTATTCAGAAATCTCTTCAATCTGAATGAACTATCACATCTTGAAGTTATTTGTTTCGTATCCATACAATTCCAGTGATGTATTCATCAGGTTTTCCATACTACGGTTATTATCACCAAGACGAAATAAGAAGTTTCTCCAAAATAGGCTTCCATCCCAAACTTATATCTGTGTTAAACAGTGGTGATTCGGTCCTGAATCCATTCATGAAGCTTCCTTTTCAATTTCGAGCTAATTTGTGTAGTATAATTGATTAACTTCTCACTTTTCCATGATAATGGGGATTCTTACTGGTGTGATTGCAATCTTTCTGCTGACCCGAATTCCTTGAAATTATGTACAGAGCTTTGATAGTATTTATTTTGAGGTATTCTTCAAATGCGCTTTCATAACATAACAAACCATGGTGGAAGAAAACCACCATGACATAACCTAAAAACCACGGAGCCACAGATTTATAGTTCAGTTCAGAATCATAGACTATAGAAGTGTATACATAGAATTAGCATATTGTGTGTTGTTTGATTCCGAAGAGTTGTTTCTTTCTGTTCGTCGATTTGGCAACGTTTGTACGTTCATAGATAAATTAGGTACATCTGTTTTATTGATTTATGAAAATGAAAGTTTGAATGGGTTATGTCTGAATCTGATAATTCTTGGAGAAAATGAAATAAACAAAGAAAATTAATAATCACAAATTGAAGATGAATCTCAAAGCTAATATATAGTGATAGCTAGATGAATTCCTTATTATCGAAAATGAAACCAAGAGAAGAATATTCAACTTTTATCGCCCATACGAAATTTGGAATACCTAACTTGTTTATTGTACTATAAATACAACTTTTTTCACCAACTGGAATGTAAAAAGTAGGTTGACGCTTGTTTTCATAACAGAGTTGCTTATTTCGAAGAGTTTAATGGTATATCTTAGGCTTGGAAAAACTTCAGTGTTCAGGTTTCCAGGGGCGGCTAGCCTATTATGAAAATTTATAATGCCTATATCTTTTTATCTAGGCCGAAGCGAAAAAAATGGTAGAGGACAAATGGGTTTCTTTCAGCTTCAAGAATCTTCTGTTAAAATATTCTGCAAGATCAAAGACTCACCCTGTATATGTTTCTACGACAGAGTGCGGAAAGCTTTCAACTCATTACATACAATATGGATCTGCGATCTGACAGTTATATCGATCCGTTTGTTTTATATGCACGCTCGAAATCCCACAAGGGCGAAATCGACACTAATCGCCATATAATTTGCGTGTTCAAAGAACTGGACATGTGGAGCAATGGGACACGACATCGATTTATGTAAATGCACGCGAAGAATTCTCCACGTCATGGTGATTCGTGCAATTTCTTTTCTACGGATGATTACATCAGACATAGAAGGCTTAGGAAATAAGCAGTCACCACATGGACAGCTAAGATTGAGGAGAGTGTCAAAGTGACCCGTGAAGAACACGTCAGGAACGGAGGAATGTACTGTTTGTCAATTTTAAAAGTTACCATCTTTAATATTTCGGCCCCGATGCAACATCAAATGAAATGCAAAAAATTTTGGTTCGCAGGGGCAAATTTTATACGGTTGAATCCAATTAATTTGAGTTAAACTTGTGAACGTGATGACACCAACCCCTGAAATCTTAAATCGGAAGGGGGTTGAGTGAAACCTTGTTTTTAAGATAATTCGATGGCACTGTGTATAATATTCATTATACATGCTTATTATCCAGGGACTTGATTAATGACTGTTATTTTCCTTCAATAAGAACCATCGAATTAAATATATTATTCAATAGTGGAGGACAAAAAATGTTTCAACAAAAATTCTTGGAAGTCTGGATTTTTTTTAAATAAACCTACTAACAAAACGATCTCAACAAAATTTTGAACAGAGCTCAAGTTCTCGTGGCAACGGCATGATAGTATTGACATCGGTTCTTCTCCAGTAAATCCGACCTGAAAGCTTGTTATTTGAATTTAACATAATTTTTCAGTAGTAACAAAACTGACTAATAATATGTTTTGTTCTTTTGGCGTTTTTTCATATCAATAAATCGTTCACCAATGGTAATGCGAGGAAAGAGGTCGACCTTCTGAGATGTTATTAAACCATATACATAGCTAATGAGCCACTATGCAAATAAACATCATCCATGCCTTGAGATATGAGTATTTTTTTCGATAAACGGTTAACGGACAATAATACGTTAGAGGAATATGATGATGATGCTCTCGAAAAATTAATGGAATTATGTCATTAATGCAAATTGTAAAATGCATCGTGAAATTCGAAAAAAATCCAACAGCTTTGAGGCTGATTGAAGAAAATCACTCATATCATTAATCATTTTGAGTATAAATAGATGAGAGAAGATTTTGCATCGAGGTGCAATAGTAAATTGAAATTGAAAAATTTCAAAAAGCACTGCCGTGAAGGCAGCAACTTTTGCGCGCATGTTGAATGTAGATGACCGCTTCAGCAACGAATTTGAACATGCACGCAAATGCTGCCGCCTTCACGGCAGTGCTTTTTGAAATTTTTTTCTGATGAATTACTAGATTTCAATTCGATCAAATCTGTATTTTTGGAAATATTGGAAAAATAAAATTTTAAATGGGTATATCTACGGAATCATTAGGCGGATTTTACCCATTCACGAATTCGACTTTCGTAATTAAGCCCCAAACCTACTCTACAAATATCGAGTTTCTAAGTCGTTTCTTCCGGAAATTATTGTGTTTACGGTCAGCCTAATGGCCGACTGCGTGAACATAATAACTTCCGAAAGAAACAACTTAGAAACTCGATATTTGTAGGGACGGTTTGGACCTTAATTACGAAGGCCGAATTCGTGAATGGGTAAAATCCACCCAATGATTCCGTAGATATACCCAATCAAAATTTTCTTTTTCCAATATTTGCAAGAGAACAGATCAGATCGAATTGAAATCCAGTACTTCATCGAAAAATAACATTTCGAAGTTTCATACAGAATTTAATGAGTATGATATGATAAGAAAATCATAGAAATTTTTTTTTCAAATTGTTCTAATGACACGATTATCACGAAATTTCGCATAAAGTTGTCTTTCAGCATCTCAAAACTAGCTGTGAAGTTTTATCAGGACTGAATAAGTATTTCTCGAGTTATACCGAAAAAATCAACGATATCGAGAAAAAAACCTCGAAATTTGACATATTTTTTCCCGATATCTCCAAAACTTATAATCGTATCGAACTGAAATTTGGTACACTGCTGTGAAATATGACGCTCAAAGTGTGAGTGGAATTTTTGTTTGGATATGATGAATGGTTTCCGGGAAAAAAAATTTTTTGGAAAAAAATTTCGAAAATATTTTTTTTTTATTTACTGACAATATGATCCTGACAAAATTTGGCTCAAAGTTGCGCGTCGTTATACTCCACCTAACTGCCAAGTTTGAATCCAATCGCTCAAGTAGTTTCCGAAATAAAAAATAAATAACTTCAAGACTTCAAGTGCCTATAACTCAGAAACTATTCGATCGATTCGGTCCTTCAACGAACTTGACCGCGGCATTGCTAGCTCGCTTCTGTCGACATTTATCGTGTCTACGGCCGGACAGAATCGATTTTGACACCGGATTCGTCATCAGTGAGTCCAACCTAGTCGATTGAGACCATTTTCGGCTCAATCATCCAAAATTACAGACATTTGGACAAAACGATAGCACGTTGTTCCCCTAGAACATGCGCGCAAAAATTAATTCATACATCAAACGCAAACAACTGTATGGTTAATATTGAAAGATGTCACAACTCCAAAGTTTTCCTATCCCAAGATCTGTAAATGGGAATGTAAATATTTTTCGAAGTCTATGTATACATACTACTATTATAATTATATGGTCAAGTTTTCTTCCTAACAATAATTAGTCAGGTGCTTGTGAAGGCCATCAATAGACGACTTCGGCCCAAGTTGCCAACCCACAATTTTCTTCACAAATTTACTATCACTGGGGAACGAGAATTTCAGAACAAATTCGACATGATAAGGTTCGCGTTATTTATGAATATCCGTAAAAGATGCCTCAGCTCTTCAAACAAGATAATTCCTTCCAAATATAGGTTTTCTTTAGGCCGAAATTTGAGTTGGGATTCCTGATTTCATGTTATTGGTGTCAAGTTTATGTAGGATATGTTCCGCAAATCAACTTGGTTATTTCGGTTGCCGGTTTTCCATTCCGTAAATATGAAATATTCGGTAGGTTCCTGAAAAAAAAGTTAATTACGGAATTTGATTGATGAAAAAAAGTTCTTTCTGTCACCAGAACGATAGTCAATGATCTATGGTAACATATCCATAGCATAGAACGTAGAAGAACATAGAAGAGACAACAATCAACAATGGAAAAATTACTGTGTATGGTCTAGGGATCATAAGGTAAATAAAGATTGTTCTATGCCATGGATATGTTACCATAAAACATTAATCAATTTCAAGCGATGGACCAAATGCTCTGGTTATAGTTTCGGTTATCAAAATTGACAGATTATGCTTTGCCTATATGTCAGTTTGGATAACCGTTACTATGACCAGAGCTTTTGGTCCATCGCTTGAAATCGTTGATTGATTGTCGTTCTGGTGCATATACTTAATATGTCTATGTTCTGGTGACAGAAAGATTGCTTTTTCATCAATCAGATTCCGTAATTAACCTTTTTTTCAGGAACCAACCGAATATTTCATAGTTACAGAACGGAAAACCGGCAACCGAAATAACCAAGTTGATTTGCGGAACATATCATTTATAAACCTTTATTTAAAAGGAATTATCTTGTTTGGGGAGCCGAGGCATCTTTAACGGGTATTTATAAATAACGCGAACCTTGTTATGTCGAATTTGTCCTGAAATTCTCGTTCCCCAGTGATAGTAAATTTGTGAAGATAATTGTGGGTTGGCAACTTGGGCCGAAGTCGTCTATTAGTATCGCAGAGGAGTATCTAGCTCATATAGCCATAAATAGGCCAGACGCTATCCATGTGTATATCACATTCGTTGAAACTTTTTTGTACTTACCGTTGTTTTACACTTACATGAAGTCGGTCGATGGGCCTGAAAAAAGATTTATCAAGTTTTTAAAACTTTGATCAAGGTTGGCACACGTAAAGTGTTCGCTAGACTGCACAATATCCCAAAAAAATTGGTTGTCCCTAGAGATATAGAGACGAACCTAAAAACAACAGTGAGATATGTAAGATTTTGTTTGGTGACATTCACACCAAATGCCCCATACCTTGGGTGAAAACTCAGTGGTTTCTGGGTTACTCGTATCAGAATCAAGGCCAAAACCTACTCTACAAAAATTTCAAAAAGCACTGCCGTGAAGGCAGCAACTTTTACGCGCATGTTCAATGTATAATAGATGACCGCTTCAGCAACGAATTCGAACATTCACGCAAAAGCTGCTGCCTTCACGGCAGTGCTTTTTGAAAATTTCTACTGATAAATTACTGGATTTCGATTCGATCAAATCTGTATTTTTGGAAATATTGGAAAAATAAAATTTTGAATGAGCATATCTACGGAATCATTGGGCGGATTTTACCCATTCACGAATTCGACCTTCGTTATTAAGCCCCAAACCTACTCTACAAATATCGAGTTTTTAAGTCGTTTCTTCCGGAAGTTATTGTGTTTACGGTCAGCCTAACGGCCAACTGCGTAAACACAATAACTTCCGAAAGAAACAACTTAGAAACTCGATATTTGTAGAGAAGGTTTGGACCTTAATTACGAAGGCCGAATTCGTGATTGGGTAAAATCCACCCAATGATTCCGTAGATATACCCGATCAAAATTTCATTTTTCCAATATTTCCAAAAATATAGATCAGATCGAATTGAAATCCAGTTCTTCATCGAAAAATAACAGTTCGAAGTTTCATACAGAATTTAATGAGTATGATATGATAAGAAAATCATAGCAATTTTTTTTTTCAAATTGTTGTAATGACACGATTATCACGAAATTTCGCATAAAGTTGTCTTTCAGCATCTCAAAACTAGCTGTGAAGTTTCATCAGGACTGAATCAGTATTTCTCGAGTTATACCGAAAAAATCAACGAAATCGAGAAGAAAATCTCGAAATTTGACATATTTATTCCCGATATCTCCAAAACTTATGATCGTATCGAACTGAAATTTGGTACACTGCTGTGAAATATGAAGCTCAAAGTGAAAGTGGAATTTTTTTTGTATATGATGAATGGTTCCCGATTAAAAAAATTTTTTGGAGAAAAATTTCGAAAAATTTTTTTCTGGAATTTACTGACAATATGATCCTGACAAAATTTGGCTCAAAGTTGCACGTCGATATACTCCACCTAACTGCCAAGTTTGAATCCAATCGCTCAAGTAGTTTCCGAAATAAAAAATAAATAACTTCAAAATTTCAAGTGCCCATAACTCCGAAACTATTCGATCGATTTGGCCCATTAACGAACTTAACCGCGGCATTCTGATGCGCAACCTATCCTGAAAGTTTCAAGTTGCTAGCTGGCTTCTGTCGACAGTTAGCGTGTCTACGGCCGGACAGAATCGATTTTGACACCGGATTCGTCATCAGTGAGTCCAACCTAGTCGATTGAGACCATTTTATGCTCAATCATCCAAAATTACAGACATTTGGACAAAACGATAGCACGCTGTTCCCCTAGAACATGCTCGCAAAAAGCGATACTCGATATTTGTAGAGTAGGTTTGGACCTTAATTACGAAGGCTGAATTGGTTAATGGGTAAAATCCATCCAATGATTCCGCAGATGAACCCATTCAAAATCTTATTTCCACAATATTTCCGAAAATGCAGATTTGATCGAATTGAAATCTAGTAATTCATCTTCATTCTTGAAGATTCGTTCAGGATTTCTTGAGAAAACTATGAAAAGAAGACCGTAGAATATCAAATATTCGAAAAAAAATTGAATAGTTCTGACAACACGATCATCAAGAAATTTTGCACAGAGTTGTTCAACAGCATTTTTAAACTAGTTGCCAAGTTTCCTCGTTATTAAATCAGTATTTTGCGAGTTTTCCCGTATTAATATATAATTGGTACCATCATTGATTACTGACATACAGCAATGAGTTCGAATATTCTCAATCAATTTTTTTCAGGAGCTCAAGCCTCAAGTTATGCCAGCTCTCCGATTCTTCGGCAGAAAATGGTTGATAGCCTCTGACGATCTTGTATTTCCCGGATTATTCGAAATCGTCCTACGATTACTATGGTATGTATAAAATCCGCCCAATGATTCCGTAGATATATCCATTTAAAATTTTATTTTCTCAATATTTACAAAAATTCCGACTAGATCGAACTGAAATCCAGTGCTTTATCGAAAAAGGACAGTTCGAAGGTTCATACACAATTTGATGAGGATAATATGATAAGAAGATCACAGGGTATTGAATATTTGAAAAAAAAATTTGAAATTTTTTTTCAAATTGTTCTAATGACATGATTATCACGAAATTTTGCATGAAGTTGTTCTTCAGCATCTTCAAACTAGCCGTGAAGTTTCATCTTGATTGAATCAGTATTTCTTGAGTTTTACGGAAAAAAACAACGATATCGAGAAGAAAACCACGAAATTTTACATATTTTTTCCCAATATATCCAAAACTAATACCCTTATCGAATTGAAATTTGGTACACTGCTGTGGAATATGAAACTCAAGGTATGGGCAGAATCGTTTTTGAATGTGATTCAAAGTTTCCGAAAAAAAATTTTTTTCTGGAAAATGGCTCCAGTAGTTCCTGAAATATCAGGCAAATAACCTAAAAATTTCAAATGGTTATACCACCATTCCAATGCGCTGACTAATCTGAAAGTTTCTAGTCGCTAGCTATCTCCGTTCGACAGTTATCGTGTCGTCGGCCGGACAGAATCGATTTTGACACCGGATTCGTCATCAGTGAGTGCAACCTAGTCGGTTGATACCATTATTGGCTCAAAATTCGAAAATTACACACATTTGTACGAAACGATAGCACGCTGTTCCCCTAGAACATGGACTCAAAAACACTACGCACTGTATGTTACCGGAATAAACTCGATCCCTGTGATTCATCAACTTTTTCAATGGTACCATGGAAAATACCCAAACAAGGTTTGTTGCGATGATACTGCATTTTTTCTACCTATCGCAAAATACCATTCAAACTGAATAAATAAGACGCATTGTTGTTTGTTGAACACATTCGAATTCAGTATGTTCAACATCAAAAGAACTAATATAGTATTTAAACTCAGCATAGTGAACAAATAAAGACAAAATCAATGTTGACATCAAATGGCCGTAGGCTTTCAAACCATTGAGTTTCCACATTTAACCAAAATATTTGAATTCCTATAGGCTCTCCATGATCGTAGTAATCTACGTAAAATACTACCACCTAACATGGGCCTGTACACATGGGGGCATCTTTGTCCGCTCCTACATCCTGGGCATGATGGCCCTCCTAATTCTGATCATCCTTATCGTCATCGCTTTGGTGAACAGAAGCGCCAGAGGCTCCATCTCGGATGTTCACGCAAGGCGGCATGTACCTCCTCTGCTGTTGACGAAGCTGTTCCTCATCATTCCAGAAACTGTAATCAACGTCTTCGGGACCATGTGGGCCTTCTGCCAGGACATAGTTGTTTGCCCTCAGGAAAACTTTGTCAAAGCCGTAATAGAAGGTGAGGCTTCTTTAAAAAATTGTGGGTTCAATTTGTAGCCACCAAGGCTAAGATCATTATGTATACAGGGTGATTCCGGAGGAGACCGTCAGATTTTAGGATAAGTTTACACTAGTCAATATAGTCTCGAAACAATAGGTTTGTTCCAACACCCAGTTCTGTTACTGTCTTGAACTCGTTCAGAACTGAATCAATTCACACGTCTTCGCTCATTCTAGTTCGGGACTAATTCTGAATAGATAGTTCGAAAGTGTTGGAAACGCATCATTCTTAGAAATTCCCTTGTCATAGCCTAAGGGCTGTTTGTCACCCGAAAAATGCAGCCCGTCTCTGCCAGATGTGGTTTTATTGCCCCTTGCTGCATTCGAATGGCACGAAACAGATGACCGATTCAATTCCTCCTTCTCAGTTCTTGCCTTAACCCAAGAACTGAATTAACCGTTCTAGAACTGGTCTGACACAAATTCTTTTCACGTTGGAACACTTGGTTTGTAATTCCTAACCAGTTCGAAATTTGTTGGAACGCTAATATCGATATGCGCAAACTCCGCCCGATTCAGAACTAGTCCCAGAGTGTGTAGGAACAGACTTAATGTTTGGTTTATGGTTGGGGGTCTCTATTGAGAATTTACAGGGTGATATGTCCGATTCGACCGATTTTACTTTTATTGATAACTTTGGTATGGCTTTTTCGATTTTAGATAAATTTCCAGCTATGTACAATATTGATGAGGACATTCATTAATTTCAAAGTTTTTTTTCCAAATAAGCGGTTGTTATTGTGATAATTCCAGGTTGAAAAAACACTCTGTACATCGTATTTCCAGAACTACGCTATCTGTTTAGGATTCTACTATAATAAGACATTATTTGAGAGTTTCTAATTTTTTGGCACACTTCTAGTTTTCTGAGAAAATTCCATCAAAAAAAGACAATGTCGAAATTTCGCTCCAATCGATTCTACTTTCATTGATAACTTTGGTATGGCTCATTCAATTTTGATGAAATTTGCAGTGTAGAACAATCTGAACGAGTACGTTCAATAATCGCAAAAGTCTCTCAGAATACAGGGTTGTAATTGTGATAATTTTGGAATTTCTGATTAATTGTGCAGTTGAAAAAAAAACAACCTGTACATTGCTTTTCCAAAAGTTTCTTATTCGTTCCAGATTCTACAATAATATGTCATCATTCAGAGGTTTTTAATTTCTTTGGCACACCTCCGGTTTTCCTAGAAAACATTTTTGCAGCAAAGCATGATCGAAATTTGGCTCACAAGCAGTGAGAGTATTCCGCCCGAGGTAGGAAAGCTGTATTGTCCAAGGACGCAAAGCAGTTCTCAAGTTCTAAAATATTCTTTCCAAATAATATTTTGTATGAAATCATTCAATTCAGAATATATTTCGAATTTGAAAAGAATATTTTAGGAGTGACGAACAACTTTGCATCCTTGGACGATAATGCTCTTCTTCAAAAATGTTTTCTAGGAAAACCGGAGGTGTGCCAAAGAAATTAGAAACCTCTGTATGATGATATATTATTGTAGAATCTGCAACGAATAAGAAAGTTATAGAAAAGCAATGAACAGGGTGTTTTTTCTTCAACTGCACAATTAATCTGAAATTCTGAAACTATCACAATTACAACACTGGATTTTGAGAGATTGTTGCGATTATTGAATGTACTCATTCAGGTTGTTCTACACTGCAAATTTCATCAAAATTGGATGAGCCATACCAAAGTTATCAATAAAAGTAGAATCGATTAGGGCGAAATTTCGACCATATCATTTTTTGATAAAATTTTCTCAGAAAACTAGAAGTGTGCCAAAAAAAAATAAAAACTCTCAAATAATTACTTAGTATAGTACAATCGTAAACAGATAGCGTAGTTCAGGAAACGCTATGTACAGGGTGTTTTTTCAACCTGCACAATTAATCTGGATTTATCACAATAACAACCGCTTATTTTGAAATCAATTAATGTGTTCAACACTATTGTACTACGCTGAAAATTTCATTGAAATCTAATAAGCCATACCAAAGTTACCAATAAAAGTAAAATCGGTCGAATCGGACAAATCACCCTGTATATTCTCAACTGAGACCCCCAACCATAAACCAAACGGTGTTCCGAGACTATCTTGACTAGTGTAAACTTATCCCAAAATCTGACGGTCTCCTCCGGAATCACCCTGTATATTCAAAAGAATTTCTGAAAGTCTTTCAGTTTCTGATGCACAGCATTAAACCCATGTTTAATTGATATAAGGTGTGAAAAAATTTCCGTGGTAAGGTGAGTGATTTCAACCACATTATCTTTTCCAGCTCTTGTTGTATTCAACTGGGTAATGTTTGGTCTAGCAATCTTCATAGTGGTCCTAGTTTATGATCCTCTGGGTTCGAGAAAATATAGTGACCTACAGGAGAGCCCCAGTACAGGAGAATCCATTAAACACAGGAAGTCGACTAGTCTATGGCAAAGACGTTTCCGTTGGGCTTTTTGCTGGGTAACTTTCTAGCTAGTTCATAGTAATTCTCAATTATCTAACCTACAATTCGGTGAAAAACTGCTATGAACTATCATCATTTTGGGTATTGAATTGAGTGGAGGCCACATATACGGGTTCACGATCACGATTAGATAATTACATTGTACTAGTGGAGCAGTACACACTTGTTGCGCTTTGTCTGCGACCGGCCAGCGTTCAGACGCGATATCGAGAGATCGCATGACGCTAGAGAAAAATATGGCAGTTGCGATGGAGGTTTCATGGTGAAAGCGAACGAGTATATGTGGCTTCTATTTAGGATTCAATTGAATATTCGATTTTTTTATAGGTTAGGTCAGATGAACATGGCCACGAAGCATTTCAACAAGTAGCCGCCCTTCTAAGCTCCCTCTTTCGTAGCACAGATTTGGTACCAACCGATATACTAGCAGGTTGCGTTCTTTTGAGGGTGAAGCAAAAGAGGGAAACCAGAGAAATGAGACGAATATACTTATTATCGGACGATGAACCAAAATATTCAACAGGTATTGTAGGCCTAAATCGCATGAACCTCATTTAACATTAAACATTTCACCAGACATAAATCGGGTCTTTTCATTGGCTCCTCGATGGATGAATTTGGAGAATGCCGCTCATTTCCTGAAGCTATCTATGGCAGCCTATGGCTGGCCCTTCGTGATGTACCAATACTGCATGACTGGAGTTTTTAGATTGATGGGGAACGTAACATGTTGTGCCTGCTTCAAACAAAGGAGCACCATAGTCACTGATGATAACTGTTGCCTATGTCATTTGGCAGGAGTAAAGTACATGTCAAAGTTGGAAGAAGAGCATATCTTGTTTGCTTCGTTTAGGAATCATGTGTTTGAGGTTAGGAGTGGAATTTTTTATAGATGAAGAAAGGTTTTGATATCATATTTTGGTACCTGTTCAACCGTTGGATTCTGGTCACCTTGTTTTCTATCACAATTCATATTTGAGTTTTTACAGTGATCCCGAGCTTTGTAGTTCCACTACATGAGTGCAGGCTTATTGCTTGGAATTCTATAGATACGTCTGTCTTTTCGTTCTAAAAAAATGACGTTTATGCATAAACAATCAAGATGCATAATTCATATTCGTTATTTTCTCCTCAAACTAGATCCAGTTGAAATATTAACGTTTTTACCTATCCCTAGAAACCATCTATATTTTACAATAGTTACAATTGCATAAGCACACTATATGCCAGGCTAATTTTCGATTGCCCAAGCCAACCCATTGGTTACCTGTAGCGCTGTGAGTTGGGCGTAAATATAACAGCCCGATAGTTACTTTGAATGGATAGGTATTGTAGCTACCAATTGTTTCGAATTATAAAGTTGCTTTGAGGATTAAAGGACTGACAATGAGGGTTTGTGAGTTGAGGAAATTGAAGTTCATTTCTTTGAGTTTGGCGGACAAGGTAAATATTAAACACAATGAACGACCTGCGCCAGTATTGAATTTAAGCCGAGTGCGACACGAATTTTAAGAATCGGGTAAGGTTTACGCGGAAGTTTGACGCAAATGTTTACTAATAGACTTAATGGTTGTGCAGATGTGGAGAAAAAAATTCATCAGATGCTCAGTCTTTTGATCCCCCTGACGTGGACAAGTCCAATTGGAGAATAAATATTGATCTCAACAACATATTTTTGCAATGAAAAGGCATTATCCGAAGATAAGTTCCCACGAATCCGTTGCCTTGCTATTTTACTCTGATAATACGACAACTGCGAATTGGTACTAATGAGATAGAAGAATATGCCATAGCTGATCGGCTATGGAGGACATAGACATGGGCTCAGCCAAAAAACAAAGTTGATGCTCTGCGAATTTCTTTATTTGACTGTAGAGTTTTTGTGATACCGTGATTGGTCTTGCCTGAACCCGAGCTCGTATAACTTTGGACGCATTCAAAGACTACGGGTCGTATTTATAGTTGCTCCTTGAGGCTTCCTTACTGTATTTGTTTGCATAGAAAAGCAAATTCAAGGCGGCCTTCAGTTAGAGACAGGGAGTTTTGCATAAGTTAGCTGAGGCGGGGTGGCTGAAAGTGAATGATCGCCGACTATATCATGAGGTTTGTTTCTTCTATAAAATTCTGAAAAAAAACTCCAGATTACCTCATGCAGCGAGAAATGTTCAGAAGTAGTGTTCATAACAGAACACCGAGATAACGAAGTTTGCTGACCATTACTAGACACCACAAACAATTTTTCAAGAAATCCTTCACCTATGGAATCTCATGGAGGTAAAATTTTTGATTTTTCTCTTTCCTGGGCCGATTTCAAGAAGATGCAAAGGGAAAATCTGCGTCCTTTCATTTTTGTTAAGACATATTTGTATTTTCTTCTATTGTTGATTAATGTATTTGTCAATTGATTTTACTGTGTTAATCATGGCCCAACAGCACCTGAGTCTGACTTGGAGGCTGAATGTAATGGCCATTTATATATCATTCACAATTGTAAAATATATTTGTATCATATATTGGGATATATTAATAATTATTAATTTTTTTTTGCTATTTGGCGAAAACGATAACTGGACAAAAGAAGTGTACCCGATTAGAAACTTATGCGGAAAAAGATTTTAAAAAAATGAAAAAGCGGCATTTGGTAAGAATGTATCCCAAATCTGAATACTTCTTTTTTATTCCTAAATCTTCGCCCTCCAGTACAAAATTGTCACCAGCCGCCTCTGGTAGTAGTACTACGAAACTAGGGTCACTGAAAAACTCTAATAAATAATTGTTATAGAAAACAAAGTACTTTCTTTTAATTCATTTTGCAAATATGAAAGTAACGGACTCTACTATCCAACACCTTGAAGATTTCAGATTATAATCGAGTGGTCGTCGGACTTAGCATGTTGATACGACAGTAAAACCACTGGTAGTTTTATCATGAATTTTAGTTTCGGTTTGATTCAGGAAACATTTTCCTCGGATCAGATTTGGGTGACCAATAAAAATATTTTATATTTTTGGAAATGTTCTTTTTGTGTGTGTAAATGTTGTGCTTGCTTTTCAGTTGCCCTTTTGTGTGATAGCGGATCATAAAACTTGTAATATTGTCATAGCGATACGAGGCTCCATCTCCCTAAGAGATATCTTCACAGATCTCACAGCTACCAGCGACAAATTTGAAGCCGCAGGTCTACCTCCAGATACAATGGCTCACAAGGGAATGATCATAGGGGCAAATTACGTACTTAAAAGATTAGACCAGGAGAGTGTCTTGGAAAAAGCCTTTGCCAAACATAAGGATTACGGCTTGGTGCTGACTGGCCATAGTTTAGGAGCTGGCGTGGCAACTCTGCTGGCCTTTAAGTTGAGGAGCAGATATTCAGATCTCAAAGTTTATGCCTTCTCAACACCTGGTAAGTAGCGTTCTATTCCATTCATTAATTCCTTTGATCTTAGGCCATTCGGACATGCTACAAAGCGACGTAGACTTTCATACTACTCATTCTTCGTACACTTTTCAGAGAATTTCAATTTTTTAACACCTCAATCAATCTTCTATGAACTCATCGGAATTCGAATCCGCCACCTTCCATTTTGTAATACGGTTTCCTAGACTCTTTGGGCCGAGTGTACACATCACCTTGCAGAGCCGTACTTGCTGTTTGAAGTACAATATCGGATGCGAGAAAGCACAAAACCAGCCAGCTCATTGCGGCGCAGCAACTGTCGTTTTTTCTTGAGCACCTTCCCTACTCCACAACTTGAAAAATCGAATGTATTCGCCGGTCAGGAAAGTTCTAGGCAACAAATAACCGTTGCTGTACCGTAGCGGGGTGGTCGAATGTGTCCCTTCTTCCATCTGATACTATTAACTTCAAACCGCAAGTACGGCCCCGCAATTTGAATAAGCAGATTTGTAAACGGAGCCAACTGGGCAGTACTCTATTCCGTTTATCCTCTAAAAACCTCACAATGATCAAATTTCACCTGTAATCACCATACTCTTTCGCACAGCTGGACTAATAAGTCGAGAAGCTGCCAGAGTTTCAGAGAGTTTCGTATTCACCGTTGGCGTGGGAGACGATTTTGTGATGAGGTTAGGAGTGGACAGTATAGAGAATCTGAGGACTGGAATCATACAGGTCCTACAGGCCAGTAGACTGCCAAAGGTAAGGTTGTCTCCAAATTTTGCTTCATAGGTTTCACCACTTCAGTTCGAAGCTAATTGTGGGCGAAGTTCGTCCAGTGGGCCCGGAATAGACGACTTCGGCCCAAGTTGCCAACCCACAATTTACTTAGCAAGTTTAGTTTCACTGGGGAACGGGAATTTCAGGACAAATTCGACATGATAAGGTTCGCATTATTTATAAATAACCGTAAAACATGCCTCGGCTCTTCAAACCAGATAATTCCTTCCAAATATAGGTTTTTGTTAAGATCGTCCCCGATTGGCTGAAATTTAAGTTGGGATTCCTGATTTCATGCAAACAGTGTCAATTTTCATAGGATACGTTCCGAAAATCAACTCTGTTGCTTCGGTTGCCGATTTTCCGCTCCATAAATATGAAATATTCGGATGGTTCCTGGAACAAGCGCGTGAAAAAGGTTATTTATGGAATCTGGTTGATGAAAATGCGGTCGATTTACTGTCACCAGAACGATTTTCTATGGTAAATATTCACAGCATAGAACAATCTATGTTTACTTTAGGTTTGTTTTGGTTCCGAGTTCAGATATGTTCGGGACGGTTCTAGGTATTTACCATAGAAAATCGTTCTGGTGACAGTAAATCGACCGCATTTTCATCAACCAGATTCCGTAAATAACCTTTTTCACGCGCTTGTTCCAGGAACCATCCGAATATTTCATATTTACGGAGCGGAAAATCGGCAACCGAAACAACATAGTTGATTTTCGGAACGTATCCTATGAAAATTGACACTGTTTGCATGAAATCAGGAATCCCAACTTAAATTTCAGCCAATCGGGGACGATCTTAACAAAAACCTATATTTGGAAGGAATTATCTGGTTTGAAGAGCCGAGGCATGTCTTACGGTTATTTATAAATAATGCGAACCTTATCATGTTGAATTTGTCCTGAAATTTCTGTTCCCCAGTGAAAGTAAACTTGCTAAGTAAATTGTGGGTTGGCAACTTGAGCCGAAGTCGTCTATTATACATGTTTGAAATTTTATTATATCAATACATATACTCTGTCCACATTTATAAAGTCAGTATATAGGCCTTGAAAAATATTTACAAAGTTTTGTCATTACACCTGAGGGCCGGTATTTATTCGGACGACAGAGAGCAGTTAACTAACTCTCATTTTTGAACCATATTTTACGAGTTAAATCCTAGTTGTCTGTCAAAATAGTTTTATAATACCCGCCCTTAGTCAGGTTGACACTGTCAAGGACAAAATAATTCGGCGGTACGTTGTCAATTCCCTCATATTTTCATCAAGAACACTATGGATGGGTTTAGTGACATACGTTTTTCCTACGACCTTCATGTAGTTCAGACAACGTCTCAATTATTGAGGGTGGCCTTACTTTATGGAAGTGAATGGAGTATATATCTAAAAATTGATGCTAGTTGAATTGGGAGGAATAGATCACAATAGATCTTCAAGGTCAACGTGATCAGAGGGCTCGCCAAAACCTAGTGACACAAACCAAATCAAACCTACCTGGAAGGATAATAGCCTCTTCAGTTCGTGTACAATTGTATGAATATCCATATGGTATTTGACAATATTTTCATATCACGAAAGGAGTCAAATAGAATTTGCTTTAAATTTGTTTATACAGAGTGTAAAAGCCAAATGGAATAAATTCGATAACGAATAAATGAGGGGGTGTTAGGAAAAACGCTCGGACACGTCGATTTGTAATTTTAAATGCGCATATATTTCAAGAAAATAAAATTATAGAGGGTGTTCCATGCGACCGTGGCCAATACCAACTTTCTGATTTCAAATGTAACGCTTGGACACGTCGATTTGTAATTTTAAATGGGCATATTTTTCAAGAAAATAATATTATATAGGGATTTCCATGTGACCGTGGCCAATACCAACTTTCTTATTTCAAATGCAACTCCCTGTATATTATTTATTTTTTGGATTCTTCAGAAAATTCTAGACATAATTCATGTACAATGTCCTATACCTATCTTCAACTTTTTCGGAAATATTAAGTGTTTTCAGAAATGTTGAGTAACGTTAGAAGACAATTCTACACCAGATTAGCATGTTGCCAAGACGTTCGCGGCGAGCATTTAGAACATTTCCTACATTGACATTAATGTTTTTTTTTTAATCATTAAGAAATAATCAGTATTACTCATTAGGTTTCAAGTGTAATGTACCGAATTTGTGAAATAAAACAATTTTTATTTAAAACGATGATTTTTGCACTAAATCTGAAAACACTTAATATTTCCGAAATAGTTAAAGATAGGTATAGGACATTGTGCATGAATTGTGTCTAGAATTCTCTGAAGAATCCAAAAAATAAATAATATACAGGGAGTTGCATTTGAAATAAGAAAGTTGGTATTGGCCACGGTCACATGGAAATCCCTATATAATATTATTTTCTTGAAAAATATGCCCATTTAAAATTACAAATCGACGTGTCCAAGCGTTTTTCCCAACACGCCCTCATTTATTCGTTATCGAATTTATTCCATTTGGCTGTTACACTCTGTATGTACAAGGCACAGATAAAATGTGTTTTCGACACATTCACTATGGTTCTTTTGTACCATAAAATGACATCGCAAATAAATTCTGTTCCTTCATTCGCTAGCTCTGTCATATTAAAATTTTCACTCCACACTTGCAGTACAGAATCCTTCTCAATGGTTTCGGCTACGCTCTGTTTGGAGTGCCCCCAAGTGATTTAGAGTCGACATGGCGAGATGAGACAGTTGGACCAGGACGTTCTCCTCTATTGGGGTATCAGTTCATTCCTACGGTAGCCGCTTCCACGGTAAGAAAAAATAAGCGACCAGAAAATGGATCATATTATTGGGAGCGCGATACAGAATTTTCAAAAAATTATTAAGTTGAAGGAACCCGAAAATGCATCACAAACTTGATAGGTTTAAACTGAAAATACCAATTTTTCTCTTTACCTAGGTATTCCGAAAAAAGTACAAAAGTCCATGACTTATTTGCTTTCATATGATATTTATTTTGCTCTTGTGCCTGTTATAGCATATCCCCACATTTTGAGAGGATCAAAGTGACTAGTATAAGTTCTCTTAAAATTAAATTAATATCTTCATTTGGTAAAATATCTCATTTCATAAAAAAGCCATTCTTCAACATGTTCACTAACAAGTGAATAATAGTTATAGTTTTGTTTTGGTTCTGAGTTCAGAACTGTTCTGGAACGGTTCCGCATGCGCGATTGCGATTTTGTGTTTTGGTTTATTTCAGAACCGGTCCAGGCTTTGAGTAATCCTGTTTTGGTTATTTTCAGAATCGATTCCGAACTGTGAAAGGAGTTCGGACATTAGAGTCCGAACTGCTTCAAAATTTGGTGGTTCGCACAAGCGTAGAGTGCCTGTCAACGATTTGAATGGTTAATCTGAGTTTTTCGACGTCGCGTTGATTTTGTTTTTGATTTGATTGCTGTTTTTGTTGCTGAAACGGTTAACCATTAAATTGAAATTTTTGTTATTGAGGATAATTCCCTCGCTACGACCTCCCAGGATTCTAATGGATTTATTTCCATCGTTCACACCTGGGATGTCTACTCCTTAAATAAATCTATGAATGTAAGAGTCCTCCTTTTCCTCTTTAGAATCATAATAATAATTTTTTGAATGAATTTTTCTCTGAAAAGCAAATATCTGAAATATGTTCATCATTAAATTCATTATTATATCAATCAATAATTTGTTGTTTCATTTTGAAATATAATTGAAGTAATGAAGAAAATTCAAAAAAAGGATTTTTACAATTTAAATTAAGTGGACGGAAGTATCCCCAAAAATATTTATATATTACATAGTGCGACAACGACTTTCACATATTTTCAATTGAACCACAGGCAATATATAAGACATGATTAACATCCCTTTTTTCTGCTAACTTAAACGGAAGTTTTTCTTCCTCTTCGAACTTAATTCGTGTTTTGGTTACATCGCTTTTAGAACGGTTCCATGATAGTTCGGAATCGGGCTTCAACAGCGCATCGATTCTACGCAGTTCTAGAACTGTCCTAGGAGAGTCCTGAATTTCGGAACCAAAACAAACCTTATGTTTACGTTGACATAATTCATTTCTTACAAAGGCAATTGCTCATTGAATACATGAATTAGGTCTAATGCACAAGACAGACAATCGGTAGAAGACTATTCTGTCGCTTGAAATGCAGAACACGTATACGGGTTCAGAAAAACAAGAATTGGTAGACTATCGTCCGTGTGCGTTGACACAAGTCAAAATAGTCGTCCACAGATTGTCTGTCGTGTGGTTTAGACCTCAAGTTTAATTAATACATAAATTTTTCCACAGGAAGCAGCTCTTTTATCAAGAAATATAACAGTAAGGAGGTTTTCAAAGGCAAGACTCTTCACTGCTGGTAGAATACTCCATATAGTGAGCAGGAAAAAAACTAAATCAGAAAGGTAAGAGATGTGTAAACTATTTGCTGATTTTGAAATAATTTTAGTAAAAAACTAAATTAATGAAACTCTTTGTTTAACAACTAATGACAGAAAATAATGTCGGATGAATAAGACAAAACTAGACCCTACAGGGAGCACCTAACAATTGTTTGATTTTCCTAGAAAAACTGGAAAAGGGGGACCTAGCTTTGAGATGAGGTGGGCCACTGCAGAGGATTTTATGGAACTCAAAGTGATGCCAAAGATGCTAGTCGATCACCTGCCCCACAACGTTTACAAGACCATCCAAACAGTTCTGAATGAGCAGAAAGAAGCGAAAAATGAAACCCCAGTGGCGCCACCTACACCTATCACAGAAATTCTATGAACAATTTGAATATCAGTATTTTTTCATTCACTGTTGGGAAATGCTCAGTATTTGAGTATTTAATTTTTTACGTTATTAACTTATGAAGAGATGTATATAAAATGAATTATTTATACTATTTTGACAACTTTCAAGAAAGTGACAATTAAAAGTTTTCATTAATGAACTTCTAATTCTTCTTATTAATACGAGATTCAAGCTGGATTTATAAACTCGACGTTCCCGTTCCCGTTCGCAGTTGACGTTCCCGTTCAAAGTTAAAATGCACTAAATGCGCAGGGGCATTTATAAAGTCCGCAGCTGCGTCAGCTGACTGATAATGTGCCGCTCTCCTGTTTTTTCCGCTGCCGTTCGAGATGACCATGTTTCATCTTTTGACGTTCCCGTTCGTATCTTAACCAATATAGTGAGGTTAGGATGCACTTATAATTCGGAGACTAGTTTGTTTATTGATAAGTTACGCTTGGTTTGGTTATATTCTTCCAACTTTAACAAAGGAAACCCAAATTCACAGGATATTTGACCTCTATAAAACCTCATAAACGCGAACTGGCCGAACGGCGAACGTCAAGTTTATAAAAGGGGTATAGTTCGTTTCGAACCGCCAGCGGTCAACGGGAACGTCAGCTGCGAACGGGAACGAAAAGTTTATAAATCCAGCTTAACTGTTATATTTCTGGATATAGTCCAAGAACTTCAATATGATAGAAAGTTCTTTATAATGTAGCTACAGATTTGATTGCTAGCAATGCCAACACCTGTCTTTTACATCGTAAAACAAAGTGAAAAACTATCCAGTTCCATAGCTGAAAATATCTTGTGCAAGAACAGTATCAGGCTGTCCCAAGAATCAATATTGAAAATAAATTATCACAATTATTCAACAGAAAATGATAATAAATAAAACAAGTAAATATAAAATACAATAAAAAATGTAAAACATACCACGACTCAACCAAATCATGAATGGTATAAAATAACATCATGTTTATTTCAATAAACTTTTCTCAGTTTGTTGGAATTCTATCCCTTAAGTAAGCGAGGATAGAGTCAGTTCCTTGCTCTAAAATAGTATGCCTCGGCTGTCTGAACAAGTTACCTTGAATTTCTAAGCTTCTGAAAAATTATTTTAAAGTTTGATCAACCTTTTCATGACTGTCTTATTCAATTGTAATTCATTGTTAACGCTTACCTGAGTTGCTTGAGAAGTCCTAACTTAGGTGGCACATGATTAATACTGTTGTTCGACAAATCTAACACAGCCAGATTGGTCAGTTTCAAGAAACCATCGACGTTAATTGCTGATAACTTATTATCGTTAGCAAGTAATATTTCCAATCCTTTCAGCTCGTATAAACAAAGAGGCAAGTCAAGAAAGCTGAAAAAAATATTCAAACAGTCAAATTCATGTTTTATAATTACTGTATATTCCATTCACCATTATGAAGTCAGTCTGTAGGACTTGGGAAGCTTTTATCAAGTTTTTGGAACGAAAACTGGGTCAAGTTGAAAATAGTGGAATGTCCTCAACTCCCACATAAGTTTATCAATAGCTCTATAGTTTCAGTTTAGTTACATTAGATATTACTATGACCTTTGTTTAGAACGGACAATTACTATAATCTAATATTTTTTAATTTTACACAGTGGAATGTGCCAAACTATCATGGCCTACCGACTGACCTCATAACAGTTAATGGAGTATATATGTAACTAATCTCAGATAAAACAAGGTGATTTTATTCAGTCACCTGTTGTTGCTCAAAACTAGCTCCCTTAGGTAAACCAAAGAACTCAATGTAAGAGGCAAATCAGTAAGTTTATTACTGGCTAAATTCAAGTACAGAAGATGTGAGAAGTCACCAATGAAGTGAGGTACTTCTCTTATCATATTTATGGACATATTGAGTTCCTTCAGACGATCTTTGGTGTAAATAAGCCTGAAAGCAATATTTAATTACTAGAGAGAAATAAAATCCAGTTAAAAAGTTACCCCAAAGGAAATTCTGAAAATTTATTTCGGCACATATCAATACTTGAAACCTCTGCCCAATTGGCATCATGAAATACTTCATCGGGAACGGCTTTAAGTTCTTTCATCGAAAGATTCAACATGTGTGCGTTCCTCATTGCAAACCTTACATGAACAACAGGAACAAAAAGAATTACAAGTAATAACATAAGACAAATGTAGAACTCACTTGTCCGGAAATTGAGTCTCAGGGAGAAAGACTGATCCTTCAGATAAATTCAGATCTTTGACCTCTTCTGCCAACAAATTTTCTCGGAGATGCTTCATTATTCTAAACGTGCCTGCTTTGATTACATCATTCCGAATTTTTTTCAATCTATTGCCCTCCAACTGTAAATTTTGAAGATGTGGCAAAAGACAGAGAGAGCTTGGGAGTCTGGAAATTATAGAGAAATTTTATTTATAAGATTAAATGTGAATAAATATAAATACTTTCGGTTAGTTGAATAAAAGGGTATATAGATGTTTTCCAAGGATTTAATCTTGGGATTGTTCATTTTCTTTTCACTGAAGTACAGTTTCAAATAAGAATAAATTTACTTACGAATCAAGGTCATTATTAGTGAGATCAAGCCTTATCAAGCTCTGTAACATGCCAATATCTTTAGGTATTTCTCCAATTTGATTATCTCTAAGATCCAATATCTTCAAGTGATGAAGGTTTTCACAAAAAGTGGGAGGAATCAACTGAAATAAAACGAGGTCTATGAATTTAAAAAAAGGTATTGTCGAAAATATGCTTTTTGAATTTGTGAATTGCTGATTCTCCTAGGTATCCCTGCCAAATATGAATTGTCAAGTACAAATATCACTTAGAAAAAGATAATAAATGAAGTTTCTCAACTGAAACGAAAATGAATATGGAGTTACCTTAATATAGTTATTTCCAAAATACATCTCTTGAATACTTTCACAACCTTCGATATCAGGCAATTCTTCAATATTATTATGCTGCGCAAATAGTAACTCGAGCCTCCTCATTTCACCGATTTTCGGTAAAATTTTCAATTCATTATGGGTCACATCTATTTTCCTCAAACCTTACAAAAATATAAAGACTTAAATAAAGGAAAGAATAACGGTTTGAAATATTTATACCTCTCATGCTGCCTATGTCAGGTGGTAGTTGTATTAGTTTATTGTTAGAAAGATCTAAATCGGTTAGTCGAACCAAAAAGCCAAGTCCAGGGGGTAATTTTAATAAAGAATTGTAAGACAAGTCCTGTAATATCAATATTAGAACACTGATTATAACTCACTTGGAATGATACAGTACTATCTACTTTCAGGAACTATCCTATTAACAGTTCTCGATTAAATCATACTAAGGAACTAGTTATTGGATTAAATATCATACATTGGAAGTACGAAAAATATTTTCTATCTTATAGGCTAATAACTGACACAGTGTGCAGCTTAAGCATTCAGAATGATTAATAATATACTTCCATTAAATAATATGTGATTCCGGGAAACTATATAAGGAAATAACATATTTTTTAATGCCAATTTGCCCTGCTGTGCCTAGACAATTTGTTTGACTTTCATAAATATCCTCCTTAAATATATATTTGTATTATTTCGAAGGGGAATAAAGATTATTTTAAGAAGCACATAAAAAGTAATGGTAAACCTTAAAATTTCGTGATGAAAGGTTTTCATGGTGGAAAATGTGAAGTGAAGATGTGACATTTTGGAACTTTGGGGGCTCATATCTTTGAAACTAAGTGAGAGCGCCAAGTTTTGATTGCAGATTTGAATTCAGGAGACCGAATTGAATATAATAAGCCAAAAACCGGATCAATATCTGCTGGACTCTGAAATTTTAAGGTTTACCAGTAATTAAACATCGGGAGAAAATTCAGACCAATCTACAGCTCAATACATTGATTTAATATAAAATTACTGAAGTAATAAAATTTCTCCAAAGACACCATAAGAGAAATTCATGTTTTCGGGAAAGAGACTTCCACTATGTAAGTTAAATCCACAAAAAGTTGCTCTTTTAGAATCTATAATCAATAATACAGATCCAATTTTTTAGCTTTATCATAGACCTTAAATCAAATCATACAACTGCAGAAATACCAAATAAAGCATAACTAAGTAACATCAAGTTAAAATTAAAAAATTCACTATATCCTTCAGCTTGATTAAAGAAGAAAATAGCACTTTTACTATTAACTCACCAAATGTCTCAACATAACCATATCTGATAATTTTTTATCTATCTTTTCCAAGGAATTATGAGCCAGGGATAACCACTCAAGTTCGAGTAAGTTGAAAAATTCATCTGGTAACTCTTTTAGTTTGTTCCTGGACAAATTCAATTTTCTCAACCTCTTCAAATTACCCATGGTAGATGGCAAGGATACCAAACTATTATCCTGGAACTATACCAATGGTTAGATTGTTTCCATACTCTCATTTATACCTGACCATGTCCATCAACTTACGTTGCAAGTCTCTAGACTATCAAAGATCTCAATTTCTATTGGTATTTGTTGAAGCTGATTCGAACTGAAATCTACGTAATTCAATGGTTTAAAATTCCACCAAGTGTCCTCATTTTCGTCCGCGTTCCTGCTGAAGTCGACATGATTTGTATAATCTTTATCATTGAATTCATACATCCGGAAAACCCTTGATGGTACTGAAATCAATTATATCGTCTGAGTCAAGCCCGTAAAAGGTGAATTCAGCTCTTCTCACCAGTTGTCAGATTCCGTCCAGATAAATTTAAACTACCTGTCTTCCTAACTGCTTTGATCATTGCTTCTGTGAGAATTTTTTCCTCTTCATCTTTGGTTTGCAAATGGAAAACGGGAGTTATTAGTTTTCTCTTGTTTTTCACGAGGGACTGCTTGGCCATATTTAATTGTTGATTGATACAATCACTGAAATCATTGAGTTTAATACTCAATGCTATAATTTAATTTGCAAGGTCATTGAAACATTTAAATAAATAACTGCTGACTGGCGCGCGATAATTGAATTTTTTGTTATTGTTACTGTCAAAAGTCAAAATTGAGTTAACAGATTACATAGATCATACATAACCAATGATCTAGATGGGCCTTAGAGAGAGAGGAATTGACTCCATAACTAAAAAGAGAGGCATGATCCGAATCAGCTGTTTACGGGCAAAACAATCTATGTTGCAGTAATTGATAGTACTGTTATCTCTTATTTTCTTGGAATTTTTCGTTTGTAATTGCGGTATTTTTATTTTAATATCGTCTAACTACTTTTTCGAAGTGGTGATGTCCTGCTCAGCCTATGGTTGCACCAATCGGCACGAAAAGGATAAGAACATATCATTTCATAGGTAAGAGCTATATAAGGTCTGTTAGTTTTGAGGAGAAATGATTGGAATATTTCTTGTTTCAGTTTTCCAAGGGATCCAGTTTTAAAGAAGAAATGGCTAGCAGCTATTAGGAGAGATAATTTCATCCCTGGGTTGCGTGCAACCATATGCTCAGAATTTCTGCAATAATAAATGGAAAGCAGTGGTGAAAGTTTGTCAAAAATATATCTGTTGAGAAGTTTCAAGTCAGATTACTGTTTTTACTTTCAGGTGGCAACAGTTACATTACGACATGAAGGAAACATCAACATCAATAGATACACAAATTACAACACTGATTTAAATATACCTAGAGTAACAAACAATTTAAACCTCTTCAATATTCCATTAGTTATATAAAGTGGAAACACAAACGTGATTGTACAAAATTTGGTTTTTTAAATAGATATAATTCGAAAATTTGCACTATTGATTCAATCTATCGGATGTTTGCTGAAAAAGGAGGGGACGCTACATGCACTGAAACTCTTTTCTTGGACCACCATTACTTGTTTCATAAAATAATATTTTGTTTTTAGGTTTGTCTTCCAGAGGCTGAAAAGAAACTGCTTATGAGACAGCTCAAGTTAGCCTCTGATAAAAAATTTCCTCCCAAATTGAGAGCATTTGCTTTAAGCTTACATTTTTATTCACCTAATGCCTATAATTTTGTAAGAAAAGAATTTGGCAATTGTTTTCCTCACCCACGAACTTTAAGAAAGTGGTACCCTTCGGTAGATGGATCACCTCGGTATACTTCATGCCATAAAATTAAAAGCCCAGGAATTCAGAAGGAAAAGATCTTGTATGCTCTCTTATGATGGACCAATGTCGATAAGAGAAGATGTAGATTGGCAGGGTAGAAGAAATGTGGGATATGTGAATTTTGGCATAAATTTGGACAGCGATTCTTCCCCTTTAGCAAAAGAAGTTTTGGTTTTTTTGTTGGTGGGTGTAAACTGCGATTGGAAACTACCAATTGCATATTTCCTAGTTAAGTCTATGACAGCTTTAGAAAGGGCGAATTTGGTGAAAGGATGTTGTAAAATGGTGCATGAAGCAGGAATAAAACTTATTTCATTAACGTTTGATGGAGCTGCTACAAATATTTCCATGGCTTCGGTTTAAGGTGCCAACTTTGTTTAACCAACACCCAAGCCATATTTTTTGCACCCAGACACTCAAGAACCAATATTTTTAATATTAGATGCATGTCATATGCTGAAACTAATCCGTAATGCCTAAGGTGATTGGGAAACCTTTGTAGATGGTGATGGTAATTTTATAAATTGGCAGCTCTTCAAAGAATTAGTTAATCTACAAGAGCCGGAAGAATTACATCTAGGGAATAAGCTGAGGAGGCGCGATATAGAATTCAACAATGAAAAAATGAAGGCTCCTTTAGCTGCTCAAATTTTCAGTTCTAGTGTAGCAGATGCATTAGAATATTGCCAATCTGACCTCAAACTCCCACATTTTTTAAACTCTACAGGAACTATTAATTTCTGCAGAATAATTGATAGAATTTCCGATATTTTGAATACCAGGAATTCTCTAAGTAAAAATCCGTATAGAAAATCATTATCACAAAAAAATTTTAACTTCATCCTGTCATTTTTCTTCAAAGCAACAAATTATTTATCGAACTTGAAAAGTGCCCAAGGGCAATTATTAATTAACACAAAAAGGAAGACCGGTTTTGTGGGGTTTATAATAAATATGGTTTCAGTGAAATCCATAATCGAAAGATATATTTTTGAGAAAAAGTATCTTTCATATTTACTGACTTTAAGTCTATAATATTTATTATATTCCCATGTACCTACCTAGATATTAAATCTAAAAATGATTTTGAAAACGAAGTTCCTTTCCCAAGGCATAATTTCTCAAAATTTCATCATAATAGCTTGAACTGAAACACTGCATATATTTCTCATGTTTGAGCAAGGAAGATACTTCAAGATGAATTTTATCCCATATTAGATTGATTACATACATATAATCGTGAGTTTTAAACCCTTTAGCAATATTTTTTTGGAAGTTTACTCCGTTTTTCGATCTCGAAAATATATCAAATCAGGATCAGTCAGATTAGACTATATTCTGTTTATTATGACATATTGATAAAACCTCATGCCGAATTTGCTCTCTACATTAATAGTCATGATTATGAACAATCGAACTTTTCAATTGCAATCACATTTCTCCCTCATAATATTGAAAAATTCGAGTTTATTTGCCGAATTCCCATATACCGCTATGTTAAAATTCAAATCTTTGCCCGTAGTCACGTGATCACTTTCCACCCGTCCCACTTGCGTATGTTGGGTAGCCTATAACCTTTTCTCTCTTTAATGTTGGAGTCAATGCTCTGTACAGACTACAGACGCAGGGCCCATCTAGTAGTATATATTATTAGATCATTGTACATAACCGGCTAGTTCACAGTAATTATTCTTTATCTTGTATGTAATGGTGTTGTATAATTCAAACCCTAAGATGATAACCATAGAATAACAATATCTTCACTCGATTTATATTTTCAAATCTGGAAAATGCATTTTCCACTCTATCATTATAATATGCTAATGACAGAATACTAATATCATCGTTTAACAATGCTAGTATCATTGTATAAAAGGAAGTCAGGAGGTTTTGCTTCAATTTTATCCAAAGTGGTCGGCCATCAAGATTGGGAACTTCTGCGAAGATGCCAACGCCCTAACGAATAAATTTGGAACCTGTCCAAGCTAGTAGTTTTATGTAAACAAACCTTAGAAATGTGGTGGAGACCGAATATTTATTAAGCAGAGCTTGAATATTTAAAGAAATTATTATAGTTTTTTGTAAGATTTCTTGAGAAGGAAGTTTTCGTTCGGATAACGATATAAAATCGTACTTTAAATCGTTCCTGGAGGATAATTTCGGTGTTATTTTAGTGTATATTGCTTGGTGGATCAAAATAAACCAATATCTAAGTTTACTTGAATTTCTGGAAAAATAGGCATCTCAATAAGTAATTTAAGGACTCTTATTTATGTGAAGAAGTGCTGAATGCAGGCTATATTGTGGTAAATCTAGAATCAGTCCAAATGGTATGACTTGTTCTTTGTTTACAAACGAGTGAATCAATAAAATGAAAACAGATTTTCTGCTTTAGTTCTTTTGCATCGTACTTCTAAAGAAAAGGAAACAGATAGACATATAATTGATTTCATTTTCATATTACAGCAGCTCAAGATACACATACAAAATGAAAAATGTCTCAGCCGGTTCAACCTACCTATATAAAGAAATGAAAAGTATTGATGTATTTATATGAGTAACTTCAGCTATTATCAACTCTCAACAGTATATCTAGTTTTTGTCAGATTTTCAACCAGATCACTCATTCAGAATATGATTTTGTGTAGTATGTGAATTAGGTAGCTGCAGAAGTGCTCGGTAGTTTCTCTGCAGCATTTTCCTTCAAAATTCTCTCATTTTTATTTACACCTGAAAACATCATAACATGAAGTTGTTTCGAAATAAATACATTGTAGGTAATTTACCTTTATGAAAATAAACATCTTCAGAGAAATGCAGTGAACATACTTTCATGTATTTCGTGACCTGTTTTCCAATCTTCAATTTCTAGAGCTAGGCCTTTCTTCTATCATTGAGTTCCCTGCCAAATGCTGTTTCCAAATTAACTTTAATTTAATTTGGCTTTGGAAAAAATTAAAACTAGAGCCACTAGATGATCCTTTCTTCTTTGACCATGAATAACATTGAGTCGAGGCACACAACGATAGTCATTTCGGGAAGATGCCATTTCGAATTAATACGATCGAAATTTTTAATCGGAAAGAAAGGAATCGATTGATGAATATTACAAACACTTTCGGTATACCAAAATTTCAACTCGGAGAACAACACAAAAGCTCGAAAATGAACTCCAAAAGTAAGCAAATTACGTTAGAATAACAGGCACGTCGAAAAACTACCAGCTTAGAAGTGTTCGAATTTCTATCACCAGAGGGCGTATCGCTTAGCAGTAGTTGCGAATATCAACCTCGCATTAAGCAGCTTGAATTCTTGCTGACGATACTTTTCTAATCGCACGATCCTACTAAAAAAAATCGAAATCTGGGGTAATCAAGGGCAGATTTTGCCACCTCACGAAATATACCTTTGTAACAAGCTCCAAAGCTAGTCTATAGCTAGTTACGGTTATCCAAACTGACAGATTATCCTTTGCCTATATGTCAGTTTGGATAACTGTAACTATAACCAGAGCTTTTGATCCATCGCTTGAAATTGATGTTTTACTTACATCATGCCTGCGGTTAGATAATGCTGAGGTGCATAGAAGATTCTATGCATCATAGATCATGTTCTCGTTCCTCAGAACGATAGCTTAGAACAATTATATTTACGAGAGCGCAAAAAAAGAGGATAGAGGTTCACATGACATGGAGAATATTTGACTGGTAATTTTCACTGGATAGTCAACTTTATTGGTATCAATTTATTTTAAATGTTTATAATTTCAATAGGTTGTTAATGAATTAGCTTCATCGACAGAACAAAAAGTATCGTTTACAGCATATACACACAGACTGAATACCATTATTTTCATTACCAGGTATATATGTATATATACATTTTTATTTGGTATACAGTTAGAAATTGACTAATACTTTAAAGTTAAGGCACTACAAGATATCTTTTTGGGTATATTCCGTATAAGTAGAATATTACACCCAAGTTTAAGTTCATTTAGGATCAGTTAATTAAGTTCAGTCTGGGAGACTGAAACAAATAATATTTACACCATACTGAGTTAATATTTGATTCCATAGACTCTTAGAAATGAAATTTAAATTTTCAGTACTTGTACAGATTTTCAAAAATACGGTTTAATATTCTTTATCGATTTTTTTTACAATATATACTATTTGATCGATGTATACTTCAAAAGAATAATAGAGTGAAACTAGCTACAAAAAAGTATTTTCTCTCGTAAGATTTCAACGTAACATTCAGATTTTACAATAATAAGGTACTGTAACTGTAAAAAATTAAATAATATAATAAATAAGATTTAACAATCAACTTATTTCCTATTATATATCAATAGCATAAAAGCTATTTATACACTAGAAGTATAAATTGATGACTATACACTTTCAAATCACCGTTTCATATCACGTTTATCTCCATCTTTCCATCTCGTAACTTCTGCTTGCATCGACAGAAATAGATTTGAGCAAAAATAATACTTAAAAATAATTTTTTTCAACAGCTGGAAGGCACGTCCCAAAGTCTGTTGTTCGGAAGTAATGGCGACGGCGGTGGGGGAGCCTGCTGTTTATTAACGACTAGAAAAAAACAATTGGTTATGACGATAAATATATAACATCGGCATTGACAGCTGCTGCTGAATGAAACAACCACAAGTGGTGCATAGCAATACAAAGAACTAAAACCTGGTGCATATAACAATATTCAGTTTTTATTGACGATTCAAGCATAGTCTCAGTCGCAACACGTAAAAGCATAATCTTAACCATGATAGAAAAATGTATTATGATGGATGTTAGAGCTTAAGACAAAATTTTGTTTGTTCATAACTTGGTACTTGCTTTGCTATATTTTAACCTGGTAAAGCTACATTTATACCACATTCACTTTTATTAATAAAGTCCGTCGGTAGGCCTTGGAATAGGTTTATCAAATTTTCGTCACTAGAACTGAGTCAGGTTGGCACTCGTGAAATATTGTGAGGGTCTAAATAATTCAGCGAGATGTTTTCAATAGACGACTTCGGCCCAAGTTGCCAACCCACAATTTACTTAGCAAGTTTACTTTCACTGGGGAACGGGAATTTCAGGACAAATTCGACATGATTAGGTTTCGCCTTATTTATAAATAACCGTAAAACATGCCTCGGCTCTTCAAACCAGATAATTCCTTCCAAATATAGGTTTTTGTTAAGATCGTCCCCGATTGGCTGAAATTTAAGTTGGGATTCCTGATTTCATGCAAACAGTGTCAATTTTCGTAGGATACGTTCCGAAAATCAACTCTGTTGTTTCGGTTGCCGATTTTCCGCTCCGTAAATATGAAATATTCGGATGGTTCCTGGAACAAGCGCGTGAAAAAGGTTATTTACGGAATCTGGTTGATGAAAATGCGGTCGATTTACTGTCACCAGAACGATTTTCTATGGTAAATATCCATAGCATAGAACAATCTATGTTTACTTTAGGTTTGTTATGGTTCCGAGTTCAGAACTATATGGGACGGTTCCAGCACAGATCTATGGTCTATGCTAGAACCGTCCCGAACAGATCTGAACTCGGAACCAAAACAAACCTAAAGTAAACATAGATTGTTCTATGCTATGGATATTTACCATAGAAAATCGTTCTGGTGACAGTAAATCGACCGCATTTTCATCAACCAGATTCCGTAAATAACCTTTTTCACGCGCTTGTTCCAGGAACCATCCGAATATTTCATATTTACGGAGCGGAAAATCGGCAACCGAAACAACAGAGTTGATTTTCGGAATGTATCCTACGAAAATTGACACTGTTTGCATGAAATCAGGAATCCCAACTTAAATTTCAGCCAATCGGGGACGATCTTAACAAAAACCTATATTTGGAAGGAATTATCTGGTTTGAAGAGCCGAGGCATGTTTTACGGTTATTTATAAATAAGGCGAAACCTAATCATGTCGAATTTGTCCTGAAATTCCCGTTCCCCAGTAAAAGTAAACTTGCTAAGTAAATTGTGGGTTGGCAACTTGGGCCGAAGTCGTCTATTCTCATATATTTTTGACAATGACTAAACAATGGTTTAGTTAAATACACAAATACTATGAACTTTGTGTAGAACAGACAATGCAGCGTTGTTTCGATAGGAAAATTATTATAACCTAAAGATTTTAACTCAAGACAAGGGAATGTGTTAAATTTCCATGACCTATTGACTTCATAAAAGTGAAGAAAGAATAGGTATAACAATATGCATACTGAAAGCAAAAAGTCAAACAGAGAATGAAAATTTTATATTGTTATCCTCGAATGAAACAGTGATTAACATAGCAAGAACGTTCATTTGTGTACTGCTAATGAGTTGCTGATTCGTAATTGTTAAAAGCTAAAAATTGAGAACCTGCCAAGTGCTGAAACACCCTAAAAGTAATTCCACTCAGACTAGACTTGAGACTATGCTGTATAAAAACTCAAACTGAATTATGTTTAACGAATTCAACCCAAAGGTAATTCTAAGTTTGGATCAATAATATTTTACCAGGGATGTAGACATCGAAGTGATATTGTTTTCACTGCACGTATTTATTTTATAATCACTGTTCAACACCACCTGTAGATCCTAGCATTTCAGGACTAAAATAATATGATATTTACAATGCAAACAAAGGCAGCATGCAAAAAAAAGAAATAATGATGCAACTCAAAAAATTCATTTCATGAGGAACAGGAATGAGAAGAATAGAAAATGTTCTACCTTCACAGAATAAATCAAAATATTGCATCATTATATAATGAAATATTTACAACAAATCTACAAGCTTACAATGCCTATGATAATGGGACATGCTAAAGAAATAAAAATAAAATCATTTACTTATATTGTTGTTAGAGCTTGCTCACAGACAAATGAACATGCAAGATGATGATGTTTTTAGCAGTCCGATCCTGTAGTAGAAGAAAAATATGAATAAAAACAATAAAGAGATATACATGAAATGAATATTGTAATTAAATTATGAATGAAATAAAATATATGGAATTAATAAAAATGGTTGAGCCACACCAATTGTTAGCAGAGTTGATTTGATGCTTTAGTACTCATGTTATGTATTTTTTTTGAAAATATGTTATAATTAACATGAATTATTCGAAAAAGTAATTTATGAGAAAGGTATGAAGACAAATAAAAAAATTGCTGTTATAACAAAACATTGTTAGTTAAATATCATGGTGGAAGTTTAATTTAAGTGAAAACTAATGGAATACACTCAAATGAAGACTGATTTAATCCAATAGTTGAAATACTTCGATGTACATTCCATAGTAACAGCTGACTCGTTTCAAAGATGCATTCTATGAAGATTACGAATATTGTAGTCATTAGTACATACTCAAATATTGATTCTGTGGCAAAAAATCAACTCTGTGGTTCTAGACAAAACAATATAGAAATAAAAATATACTTCAAACTCAACAATATTACTTCTGTAGTTAGATTTTTCGGTAAACCCGCAAGATTTCCCGTCGCGAAGCTATAGGTAAGATATTCACATCATTGTAAGCAGTGTGAGTTCCTCAAACAAAAAATATAAAGGCCAACATAGGCGGTCTCTCTTTGTTTGGAAGATAAGGGCCCCCAAATTTCCAAATTGTTGCATTTTCAGATCCGTTTTTCCGCCATAAAAATGATATCTCACTTCTCAATTCTAGTTCATAAATCATCTTTTTGTATTTCAACCAACGAATAGCGACACTTTCTTTCAATAATATTCATTATTCAAAGTAAGAAAAGTGAAAATATTAGACAACCACTCAACCTATATTTCTACGAAATACTTCTCAATGTTAAAGCGGAGCTTGGCAACAGCGCCTTTTCATCGCTGGCCAACGTATTATGACAGGCGAGTAGTTGCTGGCGGGAAATATGAAATGATGGACAGTTGAAGGATATGATTGTAAAGAAAATACTTCTGTCACTGAAAAAGAGGTGGTTATTCTAACATCAAAACAAAATCATTGAGAATATTTGTTTGTTTTCACTCTCAATATTTTCGTTTGAACTTTCTTTCTATCCCCTTCAAAATAGGGAGGTTGTTATCTACTTAATTCGTTTTTTGTTGTGTCTTCGAGATTCAGGATATTCCAATAAAATGGGTTATATAATAACCTCGATCTCATTGGAAATCTGGAATTCTCATTTCATTACTATGTTTCAACCTTGTAGATTTCATTAGAAACGAATTCTCCCATTGGAAGATTTGGAGTACCGCAGTAAACAGTAAGAACTAAGAACATATTTTATTTTTCTCGCCAGCAATATTCTCTCATTCACGAAAACGCACGATGGCACGATTCCGACGGATGAAATTCGCGCCATTGCCAAACTTCACTTTTAGACTGAGTCGAAATCAGAAGGAATCGAGGTTAAGTGGTTGTCAAGTAATTTCATTGTTTTTTCATTAAATATTGATTATTCTTGAAAAAAAGTGTTGCTTATTGTTGGTTGAAGGTTCAAAGGTGTTTGCGAACTATACAGATGAAGTGAGAGATCGTTTTTATGGTGGAAAAAGGGACCTGAAAACGACTCATTCTGGAACTTTGGGGGCCCATATCTTCCAAATTAAGGGAGACCGCCTATGTTCGATTTCACATTTTTTATTCAGAAAAACACACTGCGTACAATGATGTAAATATCTTTTTAACATCTCGGCGACGGGAAATCTTGCGGGTTTACCGATTTTTATTATATTTTTAGCATTCTTCTGTTTTGACTTATCAGATGCTGTTCCATTTCACTTTCTTATCAAATCAAACATATCGATTATGAAGTAATAAATTAACAAAAGTCTATTCAAGTCAACCGTTCAACAGATAGAGTTAGGAGGTTGGAACTCTCCGTTATAACTGAAACGATAATGTCTAACCCAACGCTTGGGTTCACATCCTTTCCTCTTACTCCATTCGTTCCAGATGAGCTTCAACCCTGCGATGGGAAATGAACTGTCAATTTTCACGTTACACTTACGCATCTGTAATGATGTTTATGAAAACGGGAATGTAGTAAATTCCAGGCACAATCCATTTTGCAAATGCAAGGTATCAATAGAGATGGATAACTCAAAGATACTATCAACGTCAAATTAATTTTTTAGAGCTTACCTCTAACTACACCTCATTCTTCAAAGAATTTTTCAAGAAAGGTGTGAAAAATATCAAAAGATTCTGTTTCAGATATAATTTTTAGATAAAACTCCTTTCATTTTTATTGTACGGAAGAAATATTATTGAATGGAACAGAACTACAATTATAATATAAACATCCGAAAGTTTGGAATATCTGTTAAGAAATGATGCATTGAAAATAGTGCCAATAAATTAAAAGATCCAAAATGATCACAGAAAATCAAAAATGCACGAAAACATCGAAATTTTATTGCACAATGAAAATATTTTACAAATCGTGAAATAATATCAAATTCCTGTGAAAAATTCACAAAGGAACGAAACAGAAAGAACATGCATCTGTATATTTTTTTAAATTTTAAACGTCATGCTTCAGTTTCACTTGATCGACAAGACAAATACCGGTATTAGTTTGCAATGTATACTGACCTTGCCTGTTGGAATAGATTTTTAACACATTCCTGAATGGAGGAGGTTTTGGGAAGGACGTGGGGGACCTGAACATTTCCTTGAACCTTTCTTCAAAGTCCAATACGGATGACTGCTTCTTGTAGGCCTGATTCTGATCGCGCATGGATGAGTTCCTCGGCGGGGGTGGGGGTGGTGGTGTCTGACTAGACGAGAACTGTCGAAAAATATTTTAAGATCATTTGAATTGAAATTAAAACACTTGGTATTGATCATAGAAGGGACATTGATGTGTGATTCACATGTGGACATGATCATGAATAAAGTTTCGCCATTAGCGGCGAAGTTTCGACATCCAAAATTATACATTGACAAAAGGAAAAATAAAAGCATATTATACACATTGTAAACTCGTATACAAACTGAAAAATTACCAGGGTCCAAATATATCAAACTGAGAAACAAGTTGAAACAATTCATAATCTACCCATATACAGGTTGAGTCTTTAAGTTGTACATTAATTGTAATCATAGATTCCTCCCATCAAATGAAACACTTTTTTCATTTATCATTTTTTTAGATTCGGCTCCAGCAAAAAGATACAGGCAGCGTCAATAAGTGGAAAGATGACCGCGCAAAAGCTGCTGACTTCACATCAGTACTTATACAGGGTGAGTCTTTGAGTTGTACATTAATTTGAACCGTAGATTCATCTCATCAAATAAAACACTTTTTTCATTTACCGTTTTTCCAGATTCGCCTCCAGTAAAAAGATACAGGTTGCTAAAATTTCCAAAAAAAATCAGTTTTTCTTGTGTAGCTTCGATATGGTAACTCCGAATGAGATGAACTTTGGTGTGAAGTTTTCTATAACTATGACACATATTCTTCAGTAATCACTTTCATCCTACTTGAAACAGTTTCCGAGTTATAGACCGCCGATTCATAAAACTATACGAAATCAGCATGAAGAATGCAGATAAAGTTTATCTTGTGTCATTATAAAAATCTTCAATCAATTCAAACGCACCGTTTTGCAGATATTCAAAGTTGAATATTTAAAAATCGGATAAAAATTCGAAAAATTACCTTATATTCTTGGATCCGCCCCTGACCTAGTAGAGGAAGTAAATTAAGCTGGGTTCACGTTTATCCGGACCATAGAATACACATAAATATTCATATTTCTCACATAGAACTAATATAGGTATAGGCTATTTCGTGATCATACCACAGATCTAACAATAACATTCAGAGATATAGAATACCATGTTATTATAACCGTGGGTTTCACAAAACTTTTGACGTCCGATCAATTCGTTGATTAAGGTTTGCATTCGATGGTTGGGTGGAAAATGAACTAAAATCGAGCACAGAATTTACTGTTGACTGACAATCAAGCCCTTGATCGGGGAATCAAAGTTTTGTGAAACCGGCCGTAAGTCTAGAGAATATTTTTAGGTGAACTGATTATATCAATAATAATAATAAAGTTTATTTGCTTTCAACACAACCTAATACAATATTTCCTAAATACTGCAAATAAACATTATGAACAGAGGCTCACTAAAGGTTCACCTGTCAGTTTGATTTCATACGCTGAATAAAGAACATACATGTTCTTTATTCAAAGATTTCATATGATTCATTGATAAATTTCGCGAAAAAAGTACAATTATGGAGTTTTCAATATGAGAATGGGCGAGGATGGAATTGTGTATAATCATATAGTGGAATGAAATTGGATATTGCATGAACATCAAGTTGAAGACCAGTGTTTCAAGTCCAGTGCAGTGGAATGTTTTCCTTGCGATAATATTGCAAAAAGCACCAAATCATAAGAATTAAGTGAATGAATGAATTTTCTCAATCTTGTTTCCTTGAATTTAAAACCTTGGGCTGGTTATTCTCCAGAAGAAATCACCGGAAGAGATATCTATGGTGAACTTGCAAACAAAGCGCAGGAGTGTATTAACCCATTGAGAAAAGTTTAAATGCTTATAACTTTTTATCTGAGCCGAATCTGGAAATGGCAAATGAAAAAAGTGTTTTATTTGATGAGAGGAATCTATGGTTAAGATTAATGTACAACTTAAAGGCTCACCTGTATATGGAGTAAAAACAGATAATAGAAGAAAGAATCTCGTATGAATGAAAACTACTTTCAACAGCATGCCGTGCCATATCAAAAATTTCATGAAATGTAATGCTTTGTTGATGTCAAAAATTCCCCCGAAATGCATGAAAATGAAAAGTCGTTAAGGTCAAAATACTAAAGGCGAGACGTTGTAGAGTCCTACAGATTTTTATCAAAGAATCTATGGTTGGATTTAGTTACGAACGTAATCACTAATACCCTCATGTAGAACGTTCAACGTAGAGTAGTTATAAGTTAGGAAAATAAACCTAACAAAACATTTTTCAATTATACTGAGTGAATTGCGTCAAAATTCCATGGCCAACAGACTGACTTTATAAAAGTGAACAGGGTATAATTATTAAGACCACTATGTAAAAACCACAACGCTGTGCAGGACAGGAAATTAGTACAACCTAATTTTTTTTAATTGATTTCGTGCGTAGTTTGACAACTCTATGTCATTGGAGATGAAACCTTCGCTTTGTTGGCGAAGAGCGAATTTTTGGTGAAAAATATATCTCTTAAATTGTGAAGAATAAATGAAGATAGATGACTTTCAATAACTCTAAACTGTAGTAAACATGTTTTAATATAAAATAAAATTTGACAGTTGCCAATATTTTGACGGTTAGTACGGAACATAGACAAGATGAAGTAGGAAAATGACATTTTTCTGTTATGTACATTGTGAACACCGTAAGAATGAGGTAAAAAACCGCTTACGCTCATTGTGAATGAGCCTTTACCCTTACATTCATTGTGGATTAGCCATTACGTATGGAACTAAGGAGTCTTTGATAAAATATGCAGACCTTGACGACATTTGACTACTGCTTACCTGACTCACTTCTAGTTATAAAAATTTGATTGACCTATTCCAAGGCCTACCGAATTACTTTATAGAAATGTGTGGGGTATACAGGGTGAGTCTTTAAGTTGTACATTAATTTTAACCATTGATTCCTCTCGTCAAATGAAACAGTTATTTCATTTACCATTTTTCCATATTCGGCCCCAGTAAAAGTTATAAACATTTAAATATTTCTCAAAGTACAATCCTGCAATTTGTTTGCAAGTTCAAATCAGATATCACTCTCGGTAATTTGTATTGCAGAATAATAAATCCTTTGCTTGAAATTCATAGAAATATGATTGGGAAAACTCATTTACACACTTAATTCTTATGATTTGGTACTTTTTGCGGTATTATTGTGGAAAAAAAAATTTCACTACACTTGACCATTGAAACACTATCTTTCACTTGAAATTCGTGCAATATCCAGTTGTTTCCATCAAGAGATTCCACACAATTTCAATCTTGCCCATTCTTATGTTAAAAATTCCATTATTATCTCTCAATTAACCTAAAAACATTAATTGAACTCTAGAATTCTATGGAAAGCCTGGTCACGAAGCATAGACCTAATATTTGTTGTTCTATGCATGGAGGTAGGTTCCTTTACCTCCATGGGTCTATGCGAAATAAATAAATATTTTTGTGTACTCTATATTCCAGGTAAAGGTGAGCATAGCTTAATTCAGTATTTCTAGCGCAGGGGCGGATCCAAGAAAATAAGGAAATTTCTCGATTTTTTATCAGATTTTATAACATTCAACGTTGAATATCTTGAGGGCAGTCCGTTTGAGAAATAAGAAGGAATAATTAAGTAATGAGGTTTCTTATAATGACTTAAGGTAAACTTTATCTGCATTACTCAAGCTAATTTCTTTTAGTAGTTTTATGAATCGGGGAGTCTATAACCAGAAAACTGTTTGAAGTTAGATGATATTGATTACTGTAGAATACGGGTCATAGTCATAGAGAACTTCACACCAAATTTTATTTCATTCGGGGATACCACGTCAAAGCTACAAACGAAAGAATAATTTTTTTTTTTGGAAATTTCAACATCTTTTTACTGGAGTCGAATCTAGAAAAATGGTAAATCAAAAAGTGTTTTATTTGATGAGAGGAATCTAGGGTTGAAATTAATGTACAACTAATGTACTCTCCCTGTATATGGGAGGTTGAAGAAACAATACAAGTCTGGTATTACTACTAAATATTATTGTGATATTTTGAGAAGTAAATCGACTTACACTCATTCCAGAGGACTTCGCAGGCAAAGTTTTGTGTGGGGGCGGAGGTGGTGGTGCATGGTTAGGGGGTTGAGGTAAAGCCCCCGGAGGCGGTGGCGGAGCGTGGTTTGGAGGCTTCATCATCGCGGTCTTGGAAGGAGCGGAAACTCCCTGCTGCGAATGGTTCGGAAGCGTCCCTGGAACCGAAGGGGGCGGCGCCGAAGGACGCCCGTTCAAGGTCATCTTAGACCTGGAGTTCAGGTTGTTGCCTAAGAAAACAACATAAATTACACATTCGTGTTGTGTTGGCCTTTATTTCCACTTGATTATAATATAAATACATGATGAGTTTCACTATATAGTAGTTTCTTCACATACTAAGTAGCAACTGTCTCAAAAAGTGTGAATATATAAATCAATATTGCAGGTACTGAGATGTTTCCTGGAGGTCACTATCAAAAAAACCCCCGCAGTTCCTTGTCCAATAAGTTCAACATTGTTGAATTTGGTCGTTCAATAAATTCCAAGAATTTCTGAAACAGTTTATTTCCAAAGTCTCCAACTTTTCGTCGACCTCGTGTTTTTCTCCTATTAAATGCTCTGCATAAGTGTCATTCAATTTGTTTGTAAAAACGTATCTTTTGTGTTTCTTCATTCTGTTGTTGATGGACTTTCCCGTTTGACCTTTGTAAGTTTCAAAGCACGAACAGCAGGAAAGTCAGTTAACTTCTGGCATAGAACTCTATATTACTACCTGGAAAGGACCCGACCCTTCTTCAACCAAGCTTAAAGCGTTACAAGGGGCAACGAAACAAAGATAGCGCTAATTACGGTAACCTCTTCTGTCACACATTGAAGTAAATGGTGTTGAACGGCTCAAATTTGGTTTTACTTGGAAATTCAGGTAATTTGGGTATTACATCGCTTAAAAAGTGCAATATTTTTGAAAATGAATACCTATTTTTCTCTGATATGCCATTACTTTCTCTGCCTTCACGCGCATGGTTCAAAAAGTGAAGAATTATGTTGGTGTGAGCTGTGCATTGACGATTGACGATAGTTTTATCATTATTACAATAAATTTAATTAATAGGAACATAGGAAAATACTTCTCGAAAAGCACTGACTTGAAGTCAGGGAAATTTAAGCGCCGGTTAAAATTCATTGCCAATGCGAAATATGACATACTTTTTTCCGATATTTTTGAAAATGTGTGTCGAATCGAGCTGAAATTTCGAACATTGCTGTTCAGATTCGACTTCAAGGTCTGCGCCAAGTTTCATTGAAATCTCATTGATAGTTTCCGAAAAAAATATTTTTTTAACGATTCTTCATGCAATCAGTTAGCAAGTTTCAATCTGATCGCATCAGTACTTCTTGAGATATAGAGGAAATAAAATAATATATTTGAAATGGATATAACTTCGAAATTGTTAGGTAAATTTTGTCCATTAACGAACTTATTTTGAATTTTTTAAGTCGCTATAGCTTTTCTCGGTAGTAAGTTATCGTGGCAACGGGCGGCTGAATAGAATTCAATTTTACATTAAACTCTTCATCAGTGAGTCCAACCTGGTCGCTTGGAATCATTTTCGGCAAAAAAACGCAAATTCACGGAGGATGATAACGCGCTGTTCCCCAGAAAAACCGCTCACTAAGTTGAAATTTCACTTGAACATGTGCGATCTCCTTCAATCCTGCCTTATTCACGAATTAGTCAGAAAAACATTCAGGTTCTCCTAATTTGAAACGAAAAATTAAAAATATTTAGAATAAATGCGACAGAGTTCCCTTTACTGCAATGAGAAAGAAAGAGATAGATACCCGTCCACATCGCGGGTTGCATAAGCAACGAATTGGCTTCACTTGTCGCTCAAAACGGGTCCCTTCCAGGTATATAATATAGAGTTCATTGACTTCTGGTATGTTGAATTTTGAAATTTTTGGGCTTATAATTTTTCAAGATTCTACCCAAAGAGTTTGAAAACTATAAACCCAATATTATGAAACTCTACCTAACAGGAATCAACCCATTTCCCAGCGATTTAAGCTCTAAAATTTACATAGGTCCAACGGGAAGATCGTTCAATCTCAAAATAAAAGAGGACAAAAGTTCCTCTTTGAAGGACAAATTAAATTCCACATACGTAGACCATTAAATAAGAAAAAAACACTCTTCACATCGAGTGGCAGAAGTCAAATTTATTGGAGGCGTTGGAACAAAACCGTTTGAGAAATTCAGGAATTTATCAAACACGTAGACGAAACTGTCAAATTAAACATTGTTGAACTTATTCGACAAGGAACCCTGTGGGTTTTCCAAAATCGACAGTACCTGCAATATTGGTTCATTTACAATTGCTACACACTTTTTGAGACAGTTGCTACTTAGCATTTGAAGAAACTACAATGCAGTGAAACGCGTCTTGTAAAGGGTTTTTCAACAAGAACTTTGTTTTTTAAAACAAAATAAAACAAAGAATTTAGTGGAAAATGAATAAAATTTTTATTGTATTACAAAGAGAAAAGTTCGGCAATTATGAATGAAAAATTATATCTGACAAATGTCCACCACGACCACGCTGACAGACGTTGATTCTTTCATCAACATTTTTAATCACTTTTTGGCAAGATGGAGGGTCTATTTCGTTAATGACATCACGGATTTTAGTTTTAAGGCTGCAATCGATTCGATTGGCTCCGTATGAACTCTGTCTTTAACATAGCCCCACAAAAAATAATCCAGTGGTGTTAAATTACACGATCTGGCCGGCCACTTAACAGCTGAATTTCGCGAAATTATGCGATCGGGAAATTTGGTTTGCAATAAATTGATCGTTTCATTGGCTGTGTGACATGTGGCACCGTCTTGTTGGAACCACATTTCAGTGACATCCAAGGCATAAATAATAGGCCAAAATTCAGTTGTTAACATCTCGCGATAGCGTGATCCATTGACTGTTACCGCATTTCCAGCCTCATCTTCGAAAAAAAACGGCCCAATCACACCTCCAGACCACATAGTGCACCACACAGTGACACGTTGAGCATGCAAAGGCTTCTCAATAATTGCTTTAGGATTTTCAGAAGCCCAAATGCGGCAATTTTGCTTGATAGCGGTCTCAGAAGGACGTTTATGTTGTCCGAAAATATCACGAATTTTACGAAATGTAACTTTAACAGAACGACCATTTTCATAGTGGATTTGAATTATTTTAATGCGATTTTCGAGCGAAATTAAATTCATTGTAACAATTGCCAAAGCATATACTGCGAATACGTCAAAAAACTAAATGTCAAAACTGTCATGTGGTGCCGGTGTTACCACATTGAAAAACAAAGTTCTTGTTGAAAAACCCTTTATTTACAATAGATTAGAAATCAACCACATATGTGTCTTTTAATAAGTAAAAAATTACACAATACGGAATTGGTTACTACAAGAGACGCAATACTGACCTAGAGAATTACTCAATACAGAGCTCATATTTCGTACAGTGCCGTACTTGATAGCAGAATCTACGGGAGAGTCCAACGCCTGTACCGGTGGTGACCGGGGACTTTTCATGCTATGCGCCCTGCTGACCACCTTACCGTTGGTCATCAGCCTCTTTGGAGGGTTAGCCTTGGGTTTACCTACGTACAAAAAGCTTTTAAAAAATCTCCCAGACTATGAAATGATTCTTATACCGTTCAATACTGGCGGTTTGGGGGCCAAGTTAGGCTTTCCGTGGTTTATCGACTTCGTAGAGACAGATAGTGTTGACGCTGGGGACGGTGAGCTTAAGGTGTTATCCAACGAGCTAAGGTTGACGTTGCTTTGCGTTTTTCTGTGCAGCGAACTGTGGTTAGCTTGAGCTGAGGTATGCACGAAACTACTGCTTGAATTGCTCTGCTGCAGGGAGAGATGATTGAGCTCAGCAGTCACCTAAAAAAAATCATTCAATTCAGTTCATCCATTTGGAACACACAACAATAACAAACGATTGAGTTGTTATTTTTCTGCTCAGAAACGGTATACCTTCTTTCAAGGGGTTTTCAGAAAACGAATCTAAAACTAGGCCTGCATATTATCAACTGATGGTCAAAAAAATCCTTTTTACCATATGCTTCTAACGGGTGCACTTGAAACCAAGGATAATCGGGGACACTCCTCTAATGTCGACTGTTTTGATACACCTGCCAGATTCAGGAGAAGTATTAAGGAATTTATATCCTAAATTATTTTCTTTTCTCTCTGTATTGTAATCTGGAGAATCTTCAACTTTTTATGGGCACTATCAAATGAAATGAGAGTGGAGTACCTATTCTAGTCATGTCTGTGTCTGCCATGCATTTTTGATAGAAAATCATATGATGTAAAAACCCTTATGTGATGGGCATAGAGTTGTGGTTCAGTCGATGCGATGTTGTCTTGTCTTGTTGAGGTGATTGCTGTGGTATTCTAATTTTTATATTGTCTTGGTATTTACTGTATCTTAGGATAGGCATACAATATTTTCTTTTAATTTAGTATATATACTTTGTAATATTGGGCATCTAGCCCGTTGAATAAATAAATAAATAAAAAAACCTAGAAGCATGTTAAAAGAAGATTACCGCTTTGGCAACGCATTTCAACATGCGCGCAAAAGCTGCTGACTTCCGTCAGTGCTCCTCTAGATTTTTTTTTTGAGTTATTACGGAAAAAACAATGATACAAAAGAAAAAACCTCGAAATTCGACATATTTTTCCCCAAAATCTCCGGAAATTATTATGGTATCATTCTGAAATTTGGTAGAATGCGGTGAAATATAGAGCTCTAGGTTCAAGCAAATTTATTTCAAATACAGTAAAGTTTCCTAAAAAAAATTAGAAAACTTTTTCTTTGGAATTACTGACTGTACAATTTCAACGACATTTTGTTCAGCGTTACGCGTTGTTATGGTTAAACTTTCTGCCAAGTTTCAATCCAATCGCTCCAGTAGTTTCTGAGGTATTGAGAAAACAATCTTCAAACCTCAAATGGTCTCAATTCCGAAATCGTTTGGCCGATTTGGCCTATTAACGAACTCAACCGCGACATTCCGATGCGCGACCTGATCCGATAGTTTCAAGTTGCTAGCTTGCTTCGTTAGACAGTTATCGTGACCACGGCCGGACAGAATCGATTTTGACATCGGATTCGGCATTAGCGAGTTAAACCTAGTTTTGAAGAAATTCGAAAATTGCAGACATTTTTACGAAACGATAGCACACTGTTACCCTAGAATGTGGGCGCAAAAATGCTCTCTTAACGCGCTTGCTCTGCGAAAAGGAGCAGTAACGTCTTGCCCAAATATCAATAATTTTCGAATTTTTATTTCAAATTTTGAGGTTAAATCCTCAATATCTCAACAAGCACCTTTGAATAAATTTATTCAGAGACGAGTACAGATGTAATAGGATTGGAACTTCGAGAATAGTAGCAGACTACCGACGCGAAACTTTGAGCAGAATTTTTTGAGGATCTACAAAAAAGTTGAGAAAAAAGGTTTGAATTTTATAATTTCTCTAATTTCTAAACATTTTTCTGTTGTCGGATTTTTTTTTATTTTTTACGGGAATATTCTTTCCAGGGACCCTATTCTTGAATGTGATGGAGTGAACTTTCTTTATCGTTCCATCAAAAATGCACCGCATTTTCTTGACAACAGCGTCGACACGACTATTTTCTAATCAGATTTTCATTAAAGACTGCACATACTTTAAAGTCAATATAATTAACAGTGTACCAAATTCCAGCTCGATCCGATATTCATTTCCGGAAATATTGATATGTCAAATATCTTAGTAATTTCCTGGTATCGTTGTTTCCGCAATTATTCGAGATATTGGAATAAATTTCTAACATGTGCGTGAAAGCTTTCGACCTAAGTCGGTGCTTTTCTACTACATATTTTTTTTTGTCTATTTGTGCTTAATTTCCAAATTATCAATTGTCTGAATTTCCAAATGACCGACACTTTTTCAGGATTTTTTTACGATCTACTTTCAAGGAACAATTCCGCCCTAATTTTTCCTTTCTTTATGAGCTAAAAACGGTGCAAATTTCGAGAAATGGTTACAGATATTTAACTGATAGCAATTCTCAAATGCCTCTAATTCAATAGAATGCATAATCAATTCTATTTTTCATCAAATGGTTCAACAACATGCTGCAATGAGTCACACAGCGTTAGCGAAAAACATTATCAACATGATTACAACGAGTAACATGGAAAAATCATTAGGTTACATCTTGCAACCTTCCATTTCATACGGTAAAAAATTATCCAAATTCATGAAACATTATCGGATGGAATTGAGGACACTCTTTAAAAATTATGCCATACAATTTCCCAAATTATATCCATTAATATACTCACATTAATTTCGTTCATTCTAATTAGTTGACCAGATCATCAGAACTATAAAATAACACGACTAACATAGTGGGACATAATATTTATTTTCCATCGCTTGTCCTACGATATAATTACACACGGTAGTTTCCCGATTTCGAACACTCACGGTACATCTTTAGAGGATTTAAACGTTTTTTCTTTTCCATATGCTACGATATCCCCACCGACACCTGTCCCGTTATTTATTCCTTTGTCGTACCACAGATTACTGTTAGTGAATAAAAGAATGTTTTTCGAAATATTTTTTTTCCGGGAATCATTTCAGAAGACAATTATGCTCAGAACTTGAACTTAATATTTTAAAGTATGTAGTTCACCATATTTCAAGTTGATATAATCATGAAGTAAGGAGATATTGGGAATGACAATACATATATGTCAAATTTAGTTGTTTCTACCGGAATAACTCAAAATTAGTGATTCACTCATGATAAAACTTGTCTACTACTTTGAAAATGCTTATGCACAACTTTGCGCGAAAATTTAAATTTTTTGGAATGCATATTCAACATTCTGCGATATTATAATCATTCTATACTCCTGAAATTCTGAATATTCCCCAAAAAATTGAGTACATCCCAAAAAATATTTGGCAAAACCGTAGGTATTTTGTGCGAAATTTCAATGAAAACTTACATCAAAACTTGCAAAGGTAACTAGGACATTTCACTGATTCTGTTCGTTATGCAATAAGATAAAAATACAATTATTTTCTGCAAAAAAAGTGTTTTTTCTTTAAATAACAATTCAACTTCTCATCAGAAAATCCTTCACTTGAATAGTAACATTTTATTTCTCTGGGAACAGGGGTGTACTCTGTTGTTTCAGTGGAAAGTAAACACGATGCTCCAAGTGAATACGTCAATATTTTTTTTTTAGATTCTTCACACCTTGGGTATCCAAAAATACCCCATGTATGTTACGCGATTTTTTGTAGTTATTAAGTGATAATTATTTTTGTGTTTTTTCAATTTATTATGCCAGCGACTTTTAAAAAATTCATATCTTTTTATTTAGTAGGTATTTTGCAAATTTTTGTTTTGTAACATGATCTGCTTGAATGTTGTTTCAATAACAAAAATTACTTAGCTTCCTGAAGTTACTCAACGTTCAGTAGGATTTACTGAAAACTTGAGTTCTAACTTTCAAGCCTTTTCTGAGTAACTTTGAGTAATTTCAGGAAGCTGAGTAATTTATGTTATCGAAACAACATTCAGGGCGATCATGTCACAAAAAAAAACTGTAAAATACCTACTACACAAAAAAATGTGAATTTTTAAAACCTCACTGGCATAATAAATTGATTTCTACCGGAATAACTTAAAATTAGTGATTCACTCATCATGAAACTTGTCTACTACTTTGCAAATGCTTATGCACAACTTTGCGCGAAAATTTAAATTTTTTGGAATGCATATTCAACATTCTGCGATATTATAATCATTCTATACTCCTGAAATTCTGGAAGAACCTTCAAGCTGTCATTTTGTAATCAAGTACTGGATTTCAAATCGAAAAAATCTGTATATTTGCAAATATTGGGAAAATAAGATTTCGAATGTATCTGCGGAATCATTGGGCGGATTTTTGAAGTTGTTTCTTTTGGAAGTTGTTGCGATTTTGAAGAGGGATTCATTTTTCTGTAGATTTCGTGTGCCGTAATTCGTGAACTACGAGGAGTAAGAAAAAAGTAACTAGCAATAGTTTCTATGGAAAGCTGTGTAATTTTTCAGCCAAATATTTTAACATTGGATCATTTTTTGTGTTTTATATCCCGATTTATCCGAAATATAAAAATATCAGTAAAAACTTGCAAAGATTCAATAATCGAATATGATGTATAAATATTTATTAATTGCCTACCTTCACCGAAGAAGAAACAATACTGAACTAACGCGATCTGGCAAATTAATATTAAAAAATTCCCTCGTGAGTCAACAATGGCCAATTATTAAATCCGTAGATAGAGCGCGGGATAGGAAAAAACTTGGCCAACATAATCAATTCAATGAACAAAAGAATGGCATATCCTAGTGCAACCTGATAAAAGACTTATTTTATTGAGATTATATGATGTAACGCCGGAGTGTTTCGCTTGTTCATTATTCCGTATTCGTTGATACACTTTTGGAAAGTGACTGAAGAAAGAGATTAATTACTGTTGTTCCTCACAGATTTCACGAGTTCATTTGTAATTTTTACTCAAAATATTGATTAAAAAACTGTATAAAATTTGTTGGATGAGATTTTTTTGTAGAAATTGCACATTTATTCGAAATACATGCTTCTATCCATGAAAACACAACGAGTGGCCGAATGAAAACTAAACAGAAGGAAAACGGCAGCAACTCAAAAATCCGTCGATTTTTGATTGAAGGGGGGCCTTTTGCTTGCTGTATTTATGATTCTGGTAAGGTTTTGTTTACAAGCTCTTACAATTTTCTCTTCACAATATTTTTGAAACTTAACAATGCTTCCTTATATGCATGAAGAATTCATATTTTAAATTTGAAACACGTCTGCAATCACTAACAGTTATCAGTTTGAACATTTGATCTACTGGGTAGTTACAACAATTAAATAGAGATTTTTCTGTATAACCTTTACATAATATCTTTCGATATTGATTTGATATCTTACGATATACTTTTTCTTCAATGACAAAATTATTATATCAACTGGCATATAATGATCAAAGTAAAAAAACTTGAGAAAAGTGTGAAAAAATTAAATACAACCTAAAAACAATACTAGACACAGTGTTTCATCTTCTATCTTTCGATTTAGAATCATTAGTAGCATTTATTCTATATTATACATCAAAAACTCACCACGTGTTTGTTACGTACACTTCACTTCAATAACGGAAATAAGCAGGTTTAAGTCCATACGCATGCTTGTTAGAATTGTGCATAGAAACAATAATGCCACAGATTTTACTTACACCTTCTTCTTTCCTTGACAAATGAAATGCGGTAAAAAACATTTTCCAAAATCTTTATAACCTCAAAAGTTAAATGACAGTTGATATTGACCCTTGAAAACTATAAGTTTTAATTCAGGGTTCTGGGTAGTTGTTAGTAACGTAACATATCACGAATTTCAAAATGTGTTTTTTCAAAGATTCATCTACACAGGTTGAGCCACAGTCGATATGACTTTAGAGTACAGTCCTATTTCCATGCAGGTACAAGGGACAAACCTTTTGATTTTCTAGAGATTGACTTTAACTCAGTTGATTTCTACATCACTTCTTTAACGCGCTCACATTATCGTTGCTCCGTCGTTTTCAATTTTAAGGTTAAATGAAAGTCGATGAAAAGGAAACTTTAAATGAAAATTTCACTGCCATTCGTCGCCCTCTACAGGAATAAAAAAGAACTATCACCTATCTCGAAATTTTTATCGCAGTCAAGCCTGAATCAAAATCGCATAAGTGCAACCTTAGGATTGCCATTATTCCGACCACAGACATACACCACGATGTAGATCATAGAGAATTTAGCGAACTCACATTATCTGCCGACGGAGTAGGTGGAGGCGGGCCCCGGTCTCTGTTATCGTTGGCCAGCTTCTTCTTGACCTCGCTCTGTATGCTGGCGAAGTTGAAAGCCGGGGCCGGCTGAACTGGCGACCTTTCCCTTGTGATTTTGGCGTTGCCATTTTGTTCGGTGTCGTTTGAATTTGTTTTACTAGAGTTTATTCCTGTAAATAAATACTTGTAAATCAGCTGATATATTTCTAATGCTAGTAGGCATTCAGAGGCAAACAACGGCGACTATACTCACACAAAGTATCCGATTTTGTCTATAGACATGGTACAACAAAATAAAAATAAACAAAATGGAAATATTTCAAATTCACTCTGGGTCTCACAACGAGATTTACACAGAATTTACTGTAGACTGACAATCAAGCCCGGGATCGGGCAATCAATGTTTTGTGAAACCGGCCGTAAGAGACATGGACCTCACAAAATTGGCCAGGTCTAGAAAGAGACAAAATTTCCTCTCGCCAACATAAGATATACGAAAGCTGTAAGATCTGAGAGTCCCTGCCTTTTTTGATGTACTGTCTCACTCTCGCAGAAACCACTTTAAGTCAATATATTTGAAGAAACGGCGTAGAACAAGTGAACATTTCTATGGTTCGAATCCATCGATATTTGTGTGTTAGGTGCGTCCCAATCATCTCATTTGTCTACCTCAGATGGTAGAACATAAGAAGTGGGTTGACATTCAGCTAAACTTGTGACATTTTCTGTCCAAATCCATCTTCCATTTTCGAAGTTTGCCTTCAATCGGAAATTAATTTAGGGCCGTATTTATAGTTGTTCCTTGAGGCTTCCTTGAACTGAAGGCCGCCTTGAATTTGCTTTTCTATGGAAACAAATACAAGTTTGTTTGCATAGAAACATAGAAAAGCAAATTCAAGGCGGCCTTCAGTTCAAGGAAGCTTCAAGGAACAATTATAAATACGGCCCTAAATCTCAAAATTGCATTTGACAGAGCTACGACGATATGAACGCCATAAGAAACGATGTGGAAATCGAACGAACTAGCGCCTCATCTGATGAAAAACTAAGATTGATTCGGACAGAAAATTTCGCAAGCTTGGTTGAATGTTTTGGAATAGAAAGTGAACCCACCTGTGTTTTGGACAGCTTTTATTGTAATCGTATATAGAGGGTTGGAATCATTTCAAATTTTTACAGAGAACTTTCGCGTCGAAGTTCAGTCTCGATAAATCGAAATGAATAATTTCGTTCAAACTTACCTAATCTATTTTTCGTGGGTTTCAGTTTCGGCATACCGCCAGCAAATAGTCCTCCCAACCCCATACCATTGGGCATCGGAGGTCCGCCGTATCCACCGCCCCCATTACTCGTAGCTGGAGCAGGATTCGAAGTAGCTACTTTTCCTGTAAGAAAATGATTTCGGTTTTGAGTACCTATACTTCAAATCGTGAACGTTTTCCACGTACTTGCTCGACAACCCAACAAACATCCGATTTTACCTAAACACATGTCATTAGTACATTTTCCGAAACGTCAATAGATTTTCACTGATCTTATAGGGTGCATAGAAGATGTTCTATGCACCTTAGTTTCACAGCTTATGTCGAAAAAAGGAACAAAACATGGAACAAACCATGATGTCGAAAACATGGTGTGCCCATCTTGAAAGAAAGTGACGTCAATAAGAATAAAATACAAGGAAATCTATATTCCGTGCTTTGAATTCGAATGAAAAAGGTGACATCATCATTTGCGAAAACGATCACAGAAAAGCGGATGAGCACACCATGTTTTGCTTACATCATGGAACAAACCTATCACTCCCATCGAAGTTCATAGATAGAGATGTAAGATCTTTCATATATCTTCTTCTATATAATTGAGGGGGAGTTCATGTCCATATGTCTATGGTCCATGTCAATTGATGTGTTACAAATCCACACAAATAATCCAATAATTATAAATATGATCGCCTTTCGAGAGTTCTTGACAACAGTGCATTTTTCGAATTTATGTTTACAGACAGGGTTGCCGAAGCTGCTTTGTCATCTAGAGATTGATTTCTGCTCCCGTAGAAAATTCAAGAGGTATTTAGACTCTGACGAAATAGTCTTTTATGTGAACAATCCAATTTCTTCACAGTGCGAACTAAGGTATTTTACTGATGTAATATTTCAGTTCATTACCTTCTCCGATTTTGGTAATTCATTTTATGAATCTTTTATTCTCTGATGACGCATGCGAACTTAATAGACGACTTCGGCCCAAGTTGCCAACCCACAATTTTCTTCACAAATTCACTATCACTGGGGAACGGGAATTTCAGGACAAATGCGACATAATAAGGTTCGCTTTGCTTATAAATATCCGTAAAAGATGCCTCGGCTCTTCAAACAAGCTAATTCCTTCGAAATATAGGTTTTTGTTAAGATCATCTCTGATTGGCTCAAATTCAAGTTGGGATTCCTGATTTCAGGGTAATAATGTCAAATTTATATAGGATATGTTCCGCAAATAAACTTGGTTATTTCGTTTGCCGGTTTTCCATTCCGTGAATATGAAATATTCGGTTGGTTTCCAAAAAAAAAAGGGTTAATTACGGAATTTGATCGATGAAAAAACGTTCTTTCTGTCACCAAAACGACAGTCAATGTTCTATGGTAACATATCCATAGCATAGAACAATCTTTATTCACTTTATGATCCATAGAACATAAAAGAGACAACAATCAACAATGGAAAAATTACTAGGGCCCTTATTTTTATAGTTGCTCCTTGAGGCTTCCTTACTGAAGGCTGCCTTGAATTTGCTTTTCTATGCAAACAAATAGAAGTTTGTTTGCATAGAAAAGCGAATTCAAGGCGGCCTTCAGTAAGGAAGCCTCAGGGAGCAACTATAAATACGGCCCAAGGTATGGTCTATGGCATAGGGTAAATAAAGATTGTTCTATGCTATGGATATGTTACCATAAAACTTTCGTTTTTTACATCAGACTGCTCAGATTGCTCCAGAGTCGTTAATTCTTCTCTAATCAGCTCTAATGAAGTTACATTTATACTAATTTCTTCCAACGAGCTGAGAAATAAACACTGCAGAAAATAAAATATATGATTAACAATTTTGATTTGACATCAATCATTGATACACAAATATCAAATATTTATGGTCTGTGATTCTCATTTCCTCTGGATCGTTCTTTTACTTCAGGTAAAAGTTGAGTTCCGATATTCCTGGCCAGTACTTGTCAGTAAATTTTGACAGTCGATTTTAATGACACTGCTGTGGTAATTGTTCCTATCAGTACGACGCGTTTCGAAATTACTGATACTGGCCAGTACTGATTGGGAATATCGGAACTCAACTAATATATTGATTGTCGTTCTGGTGCATAGATTCAATATGTCTATGTTCTGGTGACAGAAAGATTGTATTTATAGTATTTATAGTTGCTCCTTGAGGCGTCTTTACTGCGAAGGCCGCCTTGAATTCGATTTTCTATGCAAACAAACTTGTATTTGTTTGCATAGAAAAGCAAATTCAAGGCGGCCTTCAGTAAGGAAGCCTCAAGGAGCAACTATAAATAAGGCCCTTGATCAATCAAATTAACCTTTTTTTCAGGAACCAACCGAATATTTCATATTTACGGAATGGAAAACCGGCAGCCGAAATAACCAAGTTGATTTGCGGAACATATCCTATATAAATTTGACACTGTTAACATGAAATCAGGAATCCCAACTTGAATTTCATCCAATCAGAGATGATCTTAACAAAACCCTACATTTGAAAGGAATTATCTTGTTTGAGGAGCCGAGGCATTTTTTACGGATATATATAACTAACGCGAACCTCATCATGTCGAATTTGTTCTTAAATTCCCGTTCTCTAGTGATAGTTAATTTGTGAAGAAAATTGTGGGTGACCAACTTGGGCCGAAGTCGTCTATTACTTTCCGCTCTGATATGAATCTAGTGCACTTTCTTTCGAAAATCTTCTATTTCTTGATCAGATGTAGTAAAACACTTCACAGACATTCACAGTTTGAGTTGATATTTGAACTCACCAATCATGGGGGCGCTCTTGTCGTTCGTCACGGCTTTCTTCAACCTGGCGCCTTTTTGGATCGACTTCAGCAAGGCGGCTCGGTCATCCGAAGACGATTTCGGCGGGTTGAAGACCGCCGGGGCGCCCATCATGGGAGGCGGCGGGGCCAGTGGCGGCGGAGGTGGGGGTGGTCCAGGCATCCTGGCCAGTCTGAAAATGAGGAAAATTTCAATGATATATTTCCGTATATTCATCTTTGGGGAACAGCGCGTAAACATTTCTTTGAAATGACTGAAAAATCAAAAATGTTTTTGGGAATGGTCTTAAATGACTAGATTGGGCTCATTTAATGCATACTGTACCTCGCGTATAACAAGGAGGCCACAGTTCCTCTTTTCAAACCCCATTTTGGGTACAAATGGTTGGAAAAAATAGTAAGAATGAGCGATGTTGTCCCTTCTCATTTTCAGGAATTTTTGGAAATAAAAATATTCCCAAAAAAATTGAGTACATCCCAAAAAATTTTTGGCCAAAAAGTAGGTATTTTGTGCGAAATTTCAATGAAAACTTTCATCAAATCTTGCAAACGTAACTAGGACATTTCATGTTCGTTATGTCATGAGAAAACATAGAAAAGCACTGACGTGAAGTCAGCAGCTTTTACGCGCTTGTTCACATTGCGAAATGGTGACTTGGAAATTTCAATGAAACATAAAAATTTTCAAAAAAAAATAAAAAAAAAAATTTTTCGAATTTTTCCATGGATAATTTTTCTTATTGACACTGTACATATTCCAACCAAATTTCATTTTGATCAGATAAATATTTTTCGAGTTATTGAAAAAATCAATATTCCAAATGGCTGTGGCACAAAAACCATCCTGCAGATTTGGCCCATTATCGAACTTAACCGAGATATTCAGGATCTTAACCTAACCTGAAAATTTCAAGTTTCTAGGTCCTTCCTTTCGAAAGTTACAGCGCACACGGCCGGACTGACGGACAGAATCAATTTGGACCACGGATTCTTCACCAGTGAGTCCAACCTAGTCGTTTGAGACCAATTTCGGCTCAAAGTTCGAAAATTACAGACATCGTGACGAAATGATAACGCGCTGTTCCCCAGAACAATCGCGTAATAAAAATACAATTATCTTCTGCAAAAAAAGTGTTTTTTCTTTAAATAAAAATTTAACTTCTCATCAGAAAATCCTTCACTTGAGTAGTAACATTTTATTTCTCTGGGAACAGGGGTGTACTCTGTTGATTCAGTGAACAGAAGTTGTAAACAGGGTGGTCCAAGTAAATACGTCAATTTTTTTTTTAGATTCTTCACACCTGGATATTTTTTGTAGTTATTGAGAGATAATTATTTTTGTGTTTTTTCAATTTATTATGCCAGCGACTTTTAAAGAATTCATATCTTTTTATTTAGTAGGTATTTTGCAAATTTTTGTTTTGTAACATGATCTCCTTGAATGTTGTTTCAATAACAAAAATTACTCAGCTTCCTGAAGTTACTCAAGGTTCGGTAGGATTTACTGAAAACTTGAGTTCTAACTTTCAAGCCCTTTCTGAGTAACTTTGAGTAATTTCAGGAAGCTGAGTAATTTATCTTATCGAAACAACATCGAAAAAAAAACTGTAAAATACCTACTACACAAAAAAATGTGAATTTTTTAAACCTTACTGGCATAATAAATTGAATGAATACGAAAATAATTATATTATAACTCGAAATCTACAAAAACTCGCGTAACATATATGGGATGTATTTTAGGTTACCCCTGGGTGTGAGGAATCTAAAAAAAAGTTATTGACGTCACAGCTTGGACTTTTGGATCAAGTAATAGGTAATCCATATAGAAAATTAGTCTTCATCAGCTAAGGTTGTTTCAGAATTGTTTAATTGGCGTTGTTCCAAACCCATCATTAAGTTTCGAAACTTTCAAAAGCTTAGATTTCGATTTCTAAGGCCGCTTTCAACATCCAAACCCAAATCAAGGCTACCCCTACAACTTATTATTAGCAAAGTAAAAAACAATTCGAAATGAGCGCTTCAAAGGCTCAACCTATAATAAACTTTCCACCCAGGGCTGGGCAAAATACATGCTTGGCTTAATTGAAATACAAATTACAAAATACTTTCTCGCAAGTATTTGAAATACGAAATGCAAAATATTTTCAAGTCGGGTATTTGAAATATAAAATACAAAATACAGTATTTTAATTATTTGTATTTGAAATACAAATTACAAAATACATTCAGGTGTTACGTAAAATGTGAAAAGAGTACAACTAATTCAGCTCAGCTATTTTTTCGCTAAATAAAGAATTTCCTTTCAGAAACACAAGATTTTTGAATGTAGTATCAGACAAACAGCCTCTTGTTGGAAAATGAATAACACCTGCTAAAGAAACGATCTTTCTACAGGTTCTGATGGGCATGTGTTATATTGAATGAACACATTTTTTATGTTAGGATAATGTTCAAGGATGGTAAGCTCTTTGCTCTTATCGTTTTTAGAAGTTGACTAACTCTAATTCCATGATGGAATAACCATTGCGCAGGACCTTTTCTTCCTTTCCATTTGCCGAAAACATGATTGCTAGCAAAAAAACTAGGTGAAGCAGATGAATGTTGCGCCATCTAAAGGGAGATTCAGAGACTATTTTCTGTAGAGCGCTCAGCGCTAAATGTATTTGTTCGAAAGTATTTCGAAGACAAAAGTATCGAAATACAAAATACTTCAGCGTCAGGTATTTGAAATACCAATTACAAAATACATTTTCAAGAAGTAATTGAAATGCAAATACAAAATACGTATTTGTATTTTAAATACGTATTTCAATTACAAGTAATTGAAATACAACCCAGCCCTATTTCCACCCAATAGATAACTGCAGAATATTGTATAAAGTAGTCCGTCACTTTGTGATTGTTCATTCGAAAATAGAAATCCAAAAGAATAAACTAACCTCACACGTCTTGTCGGTTTTTGTTTAAGACTCATCACAGACACGAAAGAAACAAAACACCGAAATAACATCCAAACTAGCACCCCATTACAGACAGGACGAACAACAAACAATATTGAGAAGATCCGAAGAAAGTACGGAACTACCAGAACAATTTGTCACAGCTAAACATCGTAAACACAGATGTTCGACTTCTGACGACGTAAACCATTCGTTTCCAATTACCTGTACGCATATTTGTAGCTTTTTTCGAAATTGCGAAGCCGAACCCGAATTCTTTTTCGAAAATAGCCTCTAAGCGCACCTGACTTACGGCGATTCGGGTGAACAATAAAGGAGGCTATGAATTCCGAAAGCATGAACTATTTGATTCAGAATTTCTAGAGCTGGGTGGAGTTGAAAAGAAATCCGTTTTGTGCGATTCGAAAGGGTTCCGTAGAGAAAGGTACAGTCATTGTATAAAGATTTTAGTCCAAAATAGTATGGCATATTCCTGAATTCGTTCCGATATAGAAGTTTTTCTACCGAATTTTCATTGTTATTGGGCGCATGTTCTGGAGAACACAGCGTGCTATCGGTCGGTCCAAATGTCTGTTATTTTCGAATATGTTCTTATGAGACTAGGTTGGGCTCGCTGATGGATCATACGATATTGAAATCAACGGTGTTCGGCCGTCTGAAGAGGACACGATAACTGTCGTAAAGAACGAGCTAGCGTCATTAGAATGTTTTCAAGTTATTTCCGCAATATCTTATGGACTACTTGAGCGATCGGTAGTTACTTGTGGCAACAACCTACGAATTTTTGTTGGGATCATGGTTAGTGAATAAACTAAGTTTTATTTTTCGGAAACTATTTATCAGATTCCGACAAAATTTTCAACAGACCTTGAACTCTATATTTCACAACAGTGTACAAAATTTAAGTACGACAGGAATTTAAAACTTTCTGAAAATTGGGAAAAAATATGTCAAATTTTTTTGATTTTTGCCTCAACATCGCTGTTAATTCCGGAGTAACTCAAAGAATACGTTTCCATTCGTGATAAAGGGTTTTCCAATAAGAGGTGTTATTTTGAATAGCCCGCTGTCACTTTTGAAGCTGTCATTTTTTGACATTTGACAAGTAGAAACTACGCCATTAATAAAAATGGAACGATGCACGCTTCAACAGCGCATTGAAATTATTAAAATTCACTATAAAAATGGTGAAAATTTGGCAGGGACGGTTCGTAAAACTCGAACATTTTTGGGTCGTCGTGAAGCACCTTGTCGGACCGTAATAAGGAAATTAATGGAAAAATTCGAGCTGTTGGGATAAGTTATAGTGAATATATGTGAAGAATAAAACCCGTGCACGTCGCTCAAGAACAGCCGAGAATATTGCTGCTGTAGCCGAAAGTGTTGAAGAAAACCCAGGTTTGTCCATTCCTCGTCGTTCTTTGGAATTAGGCATTCCACAAACGTCATTACACCGTATTTTGCATAAAGATGTGAGTCTTAAGGCTTATAAAGTTCAGTTAACACAAGAACTCAAGCCGGCCGATCATCAACAACGTCGTGTCTTTGCTGATTGGGTCGTTGAAGTGCATGAAAATGAGCCGGAATTCCATCGAAAAATCATCTTGAGTGATGAGGCCCATTTCCACCTCGGTGGCTTCGTCACCAAGCAAAATTTTCGCATCTGGGGCTCGGAAAACCCGAGAGTTATTGTTGAAAAGCCTCTCTATCCTCAACGTGTGACTGTTTGGTGCGGTTTATGGTCCGGCGGAGTCATTGGACCTTACTTTTTCGAAAATGAGGCTGGAGAAACAGTTACGGTGAATGGACTGCGCTGTCGAGAGATGATTAATGATTTTTTATGGCCGGAATTGGATAGTATTGATCTGGACAACGTTTACTTTCAACAAGACGGCGCTACGTGCCACACAAGCAACGAAACCATTGATCTTTTGCAGGAAAAGTTTCAGGACCGTGTTATCTCTCGAAGAGGTGATCACAATTGGCCACCGAGATCTTGTGATTTAACACCTTGCGACTTCTTCCTTTGGGGTCACGTGAAAGAGAAGGTCTCCGCCAATAGCCCAGCGTCGATTCAAGACCTCAAAGATGGAATTCGTGAGGCTATCGAGGACATAGGGCAGCCACTTGATGGGAATCATTGAAATCTCGTACAATTGAATAACATTTCCACACGCAGATCGCTAATTGAGTAGCACAATTAAAAAAATAATATTTTTAATGAGAAGAGAAGTTTCACCTCTTTAAAAATCTTATTCTTTTCAACACCACCGAAGAGGTAGAGTAAAATGCGCGTTTTTCTTTTCAACTCAGGGACTCTACTGGTCGGAAATCATCCGGGTGAAAATTTTAAGGTTGAGTTATGCAACAGTAATCAACGTTGAGTTTCATGAACATTTGGTGGTAAGTTTTCGAGAACATTTTTTTTTCCTCCTACCCCTAGTTTTGAGCTCTTAGGTTATACCTATCCTACTGAAAAGCTTGGAGGATCAATCTCGGACTCCACTCGATTTTTCTACCAAGTTTCACGGATTTCGGTTCAGTACATTCAGAGGAACTCTCCGAACAACGGACGGACGAATTTTTTTTATTATTCAAATCTACATAATTCAGAATGTAAACTGAAATTTTCAGGGGGGTAATTTTTTTTTGGTCGATCACTAAGGTTTATCATTTGATTTCATCGAAATATAAACCAAAATGTATATTTCGTGGCTTTTTCCACAGTATCGTTGATATTTGCAGAAAAATTCAAAATGCACAACCATGTGCGATCGTGTCATTCAAATTTGTTGCCAAAGCGTTCATCTGCCCACGTGTTCACAAAAACAAGAGTACCAATTCGATCTAATCTATATTTTTGGAAATATTGTGAAAATAAAATTTTGAATATGTATATCTGTGGAACCCTTGTGTGGATTTTGCCCATTCACGAATTCATCCTTCGTTATTTTGGCATAAACGTAGTCTTTAGATATGCGAGTTTCTTTCGGAAGTTATTGTGTTAATCATCGGCCGTAGCGCATTCGCCATATTGATACAATTATCAGGGAAACTCAAATAATTTATACCGAATACTAACGAATAGGAAAATTGTCTGTCATCATCCCCGCCAAAGCCTTCATTGAATCAATGAAATGATTTGAGAATCAGTCAAGAATCCTTTGATATTAGCTGTCCCGAACAAACAAACGAGGTCGATGAAGAGATTGGTGGATGTGAACGAAGTATCGCGATAATTCGAACATGACCAGAAAAAATAATGACAATATTGGTTGAGTATACTTTCTCCTCTCGAAACACAGAAAGAAGCATTCACATATTTCCTAACTTACCACAATATCAGCTAAATAGGTCACAGAAAGCTATATATCACTCCAATTAATCACACGTTCATCCCGGAACTCATCCCCTATTAAGATCTATGCTCCTATCAAACAACCGTGATCTATGTCCGGCATAGAGAACGACATCGAATCGAAACCGAAATCGACAGAATTAATTCAGCAACATCCGAACGCGCTAAAAGTTAATGAACAGCTATTTGACGCCCATTCTCTTGTCACAGGAAACGATCAACTAAACGCGACATGCACAAAACTCAGAACGGAAAACGTCCCGTTTGCGGATAATGTTCCGATCCAGACCTACTTATCGTTTGAACCAAGAACGAGCGCATCCAACGAAGTTGCTTCAACAGAATGGCGATATTATTATCGCTAATACTCCCAGAAGAACTGAGTCATCGAAACGAACAAGCATGTTTACGTTTTTATAAAAAATAACGCAGCGTGGGGTAGGACTTTCAGCTTCAATGTACGGGGGTCTGTGAATGAGGTTACTGGTTTGAGGTTTGGTCCCATAACTTTGTAGGAGTTCTTGAGAAATGCTGTCAAAACCACTTCGAAATAATGAAACCAAAAAGATGTATACAGTGTGTCTATTTGAAAATCTTCCACTTTCAATATGTCGACCCTCGTGCAAAATCAGAAATAATGCAAAAAGAGGCAGTTTGAATCACCCTGTGAGCGGGATGACAGCAACTCCTAGAATCTTAAATGGGAAGGTGTATTGAGTGACACCCCTTATTGAAGGTAAATCTATTGCCTTTTTTTAAAATGCCCCCACTTGACGTTTTTAGATAGTTATTTAGGGGGGCTCTTATCAAACTGTAGCACTGTATATCTGATAACATCAAAATTGATATTAAAATTTACTAGCGTGTTGCGGAAAAAGAAATTCTACAATATTGTTTCCGACATGAACTCAACTATGCAGACATCACATATCCTAAGAATTATTAGTTATTATTCGCAAGTGACAGTCACAATTGACTTGCCGCACATAATTCAATTTGGTCGTTCAAGACCACTTCAGCTCAAAATTCGGAGATTTAAGGCATTGTTACGAAACTATAAATATTTTCATTTATCTTTCCATAGAACGCCATCAATATCTATTTTACATCCATGTGGGAGGTGAATCTATTTATGAAAAGTAGATGCCCATATGTTCAGCAAAAGTAAACAATGAAATATTCTCCGCATTATGTCGGAATTATTCGTGAGATAATTTTTTTTCGTTCATTTTTTGGGGAACCTCTTGCTATCGTTTCGTGTACATGTCAGTAATTTTCGAATTTTTCCCGTGAAAGGCACCACACGACTAAGTTGGACTCGATGATAACTAATTCGATGTCAAAATCAATTATGTCCGCCAAGACACGATAAAGGTCGAACGGAGCAAGCTAGCGGATCAACTTTTCAAGGTCTCGCTTCAGAATACGGCGTTTGTTCGTTAATTAAACAAATCAGCTAAATGGTTTCGGAGTAACAGGAATTTGAATTTCTGAGAGCAAGAACTATTCGAACGATCGGGTTGAAACTTTGCATTAACTTGAAGCGCAATTAATAGCAACATTTTATATAGGGATGGTATGGTTAGTGAATTTAAAAACGTTTTTTTTTTTCAGATTCTCCTTGAAAAATGTTTTTTTCGAATATCATTCATCAGGTTTCGTCGAGATTTCGCACAGACCTTGCACCCAAAATTTAAAAAATATGGTACAACATTTCATGAGGAAACTTGGTACTAGTTGAAGACTCCTGCTGCACAAATTTGTGCAGGATTTCGCAATGGACGTGTCATCCTAATTCGTTACCAAAGCGGTCATCTTTCCTAGCATTGAACCCGCCAAACGCACCTCTACTTCCTGATGGAAATATTTGAATATCTTTTTTTCATATGGTCCTCAAGAAATTCTGCATGAACCTTCAAGTTATCAATTAGGTACTAGAGCTCGATCGAATCTGTAGTTTTCGAAATACTCGGAAAATTAAATTTTGAATGAGTAAATCGGCGAAATAATCGAGTGGTTCACATTCTCGAATTCGGTCTTCGTAATTAAGGTAGAAACCTAACGTCTTATCTGAAAAGCAAGCACTACCACGTGCTGGTGAATTACGGCTTCAGAAAGACAGCCACATTCAAGATTCATTAAACCTTTTTAATATCTCAAGGTAAGGCACCTGCTTACGGTCTGCATGCTTTAACGTTGCCAATAGCCGCGAGAAATATTAGAATTCGGAAAAATTATTTTTCGGATTATTTTTCGAATGATTTTTTTGTATGTTCATTATTATAATGGGAGAATGCGCAAGGTTAGTTATTTTCCCATTTTTTACTCCATTTAAATTTCATATTCCCGAAATTTTTGAATATAAAAAATATATATTCGAGGTATTATTTGCTCTTAAACACAATATAATTCATGTATGGATGAAATCTGCCCATTCAAAATTTCTTCCCCAATGTTTTCGAAAATACACGTTGGATCGAATTGAAATAGTGTACTCCATAAAAAAAAACTAAATATGGTTGATTCATGCAGAATTTCGAAAGGACCAAGATCACCAAACTTTTCCATATCGAAGTGAAAATGCGTTTGGCAACGAATTCGAAAAAGTCGGCAACAGGTGCTGACTTAACGTCAGTTCTTTCCTAGATTGTTCTCAAATTGAAATCATCACTTTCGAAAGGCTCTTATACCAATTTCCATCAAATTCCCTTCATAAATCTTGGAGAAAAAGCCTCGTACAGCGTTCGGACGAATGTACATTTACAGTTGTGAAAACTTCAAAAAGTTCTGGCCGGATTTGAAATGTATTTCTAGGAGCCATCACTACTGTTAAATAAACCAAATTGATTTACATTCTGCATGGATATTAGAATATTTTAGTGTTAGAACTGACAGTTCAACAGTCGGAATTCTCCATATTGTGAATTAGAAATTCAACAATTCGACCCCTTGAAAATTGAATCCTGAACAGTAGAAACCTCCCAAATTCCCCGGTAGAAGCTAACACTTGTTGACAACCTTCTCGATAAAACGAAAAAAAAAATTATGTACCTCGGATTCGTCACCCTGTGAATGAATCACCAGTGTTGAGGAAGTTGCGGTCAAACGAAGGAGAATTTAAGGTGTTCACAATGAAAATAACTGAACCTACCCAGATCATCATAGAGATAGATATCCCGGAAAAACACAAACGCGACCGAATGAATCATAGAGTACTACGATAAAAATGACACAATGTTTGTTTGCTGAGTTTCTCCACGAATGAAATCGAGAAATTAACTGATGTCTCAGGGTTCACATATGGAACCTTGATAAGTCCTCGCTTCAAGTCTATTGGAAGTTGACGTTTAATTTTATTATGACAATATTTTTTCTGAAGATATTTTGACAATGAAGTAATCTTCTGCAGATGGATAAAGATTTGACATTTTAAACATTTTCTTAAGTTCCATGGGAATGTATTTGAGCATATGATCTAAGGATGAATCCATCGAAAATTTCGAAAATGTTTGATAATTCATAACTCAGCTCAACCATGAAGAGATACATAGCAAAGAACTGAATACTCAATAATAAGATTTTACTTTTTTTCACCGTTGTTTTTTACAATTAAATATTCGTTGTTGAACGATTATGAATACAATATTCAAACATAGAAAATTTTGTTTTCAGTAGAAATTAGATATCCAAAATATTTCAGACAAAAGAAATAAGAGTAATTTCCACACTGTGTATCAGATGTGAAAGCTATTATGTGATCACTCTGGAATGAAACAATGGCCTTGTTGCATTACCTCAGAATTTGATATCAGGGGATAAAATAAATAAACAAAACAAAAATTTGTTTTGTTTATGCAGCCCGTTTTTCATCATACTTTCATTTCAATCATAACATTACATTTCTATCATACGAATATTATCATCATACCTGGTCGAAAGACCCTCTCGGTCATGAGCAAATGTAGGTAATATTATTTACTGCTTCCTTCTGGTTTTCTGTCCCTCTTTCTGTTTCAGATATTATGTCAAGATATTTTGTCGAAATGAATTCAAGATGACGAAAAAATTATTTTCAAATGAAAAAGATGCCATCCATCTTCTATAAACAAATTACTACACTTATGCGGGGAGACAGAATTTTTCCTGAGGTTTTTATCTGTGCTCTTGTATCATACGCAAATATGTATGGTGCCCCGTTTACATTTCCTCTGCTAACACTGTGATATATCTTAGAATTGTAATGCTCGTTCTCAAAAGAATATATATATATATATCATACCACATAGACTAACTAACATTCTCCTCTTCGTTATAACAAGAACTTTAAATTATGTCCAGTTTCCAAACTGACTTTTTGGACATGAGAAATTACAAGGTCAGCAGGGTTTCAGACATAAATTCGACTTAAGATTTTCTGCAGGAATCACTTCTTATTTTTCTAATAATGCTGGGTAAAATTTGTATAAATATTCAGCAAATATTTATCATTTGAAAAAATACCTTCTACTAGAAACAGTATTTTCTGTTACAGTATTCAACTCATATCTATTGTTTTAATTTATGCAACCTGTTTCTTAAGTCAAGAATTTTAATTATGTATAAAACAGAGATTTGGTTGCTACTTTATGCTAATAATAACTAGGTATATGTATTGGATGGAGGAATGGATAGAAGACTAATATTCCTCAATATCATTGATAAGACTGCTATCAATTGATAATTGGAGAAATAATCGTCGAAAACATCTCTATGGATAGAAGGAATCAAAACCGTGAAAGGAATTACTATTTTTCATAATTCACCACTTCAATCCCTATAGTAATGGTAGTAGTTAATCTAATAGTAAAAGCGGTCTGATCAATTGATTCTACTGACTGATCAATAAGAAACACTCACTCAATATCCAAGATATTGGGAAATTCTATTAATTAGCTTTCAGGTGCTTGATCTCAACTTTTCCTTATGTATGACTAGTAAATATGGGTTGACAATTAAACTCACCAATTTCTCAATAATAAATTGGCAATTGATCACGGCATTTTCCAATGAAAAGAAACTCACTCCATAAAAGTGTAAGTATTCGTCAACACATAAGTATAATCCAATACTTGAATAAAGTTATTTATAATCCGATTCACTATTAATCCTGACAAAACATGGCAGACAGATTAACACACAGAAATGAGTGCGCAGAAGTATGACGTATGGAGAAGAATCATAGAATAGAACTACTTGAAGTCATGGTGGAAAAATATTTCTTAGTTACTTTACAGGCTACAGACTAATTTACCGTAGCGTGTAAAAGTACCTAATGTATTTTTATTTCTGAAAGTGCCATGAAGTAAACGAATAATACATATTTGATTAAGCAGTTTTCTCATAGGCAGATGATTTTTTCCTAAGCACTGCGAATACACCTTTGTGATAACTCAGTTTCAGGTTTTCAAGATTAAAAAAAAAATTCGCTTCTTATAGTCAACACCAGACTTAGCCGTGTTAAAATCACAAAGTATGAGAATTTGGCAAATGAACGAAACTTTTTATTCTTTGAAAAAATATAATTCCGAGCATAGGCTAGAATTATTTCCTCTTGTATTCAGAATTCCAGACATTAATATAGACTTATCTTAGACTAAATTGTTTTCGTCATTTATCTCATAAAAGCAATCTACTTACTGCAAGCAGAAATAAATTTTCATTATAGGACTTAAAAACAAATGCAACTTAGGTTTTTTACATATTTATTAAATATAAATCACTAGAAGAAGAAACCAAGGATTTTGCCTCCAAGATGTTTCCTTCTTGCTTCTTCATGATCCATAATACCTCCACTAGTAGTAAGTACTACATATCTGCAACAAAAAACACAGTAAGAAATTTTGTTCAATACTATTGAGAAATACAGAAATTGACTTAATATCCGAACAAATTAACCGATAATCAATATTAATTCAAAGCAGTATACTATACAGACAATTATCTAAGGAAAAGAACATTACAAGAATTAAATGTTGACCATAATTGTCCATCTTTCGAAGAGAGAACAACTTCTAATTCAGATGAGTGATGAGTTTCATAAAATACAGCTCCAATTTACTGAATCTTAACAGAATGCAGCTAGCGTATAAAAAGAACAAGATGAAATTGTCAGAGTGTTTCAAATATAGAAATGCAATATTTATCAATTGACACCAATAGAGGTAAAAGCTCAGCTGACCATGAGAGTTTGTAGCAGTCTCCTACATAATATTTGTCATGTCCTATTAGGTGTTTGATGCAGTCAAGAAAATACTAAATAGAATGTATTTTAGTGGTTATACCAAGGGGACATCTTCATTGATGAACTATCTATACTTGGTAAATGAGTATTAGGAAAATCTCACATGCTTAACACGCTAGTGTCAGTGCACCTGAATTATCTGTAATAATAACCCTCATTTTAAGGTACATATTAACTTCAAATATTCAAAAAGGTTTTTGAATAATACCAGATATGAGCTATATCCCTATATCAATTGAAAATAGATGTTATAAACAGTTCAATATCAATTCACATCTCGAAATATCCCAAGACATTAAAAGATACAATGAAATGAAAACCGGAGTGCAAATGTAAATAGCTATCCTACAAAACAGATAGCTGTTCCAGAATAAACGGAGCTGAGTATCTTAATAATTAGATATCAGCACGGGATCCTGAAGATTTTATACCTGCGTAATACAAGAGGTTCAGCATATAAACATGAAACTCTCAAAACCACAGGATACTTGTCTACGATTCATAAACTACTTACCCAAACTGTCTTGAGGGGAGAAGATTGTTGGTCCATTTTTCAATTTGGGTAATTGGAACGTCAAATCTTGGAGAGATAACACCACATTTGTTTAATCTACCAGTCAAATTAACTATGATTTTACCGCTTCTGTGGTCATCTACGATTTCAAATTCACCAATGTAACCCTTCTTCATCATCACAGTCAGGAATTTGACGATGACTTTGGAGCATGGCCTTATCATAACTTGCCTTTTACCACGCTTTTCAGCATTATTGATGGATTTGAGCGCATCACTCAATACGTTAACTCGCACCATTCTAAAAGAGAACGAATACAATTATAAGGTATCACATAAACTGCAGAAAAATATTTCCATGGCTTCATTGTATAAACTTCAGTTTGTGAGTTGTTTTCTTTATAATAAACGGTCCAATGTAAAATTAAAAACATTGGAATTCGGCAGTACGAATACAATAAACAAATCATGATTACTTCAATTTGGATGAGAAATTCTAAAAACTACCTTTATGGAACCAGTGAAAATATACTTATTTAGATGAAATCATACTGTTACAATAATGATGGGGATTATAGATGAAAATTACCTGTTATATGTATTTTATAACCTCCAACACAATTTAAACCGTAAAGGCTACCTCATAGAAAGGATGTTCGACATTACAGTGAACGACATTTGGATTTTTCTGTCAAATGTCAATTATAGATGAAATCATTCTATGGTTTTGACATAAATTTGATTTTTGGCCACAGTCACCAAATTGAAAGCCAGTGTACATATAACACTTCTAAATTATTGATGAATACAAGCCTCGTTTAAGGGCTTAAACAATATTATAAGTTATATTTCATTGTTTACAAAATGAGTATATTAGTAGATAATATGATAAATATCCACTGGGTCAGCTTGAAAATTCATACCAAATTCCGTGAGGACCACAGGATAGCTATGTCATAAATTTTTAAATTTCGAAAGGATTTTATGTTGGACTTCCACAAATATTACGGAAATCTTTTTGATACAAAGTGCTAATTACTTCTACTGCTCATAGAGGGCGCCTAATGTTTGGTTTAAAATAACTGAAAACTTATGTTTTGTATATTTTAAGGGGTATTAACAGAACTTTTATAATAAAGTAATTATAGTGAGCAATACGCAAACAAATATATTCAGAATGAACAATAAATCATAAGTCAAAGGGATAGAAATTGGAAAACCTCTCGCTTCCTCAGATAACCATAGTTTCCGTTCAGAAGAGATTTATAAAGGTAACATAAACTATCATAAAATACTGAATCACTCTGATTTTCAAGATGATCAAGATGTTGAAAATATAACCAGATTTTCTCGAAGAATAAACTTGAGGACATGAGAGATCGAGGCATTTAATTTTGTTGACTTGACAACATTGCGCTACGCGCTCTCGTCTTTCCTTCAGTCCGTTGCCGAACCTCGTAAAGTGCAAGCGCAGCAGTGCTCTGTTGCTGTCGAGTTACAAACTTTACAAAACTTTCAAATACGAACGAAAAAGTGTATCCAGTGTACCTGAACTAATTTAAACAATACTAACAGAATGAATCCAATTTGCATAATGATGACAATACTGAGCAGAATTCATTTGTGAGAATGACAGTAAATTGCTGGAATACTTTGGATTTAACGGTGCATGCAGCATCCACAGGTGTCTAGATTCACCTTCGTATATTCCGCGATGTAACGTGAAATTTAAGTTTTGTGAATCAAACTGTGGAAAGTGCAACTGGACAATTATTCTATTTGAAATGTGTGGCTAGAAAATGAAGTTTTGCCCAAATAATGGCTAGGAGTACACTCTCAATACCTTTCGCAGGTAATACGAGGATGGTTACCAGACTAAAGTGCTTGAAAAGACTGAATATCGGCGTCGATTATTTGAATTATGTAATTTTTTGCCTTCTGCTGATTTATCCAACAAGAGTCAACTCAGGTGAGTCAAATAATCATTTCTTCAGGTAGTCGATTTAATTGAGAATAATTATTGTTATTTAATTACGTACCTGTTTGTTTTCAAGGTTTATTTCGTTACAATGAACCTCAATTCGTATATTGTTGATCGAGTAAGCTTTCTGAATTTTTGGCAGATGAAGATCTTTTTTTATTCAACAATTTATTCTTTGAAAAAATCAATTGCGTTGTGAAAATGTATAATGAAGGAAGACTAATTCAACATATTTTCTAATCTTATCTAATCTATAGTATTCTGGTTGAACTAATTTGAATAATTTACTTCAGTCAGGAAGAATACCTATATCGTTGTATTGTGCATCAACAAACTAAGTAACCGTCTTGTTTCAATGATGAATCCTACAATTAATTGATTGCTAAAAGAAATTCTCCCTTCATTAATTCTCATAATTGTCACAACACTTAAATACACATTAATTTACAATAAATATTTCCTCTGAATACTACCATTTCTATGTTTACTATTCATGTTGCATAGAAATCAAAGTGAGTCTTTTCGTGGTTTTTAATTTACATAGAATTGAATGTCCCTATTATTTGTGCCAATTATCGAAATTTTTAAGGGTTCAAATCAGCTCAAACACTCCTGTTTTTATTCATTATTCGATCGCATGCCGATTAGGTAAATGAAACAATGGCATAAATTAATGCCGATTTCGTTTGGTTCAAAATGCAGGTTACGTACTCTTATCGAAGTCACTCTAAAAACTATTACGATGTAACGAGTGCAAAGACGTATTCAGCTTTAATTTCCCTAGGATTACCATAATTTAAATGGAATTCGTTGTTGAACGAAAAAGCGAGAGAGTATCCCATAGGAACAATAGGCTATATGCCCCAATGGTCTCTTATTTCTTTGTTCAGGTAAATAATAAGGCTGCGTTTAGTTTTTGAAGAATAGGTATATTATTCTATTTTCTATACTAGGACTACTAGAAAAATAGAGGTACCTGCGCGTACATCTTACGACTATACTATTATTTGGATATGCCATGTTGTGAGTTGCGGTACATATCTCTTTCGAGAAGAGATTTACAAACACCAGAATTTTTTTTTTTTTCTTTCTAAATCTACTGAAACTGAAAAAAAAAATGGCTGAAAAATTATCTCTTTGTTGAGCACGAGAAAATATTGGTTCGGTTCGTGAAAGTGTTGCTGAAGACCCTGGAATGTCCATTAGACGACGTTCACAACAAGTTGGACTAAGTGGGTCCACAAAATGGCGTATTTTACACAAGGATTTAGCTCTGAAGGCATATAAGGCTCAAATAACACAGGAACTAAAGCCATTAGATCATTTAATGAAAATGACACACTTGATTTATTGAGAAAAATTTCCTGGACGAATAATCTCAGAAACGGTGATGTCAATTGGCCATCAAGATCATGTGATTTGACACCGATGGACTATTTTCTTTGAGGTTATGTGAAAAGCCAGGTCTATAAAAATAATCCCCAATCGATTTCTGAACTGAAGAATGAAATTATTCGTGTCATTAGTGAGATAGAGCCTCAATTATGTCAAAATGTCATTGAAAATTTTAACAGGAGAGTGGACGTCTGTAGAGCTGCAAGTGGTGGCCATTTGATAGATATTATTTTTCGTATATAAATTTCATAACTGATACTTAAATTACCGGTACAAAGTTTTTGAAAATCAATGCAAATTATGTGTTTTATTTATTCTTAAAAAAAACGCGCAATTTGAAACACCCTTTATTTGCGTGAGAAATTTCTAGCAACAAATACAGTAATATGCATAACCTATGAATCGTACTACATGTAACGGTTATTTGCGAAAACGAAAGGAGCATAGAATCACTGGAAAGATTGAGTATAGTTAGTGTACAATAACATTTTCGCAAGCAGGAACAACGAGCAAACGTAATGTTTCAGAACACCGACCGTTATCTTCTGATGTCCTTGAAACCCCCTGTCCATAACCGTCGAAAATGCCAAAAACGCCTGGACATTCCTTGTTCAGACTCGAGTCCGGCTGCCACCGTTTGATGTTTGGCAAATGCCGCCACTGCCTTTCCTAATTTACATTCCACCGCGGGCGACCTTTTTGATATGCAATCGTAGACACGCTAACGTTACTTCGAATCGAACCGACCAGAGAGACGTACTTTCATTTTTCTGGCACGAATCGAGGGAAACTTGCAACCCTTTTCGAATAATAAGGGACCGGTTCGTCGGTGGCGGAAACATTCACACATTTCTATGACTCCTAGACGTCGTTATACTCGTTAAAAGCAGTTAACGACACTAAGGGAAGGCGACAATTCTGTTTTTGATAATAAGGTGTTATGGGGTAATTGACTTAGTCTATACGCGGTTTATTTTTGTTTCAACTAATTTTGATATATGAGGGAATTCTCTCTGCAATTTCCATTGTATTAGAGGTTCCTTAATTTGTTTCGAGTTTGTTTTCATTCGTATATAGCCTGCGAATTTGACTTTTTTCCTATTTCGATTTCTGTAATGACTGGGAGTTATGGCGGTGTAATGATAGCTTACTCCGTTTTTTGCGCGGATGTTTTGGGGAACGGCGTTTTGTCCAAAATGTGTGTGAATTTCGAATTTCGGGTCGAAAATGGTCTCGAACTACTAGGTTGGACTCACTCATGACGAATTCGATGTCAAAATCGATTTAGACCGGCCAGTCGAAGACACCATAACTGTTGATAGGAACGAGTTTCCGACATTTGAATTTTTGAGGTTATTTCCTGTACAGGGTGGGCAAAATTCGTTGTCTACTGAAGGGATCTCGAGATCTATAGCATCTAGAAGAGAACTGATAACACTTTCTCGAGCTCTTTTTTCCTGACTGATCCGAATCTGAAAACAGATCCAGCTTATCGCGCATACAAGTTGAGTTATGAGAGAAAATTGAGAAATTGTCAATTTCAATAATGCTGAATAACTCGCTTGATTGAACTCGTATTCAAAATCTGTTGATACATTCTACAGGCACTTTTTCGGGAGTAATTCAAATATAATATGACTGAATTCTTTAATCCAGCCATTTACGAGAAATGAGAAGGATTTTGGATTTTTCAGATGCAAACTATAGTCGAAAGTTCTCTTATCTTGCTTCCAAATTTTTTGCTGATTTCAAAAATGTATTTACATGAATATAACATGAGAAAAAGTTCAATACTTTTTTCCCGCTTTTCTATTCACTGTTGAATTATTATAAGTATGCTAGCGTTACCATAGCGACCATTGAATATGCATTATATGTATTATTATATATGTCGTTCTAGATATTTCTCGAAAAAGACTTCCCTTGCAACTCGGCTATTTCCATTCGCTTGAATATAGCATACCAACATATCGAATTTTTCGTAATTTGAAATATTTCGGGCCATTAAGGATAATAAACAGATTTGCTATTGCTAATCTTAAGAACTATGACAAATTAACCATAGAAATATTTATTCAGCAATCGCTGATTCCAATCATAGAGGCGCAAGTTCACACAAAGATAATGCATATTCAATCGTCGCTATGGTAACGTCAGCTTTTAATTCAACAGTGACTAGAAAAGCAAGAAAAAGTATTGAATTTTTTCTCATGTAATATTCATGTGAAAAGCGACATATGATACATTTTTGAAATCAACAAAAATTTTGTAGCAGGATAAGAGATCTTTTGACTATAGTTTACATTTAAAAAATCCAAAATCCTTCTCATTTCTCGAAAATGGCTGTATTGAGAAATTCAGTCATATTATATTTGAATTACTCCTAAAAAAATTTCAAAAAGCACTGCCGTGAAGGCAGCAACTTTTGCGCGCATGTTCAATGTAGATGACCGCTTCAGCAACGAATTTGAACGTGCGCGCGTACCAAATTTCAGTTCGATACGATCATAAGTTCTGGAGATATCGGGAAAAAATAATATATGTCAAATTTCGAGGTTTTCTTCTCGATATCGTTGATTTTTTCGGTATTACTCGAGAAATACTGATTCAGTCCTGATTAAACTTCACAGCTAGTTTTAAGATGCTAAAAGACAACTTCATGCAAAATTTTGTGAAAATCGTGTTATTAGAACAATTTGAAAAAAAAAATTTATATGATTTTCTCATCATATCATCCTCATAAATTCTGTATGAAACTTCGAACTGTTATTTTCGATGAAGTACTGAATTTCAATTCGATCTGATCTGTATTTTTGGAAACATTGGAAAAATAAAATTTTGATTGGGTATATCTACGGAATCATTGGGCGGATTTTACCCATTCACGAATTCGACCTTCGTAATTAAGCCCCAAACCTACTCTATAAATATCGAGTTTCTAAGTCGTTTCTTCCGGAAGTTATTGTGTTTACGGTCAGCCTAACGGCCGACTGCGTAAACACAATAACTTCCGAAAGAAACAACTTAGAAACTCAATATTTGTAGAGAAGGTTTGGACCTTAATTACGAAGGCCGAATTCGTGAATGGGTAAAATCCACCCAATGATTCCGTAGATATACCCAATCAAAATTTTATTTTTCCAATATTTCCAAAAATACAGACCAGATCGAATTGAAATCCAGTGCTTCATCGAAAATAACAGTTCGAAGTTTCATACAGAATTTAATGAGGATGATATGATGAAAAAATCATATAAATTTTTTTTTTCAAATTGTTCTAATAACCCGATTATCACGAAATTTTGCACAAAGTTGTCTTTCAGCATCTTAAAACTAGCTGTGAAGTTTAATCAGGACTGAATCAGTATTTCTCGAGTAATACCAAAAAAATCAACGATATCGAGAAGAAAACCTCGAAATTTGACATATTTTTTCCCGATATCTCCAAAACTTATGATCGTATCGAGCTGAAATTTAGTACACTGCTGTGAAATTAAAAGGTCAAAGTGTGAGTATAATTTTTTTTGGATATGATGAATGGTTTCCGAAAAAAAAATTTCGAAAAAAATTTTTTTTTTAATTTATTGACAAAATGATCTTGAAGAAATTTGGCTCAAAGTTGCGCGTCGTTATACTCCACCAAACTGCCGAGTTTGAATCCAATCGCTCTAGTATTTTCTGAAATAAAAAATAAATAACTTCAAAACTTCAAATGCCTATAACTCCGAAACTATTCGATCGATTTGGCCCATTAACGAACTTAACCGCGGCATTCCAATGCGCGACCTACCCTGAAAGTTTCAAGTCGCTAGCTCACTTCGTTCGACAGTTATCGTGTCTACGGCCGGTCGGCCGGACAGAATCGATTTTGACACCGGATTCGTCATCAGTGAGTCCAACCTAGTCGATTGAGACCATTTTCGGCTCAATCATCCAAAATTACAGACATTTGGACAAAACGATAGCACGCTGTTCCCCTAGAACATGCGCGCAAAAATGCCTGTAGAATGTATCAACAGATTTCGAAAACGAGTTCAAACAAGCGAGTTATTCAGCATTATTGAAAATGTCAATTTCTATGAACGATAGCTGGATCTGTTTTCAGATTCAGATTAGTCAGGAAAAAGGAGCTCGAGAATGTGTTATCAGTTTTCTTCTAGCTGCTATAGTTCTCGAGATCCCTTCAGTAGACAACGAATTTTGCCCACCCTGTACAACATAAAAGCAGAAATACCGAACATAACACATACGGCGCTACGACTCGAAGTCGCGTTCCCAACTCCGGTAGCTATACGAAGCCGTTTCCGGAACGTTCGAAAAAACCGGAAAACATCCAGAGAAAGTCTAGCGTTAATCCAAATCCAAGTGTTATTGCACATATGGTAATGCAGTATGACGTACGATACGGCCCCGGCCTTCCAAGCGTGCGGAATTACCCCCGGCGTTCGAAAATGACGGACGCCGATGGAAGCCCGTAGCAGACGGAAGTTCCAGAGGATGGATAGTCCGAAACCCGATCTCTGGAGCGTTCACACTTTGCTGGCTTCCAGCGTCTCACGAACCGATGAGCACCGATGCAGTTTTCATCTCATTAAAGGTGTGCGGTAGTTACAGGGGTGGTGATGGAATATCTTGTTCCCGTGGTTTCTGATTGGCGATCTTCGATTTACACTGTGTGGAACAAAGTTGGGGCTTTCTACACTGGGGCTAGACATATGGAATTACCGCCAGATGTAATAGTTTACTAAAAAAAAAGTCAGTCGGTAGGCCATGGAAATTTGACACATTCCACTGTGTATAATTAAAAAATATTTTAGTTATTTTCCTGTCGGATATTATTCGAGAACTGACAACACACCGCCGAATGAAGGCTGACGCTCACTTACCGGCAACAGCCCAGCCCACAGCACGCCGGAATGTTATTCTTTCTATACAATTGAATGGGACAGCGCGCACTTGACCGCTACGGAATACGGCAAAACAGCAGGGAAATGAAATTCCGGTTTGCCGTGGACTGGGCTGTTTCCGAATAGTGAGCGTTGGCCTTGTTGCCAACCTGTCAACAATAACCGTAAACTGTGCATCGGTTTCTCAAACCCGATAACTGGATACAAATATAGGTGATAGTTACGATCATCTCTGATTGGCTGAAATTTAAGTTGGGATTCCTGATTTCATGTGAATAGTGTCAAGTTTATGTAGGATATGTTCCGCAAATCAACTTGGTTATTTCGGTTGCCGGCTTTCCGTTCCGTAAATATGAAATATTCGGTTGGTTCCTGGAAAAAAGGTTTATAACGGACTTTGATTGATGAAAATACAATCTTTCTGTCACCAGAACGACAGTCAATGTTTTTGGTAACATATCCATAGCATAGAACAATCATCATTCACTTTATAATCCATAGAACATGAAGGAGACAACAATCAACTATGAAAAAATTGTTAAGTATGGTCTATGGATCAAAAGGTAAATATAGATTGTTCTGTGCCATGGATATGTTACCATAAAACATTGTCTGTCGTTCTGGTGGCAGAAAGATTGCTCTTCCATCAATCAAATTCCGTTATTAACATTTTTTCAGGAACCAACCGAATATTTTATATTTACGGAACAGCAAACCGGCAAGCGAAAAAACCAAGTTGATTTGCTGAACATATCCTTGGTAAACTTGACATCGACATGAAATCAGGAATCCCAACTTAAATTTCAGCCAATCGGAGATGATCTTAACAAAAAACTATATTTGGAAGAAATTATCTTGTTTGAGAAGCCGAGGCACCGTTTACGGATATTTATAAATAAAGCGAACATTATCATGTCAAATTTGTTCTGAAATTCCCCCTTCCCCATTACTGGTAATTTTGGACGAAGTTTGTGGATTAGCAATTTTGACCGAAGTCCTCTATAGACGACTTTTTTCATAGTTGATTGTTGTCTCCTTTATGTTCTATGGATCATAAAGTAAATGATGATTGTCCCATGCTATGGATATGTTACCATACACCATTGACCGTCGTTCTGGTGACAGAAAGATCACTTTTTCATAAATCAAATTCCGTAATTAACCTTTTTTACGCGCTTGTTCTGAGGAACATTTCGTCACGATGTCCTTAATTTTCGAATTTTGAGCCGAAATTGGTCTCAAACGACTAGGTTGGACTCACTGATGAAGAATCCGTGGTCAAAATTGATTCTGTCCTTCCGCCCGTGTGCGCTGTAACTTTCGACAGGAAGGACCTGGAGTCTTGAAATTTTCAGGTTAGGTTAAGATCCTGAAAATCTCGGTTAAGTTCATTAATGGGCCAAATCTGCCGAATGGTTTTTGTGCTACAGCCATTCGAAATTTTGATTTTTCAATAACTCGAAAAATATTCATCTGATCGAAATGAAACTTGGTTGGAAGATTAACAGTGTTAATAAGAAAAATTATCCATGGAAAAATTGAAAAAAAAAACAAGCGCGTAAAAGCTGCTGACTTCACGTCAGTGCTTTTCTAGATTTTTTCAGGAACCAACCGAATATTTCATACTTACCGAACGGAAAACCGGTTGATTTGCGGAACATAAACTTGACACTATCGACATGGAATCAGGAATCCCAAGTTAAATTTCAGCCAATCGGTGATGATCTTAATAAAAACCCATATTTAGAAGGAATTATCTTCTTTGAGGAGCCGAGGCACCGTTTACGGATATTTTGGTAAACCCGCAAGATTTCCCGTCGCCGAAATGTCAAAAAGATATTTACCCCATTGTACGCAGTGTGTTTTCTAAATAAAAAATGTGAAATCGAACATAGGCGGTCTTGCTTAATTTGGAAGATATGGGCCCCCAAAGTTCCAAAATGAGTCGTTTTCAGGTAACTTTTTCCACCATAAAAACGATATCTCACTTCGTCTGTTTAGTTCACAAACCACCTTGGAACCTTCAACCAACAATAAGCAACACTTCTTTTTAAGAATAATCAATATTTAATGAGAAAACAATGAAATTACTGGACAACCACTTAACCTCTATTCCTTCTGATTTCGACTCAGTCTAAAAGTGAAGTTTGGCAATGGCGCGAATTTCATCGGTCGGAATCGTGCCATCGTGCGTATACGTGAATGCTATTATTGCTGGCGAGAAAAATGAAATATGTTCTTAGTTCTTACTGTTTACTGCGATACTCTAAATCTTTCAATAGGAGAATTCGTTTCTAATGAAATCTACAAGGTTGAAACACATTGTAATGGAATGAGAATACACCCTGATATATATTTCAACGTACTTACATTTTTTTCATATGTGAAACGTTGCGCCCTTCCCAGATTTCCAATGAAATCGAGGTTATTATATAACCCATTTTATTGGAATACCCTGAATCTCATTATAAACTGGGACCATCTCGAAGACACAACAAAAAACGAAGTAGATAACAACCTCCCTATTTTGAAGGGGATAGAAAGAAAGTTCAAAAGAAAATAGTGAGAGTGAAACCTTCAACAAATATTCTCAATGATTTTGTTTTGATGTGAGAATAACCACCTCAGCATTTTCCTTACAATCATATCCTTCAACTGTCCATCATTTCATATTTCCCGCCAGCAACTACTCTTCGGATATATTACGTTGGCCAGCGATGAAAAGACGATGTTGCCAAGCTCCGCTTTAACATTGAGAAGTATTTCGTAGAAATATAGGTTCAGTGGTTCTCTAATATTTTCACTTTTCTTCCTTTAAATAATGAATATTCTTGAAAGAAAGTGTCGCTATTCGTTGGTTGGGGGTTCAAAGATGATTTATGAATTAGATTTGAGAAGTGAGCGATCATTTTTATGGCGGAAAGAAAGGTCTGAAAATGCAACAATTTGGAACTTTGGGGGCCCATATCTTCCAAACAAAGAGAGACCGCCTATGTTGGCCTTCATATTTTTTGTTCAGGAACTTACACTGCTTACAATGATGTGAATATCTTCGCGACGGGAAATCTTGCGGGTTCACCGATATTTTAAATTCCCCTTCCTTAGTGATAGTATTTTTGGGCGAAATTTGTGGGTTGGCAACTTGGACCGAAGTCTTCTATCCCAACTCAAATTTCAGCTAATCAGAGATTATTTCAACGAATACATGTATTTGTATCCAATTATCTGATTCGAGGAGCCTATACATACACGGATATTTATAACTAATGCGAATTTAATCATGTTGAATTTGTTTTGAAATTCCCCTTCCCCAGTGCTAGTAAATTTGACGAAATTTTGGGTTGGCAACTTGGACCGAAGTCGTTTATTCTAATAAATAAATATAACGAACATATTTTACAAAAAATTTCGGGAGCAACGTTATTGCTCGTTTTATTACCAATAAAACGACCGGGATGATTTCATATTACGACCCTGTAAATCCGTGTATACTGCTCCACGTGTTCCGAAACAGGAAACATGTGCATAATGATATTCATCCCATCTTCCGCCTATTCAATCAGGAACCATATGAATTGGCTAAAAATCTGCCCCATTGCGGTTCTAACAAGCCAGAAGGGTATGTAAAAAATGCACTCAAAGTTGCACCCTTGATCCCGATGAAAAGAACGGTTAAATAAGGGATTGTATCGCTCCATATGTTGATTAGGCGATAGATATCCGTACAAACAGGCCCAGATTAGATGAATTATTTTAATTGTAACATATAGAGGGTGTTGTCCGTTTAGGGGGTGATAGTTTGTGTGGGTTGTTTGGTTTAGGGGATGATCGCGCTCCTTATGGGACACTTGCTAGGTCATATGTCCTTTGGGGTCTTGTAAAAACACATGATCGCCGCATCTGTTTGATGTGGAGGGTGTGGTGTGGATAGAGACAGGTGAACGAACTCTGAAATTATTTATTCTGGTAGGATTGGCGTCTGAATTTAAGATTGGAGCGCCACGGTGGCCAGTTTTAGAATCTTACATACAGACATAGATTTTTTTCTGATAGTCGATTTTGTACTGTTTGTTAGTGTTTGGTTTGATAATTTTTGATTTCACGATTTATTCAAAGACTTTTTAGACTTTTATAGTTGACGAGAGTATTACTGGGAGTACATATTCCATTCTTATGAAGTTGGTGTATGTATCATCCTTCAATCTAATTGAGTGTAGCAACTCTAAAATTATGGGGATATCTCCAAGGTTAGACAGTATTTTAATATTATTTATTTTCAGATCCGAATGGCAAGATTGACTTTGGCTGTCTTGAAAGTTGAAAAACAATATTGTTAAATATACTTTTTGGAATAATAGACAAATACTCATAACTTTACTCTTTTTATAGCGAAGGACTAAATAATCAATATATTGTGAATAAAATGAATAATTCACATAAAACTAATGCTAATTGTATCGTAAGTCTTATTCATTATGAATTGACAACTAAATTTTCCAACACTCATATGATTGGTCTTGAAAAAGCTGTAATAAATAAGCCTTGTACAACTTTGCTTTCATCGACAGATGAACAGTATTCATCACCAGATGTTTCCTTTGTTGAGACTTTATTTTCAATAGTCAGTTCTATCATTAAAACATTTACATTGTTACTTAATGATCAGTTCAACAGGCAGATCTCTGGAAGGCAGAGCATTCCTCTTAAGTAAATTTCTCTGCTTGGATTAGGGCCCTGGAAAAAAATTGTCTTCATGAATGTGATCTAATATTTCATGAGCAATTCGTGATTTCCTCTTTAAAAATAATTATCATCGGAAAAATTAAGGTAACAGACTCTCATAAATCTTGTTAGTTGGTTTTTATCGATTCTTCAACACTTTCAGGGCCGACTTGTTAAAGGAAGTTTCTTTCACCCTATCTCGAAATTTTTCACCAGGCTGTGGAAATCTATGGGAAGGGACATTTGAGTTTGCTTTTCCTCAGTAAAAGCACTTGTAAAATCACACAAACGCCAAGAAAAATGCATTAACTTTCTCATTTTCTTAACATTTCTTTCAACTTGTCAATGATAATGTCTGTACCTCGGGTTACTCGGATAGCCACCAGAGGGAGTAGCGCTTATCTTCATTCGCCAATACTATGTTGTATCTTTCTTTAACGAATTTCGTTTGTCACTTTTGCAACGATTGATCTATTAAAATTTAGAAACGGACTGACGTGAAGTCAGCAACTTCTGCTCGAATGTTCGAATCCCGTTGCCAAAGCGGGTACCAATTCACGTATCGACCCCGCCAAACGCAGCTTCACCCCCGGGAGGAATTCGGTGATCTTCTTTTCATATGGTCCTCCTGAAATTATGAAATGACCTTTAAGCTATCAATTTTTGAGAAAATACTAGATTTCAATTTAATCAATCAACAATGAAAAAATTACTTGGTATGGTCCATGATGTAAAAAGCATGCTGTGTTCATCTGAAAAAAGTGACATTAGCAAGATTAAAATACAAGGAAATATATATTCTGTGCTTTGAATTTGAATGAAAAATGTGACGTCACCATTGGTTAAACGATCACAGATCAGCAGATGAACACATCATGTTTTACTTACATAATGGTATGGTCTATGGATCATAAGGTAATTATACATTGTTCCATGATGTAAGTAAAACATGGTGTTCTCATCTGTGATCGTATTTACCAATGATGACGTCACTTTTTCATTCAAATTCAAAGCACAGAATATATATTTCCCTGTAAAGTAATCTTGCTGACATCACTTTTTTTTCAGATGAGCACATCATGTTTTTTACATCATGGATTGTTCCATGATGTAAGTAAAACATCATGGATTGTTCCATTCCATAGATATGTTACCATAGAACATTGACTGTCGTTCTGGTGACATAAAGATTGCTTTTTATCAATCAAATTCCGTAATTAACCTTTTTTTCAGGAACCAACCGAATATTTCATATTTACGGAACGGAAAACCGGTAACCGAAATAACTAAGTTGATTTGCGGAACATGTCTTACATAAACTTGACACTATTAGCATGAAATCAGGAATCCCAACTTAAATTTCAGCCAATCAGAGATGATCTTAACAAAGACCCATATTTGGAAAGAATTATCTTGTTTGAAGAGCCGAGGCATCTTTTAAGGATATTTATAAATAACGCGAACCTTATCATGTCGAATTTGTTCTGAAATTCCCCTTTCCCAGTGATAGTAAATTTGGAAGAAATTTTTGGGTTGGCAACTTGGACCGAAGTCTTCTATTGGTTTTTCTGTTTCGTAACATTTTTGAATTAGTCGATGTTAACATGAATATCGAAAACCGTAGATGGAGGTTATGTATGCGAAATCATAGAAAACTCAGGAAATGTTTATGAACTAGGATTATTTTCTTCTTCTTCCTTGTAGCTCCTAAAGTCATAAAATACAGTGTTCTCAGCTCTAAAATCACCGATTATGGAAGTCCATGATAGCAATATTGCTATGACAAAATTCATAACAGACATTGCTATAACACTCGGAACAGAATACCAAATATCATGGTCGTATTGCTATAAATTAGAAAGATAGCAATATGTCTTGAACAGCAAGGTTTAAAGCAATACTCAAACAGAAACAATCTGATATACTTTCTGAAACGTTCGAGTTCCATTCGTTCATGGTTTGCATTGTCCCGATATTGTTTATTATGCAAAATTTCATCAAGACTAACCATGATAAATAATTTCAATCCCGTAATTCACAACAGCGATTCCTACAACTTATATCATTTATTTAATTTGAAAAAGTTTTGTTCAGATATAAGGAGCGAAAACCTAAAAGACCCTGAAAAAATAAAACAAAAAAGAACGTTCCACTTTGTGAACACTCCTTCCTTCGCGCCAAACTAACAAATTGCCCTATTGATCCATGATTCATACGTTCACATAGATCTAAACGAACAGTTCGCATTTCTGTGGGCGCTACGTAAACAAACGAATAATCATTAGTCCTTTCAATGCACGATACAAGGCCGAAATGATTATGATGCTGCAATTAAAAACCGGACATATCTGATCTCTTAGACTAAAGCGTGTGAAAGTATTCACAAGCCAGAAGAATATGTTGTGCGCCAAGTGTAATGAGCTGCTGCCGGTGTCATTGCCCAAGAAATGACGAAAGGGCATACGATATGATCGCTGTCATCAAGTATCAAGTAGTTGAAGATGTTGGGCGACATCTCTGGAATTATATGCTGTCGGGAATTGAGCAGTCGATGCCAATTACGTCACTGGAATTCACGATGTCATTGGCGCTGCGGTCGAAAGTCTATGAAGTAATTATCTATGGTTAGCTCTCTATCGATATGGAGGAATACGATTATCTTTGGTTGCGGGTAGGACGCACAGAACAATCTTCTATGCTTCTATGTTTTTAGTTTTATATATACTCCATTCACTTTTATAAAGTATCCCGGGTGGCCATGATTTAGGTCTATCATGTTTTTGTAACTAAAACCAAGGCAGGTTGGCGCTCCTGAAATATCGACTATGTCAAAATAATTCGACGCGAGGTTGCCAATTTCAATTTCTACTCTCGTTCAATAACAAATTACAATTCAGCTTCAGTCATAATAAACTAATAATTTAACATTTCACTTTGATTGTATTGTATTGAGCCTTAAGTAGGTAGTCATGTTTGAATTGAACAAATTCCTTATTGAATAATTTCAAAAGTTATATATTTCGTGGAATTGTTTCGATAGGAAGTAGTACATTGAAAATGAACTGGGTATATCCTATGTTGGCAGAACATTGAATTTTTATGCACGAAAATAACATGAATTATACAATATCTCATTCTATGCTATTTTTTCTAAGATTTAAGGAATTGCTTTTTTCTGGGAATTGAATATTTGAATTGACTTCAAAGTATGTCCATAAAACATAATTCCATATAAAAGATAACAGACTGAAGCTAAGCTGCATCCCAGTTTAGAAATATGTTGATCCCAATCCAGTGTATGTATCATTCACGTAGATTCCCAAGACCTTTGTAAATGGAGTTAGTTCTTTTGAGGTTAACGGTGACACAGGTTTCGAAGTACTACTACATTTTCATACTGGAATATTTCAAGTTGTGCAACAAGGTATTTGAATGTCTTCTGTAGGCTTATTTCTTGAGAATTTAGAAAAGTAGGAAATTCGAAGTAACGGACTACTCTATCCATCATTTTTCAGTAAAATTCCAAAACACTCGATTCTTGATTTCCGCACAAGAAAAAAGCATTACTGAATCTTCCAACCATGTTTACATACGTGAAATATTTCCAATATTAACAGAGAAAAAAGTTTATCCAACATTCGCCAGGTCTTTGGAATTATTGAATTCACATAATATTTTATCAAATTCATTACTTTCCAAATATAGATTGACATTTCGAAAAATAAGTAATTACTACCACCTCTTTGTAGAGAGGACAACGTTGTGTAGTTATCTGACAGGAAAATGACTATAACCTAGCATTTTCAAAATGTACACGGTGAAATCTGTCAGGATGTCATGGGAAACTGGGATACTTTATAAAAGTGAATGGAGTATACTTTGCCGGTCCTCATTGATGCTTCCGATCTATACAGGGTGATTCTTTGAGGACCGATATTATGTAACTATTTTGAAGTTAATTTGTGGAATGTGGGAGTTTACTGCTTTCTATGATCGAAATAAGTTTTATGATACTGACTCCAAATGACGGTAATTTCCGAATTTTGAACTGAAAATCAACTTGGTGGGTCCAAACTTTCTCTACAAATATCGAGTTTCTAAGTTTTTTCTTTCGGAAGATATTGTGTTCACGCAGTCGGCCGTTAGGCTGACCGTTAACACGATAACTTCCGAAAGAAAGAACTTAGAAACAGGATATTTGTAGAGAAGGTTTGGGGCTTAATTACGAAGGCCGAATTCGTGAATGGGTAAAATCCACCCAATGATTCCGTAGATGTACCCATTCAAAATTTTATTTTTCCAATATTTCCAAAAATACAGATTAAATCGAATTGAAATCCAGTAATTTATCGAAAAAAAATCTAGAAGAGCACTGCTGTGAATGCAGCAGCTTTCGCGCGCAAGTTCAAATTCGTTGCCGAAGCTGTCATCTACATTGAACACGCGCGCAAAAGCTGCTGCCTTCACGGCAGTGCTTTTCTAGATTTTTCTATATCGTATGTATAATTTCCAACTAAATATTTAAAACCATAGAATTAAACATCCATAAATGTCGAGTTCCGTTACGAGAATTTACCTTAAACATACAGTTTTCACTTGAATTAAATTTGTATGCCATAATAATAAAAACAATGACTTCCTGTCATTGAGGAATAAATCCTTGAGAGTTACCCCAGTACGCAATTACTCAGTCCTCATTCTTGAGCTGCACGGTTGGGATGAAACTGCGTTACAAATTATAACATCCGAGTAACGAAAAAAGACAATATTGCCCTGTTTAAGTGTGAAATATATCTTCCATTGCACTCAGGCCGTAAACTGAAACGGAGGGAGTGCTATTTAAGGAACTTCAACCCTCTATTAAGTAATTCAGTTAGCAATTCAGCTTACTCCTTAAGACGGGATATTCCGGCGAATAAGAAATGGGTAAATAAATTTCAACTAAGCCCATTGAAGAACGTGACTACAAAGCTCTATGGTTTCGAGCGGAATCCGCCATCAAAAATTCACTCGATCACAGAAATATACACATTGACATTAGAAGCATTTGATCCAAACGGAATAACTTCGAGAACTTTGATGAAGATATTAACGTTTTAGTTCGCCTAACAAAGTTATTTTTTTTTGATATTTTGTTTGTGGAGAAAGGGGTTTGTGAAACCCAAAAAGTACAAATATTCTTAGTTATTACCCGACAGTCGACTTTTAAGCATACAGGGTGTCCCAACGAAAATTCCTCGGGGTGAAGAACATTTCACTACCTCAAATTAAAACGAACGAGGCTTATATTGTGCACTTCGATTGTTCCCTGTCCTGTTATAGCTCACAATTTCACTCAATATACTCCTTTCGCATTTATGAACTATCCGGGTTGGCCATGATTTAGGTCTACCGAGTTTTTTTACTTAAAACTGTAGCAGGTTAGCATTCGTGAAATATCGGCAATGTCAAAAAAATCTTCAGCGACGTTGCTAAATGCCGATGCCAATTTCTACTCTCTTGGAAACTTAAATTGGCGAAGGTAGTTTTGAAGCAGCAGAGACAAACTATCAGGGAGTGCTATATGAAGAATTGAAATCTGTTTTTTCTGATAGTAACCTCATAATTTGGAATCAATAATTTTTCACAAGCCAACATTTTCAACGTATGAAAACCAAGGAATTATATTTTATATGAATAGTATAAATTTTTTAGCTGCGCATCACCACAGTAAAAAAGATTTCAAGTGACGAATACGACAAAGAATTTCCTTCTATTGGTGCACCCAAAAAGACAATGACTGAAGACTTTATTTTGAGAAAAGATCTGCATCGACAAATTTGGAATTATAATTTCAAAAATGAACAATTTTCAATTGATACACTACTCATCTTTGCAGAGGAACATTCGGAATATAACGAAGGATGGACATCACTTTTTAAATTATAAAATCAACGGGTTACAAATACAAAAGGGTAAATGAACGCAAAATTTTATGTGAACAAAATATGTTCACTTTCCTACTACAAATCTCTACAGTATACAGTTTCCTGCGGAAATTTCTACAGTATAAATCGTTGGATGAAAATCTAAGATTGGTGTGAATAAACATTTTGATAAATATGAATTTCTACGACCTCTATGTAGGGATAACGTTGCGTAGTTATCTGACAGGAAAATGACTATAACCTAACATTTGCAAAATATACACGGTGAAATGTGTCAGAATGTCATGGCCAACCGGGATTGTTTATTATAGTGAATGGAGTATAGATCTTTACTCACAAAATTCCCAGATGCAATGAAATTTCTCACAAATGTGAGTAATTACTCACATGCTGGCATCCATGCAGTGATCCTATATCAACTGAGCTTCGCAGGTGAACTCCTCGTTATGGGCTATCAACATCGACCGCGACTTAACTAGTAGCATCGACCCAGTTGTTCTGTTCGTGTACCCTAAGACTACCACTACAAGAAAATAAAGTTCACTGAGATATTTTTCTGGGTGTGAACTTCTAATGTCACTGAGTATATCAAAGAGAGTTCTTCAATTAAGTCAGACATCTTTGACACGATTTTCTGTGAAGTTTACCTCGTAAGAAATTCGCCAAAGTGTACCACTTAGGGCGCCCATTCGCGTCATAATAAATGAGAAAATTGTACACATACACCTGCTCATAGAGAGGAAATAATTACCGCCTCTGTGCCAAGGAACAGTTTAGCGTTGTTGATAAGAAGAAGTTTGCGGAATTATGATCCTTTGTTAACCGTTTAATGTGTTCTGTGCATCGAAAAGGTCACGCCTAATCGAAGACCCGTTAGATGTATCGTATTTCTGTGTTCCCCGAACTGTGTAATTGAGACATTGTGGTCCATTTATAATTTCTATGCAGAGCAGACACATTTCATGTTTGTGGTCGCGTAGGGAACATTTTTGTCTACCGCAAATGTCTGCAGTCGGTTGTTTGGGAGTTTTTGAGACAATTTAACTGAAAAAGTGGTAGATTGTGAAGACAGAACGGAAATGACAAATTCCTGGTTAAATTCCATAACGCTTGTCCGGCTCGCTATGAACAAAATTACTTCAGAACGCGTTGAAATTGTTGAATTATTTTATGAAAATCTGCGTTCTGTGAAAAGTGTTTTCAGAAATTTACGTGAATTTTTTGGTTTACATAATGGTCCATCTCGAAGCACTATTGGTCGAATTATTTGAAAATTTCAAGAGACCGGCTCGGTGGAAAATCAAAAAAGTGAAAAATACAGTCGTAGCGGTCGTTCACAAGAAAATATTGATTTGGTTCGTGACAGTGTTGCTGAAGACCCTGGAATGTCCATTAGACGACGTTCACAACAAGTTGGACTTAGTGTGTCCACAACAAGGCGTATTTTACACAAGGATTTAGCTCTGAAGGCATGAAAATGCTTTCTTTGAAAATGCTGCTGGTGAAGGTGTAACTATCAATGGTGATCGATACAGTCGGATGATAATCGAATTTTTGTGGCCTGAATTAATAAATATTGATCTAGAGGACATTTGGTTTCAACAAGATGGCGCTACACCTCACTTTGCAAATGACACAGTTGATTTATTGAGACAAATATTTCCTGAACGAATAATCTCCAGAAACGGTGATATCAATTGGACACCAACATCATGTGATTTGACACCGATGTACTATTCTCTTTGGGTTTATGTGACAGGCCAGATCTATAAGAATAATCCAAAATCGATTCCTGAACTAAAGGATGAAATTATACTTTTCATTAGTAAGATGGAGCCTCAATTATGTCAAAATTTCATTGAAAATTTGAACAAAAGATTGGAAGTCTGTAGAGCTGCAAGAGGAGGCCATTTAACAGATATTATTTTTCGTATATAAATGTCATAACTGTTACTTCAATTACCAATGAAAAGTTTTTGAAAAAGAATGCAAATTATGTGTTGAAAAAAAACACGCAATTTGAAACACCCATTAGTTGATGGACTTACCTGAATATATAGGTTAGGTTACGCTCGATGTTTATGAGATTAGACGCCACTTTTCTTTTCTGGCTGTAGCTATGGTTGGACAAATGGTTGATGCATCTACCCGAATATGTAGGTTTGGTAAACCAATTAGTTATAAGTTTTTGTTTTTTCTGATTATGGGCAGATCCAGGAAAGCAATGCAGCAATCCTTTTCTGTTTCCAACGGATGTTAAATAAACGTATCGGTCACGTTGTACAGGAATACAGATTTCGATCGGACACACAAATAGTTCGAAATGTTCGAATGTACAAAATGCATACGAACGAATGTTTCCATCATTTAACAGATGTATATCGCTGGCGTTTCGATTGTGGGTCTTGTGTAATCGCGTGTAATTTCTGAATTCGACGAAAATGTTCGAAATATGGGACTGGGTAATTTATGATGCCCGTTGAGTCCGTCGAATGAATAACGAAATAGAATCAGCATTTTGGAAATCAATAAATATTAATATACGGGTTTTGAATAAATTGGAACAATTATCCTGAAAAAATATCGCTGTTATTTTAGAATACTGGCAAACACGATTTATTTGATCGATGATTTTATTCGAATATGAAAAGGTTTTTATTTTATGGATACCGAACCATTATTCATTTTTGCGCGCATGTTCTGGGGAACAGCTCGCTATAGTTATGTCCAGATGTCTGAAATTTCAGAATTTTTTCCCGAAAATGGTCTCAAACGACTGATGACGAATGCGGTGTCAAAATCGATTTTGTCCGGTCGGCCGTCCGTCCGGCCGAGGACACGATAACTTTCGAAAGAAGCAAGCTAGCGACTTGAAACTATCAGATTAGGTCGAGCCTTGGAATGCGACGGTTGAGTTCGTTAATCGTACAAATCGGTCGAATGGTTTCTGAGTTATGGTCATTTGAAATTTTAAAATTTATTTCCTGACATTTCAGGAACTGCACATGCTATTGAATTGAAACTTGACAGTTGGTTGGAACATAACAACGCACAACTTTTCACAAAATTTCGTTGAAATCTTACTGTCGGTGAATTTCGAAAGAAAAATTTTTTTAAATTTTTTCCCAAAATTTTTTTTTCTTTTGAAACTATCAATTTAATCCGGGAAAAACTTCGGCTCATAACTTGAAAATCATATTTTACAGCAGTGTACGAAATTTCATTTGATTACAACCATAATTTCTGGAGATATTGGGCAAAAATATATAATATTTCGTGTTTTTTTCTCGATATCGTTGTTTTTTCTGGATTGACTCAAAAAATACTGACCTAATCGGATTGAAACCTGGCAGCTAGTTTGGAAATGCTGATGGGTAATTTTGTGCGAAATTTCGTGATCATCGTGTCATCAGAAAAATTTGAAAGAAAAATTTCATTTTTTTTTTCAAATATTCAATATTCTGTGGTCTTCTGATCATATCATGTTCATAATATTCTGTATGAACCTTCGAACTGTCATTTTTCGATGAAATACTAGATATCAATTAGATCTAATCTGTATTCTTGGAAGTATTGGGAAAATAAAAATTTGAATGGGTATATCTGCGAAATCATTGGGTGGATTTTACCCATTCACGAATTTGGCTCGTAATTAAGGTCCAAACCCTACAAATATCGAGTTTCTAAGTTGTTTCTTCCAGAAGTATTGTGTTTACAGTCGGCCGTTAGGACGTCCATCCGGACGACAGAATACACAGTTATTTATCTAATTTTTTACCAAAGCATCGAGACCCTGTCTTCAAGACTATGGATCATACTTTCCATTAAATTCATAGATGTTAGCTTATGTGTTCAAGGTGATTTCATTAAATTCATTCATTAATTTAATGGGAATTATGGAATTTTTGATGTGAGAATGGCGAAAACAATTGGATATTGCAGGAATATCAAAGGAAAGATCAGTGTAGTGAAATATTTTCGTTAAATAAAACCGCAACAGGTACAAAATCAGAAGAATTAAGTGAGTGCATGGGTTTTCTCAATCACGTTTCTTTGAATTTCAAGCAATGGATTGATTGGTTCGAAATACGGATCACTGTGAAGGATATCTGTGTTGAACTCGCAAATAAAGTTATGAACATGTTTTGAAATATTTAAACGCCCGTAAGGTTCAACCTGAGCTGAATCTGGAAATATGACAAATGAAAAAAGTGTTTTAATTGATGTATGGTTAAAATTAATGTACAATTAAAGGGTAATCCTGTATACTACTCAACAGAAAAAAGGTATCACCTATACGTAATTATAAATAACTTTCGGTTGATAAAACGTATCTATCTCAGAAACACACTGTATGTTGAAGAAATGCCAACAATCAAAAGTCGCTATGAAAAATTATAGTACCTTGAAAATTAAAACGAATTGCAAACATTTGACTATGTGATACCTTTTCCGTGTTCCGAGTAGTTTAGTTTTTTTTCATAATATAATTATGACCGTATATCTTATATCAAACCAACAATTTAACTTTTCCACCTACGCCACTGCAGCGGCTCATTAGACCGAAATTATTATAAGGCAATTTACCATTCAACTTAATTTCACACAAGAATAATGGCGGGATATATATTTTATATATCTATCTCGAATTTCCCCATGAAGTTTTACCCATTTCTAAAACAACAGGCGCTCGTGAGTAATGGTAAATGCAGGGAAGAAGGGGGGGAAGGGTGTTTAAAGTATCCATAACCCCTCCTCCAACCCTTTTGAACCCAGTGTTAAATCGTCAACCTGACTCTGAACTAATTAAGATCAAGGTAGAGCTGAAGATGGACTTGAGTATTTGTTTATTGTCTTGGTATTTGATAGTCCTATCTTGTTTTCCTACCTTAATCGTTTAATTCAATTTGGAGTTCACTCACACTGCGAACTTACCAGGTGTGTTCAACTAGTAAAAAATAGTAGTAGAGGTAGGGAGGTAGAGTAGAGGGATAAGGAAATAGGATATTCCTAGCTTGGACGTACGAACTGTCAGGAGTTTTTTCTTTCACGTTTTCAAGAATACAAATCTCAAAAACATGGGTTGAGAATGGAATTTTTCTTCTTATAGTGTCTACATTGCTCTAGATATTTATCATATTATACGTCAATGAATGCCCTTGTAAATCTACAGGGTGATTTCATGAGATTCATGCAATTGGAATATTGCAAAATTGTTTTCCTCACTGACTGGTCCTTTACAGGGCGACCCATAAACATCGAATTCATTATTACTGTAAAAACGGCTAGAGATATTCGAATGAAATTTTAGGCCTCAATTTCCAGCGAAATAGTAAGTTTTGTAATGAAAACTATAATTTTTTTCTCTTACCAGTGGCGTTTCCATTGGCGTATGAAGCATTTATAAGGAATTATGATTCTCGAAAATAAACATCAATTTTAAAATTATCTTTCAGGTCATGAGAAAAAAGGTCTCATTCAATTTTTCTCAACTCAACACCTATCTTCAAAGAATAGTGAAAATTCAAAATGATTCTTATATTTGTGCGTATAGAAAATTGGGGATGCGTCAGTTCAAATGATTAGATTTTTAGTGGCAAATTCAATGAGGATTTGGAAATTGGCTATATTTTTATGAAGAGCAGTGGAAATCAAGATTTAAACGCCTCGTATTTTGTAAAGAAGCATTTCCCGAATATAGTTCTTCTAGTTTCTTCAAGAAAATTGATATTATTTTTAGAATATCTATCGTTTTCTGAATTATCCGCCCAACTGGACCACCCTGTATACCTACATGAATAATTAAATTTATAAAACAATATTTTACTACAAATCAAATTTTTCCCAGAGAATCAGTCAAGTATTTTTGTTTTGTTTTTGATCAGTCAATATGCGAGTTTTGGAAAAACTAATTCATGATTGGAATACTTCTTCTTAGGACAAATTAAAAGTAGCATTACGGGAAAAACGGAAGTAAAATTTTTAATGCATTCATATGGAAAATGGAAAGAATAATTTCTTCCATTTGCTCCACAGCGACAGTTTTTATTGATTCTATGGCGTTGAACATGACCTGCAATTAGTTTTATCATAGCTCTTATGATTTCAATTTTATGCCCTCTTAAGTTGCAGAAAATTGGCCCCTATTTCGAAATGTCATACTTCGGAAAATGGAGTTTACACGAACCCAGAAACTGACTCATTTCGTTCACAGGGGATCAAATTTTATTGTTTTGTATATCCTCCTCTTTTTCATTGAGATATTACACCGTAAGTTGGATGAAAATGCAAATATTTTCAGGCTGATTTGTATATATATCATAGAGTTAATTAAAGTGTGCCACAGAATATCTTTTTGTGCTTATGTTCTAGGAGAACAGTGTGCTATAGTTTTGTCCAAATGTCTGTTATTCTCGATTTTTTCTGAAGTTTTTGCAAAATTGCGTCGAAATCGTATCGTTACCAAATTTAAAGAAAAAATTTTCAAATTTTTTTTCGAACAATTTTTTTATCAGAACTAAGCTTTCGAAAAAATTTGCAAATACCTTCAAATCCATATTTCACAGCAGTGCACCAAATTTCAGTTCGATACAGTAATAATTTTCGGATATATTGGAAAAAAATCTGTCAAATTTGTTGCATTTTTACTCGATATCGTAGTTTCTGCTGAGATAACTCAGAAAACATTGATTCAATCAAGATGAAACTTGAGTCATTAGTTTGAAAATGCTAATGGACAACTTTGTGCGAAATTCCGCGTTGATCGTATCATTAGAACAATTCGAAAAATAATTTCAATTCTTTTTTTTTCGTTCAAATATTCGATATTAGGCGATTTTTCGATCATATCCGCACGGAACTTTGTATGAATCATCGAGCTCTAATTTTTCAATCAAGTCCTGGATTTCAAATCGATTTTTTCTGTATGTTTGAAAATATTGGGAAATTAAGGTTCTGAATGGGTATATCTGCGGAATCATTGAGTGGATTTCACCCATTCACGAATTCAGCCTTTTTATTTAATTAAGTACAATCCTTCTCTACAAATATCGGGTTTCTAAGTTGTCACTTTCGGAAGCCTAGCGGCAGATCGTAAGCAATAACTTCCGACAGAAACAACTTAGAAACTCGGTATTTGTAGAGTAGGTTTGGGGCTTAATGGGGGTTTTTCCTTCAAACGAAAATGTAGTAATTTTCATGAAAAACCTTCAGAACATCACATTTTAAACATGTAATTTCAATATTATATTTTTAAAAAAATGTTTGATCACCTTAAACTGAAAAACAAAAATGGGGATTTGCATTTGAAGGGATTTGTCTTGAGTGCACGATATGGCAACGTCGAATTGAACTTTCTCGGAAAGAAATGGACGTCAAATGTGTTACTTTGCTTAGGAAAACAGAGATAGCTATACTTCGATCTGGTTAGAGTAGAAGAAAACGACCAAGAAATAGAAAAAGAAGAACACAGACTGTCATACTGTCATATTACTGACAAATCGCAAACGGAAATTGTTTGGTTATATTGACAAAGAACACGTGTGTACCACAGAATAGGAATAAATATTTCATTATTCTATAGCAGAAAAAGCTATTCTACTAAACACCGTTGTCACTTCGTGCATGCATGACAAATCCCAAACCCCAGTTTTGAAATCTGATTTTGAATACATTCTGAAGGTAATTTGGGAAAATGATGAATCAAACCCATAATAATTATGTTCAAATTTGCATTTGCAGTAATAACTCAAATTCAGGAGAAACCCCCATTACAAAGGTCGAATTCTTGAGTCAGTAAATTCCACCCAATGATTCTGTAGATATTTCCGTTCACAATTTTATTATCCCAATATTTCCAAAAATACAGACAAGATCTTATTGAAAAAATCTGATTGAAAAAAACCTAGAAAAGACGGCAGCTATTGCGTGCATGTTCAAATTCGTTGCTTTTCTAGGTTTTTTCTATATTTCTGAAATACATCGATTTCAGATGAAACTCAGTTCTTCTTCGGTTTATTTTTCCCATTAGACCTTTTCCATTGCTGCGAAAAGATTTATAATATCTCTTCTTTACTTCAAATGTTAAGCAGAAAAGTCTCAAACCAAACGCGCCCATTTAACAGCAATACAGCCGTAATTCATCGTATTCCTCGAATATTCTCCTCATGTTTCAATGGAGCGAAGTTTCTAGAATTTTCGAGTCATGCCCATGAATATGAATATTTCGAATTCCCAGATAATTTAATTAAAAGTTCATGACACCTGTTATGGGATAGAAAAAGGTAATAGGCTTAAATGTATTTTATAGCACTTCTAGAAATGGTGCAAGGCGAAATGTTACGTCGAGTCCGATCTCTTTACGGGGGTCGTTCGAAAATCGAATATTCGACAAAAATGGGGGTTTTTCCTGAATTTGGGTTATTACTGCAAATGCAAATTTGAACATAGTTATTATGGGTTTGATTCATCATTTTCCCATATTATCTTCAGAAAGTATTCAAAATCAGTTTTCAAAATTGGGGTTTGGGATTTGTCAGGCATGCACGAAGGGAAAACTATGTTTAGAAGAATAGCTTTTTCTGCTATAAAATAATGAAATATTCATTCCTATTCTGTGGTACACACGTGTTCTTTGTCAATATAACCAAACAATTTCCGTTTGCGATTTGTCAGAAATATGACAGCATGACAGTCTGTGCTCTTCTTTTTCTATTCCTTGGTCGTTGTCTTCTACTCTAACCAGATCGAAGTAGAGCTATCTCTGTTTTCCTAAGCTAAGTAACACATTTGACGTCCTTTTCTTTACGAGAAAGCTGAATTCGACGTTGCCATATCGTGCACTCAAGACAAATCCCTTTAAATGCAAATCCCCATTTTTATTTTTCAGTTTTAGGTGATCAAACATTTTTTTAATAATATAATATTGAAATTGTATGTTTGAAATAAGATGTTCTGAAGGTTTTTCATGAAAATTGCTGCATTTTTGTTTAAAGGAGAAACCCCCATTGGAGCACTGTTAGCTACTCGACGCATATATAGTCAACCACTCGGTAGGGAAAAACAAATCCATTAAGAGAGTTCGTTGCCAGTTGCCAACCCAAAAATTTTGAAAACTGTCTAGCACTTCGGAGGAGAAATTTCAGAACGAATTCGTTATGTAAGGTTCGAGTTACCCATCAATATCCGTGAACTTCGCCTCGGCTCTTCAAACCTAAGCATTAGATCCAAACATCGATATTTATCTATTTGTTAATAATTGGTTGAGGTCAAGGATGAAGGAAATCAGCTAGATGAAAATTCTGCCGACGTTTCGGTTATATTCAAATCATCTTCGGGGCTATCGTCGGTTGACTCCTATTGTCCACTCGAGAAACACGCAAAAAAAGTGCCACTTTGAAAGTTAAAAGTTTCAAGAACTTGATAGGCCTATTCCATGGCCTACCGACTTCATAAAATTGAATGGTGTATAGGTAGTTATAGTTTGATAAGGTGTTACATTCCACTGCGACCTTAAAAAAGCTCTAATGAACTGAAATATGTGCAAGTGTTTCGAGGAGACTGAGTTCTCAATCCCATGATTCCCCTGTCTAAGACATTGTTTGCCCAGGCTTGTTATCCCAGACATTCTGTAAGCAGGTGAAAAGGAATTTCCTCCTTCCCACAGAATTGGTACTCATCAGTTTCTGATGAGCCCATTCTCATCATATGGTTACTTAGGCAACAGTGTCCTGTTAAGAGGCGTAACTTGTTCTTACTGAGATCCCAATGATATCTGCACCTTGCAATTTTCAAGTTCTGAAGGAACCTTTTGGTTCTATGCATTCCTGGAAGATTCCTCTAGGTTGCTTCCCTTTCATTTTCTCCCTTCTCCAAAAACTCTTTCTTATTGGTGTATTTGCCTATACTACAGAAAGGTTCTAGGCCAGTAGGAATCGTTTGTGCCTTCTTTCTGACTAGAGTATTAGCCTCTTCATTTCCTTCGATTCCCAGGAACCCAGACTAAGGAGACCTTGTTATTCTTGCCTACTAAGGGTGTTTTTTTAGAGGTATAGAACTTCAAAATGGAATAAAATGAGGATGAATTTTTAAAATAGACATGAAATTGACTTTTTTCAAAAGATCTTTTGGTATTATAATTTATATATAATTTCTGGCATATGACTACCACGGCTGGCTCAGACGCAATCTGATCAGGGGGCCCAATTTTCCATAACTTTTTCCAACACTTGTGGCTGTATATCGGCAATAACGCGGCGAATGCTGTCCTCCAAGTGGTCGATCGTTTCGGGCTTATCGGCGTAGCCTAGCGACTTCACATATGCCCACAGAAAATAGTCTAGCGGCGTTAAATCGCACCACTTTGGAGGCCAATTCACGGGCCCGGATCGTGAAATTATGCGGTTAACAAACGTTTCCTTCGATAAATCAATTGTGGCACGAGCTGTGTGACATGTTGTGTCGTCTTGTTGAAACCACAGCTGCTGCACGTCATGGTTGTTCAATTGAGGAACGAAAAAGCAATGCCAGATGTCGAACATGAAATTATGGCGCAGCGATGTCAAAAATATGGGATTTCAGGCAGAATTATGGTACAAATCTCATAACGTTACATTTACTACAAAAAAAACACTAATTCCAATTTACTATGTCGAAATGATGCATTTTAAAGAAAAAAAACTAAAATAGAAATATATTGAAAAATTAACGATGTATGAAATGATATTAAGTTCAGAAAAAGAAATGACTTTATGAAATGAAATGAATTTTCATCGCTATCCGAAATTAACAAGACTATGAACTAACATAATTTTTCAGGCAGAAATACTTGCTATCGAAAGATGCATAGACATAAACCTGGAAAGAAACTATCAAGGGTGTGACATAGTGATCCATTCTGATAGTCAGGCTGCTATTAAAGCACTGAGCTCCTATGTCATCGACTCAAAGCTGATATGGGAGTGCCGAAGGAAACTCAATGAAGTAGGCAAGAATAACAAGGTCTCCTTAGTCTGGGTTCCTGGGCACTCAGGAATCAAAGGAAATGAAGAGGCCAACACTCTAGCCAGAAAGGGAGCACAAACGCTACCTACTGGCCCAGAACCTTTCTGTGGTATAGGCAAATGTACCTATAAGAAGGAGTTCTAAAAAGTTCCTTCGGAACTTTGAAATTGCTAGATCCAAAAATCATCTGGATCTCAGTAAGAATAAGTTACGCCTCCTCACTGGTTTCCTCACAGGACACGGTCGCCTAAGGAAGCACATGATGAGAATGGGCTTATCAGAAACTGACGAGTGCAGATTTTGTGGGGAGGAGGAGGAAACCCCTGTTCACCTGATCACAGAATGCCTCGCCATTGTGAGCCTGCGCAAAAGATACCTTGGACAGGAGCATTTTAGGAGGAATGAGAACTTAGCCTCCATGAAGCCCTCACAGATATTAGAATTCATCAGAGCTCTTGAGCTGGAGGGCGAGCTGTAGGTTGCGAAAACAGCTCTGACAAGGGGGCACAATAGACCTTAAGGTCGCAGTGGAACGTAACCCCTTACCAACTATCAACTATCAACATAATTCTCATTTAAATAATATTTATGTATCGAAATACACTTCAACATCTCCCTCGTCGGCGGATCTCTACTCCTTTTTCACCTTGATTGCTTGTATCAACGAATTTGATTCTTCGAGATTGTTATTTGTGCGTTGAGATCCTGAAAGCAATCTATTAATCGAATTTTCACAAATCCGATTTTGGACATTAGTTTTCAGCAAATTCATTAGATGAAACTCTGTTAAGGACAAAAGGTTGTCGATAATGGAGGAAACCCAACTATTTTAAATTGTGCGTGCCTAATATATATTTCAGGTATATTGAATCTGCTCAGGCGGTAGATAACCAAGCTAGATATATTGTTCTATTGTTGCGTCTGTACTACATTCATTGTAAGGGTGTTATAAAACGATGTCTTCAAGGAGAAAGATAAAAAAGGGCCTGAATAATGGTTATTTTCAAAGGAGAAGTTTTATCGGCTTCAAATCTGGTCCTCTGCAAAAATGTTCGCTGTATACAATGAAATTATCTTCGTGTTCTCGAATCTACCATAATGTATAAATAACGGAAATGGACTACTGTCAGAAATGTTTTTGAGAGAAATATTGAATCGACGAAAATTATAGTACAATTATGGATTATTGACTGCTTATGATTTGGGGTCAAAATAATGGTACAATGGGGGTTTTTCCTTTGAACGAAAATGCAGTTATTTTCAGGAAAAACCTCCAGAACATCACATTTCAAACATACAATTTCAATATTATATTTTTAAAAAAATGTTTGATCACCTAAAACAGAAAAATAAAAATGGGGATTTGCACTTGAAGGGATTTGTCATGAGTGCACGATATGGCAACGTAGAATTCACCTTTCTCGGAAAGAAAAGGACGTCAAATGTGTTACTTTGCATAGGAAAACAGAGATAGCTATACTTCGATCTGGTTAGAGTAGAAGACAACGACCAAAGAATAGAAAAAGAAGAGCACATACTGTCATATTACTGACAAATCGCCAACGAAAATTGTTTGGTTGTATTGACGAAGAACACGTGTGTACCACAGAATAGGAATAAATATTTCGTTATTCTATAGCAGAAAAAGCAATTCTACTAAACAACGTTGTCACTTCGTGCATGACAAATCCCAAACCCCGATTTTGAAACCTGATTTTGAATACTTTCTGAAGGTGATTTGGGAAAATGATGAATCAAACCCATAATAATTATGTTCAAATTTGCATTTGCAGTAATAACCCAAATTCGGGAAAAACCCCCATTCCATAATGATGGTACATCTGGCATCGCTGGTCACCATTGACAGCAACGTTCTGATTCGGGTCTTCCTCTACGCAACGATCTACAGCAGCAAGGCTTCTTCTGTTCTCACTGTACGACGTCTCTGTGGATGCGTATTATCAGTTAGCGTAAACGTGATGCGAAAACGGTCCATAGTTAGTCGAATTAATTGCTCTGATGGGCCATTATGTTGACCGTAAAATGGACGTAGAGCGCGATACGTATTTCCAAAATAAATTTACACAATTTGGAAGCGTTTTTCAGTTGTTAGTCTATTCATGTTGAAATGCCAGATCAAAGTAAAGACAATTCACTTGACAGCTGACAAAATGGCCGCCAGTTTAAAACAGTGTTGCCAACCGTAAGTTGTATACCTCTAAGAAAACAGCCTTTACATTGAGTTTCCTTCGGCACTTCCATTTCAGCTATGAGTCGATGACAGGTATAGGAGTTCAGTGCTCTGATAGCAGCTTGACTCTCAGAATGGATCACTATACTCCATTCACTTTTATAAAGTATCCCGGTTGGCCATGATTTAGGTCTATCATGTTTTTGTAACTAAAACCAAGGCAGGTTGGCGGTCCTGAAATATCGACAATGTCAAAATAATTCGACGCGAGTTGCCAATTTCTACTCTCTTTCAATAACAAATAACAATTCAGCTTCAGCCATAATGAACTAATAAATTAACATTTCGCTTTGATTGTATTGTTTTGAGCCTTAAGTAGGTAGTCATGTTTGAATTGAACAAATTCCTTAACGAATAATTTCAAAAGTTATATATTTCGTGGAATTGTTTCGATAGGAAGTAGTACATTGAAAACTTGGTATATCCTATGTTGGCAGAACATTGAATTTTTATGCACTTAAATAACACGAATTATACAATATCTCATGCAATGCTATTTTTTCTAATATTTTAGGAGTTGCTTTTTTCTGGGAATTGAATATTTGAGTTGACTTCAAAGTAATAAATAGTAATAAAACATAATTCCATATCTTGCTTTTGACTCGAGTACTGCATGATAGGTAGTTTTCATGGAGAATTTATCCAGACATCTTGTTATTACACCCAAAGATAACAGACTGAAGCTAAGCTGCATCCCAGTTTAGAAATATGTTGATCCCAATCCAGTGTATGTATCATTAATGTTAATTCCCAAGACCTTTGTAAATGGAGTTAGTTCTTTTGAGGTTAACTGTGACACAGGTTTCGAAGTACTACTTCATACTGGAATATTTCAAGTTGTGCAACAAGGTATTTAAATGACTACTGTAGGCTTATTTTTTGAGAATTTAGAAAAGTAGGGAATTCGAAGTAACGGACTACTCTATCCATCATTTTTCAGTAAAATTCCAAACACTCGATTCTTGATTTCCGTACAAGAAAAAAGCATTACTGAATCTTCCAACCATGTTTACATACGTGAAATATTTCCAATATTAACAGAGAAAAAAGTTTCTTCAACATTCGCCAGGTCTTTGGAATTATTGAATTCACATAATATTTTCTCAAATTCATTACTTTCCCAATGTAGATTCACATTTTGAAAAATAAGTAATTACTACGACCTCTAGGTAGAGAGGACAACGTTGTGTAGTTATCTGACAGGAAAATGACCATAACCTAACATTTTCAAAATATACACGGTGAAATCTGTCAGGATGTCATGGCAAACCGGGATACTTTTTAAAAGTGAATAGAGTATATGTGACACCCTTCATAGTTTCGTTCCAGGTTTATGTGTATGCACATGTAGGAGCTCTGCAGTGCTTTACCCGTAGGAGTTCAACGTCTTATTGAATTTGCTTTCCCGATGGTTTTCGTACGCATCTTAAGTAACTGAGCCCTATTCGGAAAAGCATTACGTTTTCAATCGCTTTTCATCGTGGTAACCTTGGGGAACACCTCAGGGTCAGTCCTGCCACCTGCGAAAACTGAAACGTTTCGCCCGCGCTCCTTAACGATGCATTTGTGCGAGTGGCTTTACATTTATTTCGCTCTGCATACGGCCGTTTGCCATAGACACCCCTCGAGCAATTTCACTCGATAACCTCACCAACACCACTTTATGGAACCGATAAAAGTCGTTGCATGACCCAAACTTACTCGTGTGTGACGGCGAGGTAGACACAAAAGAAATACTGAGGGGCTAGGGGGGGAGTTAGACCGTGTCAGGTAATGCAGACAAACACTTTCTTTCGTGTGTTTTGAACGACCCGGCAATGGATTTCTTTAATAGTAGATCAAATATACCGTGTGTAATGTAATATGGAGATTTAGAGATGAGGAAATGATTGTATTTATACTCAATTCACTTTTGTAAATTATCTCGGTTGGCCATGACATTCTGACACATATCACCGTGTATATTGTGAAAATGTTAGGTTATAGTCATTTTCCTGTCAGATAACTACGCAACATTGTCTTCTCTACATAGAGGTCGTAGTAATTACGTATTTTTCAAAATGTGCATTTACTTTGGGAAAATAATGAATTTGAGAAAATGTTATGTGAATTCGATAATTTTAAAGACCTGGCGAATGTTGAAGAACCTTTTTCTCTGTTGACACTGGATATATTTCACGTATATAAACATGGTTGGAAGATTCAGTTAGACTATTTCCTTGTACGGAAATCAAGAATCGAGTGTTGAAATATTACTGGAAACAATGGATAGAGTAGTTCGTTACTTTGTGATAGTTCATTCACAAAAAAAAAATTCTTGAAGCACTGCCGTAAAGGCAACAGCTTTTGCGCGCATGTTCAATGTAGATGACCGCTTCAGCAACGAATTTGAACATGCACGCAAAAGCTGCTGCCTTCAAGGCACTGCTTTTTGAAATTTTTCACTAATAAATTACTGGATTTCAATTCTATTTAATCTGTATTTCCGGAAATATTGGAAAAATAAATTTTTTAATGGGTATATCTACGGAATCATTGGGTGGATTTGGTGGAAATATTAGAAAAATAACATTTTGAATGGGTATATCTGCGGGTTCATTGGGTGGATTTTACCCATTCACGAATTCGACCTTCGTAATTGAGCCCCAAACCTACTCTTCAAATATCGAGTAAACACAATAACTTCCGAAAGAAACAACTTAGAAACTCGATATTTACGGTCAGCCTAACGGCTGACTGCGTAAACACAATAACTTCCGAAAGAAACAACTTAGAAACTCGATATTTGTAGAGAAAGTTTGGACCTTAATTACGAAGGCCGAATTCGTGAATGGTAAAATCCACCCAATGAACCCGCAGATATACCCATTCAAAATGTTATTTTTCTAATATTTCCAGAAATACAGATCAGATCGAATTGAAATCCAGTACTTCATCTAAAAATTACAGTTCGAAGGTTCATACGGAATTTAATGAGGATGATATGATAAGAAAATCACAGAAATTTTTTTTTTCAAATTGTTCTAATGACACGATCATCACGAAATTTTGCATAAAGTTGTCTTTCAGCATCTTCAAACTAGCTGCGAAGTTTTATCAGGACTGAATCAGTATTTCTCGAGTTGAACCGAAAAAAACAACGATATCGAGAAGAAAACCTCGAAATTGACAAATTTTTTTCCGATATCTCCAAAACTTATGATTGTATCGAACTGAAACTTGGTACACTGCTGTGAAATTAGAAGGTCAAAGTGTGAGTATAATTTTTTTGGATATGATGAATGGTTTCCGAAAAAAATATTTTTTTGGAAAAAAATTTCGAAAAATTTTTTTTTTTAAATTTACTGACAATATGATCCCGACGAAATTTGGCTCAAAGTTGCGCGTCGTTATACTTCACCTAACTGCCAAGTTTGAATCCAATCGCTCGAGTAGTTTCTGAAATAAAAAATAAATAACTTCAAAATTTCAAGTGGCTATAACTCCGAAACTATTCGACCGATTTGGCCCATTAATGAAGTTAACTACGGCATTCCAATGCGCGACCTACCCTGAAAGTTTCAAGTTGCTAGCTCACTTCGTTCGACAGTTATCGTGTCGTGTCGTGTCGCGAATCGATTTTGACACCGGATTCGTCATCAGTGAGTCCAACCTAGACGATTGAGACCATTTTCGGCGCAATCATCCAAATTTACAGACATTTGGACAAAACGATAGCACGCTGTTCCCCTAGAACATGCGCGCAAAATTATAAGTACTCGAATAACCCTGCAGTAAAACTTCTAAACGAACAGACAAACCTATGGAATTCTCTTCTCGTCGAAATTCTCAAGAAATAAGTCTACAGAGGACATTTATCTATATGAAATGTAGTAGTACTACAAAACCTGTGTCACCTTAAAAGAACTAACTCAATTTACAAAGTTCTTAGGAATCATGTGAACGGAACACTTGGTTTTCAGTCACATACGTCGAAAATGTTGGATAGCTTGTGATAAATTATTGATTCCAAATTATCAGGGTTACTTTCAGAAAAAACATATTTCAATTCTACATAGCACTTCTGATAGTTTGTCTCTGCTTCTTCAAAACTACCTTTTCAGTTTCCAATCGTGATGATTATGTTGAGATTGAAAGTAGAAATTGGCATTGGCATTCGGCAACATCATTGAGAATTATTTCGACACGACCGATATTTCACGAGTGCCAACCTGCATCAGTTTTAAGTTAAAACACTTGATAGACCTAAATCAACCGGGATAGTTTATAAAAGTGAATGGAGTATACGCTAGTCCATCATCTACCTGCCTAGTCGTGACCCCTAGAGAACCAACGACGACAGAACCAAGTTCTTGAGAATCCGAGTTCGTATCGAACTCGGAATGGCCGTCGGTGTCAATGAAACATCCGCATGAAATTATGGTGAAGAAAGAAGACGTAATAGATGCCAGATATGGCGCTACTGCATTTCTTTCATCCTTCGTCCAGTAGGCACCAGATAGTACAAATGCCGTGTTCTTGTGTGTCTTCCCAGGTGTCCTTGATAGGTCGTGGACTTCGGCGAAGCCTCATTGTATTAATGGGACTCCAGGTCCGTCCGGGGAATGCAACCGCTTCCTGTCCGGGAAATTGTACGTTTGCGAAGATGCTCTCGTCGCCCTTTAATTTAACAGCGCGTTATCGTTTCGTCACAAGTCTGTCATTTTCGAATTGTGGGCCGAAAATGGTTTCAAACGAAAGTGTTGAACACCAGGAAGAATAATTCGTGGTCAAATTCAATTCTGCTCATCCGTCCGTATGTGCTCTAACTTTTGAAGGAATGTACCAAGAGATGGAATTGTCCGATCAGGTTTGTATTCCGAATATCTCGGTTGAGTTAGTTAATCAGTCGAACAGTTTTGGAATTCTAACGCGCAACTAAGTTCAGAATTTCATGTGGATCCAGTCGTTAAACAATTGAAAAAATTTAGGTGAACCCGCAAGATTTCCCGTCGCCGAGATATTAAAAAAAATATTTACATCATTGTACGCAGTGTGTTTTTCTGATTAAAAAATGTGAAATCGAACATAGGCGGTCTCCCTTAATTTGGAAGATATGGGCCCTCAAATTTCCAAAATGAGTCGTTTTCAGGTCCTTTTTTCCACCATAAAAACGATCTCTCACTTCATCTGTATAGTTCACAAACCACCTTTGAGCCTTCCACCAACAATAAGCAACACTTTTTTTCAAGAATAATCGATATTTAATGAAAAAACAATGAAATTACTGGACAACCACTCAAGTTCTATTCCTTCTGATTTCGACTCAGTCTAAAAGTGAAGTTTGGCAATGGCGCGAATATCATCGGTCGAAATCGTGCCATCGTGCGTATTCGTGAATGAGATTATTGCTGGCGAGAAAAATGAAATATGTTCTTAGTTCTTACTGTTTACTGCTATACTATAAATCTTCCAATAGGAGAATTCGTTCCTAATGAAATCCACAAGGTTGAAACACATAGTAATAGAATGAGAATACACCCTGATATATATTTCAACGTACATTTTTTTCATATGTGATAGGTCGCGCCCCAGATTTCCAATGAAATCGAGGTTATTATATAACCCATTTTATTGGAATACCCTGAATGTCATTCTAAACTGGGACCATCTCGAAGACAACAAAAAACGAAGTAGATAACAACCTCCCTATTTTGAAGGGGAAAGAAAGTTCAAACGAAATATTGAGAGTGAAACCTTAAACAAATATTCTCAAAGATTTTGTTTTGATGTTAGAATAACCACCTCTTCTTCAGTGACAGAAGCATTTTCCTTACAATCATATCCTTCAACTGTCCATCATTTCATATTTCCCGCCAGCAACTACCCTTCGGTCATAATACGTTGGCCAGCGATGAAAAGACGCTGTTGCCAAGCTCCGCTTTAACATTGAGAAGTATTTCGTAGAAATATAGGTTAAGTTGTTGTCTAATATTTTCACTTTTCTTCCTTTAAATAATGAATATTCTTGAAAGAAAGTGTCTCTATTCGTGGGTTGAAGGTTCAAAGATGATTTAGGAACTAGATTTGAGAAGTGAGAGATCATTTTTATGCCGGAAAAAAGGGTCTGAAAATGCAACAATTTGGAACTTTGGGGGCCCATATCTTCCAAACAAAGAGAGACCGCCTATGTTGGTCTGCATATTTTTTGTTCAGGAACTCACACTGCTTACAATGGTGTGAATATCTTACTTATAGCTTCGCGACGGGTTTACCGAAATTTATTAGAAAATTCTTAAATTTTTTGATGGAAAAGTTTTTTCTCTGGAAGGAGTAATAGTTGTTTATTTATGAAGGGACTTATGAGGATGTTAATTACCGAGGGCAACAGATTTCAATCCCGGGGGAAGTCAGTCCCGAGGGATTATAAGTTACCCAAGGTTGTTAACATTCAATAACTCACGTGATAGATAAATTGATTTTATTTCATACTAATGAAATACGAAGACCAATTCTCGTTGGTTTTCAAAATCAAACGAACGTTGTTAAAGAATGAAGTATATTGGCATGATTACCATGGGTATATCAACTGACAAGGACTAAGCCCGCATCAAAATCAATTCTGTCCGGCTGACCGTACGCTCGATAACGGGCGTAAGGAGAATCTTATCGAATTGAAACTTCCATCTTCTGATCCTATAATCCCCACGAAATTCTGTATGAACTTTCTGGCTGTCATTTTTCAATCGAGTACTATTCGATCTTATCTGTTTTCTTGGGAATATTTGGTCAATAACATTTGAATGGTCCAAACCTTCTCTACAAATATCCAAGTTTCCAAGTTGTTTCTCTCGGTTATTGTGTTTACGGTCGGCCCTTACGATATATCTAGGGAATCATTGGAAGGATTTTAATCATTCACGAATTCTACCTTCGTTGTTTAGCCCCAAATCTGTTCTACAAATATCGAGTCTCAAAGTTGTTTCTTTCGAAAGGTGTTTTCTTCAAGATCGACATTTATTAAAAGTTTGAAGTTGGAGCAGCGCCTCCCTCCAACACTCAACGCCATTTGCTTTTCAATATCGACAAGAATCCTGCTGAAGCCTTAGGAGATTCGGCGTCTATTAATCACTGTAGGTACTTCAGATTGAAAAGATGACTACATGATATGTTGTACTAATGGCTGCGCCATGGTGCCATAGAATCGGAACTGTACTGAACGCTGCCAGCGCGCCCTCTCGTGACAACTGGGAATAGTTCGAATTTATTAATAATATATATTGGATACGGATTTGTATATTTGGAACACCCAACTCATAAATAAATTGTATTTCATGAAAATAAATATCTTGGATAGAAAAATAAATATATAGACACACAAAATGAATATATTGTTGCAACTAACAAATATATTAGCTAACAAATATATTAGCTCGAAAATACATATATTTGAAAAAAACACTTTTGTCTCATAAGAAGGTCCCGTAAAAAAATAATAATAAATAAAACTACTAACCGATAATAATTATCGGACAGATCCGGTCCTGCGCGCACCGATCCGTATACCGGCTGTTCTACGACGACCTGGAGGTTGATTTCTGGTTTACGCAGAAGAAGTCCCCTACCAACCGCATATCCACATACCACCGATGCGAGAAACGTAAGAACTTTTCGAAAGACATGAACTCCTCAAGTACAATGAGTGCCTTCGATCTGAGTCACTTGATATCCGTCACTGACATGTCGTAATGTAATACCCTCAAGTCTGCAGACCTTTCTCTCGCCAGTGCACGAGATCGTTTTGGGTTCAGTGGAATTCCAATAGTTCTCTATGACTTTATCGAGATGACGAATCGTGAACGACTCATTCTGGTACCACCGAAAACTAAACGGTGATCACAGATTTTCAGAACTGTCAAACCTGTTTGGAGATTGGTAGTTTAGTTTTTATTACTATGTTGAGTTCGTGAACGAATGTTTTATTAAGGTTGATTGATACTTATCGGTATATTTAAATTAAGGGTTTCTATCGAATAACGCCATAGAGATTCATTTGAGGTTTATTATACAGGAAGAGTATATAAGTTTTACATTAATCTCAAATGTGGATGACTCTCAACGAATAAAAATAAGAGGTTTTTCATTTGCCATGTACCCGCATTAAAATGTTATTGTACACTACATTCCACTGGCTTCCGCTTGTCCGATGAGTATAGAGCAGTGTGGTTCAATCTTTTCAGTGATTCTTCGCAATTCAAAGCAAGCTAAAGGGTGTTTCAGATTGCGCTTTTTTTTGAGAATAAATAAAATATAGATGGCGCACTGAATTTGTCTGGGTATTTTGTCATTTAAGAAGTGTGATGTATGACATTTATAAAAATGGCTTCGTACACGATACAGCAACGCGTCAAATTGTTGAATTATTTTTTGAAAGTCAGCGTTCTAAAAAGTGTTTGTAGAAAATTACGTGAGTTTTATGGTTTACATAATCGTCCATCTCAAAGCACTATTGGTCGAATTATTGAAAAAATTCAAGGGTCCGGTTCGGTGGAAAATCAAAAAAGTGAAAAATACAGTCGTAGCGGTCGTTCACAAGGAAATATTGATTTGAAAAAGTGTTGCTGAAGACCCTGGAATGTCCTTTAGACGACGTTCACAACAAGTTGGACAAGTTGGGTCCAAACATGGCGTATTTTACACAAGCATTCAGCTCTGAAGGCAAATAAGGTTCAAATAACACAGGAACTTAAGCAATTAGATTTTTTTAAACGTCGTTCATTTGTCAATTTCATCAATGAACAACCAGCTGATTTTTCTCAAAAAATCATGTTTTCCGATGAGGCACATTTTCAACTTGGTGGCTTTGTTAATAAACAACATTGTCGTATCTGGGGTGAGGAAAATCCACGGATTATTCATAAGAAACCTATGCATCCTAAACGTGTCGCTGTTTTGGTGTGCATTATGGTCAGGTGGTATATTTGAACCTTACTTCTTTAAAAATGCTGCTGGTGAAGCTTTAACTGTCAATGGTGATCGATAGCGTCCGATGACAATCGAATTTTTTAGCCCTGAATTAATGAATATTGATCTAGAGGACATTTGGTTTCAACAGGATGGCGCTACACCTCACTTTGCAAAAGACACAATTGATTTATTGAGACAAAAATTTCCTGGACGAATAATCTCCAGAAACGGTGTTATTTGACTCCGATTGACTATTTTCTTTAGGGTTATGTGAAAAGCCAGGTCTAAAAGTATAATCCACAATCGATTCCTGAACTAAAGGATTTTGTACTGTTGGTTCCTATCAGTTTGTACCGACTCTGTCGGACAAGAGACAACTTTGAGCCTTAGAATGGACCTATAAAATGAACTGCCTAGATTCTTCATTCATATACCTGAAAATCACGAAAAATTATCGGGAATATCCATCAGTCCTGGTATAGACAATAAAAAGAATCAAGAACAGGTGGATATTGGGATCCAAATAGGGATACAATTGGACAAAAGCAACTCGACATAGTTTCATATGCCTAATGATGAGGTATTACTCCCACATGTGCAATCGATAGTTTTTTTCTCATGCCACACCTTTTTCGATAAGTACTGGAGTTCACATTTTTTGCACAACCTGGCAACATCATATCGAGACATGGAGAATTCCGAGGATCATTGTTTCCATTATTAGTCATCGTAGAGAAACAGGAAAATATTGCGAAATACTTCACTTCCAGAGAGATTACGATATAAATTAAAATCTCGTATCATCACATTTGATAGAGCCAGATAAAGCAAAACTGTTACATAATCGTCTTTGCTGTGTGAATTGATATGCTTGAAGGTCGAGAAAACCTAGTTTTAGTTTCAAATTCGCAATAGCAAGTAAGTTGGAATATCTAACAGATCAATATATTATGTAGCTCTCGTTCTAATGAATATTTTATATCGTTTTTATGATCGTCATCTGTGCGAACGGCGAACGAGTTCTATGGTTTTCAGGAGACTCAAGAATTATTGACATTTCAGACGGCTATGGATAATCAAAATTATGTTTAATTTTCAATACTATTTTGATTTGTAGAACTCTCGTTGGTATTATGAATAGCATACATATTTTGAAGTTTTTATTACTATTTGATTTCGTCATTGGTTTCGATCGTGCAAATGCGGGTCTTTCCTTTAAACGAAAATGCAGTTATTTTCATGAAAAACCTTCAAAACATCACATTTCAAACATATAATTTCAATATTATATTTAAAAATGTTTGATCACCTAAAACTGAAAAATAAAAAAGGGGATTTGCATTTAAAGGGATTTGTCATGAGTGCACGATATGGCAACGTCGAATTCAGCTTTCTCGGAAAGAAAAGGACGTCAAATGTGTTACTTTGCTTAGGAAAACAGAGATAGCTATACTTCGATCTGGTTAGAGTAGAAGACAACGACCAAGGAATAGAAAAAGAAGAGCACAGACTGTCATACTGTCATATTACTGACAAATCGCAAACGGAAATTATTTGGTTGTACTGACAAAGAACACGTGTGTACCACAGAATAGGAATAAATATTTCGTTAATCTATAGCCGAAAAAGCAATTCTTCTCAACAACGTTGCCACTTCGTGCATGCATGACAAATCCCAAACCCCAATTTTGAAACCTGATTTTGAATACTTTCTGAAGGAAATTTGGGAAAATGATGAATCAAACTCATAATAATTATGTTCAAATTTGCATTTGCAGTAATAACCCAAATTCAGGAAAAACCCCCATTGCGAAATAAATAATAAATGATTGTATTGATTTTGAACGCTTATCGAGTAGTTCTGGATTTTCTATGATAAATTCATGTCATAGAGTGTCCACACCATGTATTCTATGCACCTATAACCAATGAATACTTCATAAATCGTTTTTCTGACACTATGGAAAAGGACCTCATTAAAATCATCTTTTATTTTAGTCTCTCGACTTTCAAGACAGCGAGAAAATCATGACTGAAATTTTTAGTCAGAACATACTTAATTCTCAGAAAATATAAAATGTAAGGTATAATACGAGTCGCCACAACACAATCTGTCCTCTATGCAATCTGAAGATAGACAGTTCTATGGTTTATAGATGCAGACCATTATTCACCAGATCTCTTATGGCACCTTTATTCATAGCCTTTTCCTTCTAATGGTATTTCTTGGAAAAATGATTCAGTCTAATTGTTGAGTGATGCCTGTAACTGCTGAGTTGAAGGTCCTGGTGGCCGTCCTCACCAATATCCACGATATGAGGACTCTATATATTATCATATTTTACCATAATTGCATATCATGAATGAAGATGCAACAGGTGGGACAAGTAAATCGCGAATTATTAATTTTAAAGTGAATTTTAATTGAACATAAATGATTTCATCATATATTTCTATGGTCACTGATGGGTACCTGTCATTTGGATACAGGGGGGGTTGGAAAATATGTTGTTGTTTATGTCTGCCGGTACGATTTAAATTGAGGTTAATTGAGCTGTAAGAAGAGTTCTTCTGAATTGAGATGCATACTGCCTTACAGTGTTATCAATTAAGCTGATTGATGTGTTTTATTCATGTTATTCATTGTTTCTTCGTTTGTTGAAATTAATCCCTAAGATTTAAATGCTTTTCAGTCACGGAAAGGAAATTCCTAATTGAAGTGGGTGAATAACTTTCATTTTATTGATGTCGGCTGCTTGAGACTTTTATTTCTATCTTTCAATAATTTGTTATTTGTGGACTCCATTCATTTTTCATTTATGGTTGATATGGGTGATCCTTGAAAATAGTATAACAATAAATATTTCTTGGATTATTTCACAGGTGACCGTTGTTTCATAGAATGTTAATTATGTTATCAGTAAACAAGACTATTTCGTTGAAATCCATGAAACAAAAATTCCCAACTGAAATTCGACGTAAATTTGAATTGATGATGGATTCTCAATCCAAATGGATCAAATTGCCCATAAACGGATATAGGGAGCATGTCAGCGTGGTCGACGAGGTGAATGTCGATGAGATGGAACTGATATGTGTTGATTGATTGTATTTGTCATGACCCATTAGTTCATTGGACACAAAACTATCTGGCGCATTTCTCCTAATGCTTTTTGTCCATTGAAATGGTAACCAATATTCTTCATATCCCTCAACAAATTTCAATATATATATCAATTTATTGAAAATATGTTAAATCCACTATTTTTTGTCGAACCAGTTTCAGAAGCCTATCGGTGTCCATGGATAGGGGGGAGCTTTTCGACAAGAGTGAACCAGGTGTAAGGGGGCGCTGTTAAGTAATGCGAAAAAACTTTTGTATTTTATAAGATATGTATGGCAAATATAATTTTATTTTTTTCCTATTGTAATGAAAAGAAATTGAGATTCCTTTCATTATCGATATCTTAACCTGGGTGTGCAGATTTCAATATTTTTGAAGCAAATACAATGGTTACATGTTATTCCTACAAGTTATGGAATTTATTATTTATTATTACGGAATGGTGCGAGCAGAACCCTGTTTCAATGAAGTTTATTGGAATGCTTTCATGATTTGCTGAAAATTACGATAGAAATCAGTTTTAGTATTCGAATTTAACAAAATGTTGGTACACATCCACGGGAATTCATTTTTGACTGATTTTTGATTGATTTCAGCCAAAAAATAATTGTTAAACAATTTGTGTGTAATATCAAATTGTGTGGTTTGCATCATTCAAATATAGCGTGCCCACCAATGACGTCACAAAATCGAGGACAACATTGGTGACATTTCGCAGCTCTATTTACGAACCGTGAACTCTATGTATTCGATACTTTTCCAGTTGCCTCGGTACCTTCAATCATAGAGTTTCGTTTTGAAATTTTTCTTAATTTTCTAGGATGCATGGGAACGAATAAGTTTCAGCGTTTTGACCCAGTTAGAAACGATCGTTACCAGAATTTATGATTTTACCAAATATTTCTCATTTTGCTTGAGTAATCAATCATTTGCCGTAAGTTGGCAGCTTCAATATGTTACGGATTATTAACGCTTCATAGGGCTTCCTTCAACTTTTCTCATACGATACGGTTTATCGTCTAATTTTGAGAATTGACCAACTTATAATATTAAATAAGTCAATTTTATTCGAAATTCCTCATAGAAATCTTCCTGGGAAGTAACCGTAGAAGATGGAATTCCTATTGAATTTGCATAGAGTGTTATACCACGCTGACATGTGATATACAGAGGTTAGACCTATTAATCATAGAAACTATGACACGCGTTCGAGTAAACAGGTGTTTTCCTTGAATATTGGGTGAACCTTGTTGTACATTATTCTCAACAAGGGCATGCAAATCGAAAAAAATGTGAAAAGCTTTCACTCGAACTTTTTATGAAGTTCTTTTCTATCGATGCATTCGACACGCGATCTATGGCGTAGTGCCGAACAAATGTGGTTTTTCTGTGGATTTCGTGTGGAGAATGGCCAAAGTTGACAATGTGAGGTGAACTTGAAAAAGATTCAATCGAAATGAAAACTGTTGTTTGAATTCCTCTAATGCTTTAGCGACATGTTAGCCTTTGATATCAAATAAGGTTTATGTGAGCAATTTATTTCAGGTATGGATAGGTGAATGTTGATTATTCCATGCGATGTTCATCAGCGATATCCCAAACGTGAATAGATCTCTTGCACGTAACTCGAATTATCATATTTTCATGTTTTTACGCGCTTGTTCTAGGGAACAGCGCCTTATCATTTCGTCACGATGTCTGTTATTTTCGAATTTTGAGCCGAAAATAGTGTCAAATGACTAGGTTAGACTCACTGATGAAGAATCCGTGGTCAACATTGATTCTGTCTGTCCGGCCGTGTGCGCTGTAACTCTCGAAAGAAAGGACCTAGAGTCTTGAAACTTTCAGGTTAGGTTAAGATCGTGAAAATCTCGCTTAAGTTCGTTAATGGGCAAAATCTGCCCAATAGTTTTTGTGCTACAGCCATTTGAAATTTTGATTTATCTATAACTCGAAAAATATTTATCTGATCGAATTGAAACTTGGTTGGAAGATGAACAGTGCGAATAAGGAGAATTATTCATGAAAAAATTCGAAAAAAAATTTTTCTTCTTCAATTTTTATATTTCATTAAAATTCCACTGAAATTTCCAAGACGCCATTTCGCAATGTGAACAAGCGCGTAAAAGTTGGTGACTTCACGTCAGTGCTTTTCTAGATTTTTCTCATTCTATATCGATACAAAATCATAATGTTTGCTATCACACACTTAAACAATTCGCGAATTTTGAATAATTCGGTATCAAAAATGGTCAAATCGCGAATCAATGTCGAAGCGAGAGAAACGCATCAGATCGCCTTCTACGTCACTCGTTATTGTACGATTCACAGATCGATACAACCGACGCTGTCTATTGGCTTGCCAAGGAGAAAAGTACCCAAGAAGAGGGAGAGAGTGGATATATCCCGGTACGTCACGGAAGCCGCGAAGTTTCGTCCGTTTAAACAGCCGATATGCGGACCCAAATTTGAAAGATCATTTTCTCGTGGAAAATTGAAATTCTTGACGGCGGTTAATGTTTTTCAGCAGTCTTACGGATAGAATATCTGATTGCAATGATTTTATGCAAAAGACCTATTCATGTTGGGTAGGAAGTGCAAATGAAATTGATATTTTTCCTACAACTAACTTGGAAAGAAAATGCACATACACGTAAATTAAATATCAATTCTGCCGGAGCCCACGAAAGAGAAAATTTCACTGTTCGTTTTCTTCATGGAAAATAATTAACTCTTGTGTTAAACATATAATAACAAGGCCAATTCTTTATCCTATGGGACAAGTGAGAAACATTTCTTATTTCCAAAAATATTCAATTATACTTTCTTTTTCGTAGTGATATTGGAAAGGATATTTCAGCAAGATGCATTTCGTCTTGTCAAAACAGCATTTTCACTTCATGGATTTTTTAATAACTGTATGTAGTCTCACTTCCTCATAAAAGAATTTTAAATCGTTGTTTTGTGGAAGATTAACAATAAAAAACATAGAAGGAAAAAAATATTTCGAATTGTTTCAAGTGATTCACAATTGTGCACCACTACATCCGCCTTAGGACGCATACAGAAGAAGATTGATCAGAAATTATATTCTTGATCCGAGCGGACTATGATTAGCTAAAAATGTTTTCTGAAGTGAAGAGTACGGACGTTTCGGATTATGTGAACAGGCAAATAACGAAATAAGTTGAAAAATGGAAGTATAATGGTCTATATAAACATATGATTCTCAAAGGATGGTCAATATTCTCAGTAGAACGAACACATTTTGTTCTGTTGAAGTCAGAATAGAATAATGCGGGATACATTTGGACTTCTTCGGGAGCAAGTGGCGCGAAGAAAGCTAACAGGTAAGCTGAAGAACCTGGTCTTTCGAATATTCCGAGTATTTTTGAAAAAATCCCAAAATTGCCAATGTCTCTCATTAAGATATTCGAACTATCATCTTAATTAGTCGGCCCTTAAAAGGTCATCTATCGCAATGATTAATTGATGGCTTTTACTGGTATGAATAATAAATAAACCACCCTGTATAATCCGAAAGACCCGCAATGTCTCGGCAGTATTTGTCGCCCATTTCGATTTAATGCGAAACTATTGAGGGACAAATCTGATTGCCCTTTTTTGAAGGACTCACTTTAACGGTGTTGTATTAGAACATGTCGAGGCATGTGTTTAGGGTCGAATAATACGAACCCTGCGTATAATTATATCGCATACTCTTGTGGGTATGCTAATCAAGTCGGTAAAAGCTCGGCGTATCTGGAAATCTTCGAATAATGCCGGCAAAGTCTGGTATTAAGTGGGGTTATCGTAGTTTCCATCTATCAGCAGGGTGGAATCCAGGGAAATGGAAAATTCACTGCGGAAAACTGAAACCTACCTACCTACCTACCCTCGTCTGATATTCAATGAAGAAAGCTGGGGTTCGAGTGTATATAATCCACCCGCTTTCATGAAGTAAGTCGGTACGCCTAGGTTTACCAAGCTTTGGTAACTAGAACTGACATATTTTGGAAACAGTGAAATGTTGTCAATTCCTAGAGAACAGAGGAAGCCATTGCTGCTGTGGAGCGTTGAGGAAGAACCGAATCAGTCTATCCGCCATCGTGCACAGCAATTGGATCTTGGTTTGCAGCTGTTGCTTCAACAAGACGACGCAACACGTCACACATCTCGTGCCACAATTGATTAACTGAAGGAAACGTTTGATGACCGCATAATTTCACGTTCCGGGCCGGTGAATTGGCCTCCAAGATGGTGCTATTTAACGCCGCTAGACTATTTTTCGCGGGGATATGTGAAGTCGCTAGTACACCGCTTGTAGGACAACATTTGCCGCGTTATTGCCGATATACGACCACAAATGTTGGAAAAAGTGATTGAAAATTGGATCTCCAGATTTGATTTCGTCCAAGCCAGCCGTGGCGGTCATATGCCAGAAATTAAATTTAAACTATAAGGCCAAAAGATTTTCTTTTGAGAAAAGTCAATTCATGTCAATTTCGAAAATTCCTTGTTTTGTTCCATTTCAAAGTTCTATACCTCTGAAAAAAAAAACCTTAATGATTAAAATATCACCAAAGGTGACAACTTCGGCAACGAATTCGAACTGCGTGCAAAAGCTGCTTTTCTAGAATTTATTCATCAGAATACTAGATACATCAATACATTTTCACGAGAAATTATTCATTGCTACGAGCCAAAATTTGCATTTTGCTAGTTTACATAAATCAGTTTCATCTATAATAATCGTATTCACAAACGTTGGGACAAGCTGAATTACCGTTTTCAGTTAAGCCGATTTAGTCGTTTCTTACTTCCGCACATAATTCATAACATTCATAATTCGAACATAAAGAAGTTCAATAGTTTGAATTACAAAAAGCTGATTTACTGCAATAAACCCCAGAGCTCCAATGACCAACTGGTCAGTAGAAAATAAACCATTTACATACAGACATATATTAACCTTATAAACTAGGAACTTCCACATTGAATCATAGTATTAGCCGTGAAATGCACTCGGCGAAACTCCGCTAAATCTCATTAAATAACTGAGAGAACCGGAACAATTATCCCCGGAGTAGGGGAAAACTTTTCTGCTAACTTTTACAGGGAATTGTTTGTGGCGGGTTGACACAGATTAAATTTAATAAGATACGTCGGCCACAAACGTTAAGACGAAAAAGTTGCAGAAGTCAACCACGATTTTATATACCTATTCATCAAACACAGAAAGCCACATGATGACAATGAAAATGCAGGAGCGGGCTTTCATTTCAAGGGCGTGTTAGTTGGGCATCCCAAGAGAGGAATTTCTGGATTTACCCGAGCGCGTCAGATTAAGGTACTGTAAGTAAGGTACTGCAAGATGCTGAAAAGTGATAATCCCAATAATCTGACAATGTCATATGTTGTCTTATGCTTCTAAAATCTATATATAAACAGGTGGGAGTGTTTTTTTGTTTATCAATCCTACCATTGAACAATAGAAAATATTATCCTTACCCTTACTTTCACCGTCAACATTACTCTTACTCTTAACCTCACTCTAACCCTTACCCTTAACCTAACCCCTACCCTTACGGTATCAGATTTACACTGGTGTAAATAAGGTTTTTTTTGGTTCCGAAATTTAGAACTGTCCTAGGACAGTTCTAGAACTCCTCAGAATCGATGTGCTGTTGAAGCCCGATTCTGAACTATCCTAGAACCGTTCTAAAAGCGATGAAACCAAAACACGAATTAAGCTCGGTTCTCATCCGGACCGTAGAGGAAGAAAAACTTCCGTTTGAGTTGGCAGAAAAAAGGGAGTTCAATCATGTCTTATATATTGCCTGTGGTTCAATTAAGAATATGTGAAAGTCGTTGTCGCACTATGTGATATATAAATAGTTTTGGGGACACTTCCGTCCACTTAATTCAGATTGTAAAAATCGTTTTCTTCATTACTTCAACAATTATATTTCAAAATGAATCAACAAATTATTGATTGATATAGTAATGAATTTAATGGTGTTCATATTTCAGATATGTGCTTTTCAGAGAAAAATGCATTCGAAACATTATTATTATTATTCAATAGAGAAAAAGAAGGACTCTAACATTCATAGATTTATTTAAGGAGTACCAATCCCAGGTGTGAACGATGGAAATGAAATCCATTAGATTATCCTGGGAGGTCGTAGCGAAGTAATTATGGTCAATAACAAAAGTTTAAATTGAACAACAAATACAACAATCAAAAACCAAATCAAAACGACGTCGAAAAAGTCAGGTTAACCATTCACATCGTTGACAGTCACTCTACGCTTGTGCGAACCACCAAATTCTGAAGCAGTTCTGGAACAGTTCGGAATCGATTCTGAAAATAACCAAAACAGGATTACTCAAATCCTGGACCGGTACTGAAATAAACCAAAACACAAAATCGCAATCGCGCATGTGGAACCGTTCCAGAACAGTTCTGAACTCAGAACCAAAACAAACCTATAGTTTAGTTCATGTAGAACCAACGAACAAACTTAAGCTTGGATACAGAAACCTTGACTTGACAGCGTTCCCTCAAGGTGTCTTCAACATATTTTCCTCCGAAAAGAACGTATCTACATAAGTTCCACATAATCCAATATCGCAAAATCAATTCGATCCAGGTATTGCATTATTGAATCCGCGAACACCACGCTCGTCATTTCGGCAAACCCGGAAATCCCAATTCACAGCCTCAACGTTCCCAGATCCAGATAAAAAAAGAAACGTTCCTCTTTCGGCAACTGTCACTGAAGCACGGCGTGTGCACGGGGTAGATTCCGTGGATAAATTGAAAAGATTGGTGTGATATTCAAATTACTACATTCTATAGACAGCGCCGACTGTTCCAGAGCGCACCGGTCTTTTTTTCGCGGGAACGTTCCTTTATGATGAATTTTCAATTATGTTCAACAATGATGCGCCACTTCGGTCGCCAGTTCTTCTCTGGGCTGGTTCTTTTTTGATAGATTAAGGATTTCGCGGATTCAACGTTTGAACAATATGCATTCTATTGTCCGCCACTTGGCGGTTGAGGTGATTTTCAAGGAATAAAATCGAACCATAGATATAGAGAGAATGATTAACATCAGTAGCTGCATGCGATAACTATTCCTCGGATTTAGCCATAGACATAGAGACATGTCTATTCATGTCAGATGCTCGAATATAGAACCGTTCATAGACACAGAAACATGGAATGCGATTTGTCTTAAATTCTGTGGAAGAAATGCTGTATCCCCTTCAGATCGACAGGAAAAAATATTATATTATTGAAGGATATCGCCACTCATCGTTTTGTGAGAGTTCAAAGATAATTATTGTACTACATACAGGGTGAGTCTTTGACCTTGCAGAATATTTTAACAGAAGATTCTTGAAGCTGAAAGAAACACATTTGTCCTCTACCATTTTTTCCGATTCGGCCTAGGTAAAAAGATATAGGCATTATAAATTTTCATAAAAGGCTAGCCGCCCCTGGAAACCTGAACACTTAAGTTTTTCCAAGCCTAAGATATACCATTCAAATCTTCGAAATAAGCAACTCTGTTATGAAAACAAGCGTCAACTTACTTTTTACATTCCAGTTGGTGAAAAAAGTTGTATTTGTAGTACAATAAACAAGTTAGGTATTCCAAATTTCGTAGGCGATAAAAGTTGAATATTCTTCTCTTGGTTTCATTTTCGATAATGAGGAATTCATCTAGCTATCACTCATATTAGCTTTGAGATTCATCTTCAATTTGTTATTATTAATTTTCTTTGTTTATTTCATTTTCTCCAAGAATTATCAGATTCAGACATAACCCATTCAAACTTTCATTTTCATAAATGAATAAAACAGATGTACCTAATTTATCTATGAACGTACAAACGTTGCCAAATTGACGAATAGAAAGAAAGAACTCTTCGAAATCAAACAACACACAATTTGCTAATTCTATGTATACACTTGTATAGTCTGTGATTTTGAACTGAACTATAAATCTGTGGCTCCGCTCCGTGGTTTTAAGGTTATGTCATGGTGATTTCCTTCCACCATGGGTTGTTATGTTATGAAAGCGCATTTGAAGAATACCTCAAAATAAATACTATCAGAGTTCTGTACATAATTTCAAGAAATTTGGGTCAGCAGAAAGATTGCATTCAAACCAGTAGGAATCCCCATTATCATGGAAAAGTGAGAAGTTAATCAATTATAATACACAAATTAGCTCGAAATTGAAAAGGAAGCTTCATGAATGGAGTCAGGACCGAATCACCACTGTATAACACAGATATAGTTTTGGGATGGAAGCCTATTTTGGAGAAACTTCTAATAGCCAATTTACAATGGACATAACTTAACCGTAAATCTACTTATACATAAAATGTAAGAATTAAACAACAGAAATCATAAGGAATAAGAATAGAACTGCATTCGACTTATGGAAGTCAAAAGCAAAGTTGAACCTATTGTGAAGATTTTGGTACTTATGAATTTTGTAGTTTCCTCTTTGATTTTTACGCACGAGTTGCGGGATTCTTACGGTTACGTCCATTGTGAATTGGCCAAAGTCGGCTACTCCGCTTACAAATCATTACAAATAAAAAATGCTAGGATTCCATTCTCAACTTTAAGACGTGGCAACGCGGAAAAATTGAATTCTGTGAATTTTTTGAACAGAGTTGCATTCAGCCAAAGTACCCAATTCTCGGAATTTCACAGATATATTTTTTTTTTGAATTTCAGATAACTCGAAAACGAAAAAAAATTAGGAATACTTTTACTTCCCAAAATGGTCAAAAATTCGTTGAATAGCATTCAAATTATTTTTAAAAGTTGGATTCTTAGAATTTCTGGTATTTTTATGAAATGTTATGGTCATATTAAAGAAAATGGAGGATGTGGATGAAATTTTGTAATCCAGGAACATTCATCGTATCAATAAAAAACTATATTCCAAAAATCATCTCATTCGATGAGATCGTTCGCGAGATATAATCGAAAATTAAATTTTTTTATGAATTTTCAACAGTCTGTATCTTACGAACTAAGCCGAATCGGAAAAAATGTGATGGGAAAAAAGTGTTTCTTTTGGCTTCAGGAATCTTCTGTTAAAATATTCTGCAAGGTCAAAGACTCACCCTGTATATAGAAGCAGTGAGCGATTGTTTTTTTGATAAGAAGAGTGACCTGAAAATGATTTCAGAACTTCCAAACTTTGAGAGATCGCCTAGTTTTGAATATAGATTTCATGTTCAGAGGAACACCCTGAATACGTTGATGCAATTGATGCAAATGTCTGATTAATGTCTTCGTCGGGAGAATTTGCGGGTCCACCGAATGTGGTGACCAATTAATTCTGTGAGGTTAACGCGCCACCCCCTGTCCAGGAATCAATTTTATATACCGAATCTTGGAACTGAAAATACAACAAAAGAAATAACTTTGACGAAAAATACTTGGATTTTGACATCATCCAAATTTCTGGTTAATGTGTAAATCGCAAGAGGGTCGGAGTAGAAAGAGTGATCTGGGATATCATATCTACATGGTTTTTTGAGATATATAACCGTTCGGCTCTTGAATTACTATGGGATAGCAGAAAATAGACAGGCATTTGAAAATATAGTTTAATTTATGTTGTATTAAACTGAAGAAGTTGGCAAGTATGGCAAAATAATAAGCAGTACAGCTGAACATTAGATTGGATTTCAACCCCATCATTTTTAACGCTTCATTCAAAATTGATTGTTTAAACATCGAGGGAGAGTTTTCCATGCATAATCTGTTACATAAGCCGAAAAACCCAACTCTGAATTCAATTCAATCATTTCTAATCGTCGTCGTCCAAACCCATCAATTCACTATTCAAGCGTACTTCCTGGCCCACCCTCGTACATCGTTTCGCAACGAATGAAAACGTCCGATACAGCCATAGAATTCCAGTGTTCCAAATGTCCATAGAGATCCATTTCGCCAAACGCTGTTCGCTTCTTTGACTTCACCCATATCACGAATTTATTCAATTGAATGGACTGTTAAACAATGCAAGTGTTGTTAATTCCGGACTTCGACCCTGCAACGGTACTCGAGGGATTGACCGACCCATTAGATGAAGCACAAGAAAATTGAATGCATGACATCCATTAATTTACAATTGAACGCATCAACAGCCAGATCGCTCTGACCAGATATGATACTTGGTTGACCGGAGGAAAAAAATTAATTCGAATTAATTCACACGTGAATTGAAATGATGCCAATGCAGAAACTTCATTAGCGTTCTATTCCAATGTTCTTATATGTTCAATGTTTCATTTATAAAAGGGTTGATAGATATTTACGAACCATTTATTTATACCATCGCTTCAACTTGCTGAAAATTGAATAATCTGTGTTCCCGAAATCGTTCCATTAGAACATAGACGTCTATGATCGTTCCCACATCAAGGGGTGTACAACTTGTATGGTCATAGAGAAAAATATAAACGTTCTCGAAAACGCAGAATTCAAGGGGTGTACAAGTAACGAACCGAAACTTTGATATCGTGGTCGACGATGTGATCCATGTTTTTTCTAGTGAAACTGACCCACGGCATACCGACGCGTTTTTGAGAGTGATGGCAACCAGTTTTGCGTTCGATCTAAAACGGAATCTGACAGGAATACGCGTAAACTTCAAACTCGACCGTACTATAAATCTACTCTTGTCGATAACCAAAACAAATATCTGCAAGCTTTTTTTCAAGCTTCTATTCGGAATGACGAATTTCACGCAATTATTTTTCCCTATACTTCATGAAAAAATCATCCGGACATGTTGTGAGCTATAAACTACCGGCAGATACGAATCGTCATGTCATGTCGGAGGCCTGAATTTTTGACCAGAAAATACTGTAATGGGTGCGGAATCCGATGCAACATGGAAAAATATTCACAGAGTGGTGTACGAAGTTATATTTTCCACAAGTTCTAACGAGATCGTCAGATATTCAAAGCATAACTGAAATACTTCATTTAAATTCATCTTCAACAATTGAGTTGAAGATATACTCTAATGTTGATGACCAAATCTCCCTATATGAAAGTCATTTCGAATTAATATTGTACGTTAATGAGAAAACATGCATCGTATACTAAAAATAACCGAGCTAGAAGCTTGAGTTTCACTTCCTGAGTAGAAGAATAGACCCTAGAAAGAGTCTTTGTGTACTCTATCGATGTTTCTGTTTCCATCGTACCCAGAAACACTAATACCAGTTATTACGTTCATACTTCCGTTATTACTTTTTTCCAGTTTGTCATTTGCGTTACAGAAATGATTCGAACTAGTTGACATTAACAGAATATGGATTTTTTTTCTATGCGTGATTAATCATATTCAAGATGCATAGAATATCAGCTGTTCACTCTTTCCTACTATTATCCACTAAAATTTTGGGTCCCAAATGCAGAACAAAAAATTGTTAAATATTGTTTTATTGCGCTCAGTAAACGTTCATAGCGCTAAGTCAATATAATTATTTTCGCCGAATAAAACTGAATTGCACTAAAATCGGATTGATCTGATGGAAATATTTCCAAAGAATAAAATATATATTTCAAATAGACGACTTCGGCCCAAGTTGCCAACCCATAGTTTTCTTCACAAATTTACTATCACTGGGGAACAGGAATTTCAGAACAAATTCGACATGATAAGGTTCGCGTTATTTATAAATATCCGTAAAAGATGCCTCAGCTGAAACAAGATGATTCCTTCCAAATATAGGGTTTTGTTAAGATCATCTCTGATGGGCTGAAATTTAAGTTGGGATTCCTGATTTCATGTTAATAGTTTCAAATTTATACAGGATATGCATCAACTTGGTTTTTTCGGTTGCCGGTTTCCCATTCCGTAAATATGAAATATTTGGTTGGTTCCTGAAAAAAAGGTTAATTACGGAAAATGATGAAAAAACGTTTTTTCTGTAATCAGAAACGACAGTCAATGTTCTATAGTAGCATATCCATAGCATAGAACAATCTTCATTTACTTTATGATCCATAGAACATAGAAGAGACAACAATAAACACTGGAAAATTACTAGATATCGTCTATGGATCATAAGGTAAATAAAGATTTTTCTATGATATGGATTTGTTACCATGAAACATTGATTGTCGTTCTGGTGCATAGACTTAATATGTCTATGTTCTGGTGACAGAAAGATCGCCTCTTCATCAATCAAATTCCGTAATTAACTTTTTTTTCAGGAACCAACCGAATATTTCATATTTGCAGAACGGAAAACCGGCAACCAAGTCAATTTGCGGAACATATCCTTCATAAACTTGACACTATTAACATGAAATCAGGTATCCCAACTTAAATTTCAGCCTATCAAAAACCTATATTTGGAAGGAATTATCTTGTTTCAGGAGTCGAGGCATCTTTTACGGATATTTATAAATAACGTGAACCTTACCATGTCGATTGTCCTGAAATTCCCGTTCCCCAGTAATAGTAAATTTGCGAAGAAAATTGTGGGTTGGCAACTTGGGCCGTCTTCTATTATGGATCTGTCTAGTCGAAACGATAATATATAGGAGCATGATGTAAAAAACATGGTGTGCTCATCTGAAAAAAATATGACGTCAGCAAGATTAAAATACAAGGAAATATATATTCTGTGCTGGAATCTTAATGTACCTAGTATATTAAATATAGAATATGTACTGATTTATAATAAAATGATATACAGTGCGCATCAAAATCATGGAATAAATTCATTTTCTCAGAAGAAAAATATTTGGCAACAAAATCCTGAAACCGGTCAATTTTTGTTTCACTTTTACCAAATTTTTATGCATTTTTGAAGGATTTTTGTTGCACCCCTTGCCATCCCTATCAACCCTCTAAATTTTTTGAATAGGGAAAGTAAGTCATGTGATACTTTTTTGGCAAGGTCTTCGTAGCTTCTTTACAGGCGAGCAGAAATTTTCAGAAATTTTTTTTTTTTTTTGAAAAATTAGTAAAAAGAGGTTTTCAGTTTGTGCACTTTGTCATGGCTCATTAACCTTGAGACGATGGTACCTGATGAAATTTGTCACTGAATGAGAGTCGACCATTACAGTTTTGTTCATGCACAACTTTCAACCCCTACGAACCCTTCAATGGAGAAAAAAAAATTTCACTTGAGGGTGTTGAAAGGGGTTGAAAGTTGTGCATGTACAAAACTGCAATGGTTGACTTTCATTCGGTGACAAATTTCATCAGGTACCATCGTCTGTTAAAATGTACTTATTTTCGAAAATTCTTAAAAAAACTGTACGGGAAAGAAAAAAGATCTGATCTGACTAGTTTAGATATGACATGTCGGTAACTTCCGTAAATATTTCAGATTTTATATGGTAGACTTTCCGGGTGCCGGCATCTATTGGCGAAAACTGAAGTAGAACAATAACGCTATATTTTGACAATACTTGGAGCGCTTTTCCGACCCCAAATATGACAATGGGTGTCGGCAACATGCACCATTCTGTGCATCTATTTTTCATTCACTTTTATAATGTCAGTATATAGGCCATGAAAGTTGGACATGTTCCACTCTGTAAGAAAAATGTTAGGTTATGTTAACTTTCCTGTAGGATAACTATGCGACGTAATCCGTTCTACATATTGGTCATAGTAATTACGTATGTGAATAAAACAAACCATAGAGTTTTTGATAGACATAAGCAAGAATTGACTATGTATCGCCGTATCATTTCGACCTTGACGCCATTTCAGGAGTGCCAACCTGATCCATCTTTAAAGTCAAAGTATGTTGAATGTGGCTGGTTTCTGTTTAGCCTCAACTTCGTCTTATTGATTTATTTCTCTTCCTCAAAGTTTACTGTGTCCTTTTCCATAGTTTAGTCATGATTACTATTCATTGCTGTGGGGATTAATTAACAGACTAACCACATATCGTATCAGATTTCGCAGATTCCCCCGCTGCATGAAAGAGAATAGTGGATTTTAGGGATGTACTTGCAGCCCTTTTGTTATTCGATCATGGTATATCGTCACGTACATCCTTGAAATACGACCAATTACGAGTAGGGATTAGAGCTTCATCGAGTGAGCATTCTCCCCCAAAGAAAATCTTTCGATTTTCCGTTCACAGGATTACTTGCGAAAAGGCTTTCCGCACAGGAGTGTCCTTTACAATTTGTGTTTTTCACTAGGGCCAGAACGCTCTTTATGATTCATCGTGAGGGTTTCCTGGAAAAACGAGATAATTTTTTAACTTTTATTCGTGATTCATTCGAATTGAACGGCTGACATAAGTGGAGATGAATCGACGATATTATTTAGGTTTCATTCAATTGAATCGGTTCATCATCAAATGATCCATATTGTAAGTTTTTTAAATCATGCTTATATCATGATACCACTCTACTTCACAATCTGCATTGACAGGTGGAGTCAGTGGATTGTAGTGTACAATAACATTTTCATGCAGAAACAACGAACAAACTCTTCAAAGTTCACTATTGTGGCAGATCTTACTCAAAACATACTAAAAAACTGCAAAACCCAGAAGGAGCTGCATAAATTAAAATTTTTTTTTTTGGTAAAACATAGATAGTATTGTAAGGACTAAATGACATTTATCGTGAATTTGGATGAGGTCGAATTATTGGTCTACGGAAGGCGGGGTTGTCATTTCGAGAAATCGCTAACCGTACGAACAGAAATCCAACTACTGTTATGAGATGTTGTTAAGCGTGGTTTGATAATGCCCAAAATCGAAGAAGAGTAGGCACCTGAAGTCGAAGGGGCACAAATGAAGTTCATGACCGACCTCTAAGACTTATGGCCATTAGAGACCGATCTGCGAAAACAAGATATTTGGTCGAGGAGTGGTTAGGAGAACAAGGCCATCCTGTAACAACAACGCCGTATAAGGTCTTTAGGACTTCAGCATTATCGAACCCATCCTATGTTACTTCTTAAGGTTGAGCAGCGCCGGCAACGATTACAGTGGTGCAGAGAACGACAACATTGGAGTGTGGAATGGCATCAGGTCGTTTTTTCTTTTGAATCTCGATTATCCTTGGGTGCACCTGATGGACGAAGAAGGGTTACACGACGTCAGGGAGAAAGACGAGACACTCATTTTGATGTTGAGCGTCATGTACACCGGACAGTAGGTGTTATGGTATGGGGTGCTATTGCACATGCAAGTAGGTCACCTTTAGTCGTTATTCGAGATAGCATGACAGCGCTGCGTTAACTTCAAGAAATAGTGGAGCCATATGTTCTCCCTTACTTTAACCGGCTCGAGAAACCAATATTTCAGCCAGATAATGCTCGAACGCATGTGGCCAAAGTTTGTTTAAACTTTTTTGAAGCGATCCATGTGAATCTTTTGCCATGGCCGCCCAGATCCCCCGAACTTTCGTCAATAGAGCATGTTTGGGAAATCATGGGTAGAAGGCTCGGAAATTTACCCCAGTCCTCACGTACTTAGGCGGCTCTGAGACATAAAGTACAGGTAGCTTGGGATAGTATCCCTCTAGAAGAAATAGACCATCTTCCTGCATCAATGCCAAGACGTGTTGGGGAGTGTATAGACAACAGCGGTGGACAAACACATAATCAATAATTGTAATAACAGAAATTGATAACCCTTCGTTTTTTTTCTCAAAATTTCAATCATTTACCCCTTGCTATACTTTCTATGTTTTACCAAAAAAATATTAAGTTTTAAACAGTTCCTTCTGGGTGTTGCAGTTTCTTTGTCAGTTAGTATATTAAACATTCAGTATTCGATTGCTCAAGAGGAATAAAGATACGTGAAATTATTTTCTGTGAAAGATGAAACACATGATCCAAACAGTAAACTATTTTGACGTTTATTGGAAACAGAGAAGAGTATAAATCTACTGTCTATTACTAATCGTCAAAAAAATGGACTTGCTGCAATTAATTTTCACGTTTTTATCCTATTCCAAAATAAACCATTGCCAAAGCACTCTTTCTATAACGAAATTCACCTAGGAAGACATTAACGATACGAGGTTTATAAGGATTGCCTAACAGGTATATCTTCAATCTCGTTAACGAACACTGATAGACAGAATTATTATGTTCCCGCCTAAACAATCGAACAACGGGTGTTGTTGAATGCAGGCGTTACAATTTAAGAGCAGTCAAAACACAAGAAGTGCTGAAACGTACTGCCGTTGAAAACAAACTGAGCCCATTTAAACGGAGGTTGTGTTTATTTTTGGCCACGATAAGTCAATAAAGTCTGCACGGTCGGCTACTTTTTATTAGTGACGGTTCAATCGGATGAGCTTTCGATTCTATGCTTGCAACAACAGATGAAAAATCATAGAAAAAGAATTAGTCCCATCCATTTCAGCGAACTTTTTACGACTTCAGTTCCAACGCTCATGCAACTCATTCGATTACTATCATGATTAATGATTTAATATTTAATTTACTGAGACTGAAAAATGCAATCCGTTTCATACAGACTCTTCTCATTATATATGGAATATTGGTGCAGTAATTCTAGCATTAGTTACTTAATTATAATCATTTCTCTGCTGGAGCAGTCTTTTTTTTATAAATTGCTGTCTATTCCATAATTGGTTCCTTCACCATATCTTACATGCAGCATAAGACTACCTCATCAGTTTATACAATTTATGGAATTATGGGAAAATATGGACATAGAGATATGCACTTCGCAATCACCTAAGAAAATTGCTCACCTCTTGAAAGAGATAATAAACTTATCAACCCCTCATCATCCATAAGTAGAGGATATATATTTAAGACCAGGCATACTCTCTATCTACATCTACACTGTTGGTTTGTTAGTTGTACCTGCATGAAATACACTAACTCCACTTACCTCCAATTCTCAGTGCACCTCACGCAAATCCAAAATGACAGAAATCTATGCTCCTTGTTTTCGCTACCATTCTGAGGTTATGTGGTTATGTTGACTTGCAGTGAAGTTTTTCTAAAGTCGGACAAAAAATTCTGATCGCTTTAGTGAAGCAAATGAAAGTTGGAAGAAAATTTTAGGCCAATTATTGCTACCCAGATAACAGAATAGGACCAGAGACAACGGATATCTATGAGCATGATTTACGCATAACGCACTAACTCTGAATATTTCCGCAACTTAGTGCAAATCACATCAAAACACACCGAGCAGTATCAGTGAAGTCAGTGTAGTTCATGCAGGTACAACCACGATGTAAAAAACATGGTGTGTTCATCTGAAAAACAAGTGACGTCAGCAAGATTAAACTACAAGGAAATATATATTTTGTGCTTTGAATTTGAATGAAAAAAGTGGCGTCATCATTGGTAAATACGATCACAGATGAGAAGATGAGCACCCCATGTTTTGCTTACATCATGGGTACAACGAATAAACTATTGTCTATGGTCTATTTGCCTCTGTCACATGGACTGCGCAATAACCTCACAATATTTCGATAATTTATCGAAACTACTACCTTAAAGCTACCTTTTATGCGAGGAACATTTGGGTAATCGGGGATTCATCCCTATTTGCCGACTACGATCACGTGATCGTCGTCAGCCAATGGTGTGAATCTCTCGGCCAATAGGGTGAATCTCCGATCACCCAAATACCCGAATCCCCCCGCACAAAAGACCCCTTTATGTACAACGTACAACCTTGCGTAGTTAGTGGACAGGAAAATATTCTTACCGAATATTTTTCCATGATACAGAATGGAATGTGTCAAATTTCCATGGCCAACCGACTGAAATAAAAAAGGAATGTAGTATACTCCATCCACTTCTTCAAAGTCAATCAATTAAAGTTTAACACATTCCGCCGTGAATTTTTGAAAATTTGTGTTGAGCTGACAACACCTCGTCGTCATCTGACAGGAAAGTCACTGTAACCTAATTTTTTAATTATACATGGTGAAATGTGTCTAATTTTCATGGCCTACCGACTCATTCAAAAAACGGAATGGAATATAAACAATATTTATAGAAATGAAGATACAACTATTATTTCCATGTGTTAGTTCTTTAATGAACTACAAACGCTTCAAATCGATTGAATTCTTTCCTGTGAACTTGACACCTCCGTCGTGGATGCGTTCAGGAATCATCGAGATATGTCGAGAACACAGAATCTGTCGACAACAGGAACACCGTTGATTGAGTTTAATTCCGCCACGTTGAAACGTTCCCTTAGGTATAAGGAGCGTCGAATTCCTCGAAATTCCCCGGAGTGAATCTAAATGAATTTTCCGGCAGATTCGTCGAAAAATCCCGGTGTTGAAGAAGAGAATGGATTCGATTATGTTAACGATGTGTTTACGGAAATACAGTATCACTATGCGGAAGCGACCGCACGAATCCCTCTAAATAATACTGAATAGGATATATGCCCGGGTGGTGGCACGGTCCCACGATGCCACAAGTTTATCCCTCCGAAATTTAAGGAGATGTTGTAATTTATTTTAATGGCATCGTATTTTTGGCGGCTGGTTAAATTGTAACAAATGAACAGGCGAAAGCGACGCACGCTTACGCGGGCGGTATCGGGGTGGGCGGTAAATAAATCTGTTATGTCGGAATGTGTCCCTATGAGAGATTATTGGCTGTAATTCATTTCGAGGAAATTGATTCAGAATTTAGGGATCCTAACTGAACTGACGTCTACGAATCGAGTTAGTTATACCCTTGTTTTCTATGCTCGACCCTTGGACCTTTGCTATTCTAAGTCACGTGGATTCGTAGATTGGAATTCTTTCGATTTGTAGATGTGAATATATCGACAACGCCTTTCAGGTGATTCCCTGAACGAAAAATTACTGAGAATATAAGGAAGTTTCCAAGTTTCCCATACTGGGTGTTCAACAAGCTTCAAGAAAAACTTTGAGAGATTACGCTTATACAGGGTGAGTCTTTGACCTTGCAGAATATTTTAACAGAAGATTCCTGAAGTCAAAAGAAACACTTTTTTTCCTTACCAGTTTTTCCGATTCGGCTTGGTTCGTAAGATACAGACTGTTGAAAATCCATAAAAAAAATTTATTTTCGATTATATCTCGCGAACGATCTCATCGAATGAGATGATTTTTGGAATATAGTTTTTAATTGATATGATGAATGTTCCTGGATTACATTATTTCATCCATATCCTCCAGTTTCTTCAATATGACCATAACATTTCATAAAAATACCAGAAATTCAAAGAATCCAACTTTTAAAAATAATTTGAATGCTATTCAACGAATTTTTGGCCATTTTGGAAAGTAAAAGTATTCCTTATTTCTTTTTCGTATAATGCGCCGTTTTCGAGTAATCTAAAATTCAAAAATAAAAAATATCTGTGAAATTCCGAGAATTGGGTACTTTGACTGAATGCAACTCTGTTCAAAAAATTCACAGAATTCAATTTTTCCACGTTGCTACGTCTAAAAGTTGAGAATGGAATCCTAGCATTTTGTATTTGGAATGATTTGTAAGCGGAGTAGCCGACTTTGCCCACACAATGGAAAATCATAGAAATTTTTTTTTTCAAATTGTTCTAATAACACGATTATCACGAAATTTTGCATAAAGTTGTCTTTCAGCATCTTAAAACTAGCTGTGAAGTTTAATAAGGACTGAATCAGTATTTCTCGAGTAATACCGAAAAAATCAACGATATCGAAAAGAAAACCTCGAAATTTGACATATTTTTTCCCGATATCTCCAAAACTTATGATCGTATCGAACTGAAATTTAGTACACTGCTGTGAAATTAGGAGGTCAAAGTGTGAGTATAATTTCTTTTTGGTATGATGAATGGTTTCCGAAAAAAAAATTTTTTTGTAAAAAAATTTCGAAAACAAATTTTTTTTTAAATTTACTGACAATATGATCTTGACGAAATATGGCTCAAAGATGCGCGTCGTTATAGTCCACCAAATTGCCAAGTTTGAATCCAATCGCTTGAGTAGTTTCTGAAATAAAAAATAAATAACTTCAAAACTTCAAGTGCCTATAACTCCGAAACTATTCGACCGATTTGGCCCATTAACGAACTTAACCGCGGCATTCTGATGCGCAACCTATCCTGAAAGTTTCAAGTAGCTAGCTTGCTTCTGTCGACAGTTATCGTGTCTACGGACGGCCGGCCGGACAGAATCAATTTTGACACCGGATTCGTCATCAGTGAGTCCAACCTAGTCGATTGAGACCATTTTCGGCTCAATCATCCAAAATTACAGACATTTGGACAAAACGATAGCACGCTGTTCCCCTAGAACATGCGCGCAAAAAGTTAACCTCATCATTGGTAAATCCGATCACAGATGAGCAGATGAGCATACCATGTTTTGATTACATCATGGTTGTAATGAAGTGTACTCACATATTATGAAGGTATGACTTCGTTTTCTGTGGGATTACACCAAAGGTTACACAGAGTATAGTATGCAGTTATGTATGTTTATAGGAATATAAATATATTCCAACCGATGAGATTGATCTTGCTTGTATAATTTCTAGCAATATTTGCAGTTATATTCACAGCCAGTTATTTGCGAACGAAAGGAGCATAGAATGGTTCATCTATGATTTGAGGGGAATCATAGACATGATACATGATAAACTACACACATCTGCAGTGACAAGTATAAGTCAGTGTAGTGTAGTATACACATTTTCATGCAGGTACAACGAACAAACCTCATATCTTTATATCCATTGAGAACCAATTTTTTTGAATATGTATCACGCAGTCCATGTTTCTGTGTCTATAGTCTATGAGAGATGCCGTAATCAACGACATGTTAGGTTAAAACTAGACAAATCAGAGCTATTTTTGATCTACTATGCAAAGTGAGTCGGTAGGCCATAGATGTTTGACACCTTCCTGTCAGAAAAATTAAAAAATGTTGGGTTAGGTTCATTTTCTTGTTAAAAGACTACGCGACGTTGTCCGTTCTACAAGAAGTTCGTAGTAATACGTATATTGCTAAACCAAACCATAGATTTCAACGAATTATTTTGACGTTGACAATATTTCACGAGTACCAACCTGACCCAGTTCTAGTTTCATTTAATTTGACAGACCTTTTGACGCAAACCGACTGATTTCATTGAAGTGTATGTAGTATTGACAGATCCATCATTCCAAATATACAATTAATTTTTTTGGAATAGTTTCATCAATCAGGTTGTGGCTCAGTTTATTTGATTCAGCAGAACTGTACAGACTCAACAACGCGACATCAGTGCCATCAACGTTCGCACATAGAGAAATATTTTAGTTCTTGAACCAAAATTTTGGTGGTTGAATAGTAGTATATTGCTTGAACAAGTTTGTTCCTTGTGTTACCACGAACTACCCTATTGTACACCGGTGTAGATAGTGTAGCACTGATCCCGCTCGGTGTGTTTAGCTGTAAACTCTGTTCGTTGCGGAAATGTTAGAAGTTAGTGTAGTCACAGGTTACGAGGGCAGTGCATAGGATGATGTTATCTTATGTGATAATTATGCGTAAATAATCATGATCATATACCTACATATGCTGTTGTCTCTGGTTCTATTCTGTTATCTTATCTACTTTCTAGTAGACAATTCAAGCCAGTGGTTTCTATCTAGATAACAGAATAGAACCAAAGACAACAACATATGTATATGATCATGATTATTTACGCATAATGATCACAGAAGATAAACTCATCCTTTGCACTGCACTCGTCATCTGTGTGAATCCTACGTTCAATTTTTTATTTGAGAAGCATAGAATTCTATCTTGAATTTGCGCAAAATCATAGAACAGATTGAACCACGCTGAATACTCTCATTCTGTTATCTGTTACTGCATTCATCTGCACTAAGAATCATTTTCATGCAGGCATATTGAACAAAACTCTGGTATTTCATACGATCGAGTAAGAAAATCTGCATAGAAAATTGTGTCTGGAAATAAGTCATGATATAACAGTGGAATATTCATACGAGCCTATTTGAATATATCCGTCGCTGTTGAATAGAACGTCACCTTCATCGAATGCAGAATGAAGTTAATTCTATGGCGCTGTCGAATCAGCACTATACAATTAATTAATCATCTGGATATTGACGAACATCGACGTCAAATGAGGTACCCTTACAATTCGCAACGTTATAATTCACCTAGAATTCAAACAGAAAAGGAGAATTATCAGTAAATCACACATTCATTCGAATCGGAACGAAAGAATCTATATTTCTGCTGTCAGCCATGAACCTTCTATTCGTATTTCATGAATTTCGTTCAATCGACATCGATTATTCATTTGCGGAACTGTCAGAAGTAAGGCCGGTTTCGGAGCGTGATATATATGAACTAATGATTAATTATTTCGCCATCTTAGATTTAATGTCACATTCTTAAACGGAATTCTATGACCCTCGTTTGACATTCTCTATCCCGGATAGGCGACGTTTAATTCACGACGAGGGTAAAAAGACGATCCTTTGTATAATGCAGGAAAAGTGTTGCGTATAAATCCGAATTTCGGACTGAAACGTTTTTTGAGCTTCGTCCACGCCCGCAATTTGATACGTGACAAATAGGGGTTTGTGGATAGTTTAGACGACGTTAATTTGATTGCTTCATTGAGTATTAACGAGTCAGGAATATTCTATGGTTCGTTCGGAAGAATCAAGATGCATAGAATATATCACGTGTCGACACTTTCCTACTATTACCCATGATGTAAAAAACATGGTGTGCTCATCTGAAAAATGAGTGACGTCAGCAAGATTAAAATACAAAGAGTTTTATATTCTGTGCTTTTAATTGACATGCAAATTCAAAGCACAGAATATGCCACCCTTTGTATTTTAATCTTGCTGACGTCACTCATTTTTCAGATGAGCACACCATGTTTTTTACATCATGCTGTTACCCACTAGAATTTTGGGTCCAAAACGCGGTCCTAGAATTCTCAAATATTGTCTCACTTGGCTCTGTAAACGGTGATGGCGCTGAGGTCGCTCTGTCAATTCCATACAATTAATTCCACTGAATAAAACGAATAGAGCCATAATCTGATGAAACTGTTTCCCAAAAAATTAATCGGATATTTGAAATGATGGATTCTTACTATTATATGAGAGGAGTTTAACAAATGTCGAACATAAACACATTAACAAAATGAATTATACAGTGTGTCCACGGATTGGGTGCCGGTAAGGTGTAAATGACGAAAAATTTTCGAGTTAGACTCTGATATTCTGGGAATCGCTCCTGCTTGGCCTCAAACTAAGATGTTGAGAAAATGAGCCAAATCAATTAATATACAAGGTGGTTTAGAACTGATTCAAGGATAATTGTTTAGAATAAAGTACCTTTGTTTTAAAAGCCATCGAGAAAGTATATTGAGAAAAGTTGTTTGGAATGACGAGCTGCTGCAGGAACTCCAGTTTCAGATGAATCAGCCTACCTTGACTGTATAAGTTGGTCATGAACATTTTGTATACGTGACGTTTTTTTCATGATCAAAATTTGAATTTTGAAACTAATTTTTTAACAGGGTTACTTGAGACTTGATGATTTGACCAGCGTTCATGAAATTGTTGTGTTACTCCCTGATACGAAATGTCTGCACCTAAGCTGTAGCACTACACAATAAACACTCTTTGTTCTTTTCATGTTTTCAACCGGAAAATTTTCGTTTTTGACGAATAAAATTTACGTTTCAAGTCACGTCTGGCATTTGTAACCAAGGATATTACCAAATATTTTCATAACCTACTGACAAAATCAAAGTTGATCGATTTATCTGAGAATCGAGATTTAGCAGTGTCTTTCGATTCTGAACAACTTTTCTCAATATCTTTTAAAACAAAGCTGCTTTATTCTAAACAATTTTCCTTGAATCAGTTCTAAACCACCCTGTATATTGATTGATTTGGCTCAATTTCTCAACATCTTAGTTTGAGACCAAGCAGGAGCGGTTCCCAGAATATCAGAGTCTAACTCGAAAATGTTTCGTCATTTACACCTTACCGGCACCCAATCCGTGGACACACTGTATATAAGGGAATAAGGAGCAATATGAGGGTTATCGAAAGAACACTTTCATGGATGGATACAAGAAGTTATTTCGAAGCCAAAACAACGGTGAAAACGGAACAGGAGATCGATATTACTAATGGATTTTATTGGAGAGTTTGGATCTCCTTTCATAAAAATATGGTTTATACATTTTGTATGTACCTATTAATAAATATTCGATTCGAAAGTTATGAATTTTGTTACATGAAAATATTTCGAAGAAATGTTCATGGTTATTATTATTGATATTGATATATGAATTTTCACTTTGCTGTTCATGTTCATACGGCTTCATCAGACGAATTTCAAACCAGACAAATTAATTGTATCTATCGTTCCAAATGAATTCTTGTGGTATTTTTGAAAACTCTGGTAGACTTTTCCATGAGCTTAATATTGAGATAATAAATATCTCTTGTACTGAACAGGTATTCAAAAATATCAAATTTCTGACTTGTGTATTCAGAGACGAAGGAAACCTTTATATACGTCCACGGATTGGGTGCCGGTAAGGTGTAAATGACGAAAAATTTTCAAGTTAGACTCTGATATTCTGGAAATCGCTCCTGCTTGGTCTCAAACTAAGATGTTGAGAAAATGAGCCGAATAAATTAATATACAGGGTGGTTTAGAACTGATTTAATGAAAATTGTTAAGAATAAAGTGTCTTTGTTCTAAAAGATATCGAGAAAGTTTATTGAGAAATGTTGTTTGGAATGACGAGCTGGTGCAGGAACTCAATTTTCAGATAAATCAGCCTACCTTGACTTATAAGTTCATGAATATTTTGTTAATCCGATACGCGAGATATTTTGTCATGATCAAAAATTCAAATTTTGACACTATTTTTTTAACAGGGTTACGTGATACCGTGACATTTGGCCAGCGTTCATGGAATTGTCTTATTACTCCCTGATACGAAATGTCTGCACCTAAACTAGCACTCCACAATAAACACTCTTTGTTCTATGGTCAACCTAATTTTAACTGAAAATTTTTCGTTCATGACGAATAAAATTCACGTTTCAAGTCACGTCTGGCATTTGTAACCATGGATATTATCGAATATTTTGATAACCTATTATAAAATCAAAGTTGATCGATTTATCTGAGAATCGAGATTTAGCCGTGTCTTTTGATTCTAAACAAGTTTTCTCAATAAACTTTCTCGATATCTTTTAAAACAAAGACACTTTATTAACAAATTGATTTGGCTCATTTTTTCAACATCTTAGTTTGAGACCAAGCAGGAGCGATTCCCAAAATATCAGTCTCGAAAATTTTTCGTCATTTACACCTTACCGGCATCTGATCCGTGGACACACTGTATATATATTATCGCCATTCTGACTGAATGAAATGAATAATCATAACTTAAACTTGTCAAAATTAAGTTATATTCGGAAATTCTTGAAAATAATGTTTGGTCCAACTCGGATAATTAGAAAGAAGTTCTGATTTGACTAGTTTTGACATGACAGGTCGGTAACTTCCGTAAATATTTTAGATATAATATGGCAGATTTTCCTATTCCGGCATCTATCGGCGAAAACTGAAGTAGGACAACAGAGCCGTATTTTGACAACATTTGGACCTCATTTCGGACCCAAAATATGTCAAATAGTGTCCGCACCTTATATATTCTATGCATCTATGCGTATTCTATGCATCTAAGAAGGAAACTTTAAATTTTCAGTGGGTCTGCAATGAATGTTTTCCGAATCGTTGAAGGTGAATTTACGTGTCCAGGAAAATTTTGTGAATATACCGTAAAATCTCGTAACAATGTCTGGATCGAATGGAAAGGGTGTCGGTCTATTGTTTCCTCGTGGTTGGTGGTTTCTCTGGAATCTGCAAGGGTAATATCGGCGCTATACGGATACGACATTATTGAATGGGCAAGAATTTCTTTCGTTGGCCGGCCTTACTTACAACGAGACCATAAATTGTTGACCCAGTGCAAGGGTTCCTCGGTTACGACGCCACAAAATACAACTTCATATTTTATGTGGGATTTTTTAACAGCTTCGCTATCGGATTTCCTGAGATTCTCCCGATTCCCGGAATTTACAATGGGGGGCGAATACACCTTCGAAAAGGGCCCAAATTGCTATTTTGTTGGGTGGAACTGTGAACGTTGATAAATGATAAATCACATTGGTAGTTTGAAGGAAATTTATCAAGTATGAATATCATTCAAGAATTTTTGCGTCAATTTTCAAGGGGAATAAATAAATAAATAAATAATGTGCTTTATTTCAGATAAAGTGTACACGTCATTGAACACTTGAAGTGAAATAGGGTCATTTTCTGCTTTATAGTCTGTGTTCCATAAAGTCTTCCACACTGTAGGGTTCGATTTCAAGTAGTAGTTTGAAGATGATTTTCTTAAACTGTTGTAGAGTCCATTGTCCTCTCAGTTTGTGAGCTATCTTATTGTAATAACGAATACATCTGTATTCAGGTCCCTTTTCAGTGAGGCTTAATCTGTGTCTTGGATATTTTAGTGCAGTTGTCCTCGTATTGTAATTACTTACTGTTTTCTCTTCGAAGTAGTGCTTGTTCTTGAATATAAATATCAGGCATTCTTGGATGTGTACAGAAGGAGCAGTCAAAAGACCATTTCTTCTGAAGACTCCCCTGCATGATTCCGTCCTCCTCATCCTCCAGATCATTCTGAAGGCTCTCTTCTGCATTTTCAGCACTCTATGTAGGTTGTATGAACTACCATAGAACATGATGCCATACCTAAATTTCGATTCGAACACTGTCTGGTATATTGTTCTTAGTGAGATTATGTCCAGATATTTCTTGAGGACTCCCAAGGTGTAGCAGATGGTACTCAGTTGATTGCAAAGGTTGGAAATGTGCTCTCCCCAATCAAGGGTTTCCTCAATAGTGAGGCCTAGGAAGCGACAAGATTTAGTCAGTTCTAATGTGGAGTTAGACAGTGAAATGCTGGTAGGCGCTTGGGAACCGGAATGAGCTGTCCTAAATAAGATGGCACTTGTTTTTTCAGAATTCATGCACACGTTTGCTTTAAACCACTGGCTAGCACGATTTAGAGTTGAGTTTACCATTTCACACACTTCTGGGAAGGTCTTGGCCAATACAGTGAAGTTTGTGTCATCTGCATAATTCACTGTCCTAACCGTGGTTTCATCGAATATGGTACTTAGGTCATTTAGAAAAATGATGAAAATGATAGGGCCCAATTTGCTACCCTGCGGAACTCCAAGCTCTGTGAGTTCTTCTTCCGAAACTGTTGTTTTTCCGTTCTGAGAGATCACCACTCTCTGCCTGCGGTTTGCTAAATATGATTGAAACCAGTCTAGCTCGTTTCCTTTTATGCCATATGCAGAAAGTTTATGGAGAATAAGGTCGTGGGACAGAGTATCGAATGCCTTTGATAGATCCAGCATTAGACCCACTGTTATATTAGAATCCTCCAAGGCATTAAGGATTCCTGAAATGAACTCAAACACTGCTGTCTGAGTTGATCTACCTCTTACATAACCATGTTGTGTGGGTGAAAGGATCTTTTCTTTTACAAGGTATTCTACTAGTTGAGTGCAGATTGTTAGTTCCAGTATTTTGGAAAATGTTGTTAGGAGGCTGATGGGTCTATAGCTTCGAGGAACAGCGTGGTATCGTTTTGTCCAAATGTCTGTAATTTTCGAATTTTCTGTCGTAAATTGTTTGACTCACTGATGACGAGTCCTGTGTAAAAATCGATTCTGTCCGGTTGGCCGGCCGTACGTATGCACGATTACGGGCCTACGGAGGATTTGAGCAATTAAAAACGTTCAGGGTAGGTTTAATTTCAAAATGCGACAATTAAGTTCGTTAAAGCCGGGTCTAGATAAATGTAATCCGAACAGCGAATGCAATAAAATTTGATACACGATTCGGCGAATAGTGTGGACGGCACTCGAGCTCAGCCTGGAATGATACATTAAAATGCATCGTTCGAGTTGAAAACCAAGTCCTGACGGAACAGAAAGAGCGCTGCCTCAAACCATAAAACTCCCTGTGATTTACGGCATTCGCTGTTCGTGTTCGCATTACACTCATCTGGACCCAGCTTAATGGGCAAAATCGGCCTAACGGTTTCGGAGTTATAGCCATTTGAAATTTTCAGGTTATTTTTCTCATATATCAGAAACTACTGGAGTGATTGGATTAAAAATTAACAGTTATTTGAAGCACATCTACACGCAACTTTGTGCGAAATTAAGTTGAGATCGTACCGTCAGTACATGGTAGAAAAATTGACTTCAACATTTTTTTGGAAATTTTTTTTTTCGAAGTATCGACTATATTAAAAAAAAATCCTTGAACCTAAAGCTCTATATTTCACAGCAACGAACCAGAATTCAGACTAATACCATCATAATTTACGGAGACATAGGGAAACAATATCAAATTTCGAGATTTTTCCTTTTGTATAAGTAGCTGTTTTTCCCTAATAACTCAAAAAACCTAAACAAGCTCTGACGTGAAATCAGCAGCTTTTGCGTGCAAGTTAAAATTCGTTGCCAAAGCGGTCATCTCCTTTGAATATGCAGCACGTTGTCGTTTTGTCCAAATGTCTATAATTCTCGAATTTTGAGCCGAAATTGGTCTTAAACGATGAGGTTGGACTCCCCGAAGAAGAATATTCTTGATAAATTTTATACGTTCGTAGGAAATAACCTGGCGTCTCTAAATTGTCAGGATACGTTTGGAGCCCGAATATCTCGTTCGAGTTCGTTAATGGGCAAAATCGGCCGAACGGTTCCAGATTTATATCCATTCGGAATATTGTGCTTAGTTCCTCAATATCTCAAGAAGAACTGGTAAAGTTTTAAGCTTCGAAAATCAATTCTAAAGCGCAGATTCGAGCAGAATTTTGTAAGGATTTACTAGTTGGGAAATTTCTGAACAGTGTTTGGGGTATTATTTCGAACCAAATCCGGAAGTGCTACAATAACTGTGATCGAATATTTTTATTTTTCTTTCCAATTCCCTGTACATTTTCGTAAATGTAGTTCAACAATATTTGTGCCATGAAAAGTATAAAGTAGTACATTCAATTTTTTTTTTCAGAGAATCTCCTGCAAGCACCAAGGTTTACCACATCAACATCTACTAGTAGCATCACTCGGTTGGGAACAGTCAAAATTCTACAATGTCAAGCATTCGGTGAGTGTCCAATCATACAAAGTCTTTAGTTTTCAACATTGATAATTGGATTGTTCCTTTCTAAATCTGGATAATTAAACAGTTCAGATCTCAATAAAGTAGGTATCAGGTATCTAGAACCGTCACTTCATTTTCCAAGTTGAGTCATTCTGATGATCGGAAGTAACAGTGGAACTCCAGTAACCGAATTACTTGGACAAAGCTTCTTCAGCATAGAGGCTATGGTAATTAACTAGCACTGGGAAGGGGAATTTCAGGAAAAAATTCGACATGATGAGGTTCGCGTTTTTTATAACTGTGAACTGTGCATCGGCTCCTCAAACCAGATAATTGTGTGAAGTTAATATAGGATATGTTCCGTAAATCATCTTGGTTATTTCGGTTGAAGGTTTCCCGTTCCGTTAATATTCGGTTAGTTCTTGAAAGACAGGTTTATTACGAAACTCGATTAATGAAAAAGCAATAAATTATCTGTCACTAGATCGACCATCGATTTTGTTTGATAACAAATCAGTTTTCAGTGTTGATTTTTGTCTGCCCGCATCAGAAATCTATGGATATGTAACCATAGAAAATCGACCGCCGTTCTGTTGGCAGAAAATATATCGCTTTTTCATCAATCACACTTTCTGATGCACACTTTACGGATATTCATAAATATCGGTAACCTCATCATTGTCGAATTCTGTTCGACATGACTGGTAATTACCGAGTTATTTAGGAAACAAAATTTAAAATTTCGGCTGAGAATCGAAGCCTTCTTAGTCTGAGGTAGACGAGGATATACATATATAGTGCGCGTCAAAATTACGGAACAAAGTCATTTTCTCAGAAGAAAAATATTTGGCAACAAATCAATCCTGCAATTTTTGTTTCACTTTTAACAAATTTATATGCATCTTTGAAGGATTTTTGTTGCACCCTGTGCCATTCCCATCAACCCTCTAAAATTTTTGATAGGGAAAGTATGTCATGTGGTACTTTTTTGGCAAGGTCTTTATATCTTCTTTACATGCGTGCAGAAATTTTCGGGAAAAAACATTTTTTTTTGAAAAATTAGTTACTTCAAAGAGGTTTTCAGTATGTGCACTTTGTCATGGCTCATTTACTTTGAGACGATGGTACCTGATGAAATTTGTCACCGAATGAAAGTTGACCATTACAGTTTTGTTCATGCACAACTTTCAACCCCTACGAACCCTTCAATGGAGAAAAAAAATTCACGTGAGGGGGTTGAAAGTTGTGCATAAACAAAACTGTAATGATCGACTTTTATTCGATGACCAATTTCATCAGGTACCATCGTCTTAAACTAAATGAGTCATAACAAAGTGCACATACTGAAAACCTCTTTGAAGTAACTAATTTTTCAAAAAAAAATTTTTTTCTTGAAATTTCTGCAATTTAGAGGGCTGATGGGGACCGCACAGGGTGCAACAAATATCCTTCAAAAATGCATATACATTTGGTAGAAGTGAAACAAAAATTGACCTGTTTCAAGATTTCGTTGCCAAATATTTTCCTTCGGAGAAAATGAATTTGTTCCCTAATTTTGACGCGCTCTGTATATCTCCGGAACCGTTTGGCCTATTTGTGGCTCAAAATTGAAGATTTCCTTACATTATAGAAAATATATGAAGCTCTCGTTTCCATTCAGTAGAAAAAATTAAAAATCCCTGTTTATAGCATCCTTAAGCACCCATTCCAAACATTCCAATATACCTGACGGCGACCCCGCTATGAAAAATTTTACCTCCGAAATAAAACCGCCCTTAAACGAATCCTTCCCAACGGAAAAAACATCGAACGGGCGTCGCTACCGACCAAACCAAATCAACACTAAAATTCTGGCGTCTTCATCAAGTCCGCCATGGACCTGTAAAGAACCCAATAGGGGCCCAGGTAGATCCCTTCCGGCCCGACATTCGCGTGTCGTACCGGGCTCTCGTCATAAAACGCTGGTCCTTCGATCTCGGATTTGATGAATTCTTGATGGCCGGTTGATGGATACGCGCCTCGGGTGAGGGTACTTTGCTGGATACTACTTACTGCCGTTCTGGGGATCGAGAAGGTCCTCCTTGGGCGCGGCTAATACGCGCCTATGTTTTACGACCGACTTACGGTCAGTAAGCGAATTATTTTCGGAGAAGATGAAATGGGTTGATGGATTTGTTGACGCGGATATCGGAAGTATCGCTCATCGGTGGTGATGAGGTTCTGCGGTGTGAAGATTGGGAAATAGCGATAAAATTTGATGAGGCGCTGTCTGGGACAAAAAATTCGTTTGAAATTATGATTTTTACGCGCTTGTGTTAGGGAACAGCGCGTTATCATTTCGTCACGATGTCTGTTATCTTCGAATTTTGAGCCGAAAATGGTCTTGAAGGATTGAGTGGAACTCCCTGAAGAAGAATCCGTGTTTAAATTCAATTCTGTCCGTCAATCCATATGTGCAATGAGGGTTTTTCCTGAATTTGGGTTATTACTGCAAATTCAAATTTGAATTTGAATTGTTCTTGACACGATCATCACAAAATTTTGCACAAAGTTGCCCCTACGAATTTTCAAACTAGCTGCCAAGTTTCATCATGATTGAAATAGTATTTTTCGAGTCATGCCGGAAAGAACAACGATATCGAGAAAAAAAACACGAAATTTTACATATTTTTTCTCAATATCTCCAGAAATTATGGTCGTAGTAAATTTAAATTTGGAGCACTGCTGTAAAATATAATGATCAAGTTATGAGCAGGGTTTTTTTCTAGATTCAATGGACGGTTTCCGAAAAAAATTTTTTTTTTGAAGAACTGACAGTTTGATCTCAAACAAATCTTGTGTAGAGTTGTGCTTTGTTATGCTTCAGCTAACTGTTTCAATTCAATCGATTGAGCAGTTCCTGAAATATCAGGCAATTAATCTCAAAATTTCAATTGACCATAACTCCGAAACCATTCGACCGATTTATCTCATTGAGGAACTTAACCGCCTCATTCCGATGCGCGACCTAATCGAAAAGTTTCAAGTCGCTAGCTCGCTTTGTTCGACAGTTATCATCGTGTCGTCTTTGAAACCGGATTCATCATGAGTGAGTCCAACCTAGTCGTTTGAGACCATTTTCGACACAAAATTCGAAAATTACAGACATTTGAAGCAAACTATCGATAGTCCTCTGTTTTCCAGAATATGCGAGCAAAAACTATGGAAAGTTTTCGTTGTAAATTTCGAAACTCAATATAGAAGTTGAATATGCAAAAATTTTCAAACGTTCTTATGAGAAAATCTAAAGTTTTGCGACCATTTCAGGTTGAACTGGAAGTCATAGTCACATTATTCAATCCCGTCGATGGAAACAATTGATAGTATCAATGGGGGTTTTTCCTGAATTTGGGTTATTACTGCAAATGCAAATTTGAACATAATTATTATGGGTTTTGATTCATCATTTTCCCAAATTACTTTCAGAAAATATTCAAAATCAGATTTCGAAATTGGGGTTTGGGATTTGCCAGGCATGCACGAAGTGACAACGATGTTTAGTAGAATAGCTTCCTCTGCTATAGAATAATGAAATATTTATTCCTATTATGTGGTACACACGTGTTCTTTGTCAATATAACCAAACAATTTGTTATTCTTTTCTGTTTGCGATTTGTCAGTAATATGACAGTATGACAGTCTGTGCTCTTTTTTTTCTATTCCTTGGTCGTTGTCTTCTACTCTTACTAGATCGAAGTATAGCTATCTCTGTTTTCCTAAGCAAAGTAACACATTTGACGTCCTTTTCTATCCGAGAAAGCTGAATTCGACGTTGCCATATCGTGCACTCAAGACAAATGCCTTTAAATGCAACTCCCCATTTTTAGTTTTAAGTGATCAAACATTTTTTTAAAAATATAATATTGAAATTATATGTTTGAAATGTGGTGTTCTAAAGGTTTTTCAAGAAGATTACTGCATTTTCGTTTGAAGGAAAAACCCCCATTTTTGACTTAGCGACTTGAAATTGTCAGATAAGGTTTGGAGTCCAAATCTCTCGGGTAAATTCGTTAATGGATGGAATCGGTTGGATAGTTTCGCCGTTACGCCCATTTGAAATTTTGAGGTTAATTCCTCGAAATCTCATTTATTTATTTATTTCAATGGAATACATGACAGGACGGACCCAGATTATGTACTCACTAATGAACTATTAATACAATGGTGCTTAATATTAAGAAAAGTACATATCCAACATACAAACCAAAATGCGGAAAAGTTTTTTTTTTTTTTTTTTTCTTCTCAACAATGGCCTCTAAAGAACCGTCTCAAAACACCAGAAAATGCAAGCAAGGAATCCGAAAAAGGGTCGAGCACAACAAGGTTAGAGAGCGAGTTGTACGATCTACAACATCTACTTAAAGGGGAATTCAGAAGATAATTTGTTGAACTTTGATTCATATGAAATAGAAATTTATTTCTTGTGCAGTATGATGGCACATTGAAGTATTGACTCGATCAAATTGAAACTTCGTGGACAGTTTTGGAATACCAACGCGCAACTCAGAGCAAAATTTCGTGTGGATCCAGTTGTTAGAAAATTAAAAAAAAATTAAATTCGAAAATTTAAAAAAAATTTGATGAAAATTTTTTTTCTCTGAAAATATTGATTAGATTTCAATGGGCTTCGGCACAAACTTTTTAGTCAGTATTTAACAACAATGTGCCAAATTTCAATTCGATCCGATATTTACTTTCGGAGATATAATGGAAAAAAATGTGCCAAATTTATTTGGGAATTTTAACGTTATTTCCACAACATCTCAAGAAGTACAAATGTAATCACATTGAAATTTCGAAATCAGGAGGAGATTACCAACACTCAACTAGATGCGAAATTTCGTGTTGAACTAATAGTTAGAATTTGAACAAACGCGTAAGAGCTTCTGACCTCCGTCAGTGCTTCTCTAGATTTTTACGTTATCGTTTCGTCACAATGTTCGTAATCTTCGAATTTTGAGCCGAAATTGGTCTAAAACATTCAGGTTGAACTCCCTGAAGAAGATCCGTGTTCAAATACAATTCTGTTTGTCCGGCTTTCCGTCCACCCGTATGTACTCTAGCTTTAGAAGGAAAGCGTTAAAGGACTTGAAATTTTCAGGTAAGGTTGAGACCCTGAATATCTCGGTTAAGTTGGTTAATGGGCAATCTCGGCCAAACGAATTTGCAGTTACGCTAGTTTGAAATTTTGAGGTTAGTTGAGTAGCTGAGTGCCAAATTTGGTGTGGATCTAGTGGTTAAGTAATTGAAAAGTGTTTATTCGAAAAGTCAACAATTTCCGTTGAATTTTTTTTTCTCGGAAGATAGTTGCTGAAAGTTCAACCCGATCGGATGTTTATTTGCGGAGATTATAGATGAAAAAATTTCAAAAAGCACTGCCGTGAAGGCAGCAACTTTTGCGCGCATGTTCAATGTAGATGACCGCTTCAGCAACGAATTTGAACGTGCGCGCAAAAGCTGCTGCCTTCACGGCAGTGCTTTTTAAAATTTTTTTCTGATAACTTACTGGATTTCAATTCGATCATATCTGTATTTTTGGACATATTGTAAAAATAAAATTTTGAATGGGTATATCTACGGAATCATTGGGCGGATTTTACCCATTCACGAATTCGACCTTCGTAATTAAGCCCCAAACCTACTCTACAAATATCGAGTTTCTAAGTCGTTTCTTCCGGAAGTTATTGTGTTTACGGTCAGCCTGACGGCCGACTGCGTAAACACAATAACTTCCGAAAGAAACAACTTAGAAACTCGATATTTGTAGAGAAGGTTTCGACCTTAATTACGAAGGCCGAATTCGTGAATGGGTAAAATCCACCCAATGATTCCGTAGATATACCCAATCAAAATTTTATTTTTCCAATATTTCCAAAAATACAGATCAGATCGAATTGAAATCCAGTACTTCATCGAAAATAACAGTTCGAAGTTTCATACAGAATTTAATGAGGATGATATGATGGGAAAATCATAGACATTTTTTTTTTCAAATTGTTCTAATAACACGATTATCACGAAATTTTGCATAAAGTTGTCTTTCAGCATCCTAAAACTAGCTGTGAAGTTTAATCAGGACTGAATCAGTATTTCTCGAGTAATACCGAAAAAATCAACGATATCGAGAAGAAAACCTCGAAATTTGACATATTTTTTTCCGATATGTCCAAAACTTATGATCGTATCGAACTGAAATTTAGTACACTGCTGTGAAATTAGGAGGTTAAAGTGTGAGTATAATTTTTTTTGGATATGATGAATGGTTTCCGAAAAAAAAATTTTTTTGTAAAAAAATTTCTAAAAAAATTTTTTTTTAAATTTACTGACAATATGATCTTGACGAAATTTGGCTCAAAGTTGCGCGTCGTTATACTTCACCAAACTGCCAAGTTTGAATCCAATCGCTCAAGTAGTTTCTGAAATAAAAAATAAATAACTTCAAAATTTCAAGTGCCTATAACTCCGAAACTATTCGACCGATTTGGCCCATTAACGAACTCAACCGCGGCATCCTGATGCGCAACCTATCCTGAAAGTTTCAAGTAGCTAGCTTGCTTCTGTCGACAGTTATCGTGTCTACGGCCGGCCGGCCGGCCGGACAGAATCAATTTTGACACCGGATTCGTCATCAGTGAGTCCAACCTAGTCGATTGAGACCATTTTCGGCTCAATCATCCAAAATTACAGACATTTGGACAAAACGATAGCACGCTGTTCCCCTAGAACATGCGCGCAAAAATATGTCAAATTTTGTTGATATTTGAAATTTTGACATTATTTCCTCAAGATCCCATCAGAATTGTAATAAGTTGGAGAATACCGACAAGCAGAATTTCGTTGGAATTTACTTCCCATAAAATTTTATAAAACTTTGTATTCGAATTCGATCAAGCGCGTAGAACCTCCTGACCTCACATCAGTGATTTGCTCGATGTTTTTTTTCAGTCTGTCGGCCGGTTTCACAAAACTCTGATTGTCCGATTAAGGGCTTGATTGTCAGTCAACAGTAAATTGTGTGCTCGATTTCAGTTCATTTTCAACCCAACCATGTAATATAATATGTAAAATTTCGTGTTTTTATCCTGGATATCGTCGATTTCTCCGGAATAACTCGAAAAATACTGAATCAATCGAAATGAAACTTGGCAGCTGGTTTGAAAATGTCGATGTGCCACTTTGTGCACATTGGGTGTTTTTCCTTTAAATGAAAATGCAGTTATTTTCATGAAAGACCTTCAGAACATCACATTTCAAACATATAATTTCAATATTATATTTTTAAAAAAATGTTTGATCATCTGAAACTGAAAAATGAAATTGGGGATTTGCATTTAAAGGAATTTGTCTTGAGTGCACGATATGGCAACGTCGAATTCAGCTTTCTCGGAAAGAAAAGGACGTCAGATCTGTTACTTTGCTTAGGAAAACAGAGATAGCTATACTTCGATCTGGTTAGAGTAGAAGACAACGACCAAGGAATAGAAAAAGAAGAGCACAGACTGTCATATTACCATAGAACTCTATATTACTACCTGGAAAGGACCCGACCCTTCTTCAACTAAGCTTAAACCGTAACAAGGGGCAACGAAACAAGGATAGCGCTAATTACGGTAACCTCTCCTTGTCACACCCATTGAAGTAAATGGTGTTTAACGGCTCAAATTTGGTTTTACTTGGAAATTCAGATAGTTTGGGTATTACATCGTTTAGAAAGTGCCATATTTTGGAAAATGAATATCTATTTTTCTCTGATATGTCATTACTTTCTCTGCCTTCACCGCGTGTGGTTCAAAAAGTGAAGAATTATGTTGGTGTGAGCTTTGCATTGACGATTGACGATAGTTTCATCATTTTTACAATAAATTTAAATAATAGGAACATAGGAAAATACTTCTCGAAAAGCACAGATTTGAAGTCAGGAAAATTTAAGCGCTGGTTAAAATTCATTGCCAATGCGAAATTTGACATACTTTTTTCCGATATTTTTGGAAATGTGTGTCGAATCGAGCTGAAATTTCGAACATTTCTGTTCAGATTCGACTTCAAGGTCTGCGCCAAGTTTCATCGAAATCTGATTGATAGTTTCCGAAAAAAATATTTTTTTAACGATTCTTCATGCAATCAGTTTGCAAGTTTCTATCTGATCGCATCAGTACTTCTTGAGATATAGAGGAAATAAAATAGTATATTAGAAATGGATATAACTTCGAAATTATAAGGTAAATTTTGCCCATTAACGAACTTATTTTGAATTTTTTAAGTCGCTATAGCTTTTCTCGGTAGTAAGTTATCGTGGCAACTGGCGGCTGAATATAATTCAATTTGACATTAAACTCTTCATCAGTGAGTCCAACCTGGTCGCTTGGAACCATTTTCGGAAAAAAACGCAAATTTACGGAGGATGATAACGCGCTGTTCCCCAGAAAAACCGCTCACTAAGTTGAAATTTCACTTGAACATGTGCGATCTTCTACAATCCTGCCTTCTTCACGAATTAGTCAGAAAAAAATTCAGGTTCTCCTAATTTGAAATGAAAAATTAAAAATATTTAGAATAAATGCGACAGAGTTCCCTATACTGCAATGAGGAAGAAAGAGATAGATACCCGTCCACTTCGCGGGTTGCATAAGCAACGAATTGGCTTCACTTGTCGCTCAAAACGGGTCCCTTCCAGGTATATATAGAGTTCATTGCATATTACTGACAAATCGCAAACGGAAATTGTTTGGTTGTATTGACAAAGAACACGTGTGTACCACAGAATAGGAATAAATATTTCGTTATTCTATAGCAAAAAAAGCAATTCTACTAAACAACGTTGTCACTTCGTGCATGCCTGACAAATCCCAACTCCCAATTTTGAAACCTTATTTCGAATACTTTCTGAAGGATATTTGGGAAAATGATGAATCAAACTCATAATAATCATGTTCAAATTTGCATTTGCAGTAATAACCCAAATTCAGGAAAAACCCCCATTCAGTAAGGATCGTGTCATCAGAACAATTTGAAAAAAAAATACAAAGTTTTTCTCTTTCAAATATTCAATATTCTGTTATCTTCTGACTGTTCTGTATGAACCTTCGAATATATTGAAAAAATTAAATTTTGAATGGTTATATCTGCGGAATAATGATTCCCCAATGGGGTGGATTTTACCTATTCACGCATTCGGCCTTCTTAATTAAAGTCCAAACCTACTCTACAAATATCGAGTTCCTAAGTTGTTTCGTAAAGTTATTGTGTTTACGGTCGGCTCAGCTTACTCTGTCTCACAAAGAATTCCCAATTATACATTCTCCATTGTATGTGTATTATTTATTTCTCAATCGATTGGAATGAAGGTGGCACAGTTCCGCCAAAATGACTCTTTTATGACTGTTACTGATGGTGAAGATTAATTAATTTTTCTTCACTGTCATACACACATCCCAAATACATCCTGAAAATCCGCCTTTGAAAATTCGAATGAAAAATTTTAATTCCGTAGACCTTTCTGGCATCAAGAATAAATATTCATCATTCGAAAAAAAACCCTCTTTGTCCTCTGAACACGACCACAGTACGCAGTTGCTCGATTAATTTTCGACAAAAACTTAATCAATTTTTTCTCTGGCCATACACATATAAGACTCTCGCACACCACCGTAAAAATTCTATTCCAGATTGGTCCGAGGTGTTGTTAGTTTGATTGGAAGGAAGATTAGTTTCAGCGATCAATAAGGCCAAGGGAAACCACGGTCAGAATGGGCTTTGATATTAATTTTTCGCTGCTACAACGCCCATATCCATTTTTCTCGTGTATTAGTGAAGACGTAGATCGTCGAATATGGAAAGACTATCTGGATATTATATCCAACAGGATCAGAAGAAAAGATGATTTTCCATTTTACTCCCACTGACGTGAAGTCAGCAGCTTCCACGCGCTTGTTCACATTGCGAAATGGTGAAATGTTAATGAAATATAAAAATTTTCAAAAAAAAAATTTTTTTTTCTATTTTCCCATGGATAATTCTCCTTAGGGCCAATTGCACCGTTTTCGTCTTAAGCTACAGTTAGTTAAGCGACGATAAACTTATTAAACTCTGCTTTAAATATTCGGCTTGCACCGAGGCTGAATGTAACTACATTAAAATTAATCTACAAATCTGGTTACTTTCTCATGAATTGGTGCTTGTGACTAGCTTCATGTTGTTTATTTTAACCCTAATTGATGAAATATTTTAACTCAAAAGATGAAACCCATTATTATGGCTTACTACCACCATATTTCCATAAGTTATGAAAAATCAAGATGCATCTATTGAAAAACCCAACGAAAAAATATATATGACAGACTTTATAGCTTCCATTAAAATATTGCATGTAATGTTCCTGACTTGTTTATTATCATTAAGATTATAGGGATCTCTTACCACAGACCTGTGCTCTTACCTCTGCATCAGGCTTTAAACCTTATTCAAATTTATAGTCATATACTCAAGTAAACTCATATTTTGTAATATCTCAAGATTTAAGTTTCTGCATGGAATTACAATCCTGGCGTTTGTAAGATAAATAAATGAATAGTATTGATTTATCCGAAACAACTTTCCGATAAGGAACGGCTCACCTAAGAGTAGACTTTCTATTAAATTATTATAAGTATATTATGAATTGAGTTAATTTTTGGTCGAAGATAATGAAAACTCTGATGTGGATCCGCAGACTAAAAAGTATTCTATATAAATATTGAAGTATCATGGATGGATTGACAAAGGTGTACGTTTGAAGATTGTCTAACACGAGGATGCAATTTCTTTCACATTAATTCGTTTGTAGTTATATTTTGAGTCCAATTAATATATAATAGAGGATAATGATAGCACAGAGACAGCACCTGCACAATAATGAAGTAGTACATGATAGCTTTCCACGTAATATATCACTGAATGAAATAGTACTGAAGAATATTCATGAAACTATGTTTTCTCATTCCAAATATGTCTTCGATTTCATTCTGCTATTCGCTCTTGGAAATAAATGAGCATATCATTGTAACTTTTTCATTTCAAATAGTTGAAGGCTTATGGAAATACCATTAAGTTTACGAACTCAATGGAAATACTGGTGTTAATTCTTCATGCTTTAAAACATACGAATCAATGCCTACTGATGCCAGTTTCTCCCTATATCATTTTTCATAAATATCATTTGAAAATCAACCACTTTTAATCAAAATTTGATTATCAACTCGTAGGAGTTCTCCATCAATGTCCAATGTAAACAAAAAAAAACGTAAACAAACTGGAGGTTACGTCCAGAAAAATGTCAAACTTGTACGAAATCGCTCGAAAGTAGGGTTAGATTCCGAAGCTTACCATTAATCCTTCTTTTAAACCCCCAAATTCGTAGGCTTAAATATAACAGTCTGTTAAGGCCTTTTAACGAGGATTACGTGACGGTGCAAGATAATTTTGTACCAAAACCTTGCTTATGGACCTAATCTATGGTTTTGTAATACGGTGCAATTGGCCCTTATTGACACTGTTCATCTTCCAACCAAGTTTTATTTCGATCAGGCCGGACGGACGGACAGAATCAATTCTGACCACGGATTCTTCATCAGTGAGTCCAACCTAGTCGTTTGAGACCAATTTCGGCTCAAAATTCGAAAATTACAGACATCGTGACGAAATGATAACGCGCTGTTCCCCAGAACAAGCGCGTAAAAATCGAGCAGTCATTAGCTTTTTTGGAGGTTTTTTCTGGGTTTTCACTTCCAATATCTGAAACAGAAAAATTAAAAATCAAAATTAAAGGAAATAATTTTGAAAATGCCACACATGTGATTTTTGACCAATCAGAAGGTGTATTTCTGACAGATCACCATCGCAACGGATGAATTTTAGTGGAAATTTACGTCAAAAATTTAGTAGGCAAAAATGTCATTTAGACGGAACGTGAACGGAAAGTATAGTGTGCATATATCAATTCATTTATACGTTATAATATTTCACGGGAAGCATACTGGAAGGTTACGGAACGTATAGGGAGATTCAACCTTTATACTGGAAATTTTTTGACGTTCATAATGACAGAATACTTCCTCAATTCGTCTGCTGATAGTGCTGATGAACTTGCCTTTATCTTGGTTGGATCTATTTGTAGCTTCTGACGCTTAGCATTTTTTGCAGCTTTTTCGTTGACAAATTCTATCAGAGAATGGATTAAATTTGCGATTATTGGAGTCTGAATTTAAGATTGCAGCGCCACGGTGGCCAGTTTTAGAACAGACGTAGATTTTGTTTTGATAGTCGATTTCGTACTGTTTGTGTTGGGTTTGACAATTTTTGATTTCACGATTTATTCAAAGACTTTTTAGACCTTTATAGTTGACGAGAGTATTACTGGTAGTACATATTCCATTCTTATAAAGTAGGTATGTATCATTCTTCAATCTTATTGAGTGTAGCAATTCTAAAATTACGGGGATATCTCCAAGTTAGACAGTATTTCAATATTATTTATGTTCAGATCCAAATGGCAAGATTGACTTTGGTGGATTTCTTAGGCTGTCTTGAAATTTGAAAACAGATAGTATTGTAAAACATACTTTTTGGAATAATAGACAAATACTCATAACTTTCCTTTTTTTATAGGGAAGGACTAAATACTCAATATATTGTGAGCAAATGAATACATTCACATAAAACTAATGCTACTTGTGTCGCGAGTCTTATTCATTATGGATTGACAAATAAATTTTCCAACACTCGTTTGATTGGTCTTGAAAAAGCTGTAATAAATAAGCGTTGTACAACTATGCTTTCATCGGCAGAAGCACTTTGAGCGGAGTATTCATCACTAGATATTTCCTAGTCGAGACTCTTTTTTTTTTCAATAGTCACTTCTATCACTAAAACATTTACGTAGTTCCTTAATGATCAGTTCGACAGGCAGATTTCTGGAAAACAGAGCATTCCTCTTAAGTAAATTTCTCTGCTTGCATTAGGGGCCTGAAAAACAATTGTCTTCATGAATGTGATCTAATATTTTATGATCAATTCGTGCTTACCTCTATAAAAATGATCATCATCGGTAAAATGCAGGTAACAGACTCTCATAAATCTTGTTTGTTGGTTTTAATCGATTCTTCAACACTTTAGGGCCCGATTTGTTAAAGGAAGTTTGTTTCACCCTAACTCGAACTTCCACCGGACTGAGGAAATCTATGGGAAGGGACGTTTGAGTTTGCTTTTCCTTAGTAGAAGCACTTGTAAAATCACACAAACGCCAAGAAAAATGCATAAACTTTCTCATTTTCTTAACATTTCTTTTAACTTGTCAATGATAATGTCTGTACCTCCGGTTACTCGGATATCCACCAGAGGGAGAAGCGCTTATCTTCATTCGCCAATGCCTTTATAAAATATTCCTGCCACTGCTTAGCTGTAGAATTCCATAGAACTTTGATAACACTCTCCTTGTAATCTTCGGAGTTCTTTTTTCGCATGTTGAAGGCATAGTCTTCAAGAATAAGCGCCCTAGTTCTTCCACAGGTATTTCTGCTCTGTCGAAATCATACGCTTTTTCTGCGCAAAAGTTTATAAACTGCTTCCATACACTTGCCTTCGATTTCCTAGTATTCGCGGGTGTCAACTGCTTAATTTTCTGGCGAATATCTTCTTTACTTTCTTGACCGAAGCGAGACATTTTTCTACATCGTGCTGTTTTTGACAAATTCAAAACAGAAATAATTTCTAGCTTATAGTCACTCGTTATTGTACGATTCACCGATCGATACAGCCCGACGCTGTCTATTGGCTTGCTAGAAAGAAAAGTACACGAGAAGAGGGAGCGAGTGGATATATCCCCATACGTCACGGAAACCGCGAAGTTTCGTCCGTTAAAACAACCGACATGCGGAGCCAAATTTGAAAGAGCATTCTCTCGTTAAAAATTGAAATTTTTGATGGCGGTTAAAGTTTTTCAGTGGTCTTACGGATAGAAAATTTGATTCCAATGACCTTTTGCTCTAAGAACTGGAACAAGAAAAAATATTTAGAATTTATTTCCATTCCTAATCAAGCAGAGTTCACTCGTGAATTTGTGGATAATAATAAAATTACGATTTTATAATACAATCAAAGTTTTCGTTGTTATTTCACTTTTTCAAGAAAGAATTCTGTGGAATTCTACTTCTTTGAAAAAAAGACTAATATTCAAATACACTAGTATATGAGCGGTAAAAACCTAATAAAACCCGTTGATGCATCATGATTTTCACCAGAATAATTCAATTGAAAAAAATCACGCGAACGTGAATGCATAAAAGTTCCATTAAAAACCCTATTTTTCCGAGATTTTATCGCTTCATTAAAATATATTTCTATTTCGAAATGAACCAATCTATTCGATTGAATCGACCAACTCAATTTATATCACAAAAACCAATAATGAATTTTTCAATGAACGAATCAGTTGTAGGAAAAAAATAATAGATACACAACAAAGTTACGTAACTTATTACAAAAGGGTATTGCTATCTATCTACCATTTCTTTATGAGGTTTATCTTCCCTCGACCTGATAATGATGCACTTTCATTAACCTAATACAAAGTCTGATAGCCGGTTTTCTAATTCACTAAGTACATTACAGCCAGAGTCTATCTGTGTAATGAATTTTGAAGCGGTTGCATCAACCGAAGATGGTTTACATAAATTGCAACGGTTTGTATGAATTTTTAACGTCTAATCGATATCTAGTTCAAACGTTCTCTTTGCGATGGCTCTAATTTGAAGAATCGGGTTGAGGAATACAGTAAAGGATGTCATTATCGATAATTTATGATATTAAATTGATGATGGCGCAATGTATTTTCCAGAAATATGGTAAATAAGCAACCCAACTATTTCCCATAATGGCCCGGTGCAGTTGTATATCAAATAATTTGGACCGAAATCACGTTGAGTTGAGAACATGGCGATCGATTTCAGTGAATAAAGTGGAATATTTTTGAAAGGTCTGTCAATAAATGCTTCATTTCTTCAAATTCGAGTGTGCGTGAGATTTCATCGACATTTCTCATTGTTTTGAAAGACGTTTTACGCGCATGTTATAGGGATCAGGGTGTTAATGTCTTGTCCAAATGTCTGTAATTTTCGATTTTTTCCCGAAAATGGTCTCAAGCGACTAGGTTGGACTCACTGATAACGAATCCGGTGTCAAAATCGATTCTGTCCGGCCGGCCGGCCGACGACACGATAACTGTCGAAAGAAGTGAGCTAGCGACTTGAAACTTTCAGATTAGGTCGCCCACCGGAAAGCGGCGGTTGAGTTCGTTAATGGGACGAATCGGTTGAATGGTTTCGTTGTTATGGTCATTTGAAATTTTGTTTACGGTCGACCTAACGGCCGACTGCGTAAACACAATAACTTCCGAAAGAAACAACTTAGAAACTCTATATTTGTGGAGAAGGTTTGGACCTTAATTACGAAGGCCGAATTCATGAACGGGTAAAATCCACCCAATGATTCCGCAGATATACCCATTCAAAATTTTATTTTCCCAATATTTCCAAATATACAGATCAGATCAAATTAAAATCCAGTACTCCATCGAAAATTACAGTTCGAAGGTTCATACAGAATTTAACGAGGATGATATGATAGGAAAATCGCAGAATTTTTTTTTTTTCAAATTGTTCTAATGACACGATCATCACGAAATTTTGCATGAAATTGTCTTTCAGCATCTTCAAACTAGCTGCGAAGTTTTATCAGGGTCGAATCAGTGTTTCTTGAGTAATACCGAAAGAATCAACGATATCGAGAAGAAAACCTCGAAATTTGACATATTTTTTCCCGATATCTCCGAAACTTATTATCGTAGCAAACTGAAATTTGGTACACTGCTGTGAAACATGAAGCTCGAATTGCTAGTGAAATTTTTTTCAGGTATCATGAATGAGTTCCGAAAAAAAAAAGAATTTTTGGAAAAAAAAATTTTTTTTTTTATTTACTTACAATATGATCCTGACAAAATTGGCTCAGAGTTGCGCGTTGTTATACTCCACCTACTTGCCAAGTTTGAATCCAATCGCTCGAGTTGTTTATGAAATAAAAAATAAATAACCTCAAATTTCAAGTGGCTATACTCCGAAACTATTCGACCGATTTGGCCCCTTAACGAACTTAACCGCGGCATTCCAATGCGCGACCTACCCTGAAAGTTTCAAGTTGATAGCTCACTTCGTTCGACAGTTATCGTGTCGACGGCCGGCCGGACAGAATCGATTTTGACACCGGATTCGTCATTCGTAGAAAAACACTGTCGTGAAGGCAGCAGCTTTTGTGCGCATGCTCAAATTCATTGCCAAAACGATCTCCATTGAACATGCTCGCAAAAGCTGCTTCCTTCACGGCGTTGCTTCTCTAGGTTTTAAAAAACAGACGCGAGTTTCGTTTATTATTATTATTATTATTATTATACATCAGACAAGAGTTTTCTCAACTCATATTCAAATTTCAAATGAAAAACTATAGAGTGTGGAACTATATATATATATATATATATATTCTTTTGAGAATGAGCATTACATTCTAAGATATATCACAGTGTTAGCAGAGGAAATGTAAACGGGGTACCATACATATTTGCGTATGATACAAGAGCACAGATAAAAACCTCAGGAAAAATTATGTCTCCCCGTATAAGTGTAGTTATTTGTTTATAGAAGATGGATGGCATCTTTTTCATTGGAAAATAATTTTTTCGTCATCTTATATTCAGAATATCTTGACATAATATCTGAAACAGAAAGAGGGACAGAAAACCAGAAGGAAGCAGTAAATAATATCACCTACATTTGCTCATGACCGAGAGGGTCTTTCGACCAGGTTCAGTCCTCCAAGCGATGATTTTCAGATCCTCAGATAAACGAAGAACGCTACAGGCCCCTTAATTGGGGAAACATCTCCCATAGATCCATAATTGTTCATTTCGAACTAGAAATCTAATAAAATATCGGGAATAAAGTGAAAAACTTGTGACATGTATTATGTCAGGATGACATAACTAATGTTAATAAAGAATTCAAAACGAAATAAACTAGTAAAAAAAATCACCAAAAACACAAACCCGGCCATCAACACACACCGGTTCGCCACCAAGAGTCCAAATTGTTCTTGAAGGAGTTGACACTAGAGGCGCCAACAATCGTATCCGGAAGACTGTTCCAATTATGGAATATCCTATTGGTGATGAAAGATTGGCGTGGGGTACATTTGAATCTTTCCCGTGTCAACTTGAATCTGTGCCCTCTAAGTTGGCTGGTAGTAGCAAGGTCAAAAATATCACCCATGTCGATCCCAAATCTCTGAGTCAAAGCTCGAAAGGCAACGATCAAGTCACCACGATCCCTTCGAGTCTGAACGGGGGGAAGATTAAAAATTTCAAAAAGCACTGCCGTGAAGGCAGCAACTTTTGCGCGCATGTTCGATGTAGATGACCGCTTCAGCAACGAATTTGAACGTGCGCGCAAAAGCTGCTGCCTTCACGGCAGTGCTTTTTGAAATTTTTTTCTGATAAATTACTGGATTTCAATTCGATCATATCTGTATTCTTGGACATATTGTAAAAATAAAATTTTGAATGGGTATATCTACGGAATCATTGGGCGGATTTTACCCATTCACGAATTCGACCTTCGTAATTAAGCCCCAAACCTACTCTACAAATATCGAGTTTCTAAGTCGTTTCTTCCGGAAGTTATTGTGTTTACGGTCAGCCTAACGGCCGACTGCGTAAACACAATAACTTCCGAAAGAAACAACTCAGAAACTCGATATTTGTAGAGAAGGTTTGGACCTTAATTACGAAGGCCGAATTCGTGAATGGGTAAAATCCACCCAATGATTCCGTAGATATACCCAATCAAAATTTTATTTTTCCAATATTTCCAAAAATACAGATCAGATCGAATTGAATTCCAGTACTTCATCGAAAATAACAGTTCGAAGTTTCATACAGAATTTAATGAGGATGATATGATGAGAAAATCATAGAAATTTTTTTTTTCAAATTGTTCTAATAACACGATTATCACGAAATTTTGCATAAAGTTGTCTTTCAGCGTCTTAAAACTAGGTGTGAAGTTTAATCAGAACTGAATCAGTATTTCTCGAGTAATACCGAAAAAATCAACGATATCGAGAAGAAAACCTCGAAATTTGACATATTTTTTCCCGATATCTCCAAAACTTATGATCGTATCGAACTGAAATTTGGTACACTGCTGTGAAATTAGAAGGTTAAAGTGTGAGTATAATTTTTTTTGGATATGATGAATGGTTTCCGAAAAAAAAATTTTTTTGGAAAAAAATTTTTTTTTAAAATTACTGACGATATGATCCTGACGAAGTTTGGCTCAAAGTTGCGCGTCGTTGTACTCCACCCAACTGCCAAGTTTGAATCCAATCGCTCAGGTTGTTTCTGAAATAAAAAATAAATAACTTCAAAATTTCAAATGCCCATAACTCCGAAACTATTCGATCGATTTGGCCCATTAACGAACTTAACCGCGGCATTCTGATGCGCAACCTATCCTGAATGTTTCAAGTTGCTAGCTTGCTTCTGTCGACAGTTATCGTGTCTACGGCCGGCCGGCCGGACAGAATCGATTTTGACACCGGATTCGTCATCAGTGAGTCCAACCTAGTCGATTGAGACCGTTTTCGGCTCAATCATCCAAAATTACAGACATTTGGACAAAACGATAGCACGCTGTTCCCCTAGAACATGCGCGCAAAAAGTGCCAAGCGCTGTTCGTATGTTGGTCGCACTCTTCCATATGGTATCCTAAACTTAATTTTTGCAGAATTTTCCACCAAAATCGAAAATCCCCACATCCTCCTCTTGTCATAGAGCTAGCCTAATTTATCCTATTTCTCAGCTGAAGTTTCTGACATTTGCTTCTGTTTATACGAATAATCCCCGTCGTATAAGAAAATTAGTGCTCCGCGTGTAGGATTTCCAACACGGTTTACTTGTAGGAGTTCTCTAGAAAATAATCAGTTTGAAGACGGATTCCCAAAGGCGTTTCCTGTCTAGCAACAAAGAAATTATGCATGAATGAAACGCTGATTCCCATGGCACATCAACTTCACACATTAACATTCACAACGTTGTTAACTGCATAGTTTTATGCCAGTCGATTATTAAGCAGAAGACGTTGAAGGCTTCTCCTGTAGTTCAACTGTAGAGGGGAATGGTATTAACAGTTCTATGCGTTATTTATTTTCAAATAATGTGGTACTTCGCAGACAACTCTTCGTATTTGGTTCCTTATGAATCTATAGTTGATATCAATTATATAAATATATAATTATAACTGGATTTCAATTCGATCTGATCTGTATTTTTGGAAATATTGCTAAAATGAAATTTTGAATGGGTATATCTGCGGAATCATTGGGCGGATTTTACCCATTCACGAATTCGGCCTTCGTAATTAAGGTCCAAACCTTCTTTACAAATATCGAGTTTCTAAGTTGTTTCTTCCGGAAGTTATTGTGTTTACGCAGTCGACCATTAGGCCGACCGTAAACACAATAACTTCCGGAGGAAACGAGTTGAAAACTAGATATTTGTAGAGAAGGTTTGGGGCTCAATTACGAAGGTCGAATTCGTGAATGGGTAAAATCCGCCAATGATTACGCAGATATACCTGAGAACATGGCGATCGATTTCAGTGAATAAAGTGGAATATTTTTAAAAGGTCTGTCAATAAATGCTTCATTTCTTCAAATTCGAGTGTGCGTGAGATTTCATCGACATTTCTCATTGTTTTGAAAGACGTTTTACGCGCATGTTATAGGGAACAGGGTGTTAATGTTTTGTCCAAATGTCTGTAATTTTCGATTTTTTCCCGAAAATGGTCTCAAACGACTAGGTTGGACTCACTGATAACGAATTCGGTGTCAAAATCGATTCTGTCCGGCCGGCCGACGACACGATAACTGTCGAAAGAAGTGAGCTAGCGACTTTCAGATTAGGTCGCGCACCGGAAAGCGGCGGTTGACTTCGTTAATGGGACGAATCGGTTGAATGGTTTCGTTGTTATGGTCATTTGAAATTTTGTTTACGGTCGACCTAACGGCCGACTGCGTAAACACAATAACTTCCGAAAGAAACAACTTAGAAACTCTATATTTGTGGAGAAGGTTTGGACCTTATTTACGAAGGCCGAATTCATGAACGGATAAAATCCACCCAATGATTCCGCAGATATACCCATTCAAAATTTTATTTTTCCAATATTTCCAAAAATACAGATCAGATCGAATTGAAATCCAGTACTTCATCGAAAAATTACAGTTCGAAGTTCATACAGAATTTAATGAGGATGATATGAAAAGAAAATCATAGAAAATTTTTTTCAAATTGTTCTAATGACACGATCATCACGAAATTTTGCATAAAGTTGTCTTTCAGCATCTTCAAACCAGCTGCGAAGTTTTATCAGGTTTGAATCAGTATTTCTCGAGTTATACCAAAAAACGCAACGATATCGAGAAAAAACCTCGAAATTTGACATATTTTTTCCCGATATCTCTAAAACTTATAGTCGTATCGAACTGAAATTTGGTACACTGCTGTGAAATACGAAGCTCAAAGTCTGAGCGGAATTTCTTTCTGGATATGATGAACGGTTTTCGAAAAAAAAAAATTGTTGGAAAAACATTTTGAAAACATTTTTTTTCAATATTTACTGAGAGTATGATCCTGAGAAAATTTGGCTCAAAGTTGCGCGTTGTTATACTCCACCTAATTGTCAAGTTTCAATTCAATCGCTCGAGTAGTTTCTGAAATAAAAAATAAATAACTTCAAAATTTCAAGTGGCTATAACTCCGAAAGTATTCGATTGATTTGGCCTATTAACGAACTCAACCGCGGCATTCCAATGCGCGACCTACCCTGAAAGTTTCAAGTCGCTAACTTGCTCCGTTCGACAGTTATCGTGTCCACGGCCGGCCGGACAGAATCGATTTTGACACCGGATTCGTAATCTGTGAGTCCAATCTAGTCGTTTGAGGCTACCTACTGGCCCAGAACCTTTCTGTGGTATAGGCAATGTACCTATAAGAAAGAGTTTTTGGAGAAAGAAGGAAATGAAAAAGGGACACTGTGGAGGAATTCTCCAGGAATGGAACACTCTAAAAAGTTCCTTCGGAACTTTGAAATTGCTAGATCCAAAAATCATCTGGATCTCAGTAAGAATAAGTTACGCCTCCTCACTGGTTTCCTCACAGGACACTGTCGCCTAAGGAAGCACATGATAAGAATGGGCTTATCAGAAACTGACGAGTGCAGATTTTGTGGGGAGGAGGAGGAAACCCCTGTTCACCTGATCACAGAATGCCTCGCCATTGTGAGCCTGCGCAAAAGATACCTTGGACAGAAGTATTATAGGAGGAATGAGAACTTAGCCTCCTTGAAGCCCTCACAGATATAAGAATTCATCAGAGCTCTTGAGCTGGAGGGCGAGCTGTAGGTTGCGACAACAGCTCTGACAAGGGGGCACAATAGACCTTAAGGTCGCAGTGGAACGTAACCCCTTACCAACTATCAACTAGTCGTTTGAGACCATTTTCGGCTCAATCATCGAAAATTACAGACATTTGGACAAAACGATAGCACGCTGTTCCCCTAGAACATGCGCGCAAAAATAAAAGCGCCGATGTTCTATGCACCTTGGAATATAATTCTAGACCATAGATGATCAAAAAACCACCGACAGTAACGAACATCTGGATCTATAATCCCGAGAATCCCCTGAAATATACACGAACCGATTACTTCATCATTATCCAAGCCCTCATCTGAATTTTTTACTCTCACGATAGATTCGAAAACCCAAGTTCCGTTTCCCGTGAAATATAATATTTCCACGTCGTATAAGGTTTCGCCGTGCTTTCTAAGACAATAATCCGGAAACGAATTGAAATTTCGACGGACCATAGCTCCGTGTTATATTTCAGGGATCGCCCGATAACAAGGACTCGCAAAAAAATTAAATTGGACCTGTCCAATCAACTTAGGCCCCAATGTATTCCGAAGACGCTTCGTAACTACTACAAAGTTTGCTGGTCTAGTTTCGCACTTCCGAAACGACTTCTCTAACTTACGAGGGTGTTGCTGAAAGTTTTCGATGGATATCGAATTTTGATACGTAATTGTTTTGCAGTATGTTGCGACTTATTTTATCGGATGGGGGAAATTTTTGTCAGGTTTAGGGTCACGAATTTTTTCTTTATTTTTGCCGATTCTCCTTCAGAAGCTAATAAAGGGGTTCCCAATAAGAGGTGTTATTTTGAACAGCTCGCTATTTCGGTAGATGTCACTTTTCAAGTGACGCATTGAAATTATTAAAATTCATTATAAAAATGGTGAAAATTTGGCAGAGACGGTTCGTAAAACTCGAACATTTTTGGGTTGTCGTGAAGCACCTTGTCGGACAGCAATAAAGAAATTGGTGGAAAAATTCGAGCTGTTGGGACAAGTTAGTGATGTGAAAAATAAAACCCGTGCACGTCGCTCAAGAACAGCCGAGAATATTGCTGCTGTAGCCGAAAGTGTTGAAGAAAACCCAGGGTTGTCCATTCCTCGTCGTTCTTTGGAATTAGGCATTCCACAAACGTCATTAGACCGTATTTTGCATAAAGATTTGGGTCTTAAAGCTTACAAAGTTGAGTTAACACAAGAACTCAAGCCTGCCGATCATCAACAACGTCGTGTGTCTTTGGTGATTGGGTCGTTGAAATGCATGAAAATGATCCGGAATTCCATCGAAAAATCATCTTGAGTGATGAGGCCCATTTCCACCTCGGTGGCTTCGCCAAAAAGCAAAATTGTCGCATCTGGGGCTCGGAAAACCCGAGAGTTATTATTGAAAAGCCTCTCAATCCTCATCGTGTGACTGTTTGGTGCGGTTTATGGTCCGGCGGAATCATTGGACCTTACTTTTTCGAAAATGAGGCTGGAGCAACAGTTACGGTGAATGGATTGCGCTATCGAGAGATGACTAATGATTTTTATGGCCGGAATTGGATGGTATTGATCTGAACAACGTTTGCTTTCAACAAGACGGCGCTACGTGCCACACAAGCAACGAAACCATTGATCTTTTGCGGGAAAAGTTTCCGGACCGTGTTATCTCTCGAAGAGGTGATCACAATTGGCCACCGAGATCTTGTGATTTAACACCTTGCGACTTCTTCCTTTGGGGCCACGTGAAAGAGAAGGTCTACGCCAATAGCCCAGTGTCGATTCAAGACCTTTAAGATGGAATTCGTGAGGCTATCGAGGACATAGGGCAGCCACTTTGCGATTTGGTTATGGAAAATTTCATTAAAAGGATATGGTCCTGTAAGCGTGGTCGTAGTGGTCATTTGCCTGATGTTATTTTCCACTATTAACGGCATAGCTTCTTATTTATAATGAAATAAACATCCGATCATTTATATTGAAAAATGGCATTTTTCTTTGAATATCAAAATACCACCTCTTATTGGAAAATTCTTTATAATGCTTGTGCGACTCAGGTTGTGTTGTGTGTAAGCGAGCAACAACAATGTTAATTTTTTAACCAACAGCGAATGGTTGGACAACTCCCTGAAAACCTGAAAAGTTCTTTCTCGTCCAAGGGCTTGAACCTCAGACCCTTCGATCGTGTGGCTTGAGTTCTGACCACTGAACTACCTCCGCTGTCATCAATTTTGTCCTATATGTTGTAACGTCGTTGGTGGGTGCGCTATGTTATGCAAACAACACTATTTGATCTTACACACAAATTGTTGAGCGATTTTCATTTGGCTGAATTCAATCGAGAATCAGTCAAGATAAGTGATGACGTGCACTAACATATTTATTTCAATTCTATTAGTAAAACTGATTTCTACTGCAGAAATACAGAGTTTGAAGCATGTTAATATTCTTTTATGCTTTTATGAAATCATAACATTCTTGTTGCTTATAACACCCGAATATTCCTCGAAACTATTGAATATATCCTGTGCCCGACAACCGATATGAGAAGCCAAATTTTAAAAAGCATTTTCTCGTTAAAAATTGAAATTTTTGATGATAGGTCTCTTGCATGAATTTTTTCATCATTGGAATGAAATATTCTTTCCTTAAGACCACTGAAAAACTTTTATCGCCATCAAAAATTTCAATTTTTAACGAGAAAATGCTTTTCAAAATTTGGCTCCGCATGTCGGTTGTTTAAATGGAAGAAACTTCGCGGTTTCCGTGACGTATGGTGATATATCCACTATCTCCCTCTTCTCGTGTACTTTTCCCTCTAGCAAAACAATAGACAGCGTCGGGCTGTATCGATCGGTGAATCGTACAATAACGAGTGACGTAGAGGCGATCTGACGCGTTTCTCCCGCTTCGATCTAGAGTCCCGATTTGGCAATTTTTAATACCGAATTATTCAAAATTCGCGATTTGTTGAAGTGTGTGATAGCAAACATTATGATTTTGTATCAATATAGAATGAGAAAAACATAAAAATATGATAATTGGCGTTACATGCTAGAGACCTATTGTAAATATTTCATGTTGAAATGTATAGTTACTTAATTTGGGTGTAATTCAATCGACCAATGTTGGAAGTGACAAATCCAATAAGAAAAATTTGTCAGACAAATAATTTTTCAAAATTTTATCAAATTATTTTAGATTTCATGTTAATTCCTCTAGACAAAGGTTCTGCTTCCGAAGTCCAGGAACTTTTTTGCAAATTCCAGAGCTTGTATCACCCCTATATTTACTTCTGTTTCAATGGTGTTGGTTTGTCTTGAAAGAGGCGAAATTTAGTTTGTTAACTAACATCTAAGTTGAAATTTGAGGCCAAAGACCGTCTGAAAACATTCAAAATGGTAAATTGAATCTGAATTATCTTCTTCTTCATAGTCCAGCTCTATGAATTCGACCAGAAATATCATGTTCTAATTCAGTACGTTGTGAAAATTCTAAAGCAGTTTGCAGTTTTCATTAGAGACAAATTGTATCCTGCAAACTTTCATAGCTTCTTAACGTCACTTGTATATTAACCTGCCCCAACAAAGTAGTCGTAAAGAACTTGGTACGTCTTCTAAGTCGCTTCCTGTACATAATTACAGGTAGCACCTAGAACTGTCTATATTCATGGTCTATCTTCAATTTATATTAATGATGCCACCTAATTGACCTCAGACTCGATGCTGGTTCAATCTTTGAACATACGGTCCCCCAGTTACTCCAAAGAGGTTAAAAGACTTTTGACATAAACCTGACGCGCAAATGAAGTCATGAATTTTTTATCGTGTTTGCAAGAAACGGGATCGCCACCACGTGACCGGATTGAATTCGCATCGAATATGTTGTATGCATTTCCTTCTATTTCCCATCGAAAGTTATCATAGGAATTGGTTCATGGAGAAAAAAGAGCTCTAGTGGTTATGTTAGTTCATTAGAAGATATCAAATATTGTTCTACTTCTATCTGCTAACGATGATGGCGCTAAAGTCGATCTGTCAAGTTTTGACAAGTCTATACCTGCAATGAAGATGTGTAGAATGCCGTTGGTTTTACTGATGCGGTTTCGTTTCAACCTATACTGCGATTGTAACTCGTAGAACAAAGGTGCTTTTAGTTTCATTTGTTTTCATACTAAATCATTAGATCCAACTGGGGAAACTAATTGTATTTCATACTCTCGCCACCGACACAAGCGCCACCAATCGACCAATCAGAGCGCATGACACTATTGATGGTAATTCGGCATTGTCATTTTGGATTTATTTATGTTTCCTCATATTATTATTTAGTTATTGATGAGTGCGTGGATTTTTTTGTATTAGCTTTGTAGAATTGTGTAGATCCTCAGATACTTTTAAATGGGTCCCTCCTGTATTTTGGTTGGACAGTGCAGATGTATATGGAAATTACTTAAAATTGAAATTTACTAATATATTATGCTACTATCAAGTGCTACTAGAAAACCTCAGTTTTTAAATCCGATGTAATGAAATTTACCATTGAATAAAACACCTGTTTTCTTATTGGAAATCTAGTGAATTTAAATGGGAAAGAACTCAAATTGAACTGGTTTGATAATATGTCCAATTCAATGAGTTTTTTTTATTCTCTGTGGAACTCCAACTTTAGAAAGGTCTCAGTCTGACTTAAAGCAAGGATGATGCTAGTTCTGTATCAACTTCCATTAACTTCCCGCTGATTTACCGCATTCCTTTGTATATGTGCACAATCTTGAAAAATATGAGTATATTTGAACAGGCTATCGAACGATATCGATGTATCAGTAGATTCTGTGAAATAATTTCACAGAATTGTATTTTTTTCAGACAGTGCAGATGTAAATGGAAATTTGTGTTCAGGGGAAAAAAAAGTTCTATTTATAAAAGGTATAAACTTCATGACACTCAGAAGCATATTATTTTCATAATGGAGATTTTTCCTTTAAACGAAAATGCAGTAATTTTCATGAAAAACCTTTAGAACATCACATTTCAAACATACAATTTCAATATTATATTTTTAAAAAAATGTTTGATCACCTAAAACTTAAAAATGAAAATGGGGATTTGCATTTAAAGGGATTTGTCTTGAGTGCACGATATGGCACCGTCGAATTCAGCTTTCTCGGAAAGAAAAGGACGTCAAATGTGTTACTTTGCGTAGGAAAACAGAGATAGCTATACTTCGATCTGGTTAGAGTAGAAAACAACGGCCAAGGCATAGAAAAAAAAGAGCACAGACTGTCATACTGTCATATAACTGACAAATCGCAAACGGAAATTGTTTGGTTATATCGACAAAGAACACGTGTGTACCACAGAATAGGAATAAATATTTCATTATTCTATAGCAGAAAAAGCTATTCTACTAAACACCGTTGTCACTTCGTGCATGCCTGGCAAATCCCAAACCCGAATTTTGAAATCTGATTTTGAATACTTTCTGAACGTTATTTGGGAAAATGATGAATCAAACCCATAATAATTACGTTCAAATTTGCATTTGCAGTAACAACCCAAATTCAGGAGAAACCCCTATTGTCTTTCAATCTTTTTCACTGATGGGGGTTCGAGTTATCAACTCCCAATAATTAAGCATATTATTTTTTCTATTGAATGTGTTGTATTTTTCTTTGTTCATTATTGAATATACATGAATTGTTTGAGAATTTTCATTCACTTAAAATTGAAATTTGCTACTATCAAGTGCTACTAGAAAACCTCAGTTTTCGAATCCGATGAAATAAAATTAACCATTGAATAAAACACCTGTTTTCTGATCGGAAATCTTATGAATTTGAATGGGAGCTTGTTTAATAATATCGCCCATGGCAGCGTATCTTCCTGATTTAAGTGTAATCCAATCTACCATTTAGTGACCGAACTGGCAAGCCTCAAGTAGATATTTCTGTCGGCCCAATAATTCTTGGAAATTTTCAACGAATCTTGAAAGCTCACTTGTAAAGTTCATTGAAAAAGGTTCTGCTTGTGAAGTTCTGGCACCTCCCCGTAAATTCCACTCATTTTTTAACATGGAACCCCTGTAGTTGCTTCAATTATTATGAAATCATGTCAATCAGGTAGGGTTGTCAATAATGAATCATAATTTATATTGGTTAGAGGGAAAATAAATAAACAATAGTGTGGAAAATGAAATTATATTTTTCATACATAGATATCCTATAAAAATATAGAAGAATCTACGTGAAATTTTCGGGTTATATCATAGAAACCAATAAAAATAACCAAACTTTACTCATCAAGCTTGCCAACGTCATTTCTCACCAACTGTCCCTTAACCTTTATTTTTTTGATAAAAGCTTTGAATAAAGAACAACAGGAAGGAGCATAACGCTTTTCTACTTCGTATAAAAGTGGGACATAGGCGCCCATATTGAAAATCCAAGTATGACTCATGTCAGTTAGTTTCTTCAGACAAAGAAGTCTCGGAACATCGTTGTTCTCTCTTCAAAGTGAAAGGAAAGTTGGCCATATGGAACATCCATCCCGGACCCACTTTGTGATGCATTATGCTCCTTTCTTATGTTCGTTATTCAGAGGATAAAAGCATAGTTATGTTTGTTAATATTTGTAACCAGAAATAGAGCTGCGTATGGATTTTCAAGGTCAACATCGATGTCAATACTTCTTGACCATGCACATAATTCCACAATCATAGAGTTCCATGTCGCGACATTATCGATTTCGATGTATGACCAGAGAGGCCATCGACGAGTTTATTCGATAGATTCCTAGCGTCTATCACATGCAATTATCTCCAGGAAACATGATGAATAAGACTTGTTTCTTAACGCATTCGATGATTACGTGCTACGTTGTTGATGGGACGAGTATCTAGTACCCACAAGACAGCAATAAAGCAGCAATGAAAGTGGTAAAAACAACGAAACAGTTAGTTCCAGTTGAAGAATGTTGATAGATGTTTTGTTGTAGGCTGTGTATGAAATCCATTTCCTGTTGTCATATCTTCACTTTTTCTTGATTCTTTTTTCAATGGTCTCATTCACTTCTATAAAGTCAGTTGTTACGCTATGGAAGTTCGACACATTCCACTGTGTATAGTTTTAAATCTGAGGTTCGAGTAATTTCTCCGTCAGATAACAGAGAACATATAAATACCGTCAGTAGGCTATGGAAGTTCGACATATTTCACTTTGTATAATTTAGGAATGAGATTAGAGTCATTTTCCTGGCAGATAATTACGCAGTAACCAAACCAAAGCGACCTCGATAAATATATCTAGAAATTGGCAACATCCCGCCGAATTTTTACCTTGACGATATTCCAGGAGTGCCAACCTGACTCAGTTCTAGTTACGAAAACTTAACAAAACTACGCCAAGTCCTACTGATACTGACTTCATATAAGGGAATGAATGCATACTTATATATTTTCTGTTCGATCGACTGATTTCCGATAAAAATACTATTGATCTTTTCATTCGAGCATGTTATATGAGATAATTTACCGTTTTTGTTAGAATATGTATCGTTAATGTATTATTTGACCCCAATTATGCGGAACCCCAATTTTATTTTTAATCTAAGAGTAGTGTGAGTGACGAACACAAACAAACGTAAAAGATAAGATTATAAACTTTGGTTATCTAAACTCTCTATGGACTGCTCTGTTTGGAGCTGCACCAAACAACGATGTTTACAATAACGCATATCGCAGGGGTGTTCAAAGCCTCTAATATCCAAGATAGTAAATATTTAGACCGGAAAAAAAACATTTTGAATCTATCCGAACGTGTTAATGTCGGTAACATCGAGGAAAAGTTCTAAAACAGATTCAATTTTTTTATTTTCATACCGGTGACCCGTGTATTATGCATGTAAATGTTTTATAGATTGTTTGATTTATGGGCTTCGATTGTTTACGTTTGCCCGTCGTAATACGACATGTGTTGGCAGTGGCGTAGTCAGTTTCGAACTAGGAGTTCCTCATAGGAACCTGTTTTCTGATTTTCACGCTCTTGTTCTGGGAACAGCGCGTTATCGTTTTGCCCCAATGTCTGTAATTTACGAATTTTGAGATGAAAATGGTGTCAAACGACTGGGTTGGACTCACTGATGAAGAAACAGTAGTAAAAATCAATTATGTCCGACCCAGCGTGCTCTAACTTTAGGAGGAAATCCTAGAACCTTGAAAATTTCGGGATAGGTGTCGTTTCAGCCTTGTTGGCTTCCACATCTCTCAAGTGCCACCCCCGGAGCACCATTTTGCATTTCGAGAACAGGAAGAAGTCGCCAAGAGATAAATCGGGTGAATAAGGCGGGTGTTCTATTACGGTGATTGGGATTTGGCCCAAAAACTCACGCACAACGAGAGACTTGTGAGCAGGCGCTTTGTCTTGATGAAGGATCCACCTGCCCCCTGGTGTCAAATCCGGTCGAACTCGGGCCACACGAGCTCTGAGACGTCCAAAACTTCAATGTGAAAATGTCCGTTCTCTGTCTGGCCGAGAGGGACAAATTCTGGTGGACAATGCCCCCAAAATCAAAGAAAACAATCAACCTTGTTTTCACATTGGTACTTGATTTTTGCGACTTTTTTTGTTCTCGGTTCCCCTGCTTACTTCCACTCCATGCTTTGAGATTTCAGCTCCACATCGAATTCGTAGAACCAAAACTATCATCCCTGGTGATGATCCGGTTGAGAAAGTCCCTAACTTTGCAAGAAACTTGATGTTGATGCGCTGTTCCAGGCAAAAAAGGGGTTACTTCAACATGCACACGTAAATCCTACTTACTCGCAGAGCGCTACGGCTCGAACTGAGCATTGAGGGGATTGCATGGAGAGGGGGGGGCACCAAGCCGCCTTTACAGGACGCCCCGAATGTTTTATTTATTTTGAGTTATGATGTAAATCAATTCACGGAAGTATCCCCTAGATAAAGATAGATTATAGCCTAAACCTTATCGTTTTTCCTAGTTGAAACCTAGAGCGTCCCCCTTTGGCGCATGTTCGATTTCCGCGATTGGAATGTTATTTTTTTCATCTGAATTGAGCCCGTTGAATTTTTTCACGTGTTAACGTCTTTTGGCGACGAATGTGAACGAGCGCTTTAAAGCTCGTGACCTGATGTCAGTGCATTTCTAGAATTTTTTAGTTAAAAAAAGGGAAATATCTTCCAGGCTCTAGATCATTGAATGGTTTTCATAGGTATTTTCAGAAAAATATGAATGAAATATATCTCCAGAACCTTCAAACCTTATGGTAGAATGAACGCGATAGAGTTTTCTAATTATTTCTCTTTATTTTCAGGAAATCCTCCTCCACAGTTCCGATGGTTGAAAGACGGGGTCATGATCTCAGATTTTTCAACGGACCCGTTTTACAAAATTATTTCTTCGAAAAGGACAGACGAAGGAAGCTATCGTTGTGTCGCTGCGAACAAAATCGGAGCAATACTAAGCGAAGAAATGAAAGTAACTGTAGCATGTAAGTCATTCTTCAATTACGTGCGGAAATGTGGTTCATGGAGTATAAAAAACGTAAATCTTCGATATCATACGAGCCCGATAAACACATACAGGTTGAATAAACGTTTCTTTGTAGTTACTCCTATATCTTCGAAACCTTAGTTCAACCGAACGTAGATTCTACGTTCAATAAACGAATATGATTCAACTCGTTATTGAAGCAACTATAATGCAACATATCCACATCTTGATTTTTCCAGGTATATACAGGGTGAGTCTTTGACCTTGCAGAATATTTTAACAGAAGATTCCTGAAGCCAAAAGAAACACTTTTTTCCCTTACCATTTTTTTTGATTCGGCTTGGTTCGTAAGATACAGACTGTTGAAAATCCATAAAAAAATTTAATTTTCGATTATATCTCGCGAACAATCTCATCGAATGAGATGATTTTTGGAATATTGTTTTTTATTGATACGATGAATGTTCCTGGATTACAAAATTTCATCCACATCCTCCAGTTTCTTTAATATGGCCATATCATTTCATAAAAATACCAGAAATTCAAAGAATCCAACTTTTAAAACTAATTTGAATGCTATTCAACGAATTTTTGACCATTTTGGAAAGTAAAAGTATTCCTTATTTTTTTTCGTATGATGCGCCGTTTTCGAGTAATCTGAAATTCAAAAATAAAAAATATCTGTGAAATTCCGAGAATTAGGTACTTCAATATCGAGCTAATTTGTGTAGTATAATTGATTAAATTCTCACTTTTCCATGATAATGGGGATTCTTACTGGTTCGAATGCAATCTTTCTGCTGACACAAATTTCTTGGAATTATGTACAGAACTTTGATAGTATTTATTTTGAGGTATTCTTCAAATGCGCAATGCGCTTTCATAACATAACAATCCATGGTGGAAGAAAACCACCATGACATAACCTTAAAACCACGGAGACACAGATTTATAGTTCAGTTCATAATCATAGACTTTACAAGTGTATACATAGAATAAGCATATTGTGTGTTGTTTGATTTCGAAGAGTTCTTTCTTTCTGTTCGTCAATTTGGCAACGTTTGTACGTTCATAGATAAATGAGGTACATCTGTTTTATTTATTTATGAAAATGAAAGTTTGAATGGGTTATGTCTGAATCTGATAATTCTTGGAGAAAATGAAATAAACAAAGAAAATTAATAATTACAAATTGAAGATGAATCTCAAAGCTAATATGAGTGATAGCAAGATGAATTCCTCATTATCGAAAATGAAACCAAGAGAAGAATATTCAACTTTTATCGCCCACGAAATTTGGAATACCTAACTTGTTTATTGTACTATAAATACAACTTTTTTCACCAACTGGAATGTAAAAAGTAAGTTGACGCTTGTTTTCATAACAGAGTTGCTTATTTCGAAGATTTGAATGGTCTATCTTAGGCTTGGAAAAACTTCAGTGTTCAGGTTTCCAGGGGCGGCTAGCCTATTATGAAAATTTATAATGCCTATATCTTTTTATCTAGGCCGAATCGGAAAAAATGGTAGAGGACAAATGTGTTTCTTTCAGCTTCAGGAATCTTCTGTTAAAATATTCTGCAAGGTCAAAGACTCACCCTGTATATATTGAACTAGACCTCAGAAACATTCCGTAAAAGTTTGATGACACTATTTAGTTACTAGAATGCTCTTGGCAACCTATCATCTACGATTCCGGTACTTTTTTTACGTTAATTAAACTTCGTGAAATTACCCATTTGTTATGTGATATGAAATTCTTGATAATTAGTTCTGCTTACTGTAGCCATCATGATGCAACGTTTACTCATCGAGCATTCTGCACTTATTTTCAGCTAGATATAAGAATAATTACATAAAAGTTGAATATGACACTATTTAGAACTCGTGCTCTTAGCGACCTATAATCTTCGTTTCAGTACCTCTTTTCTTTCAACTTTTATTCAATCATCGTCATGAAATGTGTTTAATGGGCGAGACCAATTATTTTTCGATATTTGATACCGCAGAATACAGCAATCCTTCATAACCAATCAGAACGTATTACGTCACAGTTATTTGGGTGCGTAAGTACCACTTAAATTTCGATAATCTCTTCTAGGACATTAGCTTACAGCTCCTAGAAATGTAGCAAATAGCCGGAAACGAATTGAGAGTATTTTGAATTCATTGTTTTTTGCAGATATGAACGTATTCAAAGACATCACAGGGGAAAATGTCACGGTAGAGGAAGGTGAAGCTGCCATCTTGGACTTACCGGACATAGAATCCACCCCTTCACCGGATGTGACGTGGCAGACGGACGAGGGTGGTCTGCCGTACGCTCAAAAATATGCCAAATCCAAAAACAACCAGCTGATTATTTTATCTACTGATTTAAGTGACCAAAGAGCCTATAGGTAATAACGTGTATTCTCATTTCCAAAATACCAAATCTAGATTGCATTCAGAGCATAAGTTTAGAAACATGTTTCTAAACATGATGGTAATTTTCACAAAAAAAATACAACACTTCAACTGTAAAAGAATAATAATATATATATAGATACTTTAAGACATGTGCACATGTATAGGATAAGTCACAGAAAGGAAAAGGAAGTTAACAGAAAGTAACTAATACTCTACTAATACATTCATCGAAATAATCGTTCACCTCAAAATAACATTTTTTCAGCAATAAATGTTCAACTGTTTTTTCAAATTCCTCATAGTTAAGAGATCCAATAGTGTACAGCAAATGGTTATGAACTTTGATGAATAAATTGATACTTGATGGTTTTGTGTTTGGGGATATCTCGTGTTCCCTCACTTCTGGTGTTATAGCCATGAAAACTAGACAATCAGGTCGATTCTGTTTGCGTATTGCTATGAACCTTGCTATTTTAGTCATATTGCTATCTTTCTAATTTATAGAAATATGGCCATGATGTTATGTATTATGTTCCGAGTGTTATAGCAATATGTTTGTTATGAATTTTGTCCTAGCAATATTGCTATCGTGGACTTCCATATTCGGTGATTTTAGAGCTGACAACATTGTATTTTGTGACTTTGGAGCTACAAGGAAGAAGAAAATAACCCTACTTCGTGAGTTTTTTTATGATTTCGCATACATAACCTCTATCTACGGCTTTCATGTAAACATCGACATAAAAATTTACCAATAACCAAATTAATGAATACCAATAGAATATTGGTTACCAGAAATCAAATGCAGCAATTTTATTCAGGCGTTAATGTTTCGAAATTCGATCAACTTTTTCGTTGGCACCTCAAAGGGGTTTCTGTTGTTGAGATGATTTGAATAATCATCTCACCTGTTGTCTACTATGCCTGTATTTTACTCTAAGAATTTTTCTTGAAATTAAATATTCTAGAGAACCCTAAAAACATTTCCATTAGCATATACCATTTTTATTAATGTCTAAACATCGACTTATTCAAAGATGTGACAAAACAGAAAAACCAATTACAGTCATATCGACCGATTTCCTGGATACCAACAGAATATTGGTTTCCAGAAATCAAAGGCAGCAATTTTATGCAGGCGTTAATGATTCGAATGAATAAACTTTTCTGTTGGCCATTCAAAGGGATGGCTGTTGTGAGATCATAAGAATAATCATCTCAGCTGTTGCTTACTATGTCTGTATTTTAGTCTAAGAATTTTCCTTGAAATTAAATATTCTAGAGAACCTTGAACAAATTTCTATTAGCACAAACTTTCCTATCTAGGATATTTCCCATTCTTGGAAGAAATAATACTGAAACAAATGGATTTCTGTGAGATTCCCTTTCTAACCTGTCTTGTTATCAAGCATAGCAAGTACTACTTTGAGGTAGCTAAGATAGCAATATGGATAGCAAGATTCTTGTTAAAGTGACAGACCATATTGCTCAAAATCGTTGATCAGAATACCAATAATTCCAATCTTGTTATGATAGCAATATCTTTTTCCTAGCAATATTGCTATTTGCAAACAGAATCGACCTGAATGTAACAATATTCCTTTCATTCTGTTTCACATAAAGGGGACATTTAAGAATAAAAATACAGGACAACGTTGGGATTCCATACTTACTATTCAAAGGTCTGCAATATGAACGAGGATATATGTTGGATATCAACCTTATAATACGTTTTAAATAATCAAGACAAATACAGAAATGTAAGAACAGTTCGTAGCATTCAAAAAAATCATAACTTCAATGATGGCGCTCTCATAAGACACCATGACTGTACGGAGCTGAAACTCAGACTGAGCATCTGCTGACAGAAATGAAAATAGCTGTCTAGACGATTAAAAAAGTACAATTTTGTCAGGTCGCTTGAAGTGGTGTCAGTTTTTAGGTGGTAGTGAATGCAATCGTTTGAAAAATTTGGCTCGACTGGATGAAAACCCAACTGTTCAACAAGTAACCCTCAAACCTTTTCGTTTTTGAATTTTCAGGGCGGTGGCAATAAACACCCAGGAGGGTAACAAGTTCAACAGTCCCTTCATCAAGCTGAATGTGATCGAAAGCAACTCTGCCAAAGAAATAGAACCTAAAATAATCGTAGGACCAGATGACATGGAGATCGTTCGCGGAACGGCGCAGGCTAGTCTGGATTGTATAGCAAACGCGAAGCCTTTACATGAACTGGAAACGCTGTGGTGAGTTTGATGTACTCGAATTAACTATTCGATTTATAAAGGGTTTTCCAATAAGACGTGTTATTTTGATATTCAAAGAAAAACGCCATTTTCAATATAAATGATCGGATGTTTATTTCATTATGAAGAAGAAGTTATGCCGTTTATAGTGGAAAATAACATAAGGCAAATGACCACCACGACCAAGCTTACAGGACCATATCCTTTTAATGAAATTTTCCATAACCATATCGCAAAGTGGCTGCCCTATGTCCTCGATAGCCTCAAGAATTCCATCTTTTAGGTCTTGAATCGACGCTGGGCTATTGGCGTAGACCTTCTCTTTCACGTGGCCCCAAAGGAAGAAGTCGCAAGGTGTTAAATCACGGTGGCCAATTGTGATCACCTCTTCGAGAGATAACGCGGTCCGGAAACTTTACCCGCAAAAGATCAATGGTTTCGTTGCTTGTGTGGCACGTAGCGCCATCTTGTTGAAAGTAAACGTTGTCCAGATCAATACCATCCAATTCTGGCCATAAAAAATCATTAATCATCTCTCGATAGCGCAATCCATTCACCGTAACTGTTGCTCCAGCCTCATTTTCGAAAAAGTAAGGTCCAATGACTCCGACGGACCATAAACCGCACCAAACAGTCACACGTTGAGGATAGAGAGGCTTTTCAACAATAACTCTCGGGTTTTCCGTGTCCCAGATGCGACAATTTTGCTTTTTGACGAAGCCACCGAGGTGGAAATGGGCCTCATCACTCAAGATGATTAAGACCCAAATCTTTATGCAAAATACGGTGTAATGAAGTTTGTGGAATGCCTAATTCCAAAGAACGACGAGGAATGAACAAACCTGGGTTTTCTTCAACACTTTCGGCTACAGCAGCAATATTCTCGGCTGTTCTTGAGCGACGTGCACGGGTTTTATTCTTCACATCACTAACTTGTCCCAACAGCTCGAATTTTTCCACCAATTTCTTTATTGCGGTCCGACAAGGAGCTTCACGACGACCCAAAAATGTGAGTTTTACGAACCGTCTCTGCCAAATTTTCACCATTTTATAGTGAATTTTAATAATTTCAATGCGTTGTTGAAGGGTGTATCGTTCCATTTTCATTAATGGCGTAGTTTCTACTTGTCAAATGTCAAAAAATGACAGCTTCAAAAGTGACATCTATCGAAACAGCGGGCTATTCAAAATAACACCTCTTATTGGAAAACCCTTTATTTCGGTGAATTCTGTCAGAATTCGAAAATATATTAAGTCATCAACTACATGGGCACTATAAGGATATAATTTCGTGAAGGGTGGATGCAAACATATATTCTAAACTCTAGATCGTATGTTTGGGACAATTCATAGAATACATATCTGATTGGAATGAAATACAGTTTTCGGTGTCGATTAGAGAACAATTCCAACGGAATCGGAGATATGGTTTCTGAAATATATGAATTTCCCAAATGTTTCTGTTGTTTTGTTCCTCAGGAAAACCAGGAAATCCGATTGGGCTGAAACAAAGTTCTCTATTATGGAATGGTGACTTGGAGATTTCAGTGGAATTTAAATGAAATTTGAAAATCTTGGAAAGAAATTTTTTTTTTTTCGAATTTTATTAAAATTATTTCTTCTAATTGGTACAAAAGCCATCCGGCAGATTCGGCTCATTCACGAACTTAACCGAGATATTCAGGATCGAAACCTAACCTGAGAATTTCACGACTACAGGTCCATTCTTTCGAAAGTTCGAGCACACACGGCCGGCCGGACAGAATCAAATTTGACCACGGATTCTTCATCAGTGGGTCCAACCTAGTCGTTTGAGACCAACTTCAGCTCAAAATTGGAAAATTACAGACATTGTGACGAAACGATAACGCGCTATTCCCCAGAACAAGCGCATAAAAACAAAAGAACGGTAGAATATTGATAGGAATCGGTACACTTTAAATAGAAAATAAGAATCCGTAATTATTTTCCACAACAATACCATGGACTTTTTGTATAGATTATGCAGGGTTTTTCAAACTGGGATCGTTATATAATATAATGGCCTTCGTAAAGTAGTCAATTTAATAGATGATGCAGCGTTATGGTAGTCAATTTTGACATGGCAGTTCTCATCGTCAACTGTTCTTATCTAAGTCTTTATTTTCATTGCGTTTGTAATTATACCTCAAGGAATGTGGCATGCAGCTTATAGATAAGATAAGTGGAATCCGCCTAGCCAGCCATTTTGTGATGATATAATCTTCTTAGGTTTTCTATTCTAATGTTTTGATAGTGTATGTAATTGTAGAATCATAATATGCACTTCATTTGGAACTGAATAATCATTACAATTTTTCGAGAATTTAAGTGATCAAGCGGTATTATTTATAACATATACAGTGTGTCCACGGATTGGGTGCCGGTAAGGTGTAAATGACGAAAAATTTTCGAGTTAGACTCTGATATTCTGGGAATCGCTCCTGCTTGGTCTCAAATTGAAATGTTGAGAAAATGAGCCAAATCAATAAATATAAAGGGTGGTTTTGAACTGATTTAAGGAAAATTGAATAAAATACCTTTGTTTCAAAAGATATAAGATAAAGCACCTTTGTTTCAAAAGATATCGAGAAAGTTTATTGAGAAAAGTTGTTTAGAATCAAAAGACACGGCTAAATCTCGAATTTCAGATAAATCGATCAACTTTGATTTTGTAAGTAGGTTATGAAAATATTCGATAATATCTATGGTTACAAATGCCAGACGTGACTTGAAACGTAAATTTTATTCGTCATAAACGAAAATTTTCCTGTTGAAAACATGCTGACCATAGAACAAAGTGTGTTTATTGTGCAGTGCTACGGCTTAGGTGCAGACATTTCTTATCAGGGAGTAATAAGACAATTCCATTGACGCTGGCCAAATGTTGCGGTACCACGTAACCCTGCTAAAAAAATTGTTTCAAAATTTAAATTTTTGATCATGACAAAAATTTCACGTATACAAAATGTTCATGACCAACTTATTAAGTCAAGGTAGGCTGATTTATCTGTAACTCGAGTTCCTGCAGCAGCTCGTCATTCCGAACAACTTTTCTCAATAAACTATCTCGATATCTTTTAGAACAAAGGTACTTTATTCTTAACAATTTTCATTGAATCAATTCTGAACCACCCTGTATATAAATTTATTTGGCTCATTTTCTCAACATCTTAGTTTGAGACCAAGCAGGAGCGATTCCCAGAATATCAGAGTCTAACTCGAAAATTTTTCGTGCTGCCTGCACCTAAGCCGTTGCACTGCACAATAAACACACTTTGTTCTATGGTCAGCATGTTTTTAACAGGAAAATTTTCGTCTATGACGAATAAAATTCACGTTTCAAGTCACGTCTGGCATTTGTAACCATGGATATTATCAAATATTTTCATAACCTACTTACAAAATCAAAGTTGATCGATTTATCTGAAATTCGAGATTTAGCCGTGTCTTTTGATTCTAAACAACTTTTCTCAATAAACTTTCTCGACATCTTTTGACACAAGGGTGTTTTATTCTTAATAATTTTCCTTAAATCAGTTTTAAACCACCCTGTATATTAATTGATTTGGCTCATTTTCTCAACATCTCAATCTGAGACCAAGCAGGAGCGATTCCCAAAATATCAGAGTCTAACTCGAAACTTTTTCGTCATTTACACCTTACCGGCTTCCGTGGACACACTTGTATATTAATTAAGCCAAAACCAAACTTGATCCTCATCCTATAAAGAGTTGATATCAATTCCGGCAACGTGAATCTAGAATTTCAAATTTGAAAAAAAATACCTTCTTGTGAGGATATCATTCAATGTTGCATATTTCAGAAGTGTAGCTAGAGAAACACTGCAGAAAAAAAGTGTTTCACCATGGGTTTTTCTTACTCTGTATTTAAAATAGTCAGATATACAGTTCGCGTCAAAATTATGTAACAAATTCATTCTCTCAGAAGATAAATATTTGGCAACAAAATCCTGAAACAGGTCAATTTTTGTTTCACTTTTACCAAATTTTTATGCATTTTTGTTGCAGCCTGTGCCATCCCCATCAACCCTCTAGATTTTTTGATGGGGAAAGTGGGTCATGTGGTACTTTTTTGGCAAGGTCTTTGTATCTTCTTTACAGGCGTGCAGAAATTTTGAAGAAAAATTTTTTTCTTGAGAAATTAGTTCAAAGAGGTTTTCAGTATGTCACTTTGTCATGGCTCATTTACTTTGAGACGATGGTACCTGATGAAATTTGTCACTGAATGAAAGTCGACCGTTACAGTTTTGTTCATGCACAACTTTCAACTCCTACGAACCCTTCAGTGGAGAAAAAAATGGAGTGACATTGGAAATGTATTTCGGCATTGAGTACCACCCGGAGAATCACTAACTAAATTTCTGCACGCCTGTAAAGAAGATACAAAGACCTTGACCTACATTCCCAATTCAAAAAATTTAGAGGGTTGATGGGGATGGCACAGGGTGCAACAAAAATCCTTCAAAAATGCATATAAATTTGGTAAAGGTGAAACAAAAATTGACCTGTTTCAGGATTTTGTTGTCAAATATTTTTCTTCTGAGAAAATGAATTTGTTCCATAATTTTGACGCGCATTGTATATTCTCTTGAAAATGAGCAGTACAATTCTTTTATATCATATAATATGTGTTATCACAGTATTAGCAGAAGAAATGTGAACGGGGTACCATAAATTTTTACGTATGATACAAGAGCACAGATAAAAACCTCAGGAAAAATTCTGTCTCCCCGTATAAGTGTAGTGAAATTGTTGTTTGTTATTGAAGGGCTCCTTATCCATCAACGAAACAAAATTTCTTCTTTCCTTTCGATGCAGGCATCTCGAAATCACACCTGAAAACAAGAAAAGAAGACGAAAAAACTAATATGAACTAGTAAATGTTTTCTTATTCATTAAATTAATTTGAAGTTCACGATCCATCTCAAAAAAGAATCAGACACCGAATGAATTGCCTCGAAACCATCGTTGAATTTATGTATTAACTAAATTTTCTATTGTTTCCTGTTCTTCTCCGCATTCGCACCGTGGACTTTCGACAGCATTCCACTTGAAGATGAAACTATTACATCGACCATGACCGGTTCTAAGTATATTCAAAATGCACCAAATTTTTCTAGGAAGATTAAAACCATGAATATTTTCCGAAGGATCGTTGAACAAACCTTTGTTGAAAACATTACATATTCGGACTGAATATCTGGCAGGGATAACACTTGTCTGAACAAGTAGAATAACAGAGGGTTGCCCGGTCGCTCACACTGTTGTCATTCCAGTTAGTTTTCCCACCTATCGCATCAATAACTTGAACTGCTTTTATCTAATCACCGAAGTGTGGGGGTATTTTTATTACCGAAAATATTCATTTACCGTCGCTCTTCTACCATATCATCAAAAGACACCCTACTGCTCCCTCTGTCAATAAAACAATGCCAATAAAATATGTAATAACATAATCACAAGGACGAATATCCGTCGATAAATCAACAAATATTCCCCCTTGATCAGAGCTAATCACCCAATCAACCAAAACACCTACACCGAAGAAGCGGATCCAAGTAGAATGACTACAGCTGTTTCACAATTGTTATTGATCGTCAGGTCAACTTAACTTGGATAAACCGCAGAGAGTTCTCTCGATACTTGTTACCTTTCAGAAGGATCGCTGCAGTATACAACTTACAGCGCGCCATCTGCCAGGAGCATCTTGCGAGTCTCACCTTCGAGTGCAGAATACTTTGATCGATGTGTGTGACGTTCATCCTTTTGTCGCACACATCGATCAAAGTATTCTGCACTCGAAGGTGAGACTCGCAAGATGCTCCTGGCAGATGGCGCGCTGTAGTTGTTATACTGCAGCGGTCCTTCTGAAAGGTAACAAGTATCGAGAGAACTCTCTGCGGTTTATCCAAGTTAAGTTGACCTGACGATCAATAACAATTGTGAAACAGCTGTAGTCATTCTACTTGGATCCGCTTCTTCGGTGTAGATGTTTTGGTTGATTGGGTGATTAGCTCTGATCAAGGGGGAATATTTGTTGATTTATCGACGGATATTCGTCCTTGTGATTATGTTATTTATTACTACTGGAGCTCTTTCTTCTCCATGAAACCATTTCCTATATGTAATAACAATAAAATAATTCTACGTCTACTCCATCTTATTCGCAGGTACAAAGATGGCATACTCATCGATGACGCTCTGATCGCTTATGCTCTCAGCGATCCCTGGAACCGCAGCCTGGCCCTGGTCTCAGTTAACACCTCCCACAGCGGTCAATACGAATGTAGGGTCACCATGAGATCAGGTGGCTATCCAACGGTATCAGCCTTTGCCCAGATATCCGTACTAGAGAAACCCAGAACTGTGAGCACCCTGAAAGCCGAAACGTTGGCAGAATATGGATCTCCAGTCACTCTATCTTGCGATGTTGTAGGCCTTCCCAAACCCAACGTAACTTGGTATATGAACAGTATTGCCATTGACTTAAACAGTAACAGGTATAGGCTGGAAGGTGGATTACGTTGAAGAATCTATTTATTAAGTTGATGTTTTGGTTTAGGTTTGTGCTACAAGAAGACAATTCTTTGCTGATTAAAAGGTTGAAGATAAGTGACAATGGGATGTATCAATGTTTTGCGACAAACCCAGCTGGGGAATGTTCTTTATCGACTTGGCTCCGAGTGAAAAGTGAGTATCGTACAATTTTATGCTTTGATGACCCTGAAACTGATTCTTTGTTTGTTTAATTGGGATAATAATTTTTCCCATGATTGAAATATGAGTTAGTTGAAGGAAATGGTTTCACTATTTAAACGGGACGTTCTTAAACTCAAATCAATCTATTCTTGGTCTGTGAATCATGCACAATTATTTGAGAAAAACTTATAAATAGTAAATAGTAGAGTCAATTGTTTTCAAAGATAGTATTGAATTTTTATACAGGAAAATTGACTCATTTCTTTTATTTTAATTCATTTATTTATATAATCGACATATCAAATTTTTGGCAACTGCCTTTCTCTGTCTTTTCACACATGAATTTCTTCGATGAATTGGTATGTGCAAGCCTTCAGCCATATAGTTGGTTGTTATTGAGAGATTCCGGAAATTTTTCAAAATTGATTTCTACGTTTTCATTGATATGGTTCTGAAGAAATTTTATTAAACGTAAACTTCTGAACAAACGTTTAGTTGAAAAAGCTCAACACATACTTAATCTATAATGCATCCTTCGGTAAACCATTTGCAGAATTTATATTTCAATCTGAATGACTCAGTTAAAACACCTTGTTTTACTTCGGAGAAGGTTAGGTTAGGTTAGGTTAATTTATATTTCAATCTGAATGACTCAGTTAAAACACCTTGTTTTACTTCGGAGAAGGTTAGGTTAGGTTAATTTATATTTCAATCTGAATGATTCGGTTAAAACACCTTATTTTACTTCGGAGAAGGTTATTTCTCTTGAACTTAAGTAGACTTTCATGATTCCCTAGAATTGCGAAGAAAGAGAAGTCTAGCAGCAAACGTAGTAAGACTGAGGAGCGACCGCAGAAACAAATTCGTTTTTATCTCACCATGTAAGAAATAGGAGCAAGTCCTGTAGAAAACTGAATGCATTTAAAATTCGGTGTGCACAGGTAGAATGTAGTGTGATTTTGATGTGTTACACAAGGGAGGGTTTTTTGCAAGCACATTTTGCTATACAGGTGTTTGTCGATGGCAAAGATCGGCTACCTGAATTTTGTATTAGGATTTTTTACTGTAGGCGAGAGTAGTTCTTTTTCATGTCTACAAATAGTGGTAGCAATACTGGGAAAATATGAAGTAATTCTTGTACAATATGTAACAAACCATGTTACAAAAATTGTACTCTTTTTCAATAATTCACTATAAATTATTGTCAGATTTCAGTGTTACAATTTAACTCATCTAAAATATCTGCAAACTTTTTCCAGCATTGCTTCCCATGAAACATTTTTGCATGTGATTTTTTGAGGCAGTTTTTTAGCTTTAGGTTTTCATTGATACTCAAGAGATAGTTTTCGTTCTTAGATATCACTTAGCAGGTAATTTTTTGAAAAATCGTTGAATACTTTAAGAAAAGTAAGTATATCACCTATCAATGTGCAAATTACAGCATCTACACCTGTCATGGAAGTTTCTCCACAAAATGCCACAGTGTTGGATGGCAAGGACGCAAATCTAAATTGTAGAGCCGTCGGTGCACCTACTCCAAATATTACATGGATCTTTGATGGTAAGTAAACTTGAAAGTTTAAATAAAAACACTTCTAAATCCCGTTATTTTAGAAAACGACGTTATAGAACCTTCGGCAAGGGTTCAAATATTGGAGTCTGGCGATCTACTGATTGTGTCCGTTAAGGAAACAGATACTGGACATTATACCTGTATCAGAAGCAACGAGGCTGGTACAGTTAGAAGTTCTGCATATCTCAGTGTTTTAGGTAGGAAGAAAAAATTATAATGGGAATGGTTCATGGGGATAGAAGAGTTCCAGTTCAATAATGAACTGACAGAAACACAACGAAGAATTCTTGCCGATAAATCTTCGAATATTCCATCTTGATCTGAGCTTATACAATCAACCAAAGTTTCTACACATGATTTTACCGATCATCAGAACGGCTCACCTTGTTGAATGCTAGACACTCAATGCCTGTTAGATGAGGCTTTATAAATAAAATTTCACAAGATACATCTCAGGAGCACATTACGAATCCTATTCTTCTAATGCAAAAAACTTTCGAGCAGTTTGTGACAGTACTGAACAAACTGCAAAATCGAAAATACAGCTTCCTGTAACTACAAATGAATGAACGTGATGCACATCTCTTCACTCAAAGGTGATCTTGAGATGACGCTAGTGGAATTTTATTCACAAAAGCATCATCCAACAGGTATTAAGTATCTAAAAACCCTTTGGGCGTTCAACAAGGTGAAACTTTCTGATGATCGGTAATAACGTGAAACTACAGTAAACAATTATTCTTTCGGTAAACCCGCAAGATTTCCCGTCGCCGAGATATTAAAATGATATTTACATCATTGTACACAGTGTGTTTTTCTGAATAAAAAATGTGAAATCGAAAATAGGCGGTCTCCCTTATTTTGGAAGGTATGGGCCCCCAATGTTCCAAAACGAGTCGTTTTCAGGTCCCTTTTTCCACCATAAAAACGATCTCTCACTTCATTTGTATAGTTCACAAACCACCTTTGAACCTTCAACCAACAATAAGCAACACTTTTTCTCAAGAATAATCAATATTTAATGAAAAAACAATGAAATTACTGGACAACCACTTAACTTCTATTCCTTCTGATTTCTACTCAGTCTAAAAGTGAAGTTTGGCAATGGCGCGAATTTCATCGGTCGGAATCGTGCCATCGTGCGTATTCGTGAATGACAGATTATTGCTGGCGAGAAAAATGAAATATGTTCTTATTTCTTACTGTTTACTGCGATACTCTAAATCTTCCAATAGGAGAATTCGTTTCTAATGAAATCTACAAGGTTGAATCACATAGTATAATGGAAGGAGAATATACCCTGATATATATTTCAACGTACATTTTTTTCATATGTGATAGGTCGCGCCCTTTCCGGATTTCCAATGAAATCGAGGTTATTATATAACCCATTTTATTGGGATACCCTGATTCTAATTCTAAACTAGGACCATCTCGAAGACACAACAAAAAACGATGTAGATAACAACCTCCCTATTTTGTGGGGGAAAGAAAGTTCAAACGAAAATATTGAGAGTGAAACCTTAAACAAATATTCTCAATGATTTTGTTTTGATGTTAGAATAACCACCTCTTCTTCAGTTACAGAAGCATTTTCCTTACAATCATATCCTTCAACTGTCCATCATTTCATATTTCCCGCCAGCAACTACTCTTCGGTCATCATACGTTGGCCAGCGATGAAAAGACGCTGTTGCCAAGCTCCGCTTTAACATTGAGAAGTATTTCGTAGAAATATAGGTTAAGTGGTTGTCTAATATTTTCACTTTTCTTCCTTTAAATAATGAATATTCTTGAAAGAAAGTGTCGCTATTCATTGGTTGAAGGTTCAAAGATGATTTATGAACAAGATTTGAGAAGTGAGAGAACATTTTTATGGCGGAAAAAAAGATCTGTAAATGCAACAATTTGGAACTTTGGGGGCCCATATTTTCCAAACAAAGAGGGACCGCCTATGTTGGCCTTGATATTTTTTGTTCAGGAACTCACACTGCTTACAATGATGTGAATATCTTACTTATAGCTTCGCGACGGGAAATCTTGCGGGTTTACCATTCTTTCTTGTGTTTATGTTAGATCTTTCAGTTCACCTTTTCTTAACAAATTTCAACAAAACCTGCGTAATATTTTCGACACTCCCTTCCCATACCTACTTTGCTCTGATTAGTGACTGGTTTTAACTGACACTCTTCAAATTCACAGTAAGGACACAAATCATAAAGCCTCCAGTTGACACGAGTGTACTACTAGGTCACACCGCTACGTTACAGTGTAAAGTTTCTACCGATCCTGCTGTGCCATACCGTTTACTTTGGTTTCATGACAACAGGTAATTTTCATTTAATTTCACCATCGGATGCATGTATTTATTTCTTATTCTCCCAAGACTCATCAATCCAATGCTGACTTCTCGTGTGAATATTCTGGAGGATGGTACTTTGGAGATCCAAGCTGTGAGAGCAGCCGACGTAGGAGAATACACTTGCAGCGTTACTTCAGCAGGTGGCAACGATACACGTTCAGGTAGTCTAAAGGTGGTCGAACTGCCCTTTCCGCCGAATAACGTCAAAGCTGAACGTCTTGACTATCAGATGAAAAGGGTCGTCAACGTCAGTTGGACACCAGGTTTTGACGGTAACAGTCCTATTAAACAGTATGTTATCCAAAGAAGAGAAGTTCCGGAATTTGGTAAGTTGAGTAGAACCCGGTTAGATGTATTGTTTTTGTGTTACATAACCTTCTGGATGAAGAAAGCTAGTGTTAAAGGCCAAATCTGTCATTCGTACCTTTTTTGTTGGTATTTGATTATGCTCGCCTTTTTGTGCGCATGTTTTTTAAATGTCTGTAAATTTCGATTTTCAAGCCAAATGAAATTTTGAATGGGTATATCTGCGTAGCCATTCGGTAGATTTCACCCATTCTCAAATTCGACCTTGGTAATTCGCAACTTCTGCTAAGCGATACGCCCTCTGGCTATAGAAATCCGAACACTTCCAAGCTAGTAGGTTTTCGACGTGCCCGTTATTCTAACGTATTTTGCTTACTTTTGGAGTTTATTTTGGAGCATTTGTGTTGTTCTCCGAGTGTAAATTTTGGTATACCGAAAGTGTTTGTAATATTCATCAATCGATTCCTTTCTTTCCAATTAAAATTTTCGATTGTATCAATTCGAAATGGCATCCTCCCGAAATGACTATTGTTGTGTGCCTCAACTCAATGTTATTCATGGTCAAAGAAGAAAGGATCATCTACTGCCTCAAATTTTCATTTTTCTCAAAGCTGAATGAAAGTAAAGTTAATTTGGAAACAGTATTTAGCAGGGAGCTCAATGATAGAAGGAAGGCCTAGATTTCGAAATTGAAGATTGGAAAACAGGTCACGAAATACATGAAAAAGTATGTTCACCGCATGTTTATTTTCATAAAGGTAAATTACAATTTATTCATTTTGAAACAACTCCATGTCCAGATGTTTTTAGGTGTTAATGAAAATAAGAGAATTTTGATGAAAAATTCTGCAGAGAAACTACCGAGCATTTCTGGAGCTACCTAATTCACTACACAAAATCATATTCAGATAGAGTGATCTGGTTGAAAACCTGACAGAAACTAGATATACTATTATAGTTGATAATATCTGAAGTTATTCATATAAATACATTAATATTTTTCATTTCTATATAGGTAGGTTGAACCAGTTCTGACATTTTTCATTTTGTATGTGTATCTTGAGCTGCTATGAGATGAAAATGAAATCAATTATATGTCAATCTGTTTCCTTTTCTTTTGAAATACGATTGAAAAGAACTAAAGCAGGAAAGCTGTTTTCATTTTATTGATTCACTCGTTTGTAAACAAAGAGAACAAGTCATATCATTTGGACTGATTCTTGATTTACCACATAATATAGCCTTCATTCAGCACTTCTTAACATTAATAAAAGTCCTTGAATTACTTATTGAGGTGCCTATTTTTCTAGAAATTCAAGTAAACTTAGATATTGGTTCATTTTGATCCACCAAGCAACAGACACTATAATAACAGAAATTATCCTCCAGAAACGATTTAGAGCACAGTTTCATATCGTGATCTAAACGAAAAGTTCCTCCTCAAGAAATCTTATACAAAATTATAGTAATTCTCTCAAAATATTCAATTTCCATCACATTTCTACGGTTTGTTTACATAAAACTACTAGCTTGGACAGGTCCCAAATTTAACCGTTAGGGCGCTGGCATCTTCGCAGAAGTTGCCAATCATTAAGTAAGTAAATGAGCAATTTGAATACAATGATAAACTAGCACGCCTGAAAAAATGTCCGAAATACCCCCCTGATCCGAAATGAGGACGCAAAATTGAATGGCCGTCACCGGTCAGCTCTGATTTTACCCGGCGCGGCAGTCGGCCCTGATCCATATTGCGGTGTATAATATTCGGTATCGCTTTCGTCAAAGTGCAAAATGCACTTAATGATAAAATTACTACCGAAAAAGTTAGATCGTAAAAGTGTTATTGAATGCGCACGCTGCTGCACTGTCCGATTCACCGTTAGAAAGCGCAAAAATTGGAGCAATCAGGCCGTGAAGCTGAAACATAAGAACGACGGATTATTTGGGACGGATAAAAAACCAGAGAGATAAGTAAGTGGTAAGTATACCAGTCTGTCTCGGAAAAAAAAATCTCGACGTGAAGTCGGGAGCTCTTGCGTGCCTATTCAAATTCGTTGCCAAAACGGTCATCTTTTGCGCGCATTTTCTAGGGTTCTAGGTTCGTTAATGGGCAAAATCGGTCAAACGGTTCCGGAGCTAGAGCCTTTCGAAGTTTTGAGGTTATTTACGTGATAATTCGGGAACTGCTGGAACGATTGCATCAAAACTTGGTTGTTAGTTGGAGTATAACGACGTGCAACTTTTCGCGAAGTTTTCTTGAGACTTGACTGTCAGTAGATTGAAAAAAAAAATTTTTCGAATAAAATTTTTTTTCAGACAGTGTTCATCATATTTGAAAAAAAAATTAGCGCAGACTTTGAGCTCTATATTTCACAGCAGTGCCACAAATTTCAGTTCGCTACAGACATAATTTAGTGGTTTTCCAAAACTGCTCTACAAATATGGAGTCCAAAGGCCGATTGTAAACACAATAAATTCCGAAAAAACAAGTAGAATACTCGATATTTATTGAGTAGGTTTGGGGCATAACTAAGAAGATCGAATTCGTGAATGGAGATCCACCCAATAATTCTGTATATATATACACATTCAAAATTTGATTATCCTAATATTTCCGAAAGTAAAGATCGGATCAAATTGAAATCTAGTACTCGATGGAAAATGATAGCTTAAAGGTGAGGACCATATGAAGAGAAGACCGGCATATCTTTCCATCAGATAGTAATGCTGAGTTTGGAGGGACGCCACGTGAAAAGGTTGATCACTTTGGCAATGAATTTGAACATACGCTCAAAAGCTGAGTTGAGTAATACATACTTTTATAAAGCATCAAGATGATGAGTTCACTCGAATTGATAATAAAAATTAAATCAAAATAATAGAGTTAATTTTTTTGTTCTATCATATTTACATTTTCTCAAATCTTAACTTGAAACGGATCTTGTTGTCCACAAGGACAATCTGAATTTGAAAAAAATAATAAATCATCCGATTCATAATTTCTTCGAATTCATCCATATACCTATATTCAGAAAAGGCAGAAATATATTGTATTCAAAAAGTGTAATTATTTGAGTATGTAAATAGACATTTTTTCATTCTTCCTTCTTGAAACACATTTGCACCCTTTACTAATACCATCTCTTAGCCTTTTTTTTACTTCGATATCAGTTATTGAAGGAGGCATGAATGACAGATTTTTGTTTGTATTATTTTTCTCTTTTTAATGTGGAATGTTAATTTTTTATGGATACCCTGTGTATGTAACGCAGAAACATTAGGTGAGCATGTAATGTTCGTTGATGGGATATATGTTAATGGACCTTTGTCTCTGTATGACCTGAAGATATTATTTTGAACGTTTTTTTTTCTCAGAGCATGTTTTATTTTTTTATCATGTCTTGCCATAATCATTTTTACTATTTGTCATTTACTTTGGGTTATACAGTGACTATCTGTGTATTATTTGTAGTAGGAATTCTGGCTGATCTTCAAAGCATTTTCGATGCATACTGAATGATTTAAGCTTAAGTCTTCCTTTCAAGGAAACTGCTTCGGTGTTCCTGAAGCATTGTCAGTTAGCATAAGCAATAAAGGTAACAATGTGTCGTAATATTTGTGGAATAACATGCATGCTCATTTGAGCACCTAATTTCAAGTAGTTCCCTCTGCTAACGATACCATGCAGTATTATTTTGTTTCATAAGTACCACCGATTGTAGGTCCGATACCAGACCCACTTATGAACTGGGTTACTGAAATTAGTAACCTATCGGCCAGTCAAAGATGGGTGTTGCTAGAAAATTTGAAAGCTGCAGCTTCGTATCAGTTTAGAGTTAGTGCCATCAATAGTGTAGGAGAAGGAAGTCCTAGCGATCCTAGTAATATGATCAAATTGCCGCAAGAAGGTAACAACACAGTTAATTTCTAAACAAAGTTTATTTCACATAAAGAGAATCTTTCGGATAATTTTTTCACTAAAAACTCTTCAAAACTGCTCGTTTATCCGCAGCGCCCTCTGGACCACCAGTGGGATTCGTTGGATCTGCCCGGAGTTCTTCTGAAATAATAACTCAATGGCAGCCACCTTTAGAAGAAAACCGTAATGGTCAAATTCTAGGTTACATTATACGTTACCGCTTATTCGGTTACAATAAAAGTCCATGGACAATAAGAAACATAACTAATGAGGTAATGAGAAATTATGATAAAGTATGACAGAAACTCTATAACGATAATATTTTCAGGCCCAAAGAAATTATCTAATTCCTGATCTAATCACATGGAAAGATTATGTTATAGAAATAGCCGCTTACAACAATAAAGGAGTAGGCGTGTTCACTAAAGGTGTTAAGATAAAAACAAAAGAGGGCGTTCCTGAAGCTGCCCCTAAAATAGAAAAAGTTGTAGCTGTCAATTCCACAGCTGTCCAGATATGGTGGGTGCCACCAGATCCTCAAAAGATTAACGGTATCAACCAAGGGTGAGAAATCAAATTTTTTCAGTGAATTTACTATTTCGAAATTTTTATATTGATATTTCATATAAAAAAATTTAAAAGAAACTACGGTAAACCCGCAAGATTTCCCGTCGCGAAGCTATAAGTAAGATATTCACATCATTGTAAGCAGTGTGAGTTCACAAACAAAAAATATGAAGGCCAACATAGGCGGTCTCTCTTTGTTTGGAAGATATGGGCCCCCAAAGTTCCAAATTGTTGCACTTTCAGATCCTTTTTTCCACCATAAAAATGATCTCTCACTTCTCAAATCTAGTTCATAAATCATCTTTGAACCTCCAACCAACGAATAACGACACTATCTTTCAAGAATATTCATTATTTAAAGGAAGAAAAGTGAAAATATTAGACAACCACTTAACCTATATTTCTACGAAATACTTCTCAATGTTAAAGCGCAGTTTGGCAACAGCGTCTTTTCATCGCTGGCCAACGTATTATGACCGAAGAGTAGTTGCTGAGGGGAAATATGAAATGATGGACAGTTGAAGGATATTATGATTGTAAGGAAAATGCTTCTGTCACTGAAGAAGAGGACGTTATTCTAACATCAAAACAAAATCTTTGAGAATATTTGTTTAAGGTTTCACACTCAATATTTTCGTTTGAACTTTCTATCCCCTTCAAAATAGGGAGGTTGTTATCTACATCGTTTTTTGTTGTGTCTTCGAGATGGTCCCAGTTTAGAATGAGATTCAGGGTATTCCAATAAAATGGGTTATACAATACGATTCCGACTGATGAAATTCGCGCCATTGCCAAACTTCACTTTTAGACTGAGTCGAAATCAGAAGGAATAGAGTTCAAATGGTTGTCCAGTAATATCATTCTTTTTTCATTAAATATTGGTATTTCTTGAAAAAAAGTTTTGCTTATTGTTGGTTGAAGGTTCAAAGGTGGTTTGTGATCTATACAGATGAAGTGAGATATCGTTTTTATGGTGGAAAAGGGGACCTGAAAACGACTCATTTTGGAACTTTGGGGGCCCATATCTTCCAAATTAAGGGAGACTGCCTATGTTCGATTTCACATTTTTTATTCAGAAAAACACACTGCGTACAATGATGTCAATATCTTTTTAACATCTCGGCGACGGGAAATCTTGCGGGTTTACCGAAACTACATTAAAGTTTCAAATACCTACGTTACAATATCCAAGGCATTACGGTAAACGATTAAACAACTTAATGCTTTTTATTTCAGGTATAAAATTCAAGCATGGCAATTCAATGCCATGAGGGAAATGTATATAGAGAAGAAGATGATGACGGTACATCCTAATTTGTTAGATCCTTATGCTCAACAAACTGTTATTATGAACGGTTTGAAAAAATTTACCGAATATAATATAACCGTTCTCTGTTTCACTGATCCAGGTGACGGAGAAATCAGTCGATATGTTCACGTTAAAACAAAAGAGGATGGTGAGCAATTGATCAAACATACGTTGTGTTCATTTTTATATCACTGTCTCTTTCCAGTGCCTGGAGAAGTAGCAAGTTTGCAATTCGATGAAATTAGTGACAGATACGTCAACGTCATATGGTCCCCGCCTAAAGAACCCAACGGTGTTCTAACCTCATATCAGATCACTTACCATGTCAGAGATAAGCCAGAAACTGTTAAAATGCTCAACTTGTCCTCGGATACATTGAACGTTGGAATACATGACCTTCAAGCCATGACTCACTATCGTTTTGAGGTTGGTAATGCTTAAAAACAATGATTTTTCCATTAATTCTGCTTCTTTCTATTTTTCTGAACACGCGTTTTTACAGGTAACTGCTTCAACTAGAGTGGGTATTGGACCACCGAAAATCGCTACAATACAGTCCGGGGTAGAGCCAGTGTTGCCACATCCTCCAACCAAATTGGCGCTTTCCAATATTGAGGCTTTTTCGGTTGTCCTCCAGTTCACCCCAGGTTTCGATGGAAATTCTTCTATCACAAAATGGACTGTTGAAGCTCAAACTACAAGGAATGTCAGTTGGTTTGTAATCTATGAAGTCTCAGACCCTGACGCCAAGTCTATAACAGTAACTGGACTTGTACCTTTCACACAGTACAGACTTCGGTTGATAGCTAATAATGTTGTCGGTCATTCCCAACCGTCAGAATCATCGAAAGAATTCCAAACTATTCAAGCACCTCCTGCTTTTCCACCAAAGAACGTTACAGTCAGAGCAATTAGTGCCACAGAGTTGAGGGTTAGGTGGATTGTAAGTAATGACACTTTATAATTTATATATGATATAGAACGTTAAAGGAAATGAAGTATGATATATGTTTATTTGTAGCCTCTACAACAAATTGAATGGTTTGGCAACCCCCGAGGTTATAATATAACCTTATTGGAAGTGTCTTCTGGTAAATCTCGAAGTTCTTCGATCGATGACCATACAGCTAATTCACATGTTGTCACCAATCTTGAGGAATATGAACTGTACGAGATTTCTATGCAAGCCTGTAATGATGTAGGATGTTCCAAATCGAGTTCAAGAGCTTTGGAAAGAACTAGAGAATCAGGTTAGCTTTCAAAGTGAATAGAGCAGTTCCAGCTATCTATGGTTCATCGAGATGAATCAGCTGATGGGGGGACAGCCTGTCAAACGTTGAAGGTAAAACAACACAACCTCACTTTCCCGCTTTGTTTATGTTATGAAGTACAATATTTTCAACAATTTCAGGATAAATTCACAAGTTAAAATGATTTATATTAATGGAATTGATGAATAACTAGGCCAAGTTATTGTTTCGTTGTGAAATACAACATAAATACACCGAGAGACGAAAGAATCCGATGTTTCAGATATATTGTACTGTAGACTTTATATTTGAATATTTGCATTTTTGACCCATTCCCCTAAATTTTATCTGGTATTGGAAGAAACAGAATACTATGTGAACTATCCCAGAGAAGGCAATCTACTATATTCTCGCCATAAATTGAAAAAACTGTTCTGACAAAGTAACAAACCATGTTAGAGTTTGTTGGGGACATTTCCACACTAGTGAATGAATTATGTTAAGACTATCTATTCAATTTGTTCTGTTTAATAAGTTAAATCATGATGAGATAACCATGATAAGAATATTTCGTGTTATATACATTTCAAGAATGATATCAACCTACGATAGCTGGCGTTATGATGGACAAACCCATCCTGATTGTTTACCTCTCACATCTCTATGTTAAAGCCAATCAAGGCAATTCGTTATGTGACAGATTTCCCAAAATATTGTATGTATTATAAATAATAATGAACCAGATAACTTCCTCTGTTCTCAACCGAACATATTCCGACGTGGCTCGACTACCCAAGTATGGAACTTCTACATTTTGTTGTTTGTAATATGTTTCGAATTGAACTTATTGTCAATTAAAGATTATGAAAGCCTTAACGTTGCATCTGCATAATAAAAAACATTTTATATGGATAGTAAAGCATTTTTTGAGGATGAATCGAAATCGGTGTTCAAGGAAAAAATTTCATATGAATTATTTTATTTGTAACATATATGTAGTATAATAAATATATAATTGAATATTATGATAGCACTGACATAGCAACTGCAGACCAATATTGTAGTAATTTGCAACATATAATGTTATTTGAAATAGTACTGAGAAGTTCTCTGGAACCCATGTTTTTTCCATTCCATACATTTGTTGGATTTCATTCTGCTGTTTATTTTCAGGAATAAATGAGCCAAACATTTTACTGTTTCAGTTTCAATAGTTATACCTATAATGAATGCTATCTCTGATGTTGATACTCTAGGCTTTAAAAGACAAGAATAAATACTGCAATTTTCATTTATATCGTTTTGAATGATTATCATCTGAGATTGAATATCAGTTAATCAGATCCATTATCACGAAATTTCACTTGTGAAATCACTAAAATCTCCAAATAATCGCTCTTCGCCAATGTAAACAAAGCGAATGTATTCCTTCGTCTCTCGGTGTATTTATGTTGAATTTCACAATGACACACTAACTTGGCCTAGTAATCCACCAATTCTATTAAAATAAATCATTTTAACTTGTGAATTTATCCTGAAATTGTTGAAAATGCTGTACTTCATAACATAAACAAAACGGGAAAGTGAGGTTGTGTTGTTTTACTTTCAACGTTTGACAGGCTGTCCCCCCATCGGCCATGTTGTGACGTCAGCTGGAATTGCTCTATTGCAACATTAGGATATACTTTTATTGCCTTAGACATACCATGTCTTGAATGACAAATTTGTAAAATTTGTAATTCCAACAATGATATCATTCAAATGTAATTGTTTAATTTTAGTACCCTCTTTCGGACCAATGAATGTTGAGGCTAACTCTACATCTTCAACTACGATAGTGGTGAAATGGGGTGATGTACCCAAAGAACATCAGAATGGTCTCATCGAAGGTTTCAAAGTATACTATGCTGCAGATAAATCTCCAGCTCAATATAAACAAATTGCTGGAAACGCGACTTTCACCACCACCCTAACCGAACTTAAGAAGTTTGTACAATATCGAATTCAAGTTCTCGCTTACACAAGACTCGGAGATGGAGAGCCCAGTAAACCTGCCATCAGTGTTAGAACGTTTGAAGATGGTAAGTTGGTATTTTTCTATCAATTCTGAATGGGAAATTAATATTTTTATTACAGTTCCTGGAGTGCCATCCAATGTGTCTTTTCCTGATGTGTCTCTTTCGTCTGCTAGGATAATATGGGATATACCAGAAGAACCCAATGGTCAAATTTTAGGATATAAAGTGACTTATCATATTAACAATTCAAATGGCAACAATAAATATTCTAAGGAATTTGAACCATATATCAGGACCTTCACGTAAGTTCTGAATAGACGACTTCGGCCCAAGTTGCCAACCCACAATTTACTTAGCAAGTTTACTTTCACTGGGGAACGGGAATTTCAGGACAAATTCGACATGATAAGGTTCGCATTATTTATAAATACCCGTAAAACATGCCTCGGCTCTTCAAACCAGATAATTCCTTCCAAATATAGGTTTTTGTTAAGATCGTCCCCGATTGGCTGAAATTTGAGTTGGGATTCCTGATTTCATGCAAACAGTGTCAATTTTCATAGGATACGTTCCGAAAACCAACTCTGTTGTTTCGGTTGCCGATTTTCCGCTCCGTAAATATGAAATATTCGGATGGTTCTTGGAACAAGCGCGTGAAAAAGGTTATTTACGGAATCTGGTTGATGAAAATCCGGCCGATTTACTGTCACCAGAACGATTTTCTATGGTAAATATCCATAGCATGGAACAATCTATGTTTACTTTAGGTTTGTTTTGGTTCCGAGTTCAGAACCACAGACTATTGGTCTATGCTAGAACCGTCCCGAACAGATCTGAACTCGGAACCAAAACAAACCTAAAGTAAACATAGATTGTTCCATGCTATGGATATTTACCATAGAAAATCGTTCTGGTGACTGTAAATCGGCCGCATTTTCATCAAACAGATTCCGTAAATAACCTTCTTCACGCGCTTGTTCCAAGAACCATCCGAATATTTCATATTTACGGAGCGGAAAATCGGCAACCGAAACAACAGAGTTTATTTTCGGAACGTATCCTATGAAAATTGACACTGTTTGCATGAAATCAGGAATCCCAACTTAAATTTCAGCCAATCGGGGACGATCTTAACAAAAACCTAGATTTGGAAGGAATTATCTGGTTTGAAGAGCCGAGGCATGTTTTACGGGTATTTATAAATAATGCGAACCTTATCATGTCGAATTTGTCCTGAAATTCCCGTTCCGCAGTGAAAGTAAACTTGCTAAGTAAATTGTGGGTTGGCAACTTGGGCCGAAGTCGTCTATTGATTGAATCGAATGGCATTTTATAAACTGACTTCTCGTATCTTCAGGGCGACCCAGTTGGAACAAGAACAATATTACTTATTCTCAGTAACTGCTCGTACAAGACTTGGCTATGGCAAAACTGCCAGAGCTATTGTCTACACAACGAACAATAGGGAGCCCCCACAGCCACCCTCAACACCCCAGATAAGCAGGAGCCAGATCCAGAGTAAACAAATCACTTTTAGTTGGACACCAGGTAGAGATGGTTTCGCGCCGCTCAGATATTATATCGTGCAGAAGTCTGAAAACGGGGGACCGTGGCAAACGTTACCTGAAAGAATAGATCCTCAGCTAACTTCTTATACTGTTTCTGATCTGAAACCGTTCACAGCTTATAAATTCAGGATACAGGCCACCAATGACATAGGTCCTAGTGGTTTCAGTCATGAATCTAGTGATGTTCGGACTTACCCAGCAGGTATGAACTTAGATTTTGATTTATAATCACTTGGTCGCAAAATATATACATTGTTTTATTTTAATTCAAATTGTTCCTTTTTGCTGTCTGGCTGTTCTCACAATAATTTGAGAACGTAAAGAGCAACTTGAAACTTTCGGGGTTTTAATTTTTTCGGTTATTTCCTCAATATCCTCAGATTGAAATGCAATAACCAGTTGTAGAATACAAACGCGCAGGTACGAGCAGAATTTTGTCGGTGTCGTATTGTTCGTAAATTTTGAATAAAATGATTTCCAATTTTTTTTTTAATATTCCAATAATAATTCCAAAAATACTGATCGGTTCATGACGAAACTTAGTAAGTGAGTAACAAATCAGATACACAATTTCTTGCAAAATGTCCTGATGATCGTGTTATTAGAACAATCTAACAGGAATTCGAAATATGTTTTGTAGTTTTAATTGAAAATTTCCATTTTGACTTCTGAAGAGAATTCATCTTAGAACAATCAATAAATTTAGCCTGGCCGTCCACTGGAAGCGATTTGGGGCTTTTATGAGCTACGCGTTTTACGAGCGCCGAGGAGCTTTTACGACCGAAGCGGTCTCAGGCTTCGGGGTCGTCCACTGGCAGATAGTTCGCGAGGTTTCGGTTCGTTCTTGTTCTTGCGTAGCAGAGGATTTTTACTTCAGATTTCCGTGTTTATTGAAGAAATTGTGATACGGAATGGATTTAGAATTAATAATTCATTTCAAGGATAAATCTCACTTGATCAGGCATATGTTAGCTACGGAATGGGGAAAATTTTTGAGCTAAGGTAGATTCACATTTAGAAAAAATTAAATTAGCGGAAAAAAATTCACCATCTTGATAATGAATCGTATCGTATACTCATTTATAATACTGGAATGGAAGTTGAAGTGTGAATGTTGATGACCTGGGTACTTCGAAAAAAACGATGTGGAACGTCGAAATTATGGCTGATTTGAATTTTATTCGTGAAAGTCAGCTTCAGAAGGTAAATATGTTATTAATGTATCTGGAACGTGACTTCAAAACTTTAAAAACTGCAAACATCGAAAGAAACGATGGTGACACAGATATTCAGAAATTCTTAAAATTTTGCAGAAGTGCATGCGTATTTTAGAAAACAGGTCACTAGTAAAAATCCGTAGCGTTTTATAAAGAAAAAACTATGTCTATTTTGTGATCGAAAAGATGGTTCTGCATATGAAACGTAATTGAATCATTACAGTACGTATGGGCCAAAAACACTTGAGCATATAGAAAAATGTTCGGAATAAAATTGGTCGGAGACTAAAAAAACAAATTGATAATAGATATTGAGATAATAAAAGCTATAAAACCCGAGATAATGGCGAAACACGCTGGATTAATTATATTTGGAATGCTATACAGCCGATTATTGCCAAAGAGTCCAACTTCAGATAGGCTACTATACACCTACAGAACTTCTGGATGTGTGTTTAATGTAAGAAAAAAGACAACATTCATTAACCTTTCAATCTGATCCATCTAAAATTCACCAACAATAAACAACGACCTTCAACAAATATTCCGTTCACAAACCATACATTCCACTTTCCGACGGATAGCTCCTCTTTTCGAGCGTATAGACGCGGCAGATCCAAAGTGATCGGGATACGATTGCGCCGCTCGAATTCTCTCAAAATCGCCCGTATGAACTCGCTGCCCGTCGACGAGGGTACCTAGAATTCTATTCATTTGGATCTGTCGCGCAAATTCGTTCGTTTACGCTCCTATCGCGCCTCTCGAAATCGCTTGCAGTGGACGACTAGCCTTAAACTTCATCGTATCTGTTATTTCATGAAATTTCTAATTACTTGTAGATATTGCGATGATGAATTCTAGTCATTTGCGAATTTGAAAAATCATGGTTAAATTGAATTAAACAAGCTGTTTCGATGTTTCAGCGCCTAGCAAAGGAGTAACGGGTGTTAAAGTTGTACCAATAACAACCACAAGCGTTAAAGTTTTCTGGTTAACTGTGGAAACTGAACATTGGAGTGGAGATACAAAAACTGGAGGGTATAGAGTTGTATTCCAACCAGTTTCTGATTATCCCACCGCTCTACAAGCTACACCCAAAGAAGAAGTTATGGGTATTGAGGTAAACATGAGAGTAAGATGGATTTAATGGTTGAAACTTATTCTACATTATTTTCAGTCGAGTGAAATCGTTCTACAAGATTTATTACAAGATAGAAACTATGAAATTGTTGTTATTCCTTTCAATTCTCAAGGAGAAGGGCCAGCTAGCCCACCAGTTACAGTTTACGTTGGCGAGGCTGTACCAACAGGTGAACCAAGAGTTTTGGAAGGAGAAGCTATATCCTCCACTGAGGTAAAACTTAGGTGGAAGCCACCGCAACAGCAAATGCAGAACGGTGAACTTCTAGGTTATAAGGTAAGTTTCCAGCGAATTGCGAAAAGGACATTTCCAATGTACTTAGGACATTTCCAATGTACTTCCTTAATCTTTTCAGATTTTTTATTTAGTCACTTCTTCCCCTCAAAAATTCGAGAACGGCACCAAGTTTGAAGAAGAAACAGAAGTGGTTCCAGCCTCAACAACGTCGCATAGCTTGGTATTCTTGGACAAGTATACAGAGTATAGGTATGTCCAAATTATAATTAATACACCAGAATGTGTGTAACAGTGTACTTTCAGGATACAAGTATTGGCCTTCAACCCAGCTGGAGACGGACCCCGCTCCAAAGCCATCACTGTTAAAACTCTTCAAGGGATTCCAGGACCACCAGATAACCTTACATTTTCTGAAATAACAATGAATAGTCTCGTGGTTTCTTGGGAACCACCCAGAAAGCCCAATGGTGATATTGTAGGTTATGTTGTGACGTATGTGACAACGGAAGAAAACGATCGTAAGTTCTTCTTCATTACAAACTTTGGTAAACCCGCAAGATTTCCCGTCGCGAAGCTAAAAGTAAGATATTCACATCATTGTAAGCAGTGTGAATTCCTGAACAAAAAATATGAAGGCCAACATAGGCGGTCTCTCCTTGTTTGGAAGATATGGGCCCCCAAAGTTCCAAATTGTTGCATTTTCAGATCCTTTTTTCCGCTATAAAAAGGATCTCTCACTTCTCAAATCTAGTTCATAAATCATCTTTGAACCTTCAACCAACGAATAGCGACGCTTTCTTTCAAGAATATTTATTATTTAAAGGAAGAAAAGTGAAAATATTAGACAACCACCTAACCTATATTTCTACGAAATACTTCTCAATGTTGAAGCGGAGCTTGGCAACAGCGTCTTTTCATCGCTGGCCAACGTATTATGACAGAAGAGTAATATGACGGGAAATATGAAATGATGGACAGTTGAAGGATATGATTGTAGGGAAAATGCTTCTGTCACTGAAGAAGAGGTGACATCAACATCAAAACAAAATCATTGAGAATATTTTTTTAAGGTTTCACTTTCAATATTTTCGTTTTCTTTCTATCCCCTTCAAAATAGGGAGGTTGTTATCTACTTCGTTTTTTTTGTGTCTTCGAGATATTCCCAGTTTAGAATGAGATTCAGGGTATTCCAATAAATTGGGTTATATCATAACCTCGATTTCATTGGAAACCTGGGAAGGGCGCGACCTATCACATATGAAAAAAATGTACGTGGAAATATATATCAGGGTGCATTCTCATTTCATTACTATGTGTTTCAACCTTGTACATTTTTTCATTAGAAACGAATTCTCCTATTGGAAGATTTAGAGTATCGCAGTAAACAGTAAGAACTAAAAACATATTTCATTTTTCTCGCCAGCAATAATCTGTCATTCACGAATACGCACGATGGCACGATTCCGACCGATGAAATTCGCGCCATTGCCAAACTTCACTTTTAGACTGAGTCGAAATCAGAAGGAATAGAAGTTAAGTGGTTGTCCAGTAATTTCATTATTTTTTCATTAAATATCGATTATTCTTGAAAAAAAGTGTTGCTTATTGTTGGTGGAAGGCTCAAAGGTGGTTTGTGAACTATACAGATTAAGTGAGAGATCGTTTTTATGGTGGAAAAAGGTACCTGAAAACGACCCATTTTGGAACTTTGGGGGCCCATATCTTCCAAATTAAGGGAGACCGCCTATTTTCGATTTCACATTTTTTATTCAGAAAAACACACTGCGTACAATGATGTAAATTTCTTTTTAATATCTCGGCGACGGGAAATCTTGCGGGTTTACCCAAACTTTTATGCTCTTACTTGATTATGGGCAGTCATCGATTTTATTGATTGATTAAATTGATTTCCAGGTTTCAGTAAGTTGGTGAAACAGAAAGTCACTTCTACTTATCTCCATATACAGTCCCTGGAAGAAGGTATCACTTATACATTCACCGTCAGAGCCGAAACAATCGACTATGGTCCTCCAATTTCAAGTAACGTAACCACTGGTCCTCAAGAAGGTTCCCCTGGAGCACCCAAAGAGCTAGCTCTGGTCAAAACGCCAACGAATATCGAGTTACACTGGTTGAATGGTCCAACAGGGAAAGGTCCCATTCTTGGATATTATATAGAGTCCAGGAAGAAAGGTTTGCGAATATTCTTCTTGCATACGAATTCAGTCAATGTTAATCTTCTGTTTTTAGATGATACCATGTGGCAGCTTGTTGCGAAGACAACTAATGGACCCCTTTTAGATTTCGCCATTTCTTATCAAAGCCTGATCGCGTCCACTTTCTACAATTTCCGAGTTATACCCTACAATCGTTTCGGGATCAGTTATCCCGCAACTACAGAAGAATTAGTCCTGACCCCTTCCAAACTTTACATGGAATACGGATACTTGAAGTACCAACCTTTTTATAGAACCACTTGGTTCATGGTTATTCTAGCTGCCTTATCTGTTATCATTATCATAATGGTTATAGCAGTCTTGTGCGTTAAGAGCAAGAGTTACAAGTATAAACGTAAGTTATAAATTTGTGGATGTTAAATCAATTGGTTTCGTGCGTTGTTTGACATTTGTCATACGTTGGAGGTAAAACAAACTCACTTTCCCGCTTTGTTTATGTTATGAAATACAGCATTTTAAACAATTTCAGGATAAATTCACAAGTTAAAATGATTTATATTCATAGAATTGGTGAATTACTAGACCCGTGAGGCCATGTTATTGTGTCGTTGTGAAATGCAACATAAATACACCGGGAGACTAAGGAATACATTCGCTTTGTTTACATTGGCGAAGAGCGATTATTTGGAGATTTTAGTGATTTTATTAATTTTAAAAGTGAAATTTTGTGATAATGGATCTGATTAACTGATATTCAATCTCAGATGATAATCGTTTTAAACGATATAAATGAAAATTGCAGTATTCATCCTTGTCTTCTAAAGCCTAGAGTATCCACATCAGAGATAGCATTTATTATAGGCATAACAATTGAAAATGAAACAGTAAAATGTTTGGCTCATTAATTCCTGAAAATAAACAGCAGAATGAAATCCAACAAATGTATGGAATGGAAAAAACATGGGTTCCAGAGAACTCCTCAGTACTATTTCAAATAACGTCTATGTTGCAAATTACTACAATATTGGTCTACAGTTGCTATGTCAGTGCTATCATAATCTTCAATTATATATATATCATACTGAATATATGTTACAAATAAAATAATCCATATGAAATTTTTTCCTTGAACACCGATTTCGATTCATCCTGAAAAAATTCTTTACTATCCATATAAAATGCTTTATTATTATGCAGATGCAACATTCGGGCTTTCATAATCTTTAATAATTGACAATAAGGTCAATTCGAAACATTAGAAACAACAAAATGTAGGAGTTCCATCCTTGAGTAGTCGAGCCATATCGGAACGTGTTCGGTTGAGTACAGAGAAAGTTATCTGGTTCATTATTATTATGAAATGCTTGCAATATTTTGACAAATCTATCACATAACGAATTGCCTTTATATATCATATGGAGATGCGAGTGGTAACCATTCAGGATGGGTTTGTCATTCATAACGCCAGCTATTGTAGTGTCGAGAAGATATAATTCTTGAAATGTGTATAGCAAACACGAAATATTCTTATCATACTTATCTCATCATGAGTCAACTTATTAAACAGAACAAATTAAATATAAAGTCTAACATAATTCCTTAACCAGTGTGGAAATGCCTCCAACAAACTCTACCATAGTTTGTTACTTTGTCAGAACAGTTTTTTCAATTTATGGCGTGAATATGGGATGTTTGCCTCCTCTGGGATAGTTCACATAGTATTCTATTTCTTCCAATACCAGATAAAACTTAGGGGAATGGGTCAAAAATGCAAATATTCAAATATAAAGTCTTCACTACAATATATCTGAATAATCGGATTCCTTCGTCTCTCGGTGTATTTATGTTGTATTTCACAACGAAACAATAACTAGGCCTAGTTATTCACCAATTCTATTAATATAAATCATTTTAACTTGTGAATTTATCCTGAAATTGTTGAAAATGCTGTACTTCTTAACATAAACAAAGCGGGTAAGTGAGGTTGTTTTACCTCCAACGTATGACAAATGTCAAACGACGCACGAAACCAATGGATTTTCATCAATGTAAATGTGGTTTATAGAAGAGGCACAGCGCACCTTGGAGGAATCCATGGCAATGTCGATCGGTGACCATCAAGAATTAGCCATGGACTACTACAGAGCGCGCAATGGCAATGCCAACATTAGCACACTCAGCAACATGAGCAAACGCAGCACCCTGACCAGAAAACCTCCTCAACCCCCGCCTGCAATGCTGAGCAAGAGCCCTCCCAGACCTTCACCTGCTTCGGTGCCGTACGACTCGGACGAAGGAAGCCTTAAGGGCTACGATGAGAATCCTGATGATAGCAGTGTTACGGAAAAACCGTCGGAGATTAGCTCTTCTGATTCGCAGGTGAGTGAATCTAGATTCGGTTTTTGTTATAAATGTTGACCTAAGTGTTTGTTGATCAGGTCTGGCGTAGGACACTTTTCTACCACTACATTGATAACGGACTAAATGAATCGCTCAAATTTTAAGCACTGTTTTCTTTTTTATGGTGTTAAGTTGTCTGAAGCTCTAAAATTTGGAATGAAGTCGGCATTGATTTCTGGGTAAACCCGCAAGATTTCCCGTCGCCGAGATATTAAAAAGATATTTACATCATTGTACGCAGTGTGATTTTCTGAACAAAAAATGTGAAATCGAACATAGGCGGTCTCCCTTAATTTGGAAGATATGGGCCCCCAAAGTTCCAAAATGAGTTGTTTTCAGGTCCCTTTTTCCGCGATGAAAACGATCTCTCACTTCATCTCTATAGTTCACAAACCACCTTTGAACCTTAAACCAACAATAAGTAACACTTTTTTTCAAGAATAATCATTATTTAATGAAAAAACAATGAAATTACTTGGCAACCACTTAACCTCTATTCCTTCCGATTTCGACTCAGACTAAAAGTGAAGTTTGGCAATGGCGCCAATTTCATCGGTAGGAATCGTGCCATCGTGCGTATTCGTGAATGACAGATTATTGCTGGCGAGAAAAATGAAATATGTTCTTAGTTCTTACTGTTTACTGCGATACTCTAAATCTTCCAATAGGAGAATTCGTTTCTAATGAAATCTGCAAGGTTGAAACACATAGTAATGGAATGAGAATACACCCTGATATATATTTCAACGTACATATCTTTTCAAAGGTGATAGATCGCGTCCTTCCCAGTTTTCCAATGAAATCGAGATTATTATATAACGCATTTCATTGCAATTTCCTGAATCTCATTCTAAACTGGGACCATCTCGAAGACACAACAAAAAAAGAAGTAGATAACAACCTCCCTATTTTGAAGGGGATAGAAAGAAAGTTCAAACGAAACTATTGAGAATGAAACCTTAAACAAATATTCTCAATGATTTTGTTTTGATGTTAGAATAACCACCTCTTCCTCAGTGACAGAAGCATTTTCCTTACAATCATATCCTTTAACTGTCCATCATTTCATATTTCCCGCCAGCAACCACTCTCCGGTCATAATACGTTGGCCAGCGATGAAAAGACGCTGTTGCCAAGCTCCGCTTTAACATTGAGAAGTATTTCGTAGAAATATAGGTTAAGTGGTTGTCTAATATTTTCACTTTTCTTCCTTTAAATAATGAATATTCTTGAAAGAAAGTGTCGCTATTCGTTGGTTGAAGGTTCAAAGATGATTTATGAACTAGATTTGAGAAGTGAGAGATCATTTTTATGGCGGAAAAAAGGATCTGAAAATGCAACAATTTGGAACTTTGGGGGCCCATATCTTCCAAACAAAGAGAGACCGCCTATGTTGGCCTTCATATTTTTTGTTCAGGAACTCAAACTGCTTACAATGATGTGAATATCTTACTTGTAGCTTCGCGACGGGAAATCTTGCGGGTTTACCGATTTCTGATTTGCGGGTGTTGAACTAATTGAACATTGTATGGGTATTTTATAAACTTGTGCTTAGATTTTACGTTTGGGAAATTCCTCAATAATTTATCAGTTATTCTCACATTTAGAAAATTAGAAATTCATAGATTATGAAGTAAAAAAATTGTATAAATCATGAAATGAAATAATTATTCATAAAGTAACTTATAGATTATCAAGTGAGTAATTAGTTAGTATTCCATAGATCATAATATATCGAATATCTATTGGGACTCATCTAAACAGTTATTGGTAAAATTCTTATTTTCTTCATTCCAAATCATTCAAAAGATCTGTGTATTATTAATTTCATTTCACCAACTGCACATGCCTTTATGAGTTATCCAAAAGTCTTGCAAACTTTCTCCTTTAATTCGTGCTCTCCATAGTTTTTCTTCTTCTACGTTTTTGTTGTTATTATTTTGGATAATTCATCTCATGTAACCCCACCCTCATTGGTCAAGCTTCTAAAAGTTCGTATGACTAATGCATCTGTTTGTACAGTTGCGAGCGGAAGTCAAGAAGGTAAAAGAATATTGTAAATAATCATTGTGGAAAAGAAATTGAATTTTTTCTTCTTTAGGAATCTGAGAGCGAAAACGATAGCGTTAGGTCGGATCCGCATTCGTTTGTCAATCACTATGCGAATGTGAACGATACCCTGAGACAATCATGGAAAAAACAAAAGCCCATAAGGAACTATTCGAGTTATACAGACTCTGAACCAGAGGGTAGTGCGGTGGTGAGTTTAAATGGGGGACAGATCATCATGAACAATATGGCCAGGTCGAGGGCCCCCTTGCCTGGATTCTCATCATTTGTGTAGCATATAAAATTTTAAGACTTACTGTGTCATCCTAGGTTAGGTAAAATGAACAGTCAATTTTTGTGATTCTGTGAATGCATTTTAGCGAATATCTTTTTTTGAGATTGGGCTACTTTCTTAACTGAAGAAGCTTTAAACTCTTTTTGGGGTGCAATAAATTTTTAACACGAATTTCGAGGTTATGTAGAAATGAATTGTCGTATGTGTCAGGTCAATTTTCATTCACCCATAAAGAAACTTGAACGTTGAACATAACCTGAGAGTTTATACCCTTAGTTGAACAGTTTTTCATTAGCCTATTCTGCACTTTTTTTTACAATGTGCCCATGCGATTTATTGTATACTAAGAAGCGTGTTCTTTATTTTTGTAAAATTTGTAAATTATTCTGCAACTTAACTTGATTGAGGAGTTAATCACACTCAGATTTATACAAAGTGTCGATTGCTCTGCTTTTTCATATGAATTTCTATGTTTAAGTTCCCCGAAGACTGTACATACGTATTTTTATTATTTGCTAAATATTATACGTAATTCTATCATATCAAATGTTTTCTGTTTCAACGTACATTCTTTATTCAATTATTCAAGTCAAATGTTATATTTAAGGTTGAGAGTTGCCAAATTTCATCAGTAGTAAATCTGTTAGATATCTATAGAAAGTTTAAATAATAGAAATTTCCTATTTAGATTGTTGAAACATTGAACCAAGGTGTCTTAATGAAGATATTTATATGACATGTTTAATCTTCACTACTCGTACTGTTTCTGAGATCTCCATTTTGATTATTTAAATTATTATTAGCTTGAACGTGTCATATAAATTATTGATCTGTTTTCTCCGCTATGTCCCTGGAAAAATAGCTGCTATATCTTCTTGTGAAAGTATTTTAATTGAATTCATGCTTGAGGAGATAATTTTGTCAAATTTTGAATTTGTGAAATTTTCGAATTGATGAACGGATAATTATTTTATTTTGAGAAGTTTTGAATACATTCAAATTTGAAATGAGGAACAAATATTTGTTAATTTTTCAATTTATTTGATCAAATGTGTATTCAGAACATCTACATTATTTTCTCATAGTTTAGTATGGTTCTTGCGGAAATTGATAACTATGATTGTGGTGAATATTTGAGAACTAGATATTTTTATCTATACTGTAGGTCATACTGGTTTTGTTTTTTTGGGTTGTACTGCAAGAGCTCTACTGACGAACATAAATAAAAATTCCATCATTACAGATAGTGCCATTACATTTCAGTTCTCATTCATAAGATTAAAGGTTGACCAATGACGCAGTGGTAGTAGGACTTGATGAAAAATTTAAAACTTTGTCTTGTTTCTCACTCCATCTTCATGGAAATGGGACAAAGTTATTTTGTGTACTGACTAATGATTATATCACTGCCTTTATTTATTGTAAATAAACTACTTGTAAAATAAATCTGTGATTACATCGACTATACTTACATTTTTTGTTTTTTTCTTTCAATTCACCCTCCTTCACTATTTGGTAATTGCCCAAATGCACCTCTTATCTCCACTGAATATGAACGCATATTCAGGTACGGATTGCTCCCAACGCTGTTTGGATTCCAGACAAAAAACAACCATTTATATTATGGTTTCAAAATTTTTTATTAACATTGATGTTACTTTAAAACAAACTGTTCATTTTAAACTGCATCAAATTGTTATTTTATGACCTCACTTGGAATATCAACTAGCCTCCATGATCATCATTATGTGTGCGTTTTTATATTCATCGAAATGATTAATCGTTTAACCTCTATCTTTCTCTTCTGTGGTGGAGAACGAAAGAAGAGAGAGAGGGAGATACACCGATTAATCAGTTCGATGAAAATAAAAACGCACGGTATACTCCATTCACTTTTATAAAGTAGCCCAGTTGGCCATGACATCCTGACAGATTTCACCGTGTATAGTTTGAAAATGTTAGGTTATAGTCATTTTCCTGTCAGATAACTACACAACGTTGTCCTCTCTACGAAGAGGTCGTAGTAATTACTTATTTTTCAAAATGTGAATCTACATTGGGAAAGTAATGAATTTGAGAAAATATTATGTGAATTCAATCATTCCAAAGACCTGGCGAATGTTGAAGAAACATTTTTCTCTGTTAATACTTCAAGTATATAAACATGGTTGGAAGATTCAGTTATGCTTTTTTCTTGTACGGAAATCAAGAATCCGTTACTTTGCGATAGTTCATTCGAAAAAAAATAGAAGTACTCGAATAACCCGGCAGTAAAACTTCTAAACGAATGGACGGACCTATGGAATTCCCTACTTTTCAAAATTTCTCAAGAAATAAGCCAGAAGTCATTTAAATACCTTGTTGCACAACTTGAAATATTCCAGTAAGAAAATGTAGGAGTACTTCGAAACCTGTGTCACAATTAACCTCAAAAGAACTAACAGTTCTTGGGAATCTAGGTGAATGATACATACACTGGATTGGATCAACATATTTCCAAACTAGGATACATACAGCTTAGCTTCAGTCTATTATCATTGGTTGTAATGACAAGATATCTGGATAAATTCTCCATGTAAACTAACTTTCATTCAGTATTCGAGTCAAAAGCAAGATATGGAATTATGTTTTATGGACATACTTTGAAGTCAACTCAAATATTCAATTTCCAGAAAAAAGCAATTCCTAAAATATTAGAAAAAATAGAACTGAATGAGATATTGTATAATTCATGTTATTTTTATACGTAAAATTTCAATGTTCTGTCGAGATAGGGTATACCAAGTTCATTTTCAGTGTACTACTTCCTATCGAAACAATTCCACGAAATATATAACTCTTGAAAATTATTCGTTAAGGAATTTGTTCAATTCAAACATGACTACCTACTTAAGGCTCAATACAATACAATCAAAGCGAAATGTTAATTTATTAGTTTATTATGGCTGAGGCTGAATTGTTATTTGTTATTGAAAGAGAGTAGAGGTGGGTAGTTCGTGAACGAACTAGTTCATATGAACTATTCTTTATGAAGAACGAAACGAACTAGTTCCTGAAGTATGTACAGAATAGTTCACAGCGACAGAATAGTTCACAGTGAACTAGATGAATTTATTCGCTAGACCGGGACCGGGATCGAAGACATGAACGAATACGATCCATCTGACTCGTTCACTGTGAACTATTCTTGATATAAGTGGAATCGTATCGTACCGAGTAATTATGAATGTGGGCAAGGACCTGAGCTTGAGGACGGTTATCTTTTGAATTCTATAACTACGTTGCTACTTCCAGATACTATGCTGGATTAGATATTTGGATTTGGAATTCGCGGTTGTAGAATCGGCAATGTTTGAGCGTAGTCAGCGCTCATCAGCAAAGCAGCGGCCCTATGATAACAAATTATGATCTTTATAAGCCGCTGTAAAATATTTTTCAACTATTTCACCGTCGGCTCATCCCCTCGCAGTTTTTATCTTTATATTTGACGATCATTTTTTTGCACGCATGTTCTGGAGAACTCGTGGTTTCTTTTTGTACAAATATCTGTAATTCTTTAATTTTTTCTCGAAAATGGTCTCAAACGACTAGGTGGGACTCAATGCTGACGCATCCGATTTCAATATCAATTCTGCATGACAGTCGTGTTGCAGAGGACAACTGTCGAAAGAAACAAGCTAGCGGCTTGAAACTTTTAGAGGAAGTCGCATATCAGAATGCGACAGTTAAGTTTGTTATAATGAGCCAATTAGGCTGAATGGTTTCGGAGTTATAGTCATTTGAATTTTTTAAATCTTTTCCTTGATATCTCAGTGAGCGTTAGGGTTGGAACTTGGTAGATAGTTGAAAGCATACCGACGCGCAACTTTTTTTGTTTGGATCGTTTATAGTTTGATTGATTTGAGTCGAATTGTCCAAGACCTGAAATCCCCTGATAATATCCCGTGAACAAATTTTTCCCCAGAAGAAATCCCCAAGAAAAAAAATACCCAAAAAAATCCCCAAAGGAAAAAAATTCCCTCAATTTCGGGGAAAATCCCCTGATCTAGAAACACGGATTTCGCATTAAACATTTTTTACTTATTTAATATTATATTTTATTGAATATTTCGCTTATTTTCGTCATATCTCAGAACCCTTCGAAAATCGTTCCTCGAAATAACGAGCAATTTCACTTATGTATCTCATGAAACCTAATAGTATCAATCAGAGCAAAGATTATAGAGATCTTCAAATAAAAGTTTAGTTTACTTCTGTTTATATAGTTTCATGGTCTTTCGAAGAATCACGTCGCGATTCCTATTCGCACGATGCCTCAGATGCCTGTATATGTGCGTGAGCCGTGAACTATTGTGAACTAAAGAACTAGTCAGGTGAACTATTCCCAACAGTGAACGAGAACGATTGAACTAGATCCTCTTAGTGAACTAGAACTCCCAACTCTAAAAGAGAGTAGAAATTGGCAACTCGCGTCGAATTATTTTGACATTGTCGATATTTCAGGAGCGCCAACCTGCCCTTGTTTTAGTTACAAAAACATAATAGACCTAAATCATGGCCAACTGGGCTACTTTATAAAAGTGAATGGAGTATATGTTTAACATCATCATATTCCTTCCAAGCTCATTTGCTTGCACAGCTAAGAGTAACCTATAAGAAATTTCAAGGAATGATAAAAATCGAGTTTTTCTAACATTTATTAAAAACTGATAACATTGTTCTCTTCATCAACAATTAAGTAATTGCAACGAATTCAGTTAAAAAGTTTTGACATGCTGAAGATTGCTTACTGAAATTTTTCAAATTTTTCCTCACAAACAAAACGCACTTTCATATCTTAGGATCCGTAGATTTGAGTCCTGATAAGGTTTCTGAGAGCTCCCATAATTTTTTACCCTTATCCTCACTTTTGCACCCACTACTGAGTCCTCTTTCTGTACAGTCCATGAAATACCTACCAGTAACTCCTTCTAGTTCTTCCGAGACTGCGCAGAACACTGTTGTCTGGCAACCTTGCTCAGGTGTCTTGAAGAAAGCTAAAGAAAATCAATTTTGATTATAATTCCAAACTTAATTCTCACAAAAAAATCTTAATTCTAATATTTTCGCTGTATAATTGCCAGTACCCTGATATAATATGATCCCTTCATTGTCAGTTGGTAGGCCTCGGAATAGATTTATAAAGTTTTTGTGAATGGAAGAAACAGTCAGGTTGGCACTCGTGGAACGCCGTCAATGCGAAATAATTTAATCAAGAACTCTATGGTTTGAGTCCGGGAAGAGGCACATTACAGTACAGTATGAAATAAATAAATTATCCTTTTTCGTTGCGACAGTCAAGTATAGGCACACCTTGTACAACACTTAATAATTCATAACTCCTAGCGAAGTTTCTGTTTCACACTTACCCCAAATAAGGAATCTGAGACCCCAGCTCAGGGGTGGGGCAACGTTTCTCCAAATACCGCTATCGATGAGTCCTGGATGCAGACAGTTCGCTGTTACTCCTGTCAGTTCCAAACGCTTTGCCAGTTCCAGGGTGAAAACAATATTAGCATATTTTGAAGCGTAATAAATCCACGCCGGAAACATACTCGACGTAGGGTTGATGTTATCCAAATCTAAGGATGTTAACCTGTACAACTCAGATGCTACCACGACTATTCTACTAGGTTCAGATCTCTTCAATAGGTCTGAAATGAAAATTGATTTCATTATTCATACCATATAGGCCTATAGGAATGATTTAAATTATACCTATCAATAAGTGCGTAAGCAAGAATGGTCCGAAATGGTTGGTTGCCATGGTTGTTTCTAAGCCATCTTCGGTTTTTCTTAAGTTCCACTCTGCAGTACCAGCGTTGTGGATAAGAACGTCCAAACGAGGACATGTTTTGTTGATGTCAGAGGCAAATTCTCTGATTGAACTTTGCGATGATAAATCTAACTTTTTAACTGATACTTTATCGTTTTTGGTCACCCTTACGATCTCATCTGAAAATAATATTATAAAAGGTTGAGTAAGTACATAGGTTTCAATAAGTGAACCAAAGTTAACTATTGGGCTTTCAAGAGTTCTCAGAGTTCACCACATGAGTAGCCAAAATGGACTCAAAAAAATACGATGTAATATTGAATTTCCCTCATAAAAACGAAAAAAAACATCACTCAGTGAATCCCGGTCCTAACCAATTGAAACGTATACTATTTTCTTAGGAATTCGAATTTATTCGGAAACATATATGTCAACATCAAGAGTGATATACTAAGGACGTCCAAAATACGGATTCCTTTTTACCTGCTGCATGGCCGGTTTATCTAATGGGCGCTTGGAGCGGGCGCTCTGAGCCCTGGAGAGGCCTAGACCCAAACATAATTTTCATGTTGCTTCCACTGCCATATCGACTCCAAAAATCCCATTTAATCTGCTAAACAATTTTCGCAATCGACGATACGTCGTTGCTTTTGATCAGCGGTGAGCAAGTGCGGCACCGATTTGCAGCAACTCTTACTCATGGATAAATGACCATATATAAGACCTTTTAAGCGTTGTTGTCGATAAAGCCGAGTCAGAATAATAAAATCTAGTCAATGCTTTGCTCGCACAGAGTTTTTCCCATCAAAAATAGTGTTTTATCAATACTAGAAACTCGTTTTCACAAATTTTTCAAGCAATAATTGAGGTTCACTTGACCCCTATCCTGAAATATATATGTTCCGAAATTTCGACACGCATCTTTTGTGGCTTTGGTACTAACGAGAACAAAAATAGGTTTTCATTGTATAAAGACCATTGGATAGAGACAGTCATCACACATTAGGGGTGGAAGTGTAATCTGTGCTCCAGGCCCGGGACTTTGAGTGATTTGTTATCATCTTATATCTGAAATTCAGGTGTGAATGAAAAAAGTGTAGTTTTTTGATGAAAATTCATTTGGAAAATGTACTATCGTCATAAATGTTCTGCCTCTTTATAAATCTTAGATGTAACTGATACTATAGTTGCCGATATTTTGATATGCCTTCGCTAATTCCCTTCAAAAGTAGATTGATCTTTATTATTCGATACTAAGAATAATCATAATTGTAAGAGCAGAAACTGTCATTGACACAAGTTTTCCGTGACAAGACTGAATATGCTACTCAAAGATATTATATGTGTAGGTATACTTATAAATAATATTCACCTCTAGCTTTGTTGGCGGTGATCAAATTTCTGCAAGCCATTATAATTGTAGCTCCTCTTCTGGCCAATTCCTTTGTGGTTTCAAAGCCAATGCCACCATTGGCACCAGTTATTATAACCATTTTACCATTCATGTCTTCAGTTCCTGTATAGTAACCGCAAGTCAAATAAGCGAAGAATTTGAGCAGAGAACATGCAACGACGAATGCTATTATTGTCAAAATGATAACGGCCTGGAAAATGGGGTCGGTGATGTCCAAGTTCACACCAAAAAGTTGTGACCTGAAAAATATAAAGAGCGAATAAAGTAGGATATTTCAAATAAACAATTTGAAATTCAACATTTCATGAATTTTGAATATTAAATTCGAACGAAACTACTCGATATAGGTTATATATAATACAGATTTTTCTGTAATAACTAGGTATAATATCTTTATTGATTATTGATTTATTGATCTTACGATATACTTTATTGTCCCCGAAAGTACCATTATGAGTCTTACATGACAAAATTTAAGTTTATACCAACTGACGGCATAGCATGCTCGAAGCAAATAATTTTTTTTTGGGTTTTCACTTCCAATATTTAAAATAAAACTATTGAAAAAACCTGAAAAACGACGGAAATGATGGATTAATTAAACTAGCACGTATAACGAGTGATTTATTAAGCTTCCATATAACCTTGTTACTACAACATGGCGACATTACAAGTAGTAAGTGAATTGTCAAAATGATCAAGAACAGAATATCACACAGAAAGTAGAACATAGAAAACTAAAAGTGCATTCTACATCATATAGCCATAGGCCTTAGTATTAATTGCATTCTAACACCCTGCCACAATTAATACAAATCTTACATCTACTCTCTAAGACCTAAATGAAATCTATGTTTTGAAAACAATGGATATTTTAAATTTTTAGTTAAGATATCTGCAGTTTGTTCATTGCTGTTAATGTATTTAATAGACATTGATTTATTTTCTACTAAGTCTCTAACAAAGTTATATTTCACATCGATATGCTTCAATCTCTTATGTTCCCATTTTCGTGTAAGTTCAATACAAGATTGATTATCTTCATAAATTGTAAAAGTTGTTTTTGCAAAACCAAATGATTTTAATAAATTAGAAAGCCAAATACCCTCACGTGCTGCTTCTGCAAGAGCAACATATTCAGCCTCGGTTGAAGAGATTGCTACAGTTGACTGCTTTTTTGTTGTCCAACAGACTGTACTTCCGAACACTTTAAACAAAAACCCGGTTGTCGATTTTCTATCAGTCTCATCTCCTGCCCAATCTGAGTCGGCATATCCTTCCAACACAGTTGACACTTTATTGTCAAAAAACAACTCAAAGTTCATAGTTTGTTTCAAGTACCTTAATATTCCCTTCAATAGAATCCACAATTCTTCAGTAGGGTTGTTTTGAATTCTGCTACAAAAATCTATAGACGCACTAAGATCAGGACGTGTTGCTAGATTTATGTACATCAAAGACCCTATTAATTCACGAATCGGTTTCTTCACAGAATTAGTAGTCTTTTTCACATCATGAATTACTTTATTAATGTTCATGGGAATTTTTGATCCATTACAGTCTTGCATTCTGAATTTTTCCAATATACTTTTTATATAATCCTTTTGACTTAAATAAATTCCATTTTCAGTTCTTCTCAAGTTTATTCCCAAAAATTGCTTCAAGTCACCCATATCTTGCATTTCAAAAGTCTGCGTCAGTTTTTCTTTCAAATTGTTCACTTCGATTTTGCTATTGCTAGCTATAATTATGTCATCAACATATAGTAGTAAATATATTTCTATATTACCTACATGCTTGTAGTATAGACAGGGGTCATTTTCTGATCTAACTAGTTCTTGTTTGACTGCAAATTGATTGAATTTCTTGTTCCAACAGTAAGGGGCCTGTTTTAATCCATACAGAGCTTTATTTAACTTGCATACCTTGTTTCCATAATTCAGACCTTCTGGTACTGTCATATAAATATTCTCGGTAATTGTTCCATGGAGAAATGCTGATTTTACATCCATTTGCTGAACGGTTAAATTTTTATGATTTATTATTGCAATTAGTGTTCGAACTGTTGATAATCTGGCAACAGGTGCCCACGTTTCTTCATAATCAAAACCTCCTCGTTGCATAAATCCTCTTGCTACTAGTCTAGCCTTATATTTACAAATATTCCCTTTGTCATCTTTCTTTAAACGAAATACCCATTTGCTGTCAATTAGTGAAATATTTGGTGGTTTATTAACGAGAGTCCAGGTATTATTATTCTTTAGAGAAGTTATTTCTTCTGAAATGGCTTGTCTCCATAAATGGAAATCATCTCTAGACTTGGCTTCTTCCAGACTCTGTGGTACATCATTTATAAAGGATTCAACACTCATTGCTAAGTGATCAATTTCCATATTGAAATCTTGATATCTTGAAGGTACTTTCTTCGCTCTAGTACTTCTTCTTAGTTCTTGTGTTTCCTCCGTTTCATCAATTTCATTCTCTGAAGATTCCTGTTCATCTACTTCCTGTTGGTTTTCAATCTTAGTTGTATCACAGTTTGATTCAATCTCAGTAATTCCAGTTGTTAGCAAATCTTCCAATCTTCGATTTTCACAAAATATTACATCTCTAGCTGTCACTATCTTATTCGTTTTAGGATTCCACAACCTATATCCATTATGGGTATAGCCCATCATAATGCTTGCTTCTGCTCTAGAATCAAATTTACTTTCAAGTTTTCCTTTATGTATGCGAATATAAGCGAGACAACCAAAAACTCTTAAATGACCTATGCTAGGCTTTTTATTATAAAACATTTCTGCTGGTGTAATATTCTCTAGTGCTACAGTGGGACTTCGGTTTAAAAGGTATGTTGCACATAGAATAGCCTCACCCCAAAACTTTTTATCCAACTTTGAATGTAGAATCATAGCTCGAGACCTTTCCAAAAGAGTCCGATTCAACCTTTCGGCAACACCATTTAGTTCAGGAGTATAAGGTATCGTGTTACAAATTTGAATACCTTTGGTTGTGCAAAAACTTACAAAAAGATTGGATAAATATTCTCCACCATTATCACATACCAAATTTGCAATTTTAACCGAAAATTTTGCAGATACAAATGCCTCATATTTTTTGAAACATTCAAAAACTTCAGATTTATTTTCTATTAAATATACAACTGTGAAATGTGTAAAGTCATCAAGAAACGTAACAAAATATTTTTTATTGTCATAAGTTGATGGAGTGACTGGTCCACAAACATCACTATGAATAACTTCTAGTGGTCTAGTTGTACTCCTACTAGAATGCTTGTTGAATGGTAACTTTGTCATTTTACTTTGTATACAAATTTCACACTTGCTTTCATTCAATTTTGTATCTGACTTTTGCTTACAGTCTATATCCTTAACCATATCAGATCTTGCCAAATTTAAAACATTACTGTAACCCAAATGACCTAATCTCACATGCCAAATATTAATATCAGAACAGGCATTATTTGCTTCATGTTTTTTAAACACCTCAAATTCAATCTGATAAAGACTATTTATTTTACTTCCAACTGCTAATAAAACAGAATTTCTTTCTATAATTGCCTTACTTTCTACGAACGTGACCTTTAATCCTTCTTTAACTAAACATTGAACAGAGAGCAAATTATGACGAAGGTCTTTTACATATAAGACATTCTTAATCTCAGCTATTTTATGTTTTTTACAATCTTTCAAGATAACATATATACTACCTACCTTTGTAGCCAATAAATACTCATTCGACTTAGCAACAAATATCTTGATGGGTTTTTCCAAATCCCTGACTGAACTAAATATGTAGAGATCATTTACAAGATGATCTGTCGCTGCAGAGTCGATATACCATCTTACAGTTACTTCTTCATCTTGCACACTACCAGGTCTATCTTTCATAACAGGAAATGCCACATGCTTTTCTTCAGGTTCGTTTTCTACCTCATTTGCTTGTTTACGGAACCAACATCGACTTCTTGTGTGTCCTTTCTTCCCACAATTATGGCATTTGAATGATTGATGATTACTGCTATTACCTCCATTTTTACTTGCCTCTACACGCCATGGGCTCTTTGTCGATTTTGTCCCAAACATCTGCTTACGATTTAAAAAGGCTGCAGAATTTGCAGGTGAATCTGAACTATTTTTTATTTTCATTTCATGATCCAACAACTTTCCTTTGACAAATTCCAATGTCAATTTTTCAGGATCCAAAGTTTCTAGAGCAGTAACAATATTGTCAAAACTTTTTGGTAGCGTTAACAACAAGTGACAAACTACATCAGTTTCTTCTAGTTTTGCTCCAACAGACTTCAGTTCTCTGATTATTTCATCAAACTTCACATAGTATTTTTCAAGTGAATCATCACTGAACTTCATTGTTAAAAGCTTCTTACGCAGGTACAACTGTGAAGCAACACCTTTCCTCTGAAATACTTTTTCTAATGCATTCCACATCTGATAGGCAGTGGATTTATCTTTTACATATTGTAGTTGGGAATTAGAAATGCATTGTATTATGAGAGACTTGCATTGTTTGTCCAGCTTCAGGAACGTTTCGTCGGGATTACTGCGTTCACCTTTAATACAGACTTTCACATTATGTTGATCCAATAGTATTTCCATGCGAAATCGCCAGTGATCGTATCCAGTTCCATCGAATTGCATTATACCATATTTTTCGACAACGAACTTGTCCAGCGCTTCAGCCATTTTAAGGTTAGATTTGATATTTTCCAAACTTTCAGAATTATATTGAAAATAAGTAATTTGCTATATTCCTCGTTATTTTAAACGTACCATCTGGGCCCATAACCTGATGGATTAATTAAACTAGCACGTATAACGAGTGATTTATTAAGCTTCCATATAACCTTGTTACTACAACATGGCGACATTACAAGTAGTAAGTGAATTGTCAAAATGATCAAGAACAGAATATCACACAGAAAGTAGAACATAGAAAACTAAAAGTGCATTCTACATCATATAGCCATAGGCCTTAGTATTAATTGCATTCTAACAGGAAATCCTCCCAAAATAACCTTTAATCGATACTTGAATTCAATAACTGCAACATAAAAAATATAATACAAAAATAATACTGAAGGTAGTATCATTTTTGTATGATAATTTTTTTTGAGTTGCCGTTTTCTCAAGATATTTATTCCAATCATTGTATGTCAGTAGATATAGCAACAGGGAACATCCTGTATATACGAATAATAGCGCAAATCTTTATTAAGTCCTTTGAATAATAAACACAAATCTTCCAAGCTTAAAAGCTGTGAACTTGAACCTCAGAAAAATAAAGTGGGAATTATTTTTTTATGTTTATTTTTGCCAATTAATCTACATTTGACAACAATTGAATATAAATATAGGATAGCTATTAACTTAAACTACTTCGAATATCTAACGTAGGTACTTTGATATTTATTTACTCCACTTTATTTATAAATAATTTGAAATTCAACAATTCATGAATTTTAAATATTAAATTCAAACGAGTCTACTTGATAAAGGTTATAAATAATACAGATTTTTCTGTAATAATTGAGCATAATACATTTCGATTTCTTGATCTTATAATATTCGGATCAATAATTTTTTTTTTTTGTTTTCACTTTCAATATACGAAACAAAACTATTAAAAAATTTCATCTCTCTCTCTCAATCAATAAGAGTATATCTTTCCGAATATAATTATCTATTCTTGCAGAGGACAAGGAAATTTACCTACTCTGTAAGCTGTCTTATCTTCGAGAAATTTCAGTAGAAATTTCCGAAGAAAAAAATGGGTGAATTTCTGATTTAAAATAATAAACCTTTGTGTAAAATCAAGGTGATTTTACGGATCAATAAAAATTTCGACTCATTATACTTCAGTTCATGTAGCAAGCATTTGAAAATGAATTTGAATGCATTAACAATTTACATCGAAAATCGCCTACCATCTATTGTGTATATTTATTGTTCAAGTACCTATTATTGCTATATCCATTGTTTAAGTTATGTCGTTAGTTATGGAGGAGAATAATTCACTGATCTCTCTTATTAGGGCCTGTATTATAAAACCTATTTCGACCCCAGAGAGTTAACTCCCATTTTTGAACCAGATTCCACAAGTTAACTTCTAGTTATCTGTCAAAATAGTGTTATAATACCGACCCTTAGAGGAAACAAATTCTAGAAAAGCACCGAAGTGAAATCAGTATCATTTGCGCGAATTTTCAAATTCGTTGCGAAATAGGTCAACTATACTGCTGTATTGACCCCGCCAAGTATAGCGTTACTTCCAGATGGAAATTTCAATTTTTTTTGACAAGATGGTCACGAAATTTTCTACCACTTTGTGCATCAGGGTTGTCCAACTAGTTACTGACCTACATTTTGAACTACGTTTTTTCCAATATTGGTAAAGTTTGGTTCAGTTTTGTGAAATATTGCCTCCAAGGTCTGTGATGTTGTTTCATTGAAATCTAATCATTAGTTTTCAAAAAAAAATTGATTTTTTTCAGTTTACTCCACCTTAACGACCTGAAAAAAATCGCAAAATGTAGCACGTCGATGTTCTACAAACCATTGCCAAGTTTCAATCCGATCGCATATATCAGTAGATCCTGAAATAAACTCAAAAATACAAATACTCCGAGACCGTTCGGCTGATTTTGCCCATAAATGAATTTAACTGCCACATTTTAATTAGCTAACTATTCGCGTCTACTGAGAAGCGATACGCAATCTAGCTATACACATTTGAACCCATCCAAGCAAGCATAGTTTTCCGACGTGTACGTTATTCTAACGTGTTTTACCATTGTATAATGGTTTTACTTATTTTTAGTTCATTTTCGAGCTTTTGTGTTGTTTTCCAAGTTGAAATTTTGGTATACCGATAATGTTTGTAATATTCATTACTCGATTAGTTTCTTATTTCCGATTAAAATTTCCGATTCTATTAATTCGAAATGACATCATCCCTAAATGACTAATTGTTGTGTGCCTCAACTCAATTTAATTTAAAGTCAAAGATTTCTACTGTCTTAAATTTTCATTTTTATTTGGGAACAGCATTTGGCAGAGTACTCGTTGATAGAAGAAAGGAAAACATGAAAATATGTTCAATACATTTCTCTGAAGATTATAGATTTTGCAACCATAGATATACTCAGGTTTTCATTGAATCATAGATGAGAATTAAATATATATAGAAACTCACTTACTTTTCAGTATGGTTGAATTTTGAAAATACTGCACGAAGTATGGCGAAGAACTGAAGAATAATTTATGAATCGAACTGATACGGTCATTTGCTCACAAACTACTATTGATATTTAATAGCTTTTATTCTGAGCATAACCATAACCAGAATATTATACCTTCATTCAATATCGATTGGGGTTCCGCAGAAGCATCAATTATTGAATATAAATATCGAATAGCTATTAATTTCAACTACTTCGAATATCTGACGTAGGTACTTTGATATTTTTTAACCCAACATCATTGAAAGGAGTATAGAAGATCATTTAATTCCACTCCCAATCAATAGGTATATCTTTCTGAATATAATTTTCTACTTTTGTAGGGTAGGGGACAAAAATTATATTTTCTAGATCCAATGTATTATTTTGAATACATCGTCAATTTTTCTCTCGATTTTTTTACACTCTTCAGGGAACTGAAACGTTATCAATTGGCCTACATTACTGTAATTTTCGAATTTTCAGTCAAACTTGGTCTTAGACAAGTAAATAGGTTGGATTCTTTGAAGAAGTATCCGATGTAAATTCAATTATGTCTGTCCGTCCGTCCGTCCATCCTAGTACCTATTTACCCTGAATATCGAAGGAAAACTCTTCGAGTCTTGAAATTTTCAGAGTAGACTTGAATCGTAAAGAATTTACAGTCATCTAATGGCCATCCAAAACGTCAACTTTCCAAAAAAATTACTTGGAGCCCCGATATTTGTTTACCAGGTTTGGAGCTTTATAACGTAAGTCAAATTCGAAAATGGGTGAAATTCACCCAATGAATCCGTATTCCGTATAGATTTGAACTCTATTTTTTCTTTATTTCCGAGAATACAGATCAACTTGGTGGAAAAATGATGGCGCGTTATGGTTTATGCCAAGTTTCGTAATTCAACAGGTAGGTAAATGCTCTCGACTTCACGTCAGTGTTTTTTCGATTTTTGCGTGCATGTTCTAGGGAACAGCGTGCTATCGTTTTGTCCAATTGTCTGTAATTTTCGAATTTTTCCCGAAATTGGTCTCAAACGACTAGGTTCGACTCACTGATGACGAATCCGGTGTCAACATCGATTCTGTCCGGCAGGCCGACGACACGATAACTGTCGAACGGAGCAAGCTAACGATTTGAAACTTTCAGATTAGGTCGCGCATAAATTGCGGTTAAATTCGTTAAAAGAACAAATCTGCCGAATGCTTTCGGAGTTATAGTCGTTTGAACTTTTGAGATTCCCTGATATTTCAGAAACTCCTCGAGCGATTGGATTTGAAACTCGACATTTAGTTGGAGCATAACAAGGCACAACTTCTCACAAAATTTATTTGAGATTGTGCTGTCCGTAAATATTGAAAAAAATTTTTTTTCGGAAACTATTCTTCATATTCGAAAACGTTGTGCCTACACCCTGAGCTCTATATTTCACAGCAGAGCATCAAATTTCGATTCGATACGGTTATTATTTTCGGAGATACCTATTGTGCAAAAATATGTGAAATTTCGTGTTTTTATCTTGATATCGTTGCTTTGCCCGGAATAACTCAAAAAATATTATTCAATCAAGATGAAATTTGGCAGTTTGGAAATGCTGATAGACAACTTCGTGCAGAATTTCGAGATAATCGCTGTCATTAATGACATGATAGTTCTATAATATTATAGAACTATTTAAAAAAAAAAATTATTTTTTATTTGAAATATTCAATATTCTACGATCTTATGTTTATGATATCCTCATGAAATTCTGTATGGATCTTCAAGCTGTCATTTGTCGATGAAGTACTGGATCTAATCTGTATTTATTCTTCATAAATATAACGACAACGAAAATGAACATGCGCGCAAAAGCTGCTCACTTCATGTCAGTGCTTTTCTAGGTTTTTTGATGAAGTACTGGGTATATCTGCGCAATCATTGGTTGGATTTAAAAACTCGATAATTGTAGAGTAGGTTTGGGCTTAATTAAGAAGGTCGAATTCGTGAAGGGGTAAAATCCGCCCAATGATTTCATAGATATACCCATTCAAAATTTTTTTCCCAATATTTCCAAAATACAGCTAAGATCGAATTGAAATCCAGCACTTCATCGAAAAAACCTAGAAAAGCACTGACATGAAGCCAGCAACTTTTGCGAGCATGTTCAAATTCGCTGCCAAAGCGACATCATCTCCTCACGTCAGTGCTATTTCTAGGTTTTTTTTTAATTCTTTCTCTAAAACTCACCTGACAACAGTTAAATATTCTGTTTTTTCGGGCACAAACAAATTATAACTCTGTATCTCTACGTATAGCAGAATAAGACTGCATCTCAATTAGAAAGCTCGAATATTTTACCGGGCTACCAACGATTTTTTCAGAACTTCTACGTCATCAATCTAATTGGACGTGGGAAAAATGGAAATTGATTCTACATAATTACTGCAAATTAAATTTTAACAGCTGTTGCTTCGTTCGCTTTCTAGGAGAGATCCAAACAGATTTTGGAATTTTAATGGTAGGGATTATTTAATTGTCATTAAAATGTGCCGTCATACAGAATATTTTTCATTGAACTGTTATAGGTGAATGAGTATTATGTTGTAGAAATTTTTATAATAATTTGTGGGCTCTTCCTAAATCCTCAAAGATTTCCTTGTACACTGGAACTCTTGATGAGAATGTTGTACGATTAGATCTTGTTTATTTTGAGGTGTATGAGTTCGAAATTATGTGATGAAAAAGAATGTATTTGAATACGTAATTCGTTGTTAGTTTGCAACATACTTTTATCATATCCTTACTTACATAAATTATGAAAAATATTATTTCATACTTTCTATTCAAAATGCGTGAAATACATACAGGGTTGCAAGTACAAAAGAAGAGGGAAAATTCCTCCTATAAATTTAAGGAAAAAATGTCCCATAAAAATGCACAGCAAACTTTTTGCTTTCAAGATACAGGGAGTTTAAGTTTAAATATCCTTCAAGCTTTTTGCTAGTATGTTCTGGGGAACAGCGTGCTATCGTTTTGTCCAAATGAATGTAATTTTCGATGATTGAGCCGAAAATGGTCTCAAACGACTAGGTAGGACTAACTGATGACGAATCCAGTGTCAAAATCGATTATGTCCGGCCGGCAAGCCGACAACAAGATAACTGTCGAGCGGAGCAAGCTAGCGACTTGAAACTTTCGGATCAGGTTGCGCATTGGAATGCGGCGGTTAGGTTAGTTATTGGTACAAATCGGTCAAATGGTTTCGGAGTTATGGTCATTTGAAATTTTGATATTAATTTCCTGATATTTCAGGAACAACTCACGCGATTGAATTCAAACTTGACAGTTAGTTGAAGCACAATATCGCACAACTTTTCACGAGATTTCGTTGAGGTCACAATGTCGGTAAATTTTGAAGAAATTTTTTTTCGAAATTTTTTTATATAAAATTTCGTGGTTTGTTTCTCGATATCGTTCTTTTTCCGGAATACCTCAAAAAATGAAACTGTGCAAAAATGTCGTGATGATCGTGTCATTAGAACAATTTGAAACAAAAATTAATTTTTTTTTTCAATTATTCAATTTTCTGTGATCTCGTGATCGTATTATCCTCAGGATATTCTGTATGAACCTTCGAACTGTCATTTTTCGATAGGATACTGAATTTCAATCCGATGTGATCTGTATTTTCGGAAATATTGGAAAAATAAAATTTTGAATGGGTATATCTGCGGAACCATTGGGTGGATTTTACCCATTCACGAATTCGACCTCCGTAATTAAGCCCCAATCCTTGATATCCGTAGATATGCCTATTCAAAATTTTATTTTTCCAATATTTTATATAAATTATTTCACGAGTTCATAGAAACTTTATGGATCGTTGCTACAGATCAGAAAATATCCAAAAAAAATACTAATGACTTTATTCACCGCAGTTTAATAACTGGATTTTATGATAATTCAGTTTTTAGTATTTCGAGGAATTGAATTTTCTTCTCGAAATCGAAATCAGATATCACAAAATTACAAGGAGCCATAAAGTTAAATATAACTACGAAACTTCTTAAGAAAATTTAACAGGACACAGAGTGGTCCGAAAAAAATATCACCCTGTAGATTGCGATTGCAGGTAACATTATGTGAATTCTAAATTGTAATATTCATGCCAAGTTCCAGTTGAGTATCTTGTGAAATGCAGATACTATAAGAAAACAACTGGGAACAAATTCAAACTTCTACACCCTGTATCTCGAAAACGAAATATCTGCGGTACCATGTTCATCGGACTTTTTTCCTTAGAATGACGCAAGGAATCTTCCCTTCAATTTCGGAACACCCTGTTTTATTTAGGAACAGAAGACTGAATATCTGAAAGAATTTTAAAACATCATTAAAATTTTCTCAAGTATCATATGTGATGTACCGAATAACAGGACAAAATGAAATGTCTACACGTAAAACGCAACAAACTTAATTGATCAGTATGAGCGGGTATAATATATGCATGGAAGGTACCTATGTATTAATATTTGCGAATCTCATGACCATCAATTATCCAGATAAATATGGATATACCTTTTTATGTACAGGGACAGAGATCAGCAAAATAAAACTACGATTAAAATTAATGCTATTTGTCAGTAAAAACTCCATTTATAATAGCTATTGAAGATCTAGCGTGGATAAAAAGAGGCTCACTTTATGATAGGTAATTTGTGAAATTGCTTACGTACTTTTATAAACAAGTTGGCACTTTTTTCAACTCGTACGCTTTTCGATATTTTCAACGTGCTTTCGCGGGGATTATGAAAAAGAATTAAGTATATTTATAAGTGAAACTACCAGATGAATCATTTTTATACGGTAAATGATAAGTTCAGTAACACAGTATGTTAAACAATATCTAATAACAAAAAAAATCAATATATTTTCTACAAGAATCTAGAAAAATTAAATAAAATCGAAAATTTACCTTTAGGTCAACTGTCGCTGAAATTTTGTATGGAATTTCAAAGCGATATTCCTCAATCAAGTACTGAATTTTAATTCTAACGGATTTTCAAAAATAATATGAGAAAATAAATGTTTAAATGTATGTATGTACGGTATCATTGGTCAGATTTTAATCACTCACCACTTGATAATTATCAATAATTTATATGGGTTAAAAATAAAACGAAAAATCAACATTGCGCATTCGTACTCGCAAAATATATCATTTAAGAAAAGAAATTGCAAGAAAATAAATCTGTTGGCTCTAAATTACAGCTTGATTGAATTTGCGTTTGAATTTCCGTTTAATTCCAATATTTCAATACCCAAAATAATACTGGGTTGCTAAAGTCCATAAATAGCTAAATTAACGACCAAATTTCTAAACGCATGATGTTGAAATCATCAATTCCACTCAATCTGATGACGCGTTATACTGTCCACTCTTACGCCCTAAACCTACAATGCAAATATAAATTCTCTGAAGCGTTTCTTCCGGAAGTTATTGTGTTTAACACCATAACTGAAGAAAGAAACAACTTATGAAAACTACGTGATGAATTCATCAGAGTCTGCTAAATTGTGTTCTGCATATGAGTTATCAGAAAAATAAAAATCTTTTTTCATAAAACTCGTAACTATTGAAATATGAAATCTTTATTTTCTGTTTTAAAACATAGTCCATGTAGATCAAAATTTAGAACGACGCTCAAGCTTTTCGATAATTTTCGAGATAAATCACTCTTAACGTAACCACAAAACGAAAAAACGAACACAAAATATAGGAGATGAATTAGTTTTTTTTTCATTGAGTCATTGTATTATTACTCACATTTCAAGCTCTGTTTTTCCGACCTTGTGACAGAAGAATTGGGATCTTCAAACTTCCTGAAAATCACCGATCCGGTCCCCTCGACCGTAGAAACTGAACAAGTAGTACTTTCACCTTTTGGAGGAAGGGATAGAGGTGTTTGACTGGTCAACAGACGAATAAGTCACTGCTTACTTGCATTTAAATAAGTAGGTGGAGAAGATCTCTTTTTCAAGCCGGTTGAATGAAAATTTGCGAATCTAGTAATCGGTACCTTACTGATTTACTATCCATAGGTACTCATAACAAGTGCAAGAATCCTATATATTATTAAAGGATGTCACAGGAATCACGTTGACCCCAGATATAATATTTATTTTAGACGCTTGTAGGTACTGTGAAACAGCGAGCTATCATTGTGCCCAAATGTCCGTCATGTTCTAAGTTTTTTCCGAAAATGTTAAACTACTAGGTCGTGCTCACTGATGAAAAATCCCTTGTCAAATTGAAGTCTGCCCGGCTGACTGTTCGCTGACACGATAACAGTTGAATGAAACGAGCTAGAGACTTGAAACATTCAGGGTACATTGCGTATCAAAATGTGCAAAAATCGGCCGAACGGTTTCAAGGATATACTCATTCGAAATGTTGATGTTATTTCCTCAATATGATCGAAAGCTCCAGTATGATTGCAAATTTTCTGATTACAGTTAAACAATACTGACTCGCACAGTTAAAAGATCAAAAAAAATTGTTTCCAAAAATTTCTGTTGACGACATTGGCTGTTTCGGAAATAACATGGCTCGGAAATACTGGGAGAAAAATAAGTCAAATTTGGCTTTGGTAGCGAATTTGAACAATATATCAAAAGCTCAGTGCCTTTTTAGAGTCTATAGAGGATTGAAATTTCGGACATTTATAATGGGGGTTTTTCCTTTAAACAAAAATGCAGTAATTTTCATGAAAAACCTTTAGAACATCACATCTCAAACATATAATTTCATTATTATATTTAAAAAAAAATGTTTGATCACCTAAAACTGAAAAATAAAAATGGGGATTTGCATTTGAAGGTATTTGTCTTGAGTGCACGTTATGGCAACATCGAATTCAGCCTTCTCGGAAAGAAAAGGACGTCAAATGTGTTACTTTGCTTAGGAAAACAGAGATAGCTGTACTTCGATCTGGTTAGAGTAGAAGACAACGACCAAGGAATAGAAAAGAAGAGCACACACTGTCATACTGTCATATTACTGACAAATCGCAAACGGAAATTGTTGGGTTATATTGACAAAGAACACGTGTGTACCACAGAATATGAATAAATATTTCATTATTATATAGCAGAAAAAGCTATTCTACTACACATCGTTGTCACTTCGTGCATGCCTGGCAAATCCCAAACCCCAATTCTGAAATCTGATTTTGAATAGTTTCTGAAGGTAATTTAGGAAAATGATGAATCAAACCCATAATAATTATGTTCAAATTTGCCTTTGCAGTAATAACCCAAATTCAGGAAAAACCCCCATTGATACTATCAATTGTTTCCATCGACGGGATTGAATAATGTGACTATGACTTCCAGTTCAACCTGAAATGGTCGCAAAACTTTAGATTTTCTCATAAGAACGTTTGAAAATTTTTGCATATTCAACTTCTATATTGAGTTTCGAAATTTACAACGAAAACTTTCCATAGTTTTTGCTCGCATATTCTGGAAAACAGAGGACTATCGATCGTTTGCTTCAAATGTCTGTAATTTTCGAATTTTGTGTCGAAAATGGTCTCAAACGACTAGGTTGGACTCACGCATGATGAATCCGGTTTCAAAATCGATTCTGTTCGGCCGGACGACGACACGACGATAACTGTCGAACAAAGCGAGCTAGCGACTTGAAACTTTTCGATTAGGTCGCGCATCGGAATGCGGCGGTTAAGTTCCTTAATGATATAAATCGGTCGAATGGTTTCGGAGTTATGGTCAATTGAAATTTTGAGATTAATTCCCCGATATTTCAGGAACTGCTCAATCGATTGAATTGAAACTTGGCAGTTAACTGAAGCATAACAAAGCACAACTCTACACAAGATTTGTTTGAGATCAAACTGTCAGTTCTTCAAAAAAATTTTTTTCGGAAACCGTCCATTGAATCTAGAAAAAAACCCTGCTCATAACTTGATCATTATATTTTACAGCAGTGCTCTCCAAATTTAAATTTACTACGACCATAATTTCTGGAGATATTGAGAAAAAATAAGTAAAATTTCGTGTTTTTTTTCTCGATATCGTTGTTCTTTCCGGCATGACTCGAAAAATACTATTTCAATCATGATGAAACTTGGCAGCTAGTTTGAAAATTCGTAGGGGCAACTTTGTGCAAAATTTTGTGATGATCGTGTCAAGAACAATTCCAAAAAAAAAAAATCCAGAATATTCTATATTCTGCAATCTCCTTTCTGATCATTATATCCTCACGAAACTCTGCATGAACCTTCAAGCTGTCATTTTTCGTTGACGTACTGGATTTCCATTCGAACTAATCTGCATTTTTGAAAATATTGGTAGAATAAAATTTTGAATGGGTATATCTACTGAATCATTGGGCAGATTCTGCCCATTCGAGAATCCAACCTTTATAATGAAGCTTCAAACCTACTCTACGAATATTGAGTTTCTAAATCCACCCAATGATTCCGCAGATATATATTCATTAAAATCATTTTCCAAATATTTCCAAGAATACAGATTAGACCCAATTGAAATCCAGTACTTTATCGGAAAAAACCTGGAAAAGCACTTACGTGAAGTCAGCAGCTTTTGCGCGCATTTTCAAATAAGGATATCACCAGAAGAGAACATGCGGGCATATGCTGCTGACTTCACGTCAGTTCTTTTCTCTCCGAAACCGTTTGACGTATCCGTACAGGGCCGTAAAGACTAATTAAATATCTGATTCTTCATCATTGAGTCCAAAATCTAGTCTTTTAAGACAATTTTCGCGGAAAAAAACAAATTGCAAACATTCAAGCAAAACAATGGCATGCAGTTCCCTAGAACATGCGCCCAAAACTACATTGAATTCACAATTATAATGATATGTACATATTAAATTAATTAAATTGGGCAATGAGGACAACTAGTTCAGCAGGGAAGTTAACCATAGAACGGTATTCCTTTATTCACTAAAAAAGATTCATGTTTGAAAATCCCAAAATCTGCGTTTGACCGCCACTGCCTGAAAGCGATCTAGGTTATTTTCTTCAATTCTTTTCGAATGCATGGAACTCGAAAATGAATATAAAGTTTATCGGTTGTATTTGTTTTTGTGCTCAAGGAAAAATGAAAAACTCCACAGTTTTGAATTTTTTCCATTTTCCCGAATATAATAATGAATTATTTTCAACATTTCGGTTATTTTTTTTTCCTTGTATGATTCTCGAAAAATCGAACACATTACACTCTTTCGTACTGGTTAGTTAAATATACTTTCGAATTTATTGGAATAGAAATTCAAAACATTCTGGTGAAAAATCTCGTCCTTGGTGATGAACATGTCACATCCTGATTCGAATAACTCTCAAGCTGCCTAGTAAGGTCATTTATTCTTTCGTCCTTTATTTTCACCAAATTTTCTAAATGTTCCAGCTGAAACAATTAAATATAATTATTTTACCACCAACATATTTTTTTATTAAGTGAGTTTGTGCTGAGAGCTCATAAGTAAAATTAGATCAAATGAGAAATACAAAGTAAGTATTCGATCCGCCCTCAGAAAGCCTCCTGCAGTGCGATCAACAAGATCTTTTTTGAGCGTACCTTATTGCTTCTATGAAAATGATCTCTTCCATAATTCTGCTGTTATTTTCGGAAACGCAAGGAAATATACAGTGTGCGTCAGAATTATGCAACAAATTCATTTTCTCAGAAGAAAAATATTTGGCAACAAAATCCTGAAACAGGTCAATTTTTGTTTCACTTTTACCAAATTTATATGCATTTTTGAAGGATTTTTGTTACACCTTGTGCCATCCTCATCAACCCTCTGAATTTTTTGAATAGGGAAAGTGGGTCATGTGGTACTTTTTTGGCGAGGTCTTTGTATCTTCTTTACAGGCGTGCAGAAATTTTCAAGAAAAATTTTTTTTTTTGAAATATTAGTTAGTTCAAAGAGGTTTTCAGTATGTGCACTTTGTGATGGCTCATTTACTTTGAGATGATGGTACCTGATGAAATTTGTCACCGAATGAAAGTCGACCATTACAGTTTTGTTCATGCACAACTTTCAACCCCTTTCAACCGACTCAAGTGAAAAATTTTTTTCTCCATAAAAGGGTTCGTAGGGGTAGAAAGTTGTTCATGAACAAAACTGTAATGGTCGACTTTCAATCGGTGATGAATTTCATCAGGTACCGTCGTCTCAAAGTAAATGAGCCATGATAAAGTGCACATACTGAAAACCTCTTTAAAGTTACTAATTTTTCAAAAAAACATTTTTTTTTGAAAATTTCTGCACGCCTGTAAAGAAGATACAAAGCCTTGCCAAAAAAGTACCACATGGCCCACTTTCCCTGTTCAAAAAAATTAAAGGGTTGATGGGGATGGCACAGGGTGCAACAAATATCCTTCAAAAATGCATATAAATTTGGTAAAAGTGAAACAAAATTGACCTGTTTCAGGATTTTGTTGCCAAATATTTTTCTTCTGAGAAAATGAATTTGTTCCACAATTTTGACGCGCACTGTTATATGAAATTGAAAAATGTTCATTGATGAATGCACCAATATGTATTTGAGTGTCTAAGTCTAAGCTGGAAATGTATTCAAATACAAAAACAAAAATTTTCTGTGTTTCTCAATGGAAAATTATTACTCAAGGGCGATAATATATGAATATTGAATATATATGATGAAGGAAATTGATTTGTTTTCTCTGTTTCATTAAAAGTTTTACAGTGATCAGAGTTCTATAATACATTTTAAAAACTGGTGTATTGCAAGTAGTGTAACAAGAAGTGTATATAAGTGTGTTCTGCAGGATTATTTCTTGAGACTTTGAAATGTGGGGAACTCCGAAGATCCGTCTGTTCGTTCAGAAGTTTACTGCAGAGTTATAAAGGTATTTGTAGATTTTCGAAGAAAAATGGTATCGTTCAGAAAGTTGAGTTATGTTTGACCTTTAAAAGTCGCTTCATTGCATTATGGGCAACATAAGCTCCGAATGAATTTGAATTTTTAAATGACTTTGTAGAGGCAATTTTTATGTTTCTTCTTAATCTTTCGAGATATCCTCTGTTAAATTGCTACAAAATGTCAGTTTAGCATATTTTTAATTTTTGGTATCTGATGTGTTGGGGCTGGAGTATATTTGTTTCAAAATGAGTGGTTTCTCCCAAGGGAACTGAAAAAGTCTATGAATCAATGATCTGAATATATACAGCTATAGTTTATGAGAACTTGGGTGGATTGACATACAAACGATAATTGTGTCTGCCATAGTGGGTTTTCTAAATATATCAGAGGAAATTATATTGCTCTTTTGCGCGCATATTCTAGGGGAACAACGTGCTATCGTTTTGTCCAAATGTCAGGATCATATTGTCAGTAAATTTGAAAAAAAAATTTTTTCAAAATTTTTTTCCAAAAAATTTTTTTTGGAAACCATTTATGATATCCAAAAAAAATCCACTCACACTTTGAGCTTCTTATTTCACAGCAATGTTCCAAATTTCAGTTCGATACGATCATAAGTTTTGGAGATAACGGGAAAAAATATGTCAAATTTCGAGGTTTTCTTCTCAATATCGTTGTTTTTTTCAGTATAACTCGAGAAATACTGATTAAATCCTGATAAAACTTCGCAGCTCGTTTGAAGATGCTGAAATACAACTATGCAAAATTTCGTGATGATCGTGTCATTAGAATAATTTGAAAAAATAAAATTTCTGTGATTTTCTCATCATATCATCATCATTAAATTCTGTATGAACCTTCGATCCTTCGAACTGTAATTTTCGATGAAGTACTGGATTTGAATTCGATCTGATCTTTTTTTTGGAAATATTGGGAAAATAAAATTTTGAATGGATATATCTGCGGAATCATTGGGTGGATTTTACCCATTCACGAATTCGGCCTTCGTATTGTGTTTACGCAGTCGGCCTAACGACCGAACGTAAACACAATAACTTCCGGAAGGAACGACTAAGAAACTCGATATTTGTAGAGTAGGTTTGGGGCTTAATTACGAAGGTCGAATTCGTGAATGGGTAAAATCCACCCAATGATTCCGTAGATATACCCATTCAAAATTTTATTTTTCCAATATTTCCAAAAATACAGTTCAGATCGAATTGAAATCCAGTAATTTATCGAAAAAAATCTAGAAAAGCACTGCCGTGAAGGCAGCAGCTTTCGAGCGCAAATTCAAATTCGTTGCCGAAGCGGTCATCTACATTGAATATGCGCGCAAAAGCTGCTGCCTTCACAACAGTGCTTTTCTAGATTTTTGTGTTTAAGTTGTATCCAAAATTTAACTTCAGTGTATTTTTAGTTCTAATAAATATGTACCGCAGAAGTATGCCAATATATCTTCTACGGATCTAATCCAAAATAATTTGTTATTGTGGGTGTATATTTCAAAATTGTTCTTTCGAGGTATGACATAAAGATTTCGGCAAGTAGGAAAGGACAATCCTATTGAATATAATTCACCTTTTGTGTGAGCTCTTGTATATTATCATCTTTTTCTTCGGAATCTTTCACCAGTTTTTCGTAGTCTGATATTGAAATTGTCTTGAAACCTGATTTGCGTCGCATATTGTCTGAAACAAACAGAGATTCAGTTTGTCCCTAACACTGCTTTTGAGAAGCCAGGATAATATACAGTCCCTGGTCAATTTATTAGACGCACCAATGATTTTTCATATTTATTCGTATTTCCCGAGCCGCATTTTCGAAATCGGAATCTACAGAATGTCACGTTTATCTAGGAATTTCATTATATTGTTCTATTTTTCATTTATTTTCGATGTGTTCCATTACAATTTTGACATATTGGTACCAGAGTACGAATCTGTTTAGATCTCTTCCAGTCGATATCTCGCTTGCTGCAGGTTTGGACGTGATTTCGTGATACAACGCACTTCGTTTGTTTACTTCGTAGTCTTGAATTACACAACGGTTTGTTTACTTCGTCCAGAGCACATTTAGTTACCAATAAAAGTTTATTGTGACCGTTGAATCATGGGTAAAAAAGAGGACCTCACACCACGTAAGAAAGCTGAAATTAAGGCCCTCATTGATACGAAAATTTTTTCCAATCGCGAAATTTCAAGAAGGTTTAATGTTTCTGAAGCTAGCGTACGACGCATAAAGGAAGTAGTTGAATCCAGTCAACAATTAACCCCAAAAAGAAAAAAAATGTGGAAGAAAGTCAATTTTTACTCCAAGGTCAGAACGATGCCTGAAGAAAATTTCTCTAGAAAACAAATTTGCAACCACAGAAATCATCAAATCCAAACTGGAAGATGCTAATGTGAATGCTCTTCATCGCACTGTACGCAGAAAATTGAAGGATCTAGATTTCAAGGCCTACCGACCTGCCAAGAAACCAAACAACTGCCATGAAAGCAAAACGCCTGAATTGGGCCAAACAGTGGCGGGAAAAAGGTGTGGACTTCTGGAGAACGGTAATTTGATATTAAATTAATCATCTACGATTCAAAAATGAATAAACAGCATCGATTATTAGTATTTTAATTATTTTTTGTGTTTTTGGTAGGTCTGCTTCAGCGATGAGAGCACTTTTGAAATTTTGCAGTACAAAGCTCAGTTCGTACGTCGTCGCCATGGAGAAAAATTTCATCCACACTTCGTCGTCCAGACTGTTAAGCACCCTACTAAAGTAATGGTCTGGTCAGTGATCAGCGGAAAAGGCACAGGACGTTTGTACGTGGTCTTAATAAGACAACACCAGTACAAAGAAGTCTTGCAAAATCGGTTGCTGCCACAAGTCAGAGACTGGTTCCCCAATGGAGAACCATTTATTTTCATGCAAGATGGGGTATCCTACCACACAGCCCGGTCTGTTAAAACCTTTTTACAAGAATAAAATATCCCTTTTTGAATTAGCCAGGTAATAGCCCAGACATGAACCCCATCGAAAATGAGTTGGAGCTAATGAAAAGAGAAGTGGCCAAAGACGTGATCACATCCAGAACACAGCTCTTTGAAAAGATAATTTACGTATGGAATCATCATCCACAAATGCAGCAGACTGTACAAAAGGTGGCTCAACAAAATATTATTAGTTCAGTTCCGACTATGTTAAATCATTAATAAATCAATATTTTCTAGCAAATATAATGTATTATTTGTGAAAACCATTGGCAGATGAAGTATATTTAACATATATATTCAATTTAATAATTCCATATTCAAAAACCAATATAATAGCGTGTTCAATTGAGATTTTGCGTGGAATTAATGGTGCGTCTAATAATTTGGCGAGGGACTGTAGGTCTGATACTTCTGAAATATTTTGGGTTTCATCATGGAGATGAAATTCGTCGATTTTGAACAAGATATGTGGGAATCTTTACAATGCACCAGAATTCTCACCTTCTGAACCAGATGTATCATAATAGTTCTCTTCTCTGTTGTCTCCGGCAGCCTTTGATTCTATCTTCAGCTTAATCTCGTGCAAGACGTTCTCTATAACGCCCTGTTTGGATCTGGCAAGTTGTTCCATGGTGTCTCTCGATAGAGGCATACGGATCTTGCTGAGAACCTTTCTGTTGAGTGTTTCCCAGTTCGTCAGTTTACCTGAGTAGCTATTTGTTGGTGTGTAATTGTGCAGATCCACCATTTTCGGAAAGTTTTGTTTCAAAATTTCGGCCAGAGGTACTATAAATTGGAAGAAGCAACTATACTCATTTAGAAAACTGGCAATATTTGAAATGAGAAGAACGAAAATGCTTGAAGCATGATTTTTGGACGAATTTTGGCCAGAATCCATAAATTCCGGAACGTAAAATGTGGAAATTCCTTGCAAAACTTTCTCATGAAGTGGCCTTTCTGCATATTCAAAAAATTAAAATTTCGAAAAATACATAGAAAACTCCATACAAAAATAAAAAAAATCTATTTCCTTACCAACGACTTGTTTTTATGTTTTATGAGTTGAATATGACTCAAGGAACCTTAATCATCAAAAAAAATCCATTTGGCGTCAACAGAATTCATATATTCAAATGAAAAAAATTTAAAAATTTTTCCTCCCCGGCGGGGAATCGAACCCCGGTCTCCCGCGTGACAGGCGGGGATACTGACCACTATACTACCGAGGACTTGTGAGAAAAGTGTTGTGATTTAATGACTTGAAGTTGTAATAGTAATTACCTTCATTTCCCCATTCTACGAAAAGTTATTTAGGAATGCGCAATTTTCAGACACGCTTTTTCATTTAAATTACCCAATGCAATTTCTGCATATACTTCTGAGAAATTCAGATGAATTGGTAATTTAGAATTCAAACAAGGGTCAATGAAGATCATCAAAATATTCAAATCCACAAGTACAAACAGACACGTTCAACTTGGTACACTGCATAGCTAAGACAGAAATTAAGATATGATAGGTACTTATTATTGCATGGATCAGCAAAGGTTAACGGACATAGGTATAATCATTGTGTATTGTTCCTCTTTATACAATGATATAATTCAAGGTAGATACCTCAATCCATGAAAGACATATAGTTGTACATGATAATAAAACTTAAAAAACGAAGTACTTTATAATTTAGATCCTACATAAAATATATCATATCCTACCTGCATCTGAAAAATCTCTATGTACATTCTTCTTCTGTCTTGTAATGCTATGTCCATCTACCCATCTAAAAATCTCTTCGTAATCAAAATCAGCCTTCAAATTCTCCATTTACGAAATTACAGATTAATTGAAAAACAAAACCGTCAAAATTTCGAGTAATTTGAAGTTGTCATCGATTAGTGTGGCACATGCCAATGAAATGGATAGTGAAGTAAAACCTTTTCTATTGGTATTACTATCAAATTACATAGTTATAATGTACATTTGGAAGATGCATTTTTCCGACTAAAGTATAAGGGTTTAAAAAGACAAGCTCTCTACAATATTATATAACTGTTCTTTATCTTCTTCCATTTGCAAAAAGACTTTTTGCAACCAATCTACTATGTCCATTGTTTCCTTGGTTGTAGAAAGATATTTGTGTTGCATATTTTGTTATATAAATAGTCTATCTACGCATTCAAATGCCTTTTCAGTTTCAGTACATAGCTGGGCATTACAAAATCGATCTCGATATCAGAAAAGCTTATTTTCATGATGTAAAAAAAAATTGTATTTATCAAGTAAAAAAATCAGAAAAAAAATATATATTGAGAAAATACACTGTGAATCCGTACAAGGTCAACAAAATTCATTGAAAAAAATCAATCTTCGGACTTCAGGGATCTTCTTACATTGCCAAATATTGCATCGCATTGCTTGAATATTTCTTGAAGTTGGCAGAATTCAAAAGATGGCTTGTTCTTTTCCATTTTTCTTAACGCTTTCACCGCAGTTGGTCGTACTTTTCTTGCTTTTTGTAAATTGGCTTTTGAAAGATCTTCAACGTATTCTATTAAAGGCAAAGGTTGGTTGGTGCGTTTGAGGTCCAATAGTGTACCCCAGTTGTTTATACATGCCTGACACTCACAGTCAAAGTGGTATTGTTTCTTCAGTTTAGCTTGGCGCATTTGCTTGGGATGGACAGCAAAATGAAAACTGAAATTCACACAGATTCATCTTTAGATTTAGAGCACAGTAACTCCATTCTCTTTTATAAAGTCAGTAGGTGGGCCTTGGAATAGGTTCACCACATTTATTTCAACTAGAATGGACTCAGGTTGGCGCTTGTAAAATGTCAACTAAAAAATTGAATCATGCCATAGGACGAGACCATTTATTGCACATTTTATCAAGGGCTCCATGGTTTGATTTTTTACACACGTTATTACAAAACTTCTCATAGAATGGACAAAGACAAGTAGATATCTGACAGGAAAATGAATCAAACCTCACTTATATTCATTATACAGAGTCCAATGTGTCCTTAGCCAACCAACTGACTCCATGAAAGTGAATGGCATAGGTATATATGGTAACTGGTCAACATAAGAAGACTGAAAAAGCAGATTTCATTTGAAATACTGAAATCGTTTACTCAAAATTAAGTCTCACCCGTAATTATCAAATAACTGTTCTCCTTTTTTAATAGTTTCAATAGCGAAAACACTAATGAGAGTACCATAGTTGGTTCTACACACATTTGGTGAACAGGAATGATTGAAGAGGCTCAGACCATTGTAAGCCCCCGCTCCTATTGTGATGGTTTCATATATACCATCAGAGTTCTGACATAGTTCACTGATATCATGAAAATTACAGGCCATTGTTTGAAGGTGACGAAATACCAACTGTATGAAAGTATCTTTAAGATCAACACTGGATTCAAAGAAATTCGTATTATCCTTCATTAATTTGTAATATAATGCTGTGCATGTAGCTCTTTCAAATATATCTGTTGGATTTCGAATTGTCTCATTGGTAACCAAATCATGGATTTCCTTATATCTACCAGACTTGTACACATTATCAATTGGTTTAATCTCTTCTTCTAACTTTTTATAGCCTCTCATCAAAATGGCGATACGTAGAGGAAGATATCTACATGAGTTATAACCCAAACTTGCAACAGAAGCTAAAATAGGACACTCAAATTTGTGGTATGACAGAGATTCATCTCTACAAGTTAAGCTACAAAAAAGAACTTTTGTGCATGATTCACAAGGTAAAAGACAGTAACACAAAGTTAAGCAGTGATAACAATGACACCATTTCACATCAGTCAGAATAGCAAAAGTTGGACGGTCTACCATAATCACTTCACCAATATTGATATCTCTACTTGCTACAAAATATCTCCCTTGTTTGGAGTCCATTTTAATTTCTACAGCCTTCGACGCACACTCTATAAGAGGATTCTGGTCGTTCTTATTTATAGATGGTACAGGCTGATGATATTTAAATTTTTTCTGTTTTGATCTCAAATTGAGTGCTTTTTCTTTTCTCTCATCAATCTTGTATCTCAGAGATTCTGGGTATTCATTTTCTAATGCTTTGTCAATATCCTATAAAATATTGGACTCATGAATTAGAAACAAACAACATATTTTCAAACCTACATTCAAACATTCTTCAAATAATCCTAATCTGAACAGAACTGCTGATCTATTTGCATATGCTAAAGCTAAATTTTCAGATTTATTTTCAGCAAAGCAGATACTGTAAGTGTACATTTCCAAAGCCTCTTCATCCTTTCTTGTTGAGAATAGTCTGTTTCCTTTCGTTCGTAAATCTGTAGATTTCTTGTTATCTTTAGAATCTTTGATGAACACAGGGTGAAGATTGTATTTACAGAGTAGTTCAAGTATGAAATCCACTTTTTCAACCAAAGTTGGCAAGTTCGAAAAAAGTAGAGATATTTGTACATTCTGCTCACGACTAGACGAGAGTGCTTGGATTAATTTCTCAGGAATATCTTCATTGATTTTCGACGTAGGATCATTTTCCATCATGAAATAATTGATAAAAAGTTACGATAGACCTGCAGAAAATATATCTAATCCGTCAATTCTATTTATAAATTTAACGAATAGTCTGTTTCTGTACTTCCCCTAATTTGGTCAAAAATTTCACGAGCGAAACCTCAGAACACAGAACAAAAAAACAAATACATTTTCTGTGAACACGTCACTGGGAATATAGAATAAGACGAAATAATTACAATAAACGTTCAATGTTCTGCTTTAGGCCTTAGTAATATCCTCCATAAACAATGATATTATTATTGCTATGATGTGGAGCAATTAGGGTTTATAGATAGTTTTTATGGACCCTGGGAGCCATGCTAAATACATTTAACTATTACATGGAATTCAACGTTTAAAAAATATTCAATGGGTTTGACCATAGATACATGAACATTTACATTTATATATATTATATTTTAAAATCTTCAAATGGTCAATACATATCACAAAAAAATGACAAATTCAATAGGTACACCAATTTAACATCGTACTAATTTGATATTGCCCTAATAATTCATTTTGAGTTAACAGTGTGCAATACTAAATTAAGCGTCTGTTGCTGCAGTTGTGTGGGGAGCTGCCTCACATTCTCCATTAAGAGTTGTTCCAAGGATTATTTGCGAATAAATCTGCTGTCTACGTAATTCAGCTTCAACCAATCTCTGCGTCTTCAGATTTCTGATTGTTTTGGACAAAAGTCTCGCAAATATTATACCAATTATCTGCAAAAAACGCACGTAATTGAGTATATTTTTCACCACTTTCAATACATTATAGTTTATTTCAATGTAATTGTTTAACCTGAGTTAAATCTCATTTTTCGCAAATATTACACCTATATAGAAGTTTCACTTCGAAGAAGTGAGTCCATGGCAGGCTCGAATTCCAACTAAATTTTCCATTGAATGGCAAATCATATTCAACAAATGACATGGCGGCGGGATGATCACAAATCTCTTCGTTAATTTTTTTGTTTCCAATTTTTCATTCTGTTAAGTGAGAGAACCTACCTGAATAAATGCCACGCATACAGCACCTGTTGTTAAAAGGAAAGATGTTTGCGACACCAACTCTGTAACCTGATTCGCACAAGATGTTTCATACACTTGGTGATTTCCATCTGGGCAAGTAAAGTTATTGTATCCGTAAAAGTCATACCCAGTGCAGCAGCTTTTGGGCAACTCTCCACTGATTCTGGTGACACGTGTCGTCCAATCTATGGGTCCGCGAACTCCACAGCACATTAACTGAAACAGATTCAGATCAGGAGCGAGATGAAAAGTTTTTTGAGTGAGAATAATGAAACAATGCATAAATATTTGATTAAATAACTCATGTTTGATTATGCAATCCGTGAATTTTGCGTAGATACCGCGTATTTATAATTGAATAATGTATATACCTTTGTCTAAGATGTCTCTTGGCGACTAGAAATATTTCACTATTTCATTGAAATTTTTCAAAATGCATCGTTTTGGTTATAGTTATATAAGTGATGAAATAGATCAAGAAATCGAAAACTTGACACAAGAAAATACTATACAAAAAATACATAATTATGTTTGATGCGGAAACAGTTAACAGTGTTTTGTGAACATCAGAAGCACGAACTTTGTGCTAGTATTTCGAATGAAAACCTTGCAGATAAACTGAAACATCCTCATGATTAATATCAACAAGATGTCTAATTTGCTCCATCAAAACGCTCCTATCTTGTCTATGATTCCGACGAAAAAGATCGTCATCGACTCGCTCTGATTTTGTTTGACGATCAGTTGACTTCTGTAGTCTTCTCCATCTGGGTACTTAGCTATTCTTGAATCAGGGAAGGGGGAAAATAGGCGTGTCGACGCTGTTGCCAAGGAAACGCGGTGCATTTTTGATTGAACGATAGAGAACGTTCATTTCATCACATTCAAGAATAGGGTTCCTGGATGTAATTAACGAACGACTCAGGAGAAATCCGAGCAGTCTGAAGTAATAAACGAACGCCCCTAAAGCGTGCAAAAAGCTATGAAAAGAATCACTCACCTGACTCTGTGTAAAGTCGAATACAGTTTCCACCTCTGTACTGTTTCCTACCAGTTTAAAGGTTTCATTCATATTTTTGGTGATGGTTGCTCTGAGATCTAATCTCATAGTTACTGCAGTTATTGCGGCAATTATTTCCAAGAACAGAATTATTATCAAGCATAAGGCATACTGCAATTCAAGAGTAAGATGGGTAGAGGGAAAATTCAAACATCATAAGAAAACTAACTCACAAGATTCACCAGCAAGGTACTTTCTCTCATAGCACCCCAGCATCCGAAGAAAGCAACGAAGAAAATGACGAAACCACAGAAAATCAATAGATCTGATGGACTGCAATAGCTGGATTCCAAGAAGAATTCGAAATCTGTGTACATCGCTTTGATAATCGTACCGATAGATATCAATAACAAAGCGATCATCTGTAATGATAAATTGATTTTTATTAGCGCACAGTTGATTGAGGTTTATGATTTTAAATAAGATAATATAAGAAATTCCTAACTATTTCTAGAATATCCTAAGTTCAGAATTTGAGATGGGTTGAAAATAATGGTTGCATGCATCAGAAAATCATTCGTCAAATGGAAAGTGATCTTCAGTGTGCCAATCATTAAAGGTGTACCACGCTTAATTTCTCTGCCCTCTTGCAAACTCAGAATAAATGCAAATAATGGTAAACTTCGGTTCGTAGGGGGACATACTATACAGTTGGTTCCAATCAATTTGCGCATCAAACCCTGTAAGTGTGATGACAGCAATCCCTAAAATCTTAAATGGGAAGGAGGGTTGAGTGACATCTTTTTCCAAATGTAATTCGAATGCCTCTTCAAAAATGCCATGCACTCAACCATTTCAGTTAGTATTTTCGTAAAATAAAAAAAGATTACAATAATTTTTACTGATATGTCCAATAACAGCAATAACAACTAACCCCACGTGTAGAAAAAAGAGGAGAGATACCTTGATGAACATTTTTCCAGAATATTACTGAACTTGTTGTTTTGTGCAGTAATAATTCTCTCACTTCTTCAGGGAAGTGAATTGAAGAAATATTGACGAAAAAGCAGACGAACTACCTTCAAGATAAGGTGCTCACTCAACCCCCCTTCCCGTTTAAGATTTTGAGGTTTGCTTTCATCACGCTCACAGCGTTATTGATACAAATTGATTGGAACCAGCCGTAAAAAATGTCACCCTACAAATCAAGTTTACCTCATTCTGCGCGCATTTTATCTAATTTTGCATAGTGACTATGATGTTATTATATTGTTCCATTGTTGATTTCAAGATTCAATAAAAAGGCCATTTTATCCATAGAACAATAGGTACCTCTTCGATATTTCCACATATACCATTTTAATTGGAAAATCACACCTTTGTGTACCGGATTATCTCATTGTTTATGACAAATGTGATGCAATAACGTGCTTTTGAAATATGGACGCCAAAATTTCACGCAATATGTTTGTTACAATAAATGACTCTGGAAGCTAAACGTACAGTAGGTACTTAGAAAATATTGTTTAATCCAGGAGGCACATAAATTAGGAATTTAAATGAGGAGGCCAATTTTTGACATACTCATTCATCCAGATCCTTATCTGATCATACCATATATTATGTATAAGAGTTCAATTATTAGATTAACTCACCACAAATAGAAAATTAGACACGAACAGCATATACTGAACGCATCTCATATTGACGTCTAGTTCCTCGCTCATTTCGTTATTTTTTCACACTTTGATTTACAGGAATTTTTTCACTTCGTTCAATATATCACTGTATCTGTTGTTGAAACAATGGCGTATTTTCAGTTCTAGAGGAATTTCAATATCATATCTAGATAATGAATTGATAACAAAAGCTGAGAATTAGGTATCGTTTTTTCGTCATTCACCTGATGTTGTTTGCATGAAAATAATACAGAATCGTTTATTGTTGAGAGATATTCAAACTTAGTCAGTGTATGTACTTAACCGTTATCATCTTAAATTAGTAATGATCAGAATTCGATTTCTTAGGAATTATACGGACTGAGTTATCAATAATAGGGATCATTTCCTGATCTAAAGGTAAAAAATATTCAGTAAAAGGTGTGTTCGAATTTCACGAAGTGAAAAAGGGTGAAAATACGTCTCTTACTAGGGTTCAAATCTATGGACCCTGGCTGCACAACTACAACTACCATTAGGGAATTTATTTGCTCCTACCAATATTTAAGGAAAACAATATTTCTATATATATATGTATATATATATTAGTTAATATATATATATTGCTTAACTAATCATCATAAAACCATTGTTTAAGGACAATGAAAGTGCTAGTCTTTAAGGCTCAAAGCACAGAACAGAAAACAAGCTCAAAGGTTCAAAAATGAATTATATTCAATTCATCATTACACTGTGAACCCTCTACTTTGATGATCATTATGAACAAGCCTTCGCTCAGTAACTGTTGAACAATGGTAAAACCAAGTCAAGACCAAGTCCTTTAAAGGTAACAACAAATGATAATAACATTGTTCAAGGCACTGGACTAATAATATTAACTGATATTAGTTCAGTGGTTCAAGGACAATGATAATATATCCTTGTACATTTTTTTTTTATTGAGACATGGTAAGCCTCCATTTGAATATATTAAACCGAGGCCTACATAATCTAGTTTATGAAGGTAGGCCTCGAATAAAAATGATAACCACAGAATACAAATATATGATAACACTCGTCACAGTTCACAGCACAGAATGCAAATATATATCTCGCTTTTGCACCGGTCATAAAATAATTTGTGAGACCAAGCCCAAGAAAACGCCAAAACAAAACTGGCCACAGTGTACGAATTTTCTATGACCACTTTCACCTCGACATAGAATCATAGAAAGTAAAATCAAAATATAAAATAAACACAAAACACAATTAATTATCATTTATCATCTTGAAAGGATTAAAAATTGAAAAACACACATTCATTGCTAAAAATCCACTCGCAAATGGAAGAATCTCAATCTAAAATACTCGTAAAATGGAGTGGTCGTGAGATTGAGATCGGGTACAGCTCAAAAGACACAGTATTGGACTTGAAAAATTACATATATAAACAAACAAAAGTTAAACCCGAGAGGCAGAAATTGCTGAATTTAAAATTTAAAGGTGAGTCTCTTAGATCGGATTTGCACCACTGCTTAATTTGCACAAATACTCATAGGCAAAACACCAGATGATTCATGTTGCCTGTCTTCTATACAATTAAAATCTGGCTTCAAAATAATGATGATGGGTTCCTTGGAGGAAGAAATCGAGAAAGTTAACGTTGAACCCCAAGACATGCCAGAGGTTGTCAACGATCTTGATATAGAAGAAGAAGAAATAGCAATTGAAAACCAAGAAGTTTATCTTGCCAAAATTGAGAAGAGAATTAAGGACTACGAAGTTAAAATACTAAATGAGCTCCGTCCAGATAAGAAATTATTAGTATTAGATATAGATTATACTCTTTTTGATCACAGATCTACTGCTGAAACTGGAAACGAGTTGATGAGACCATATCTACACGAGTTTTTAACTTCTGCATATGTAGATTATGATATTGTAATTTGGTCTGCCACTGGAATGAAATGGATTGAGGAAAAAATGAAGCTGTTAGGGGTTTCCTCGCATAGTGCATATAAAGTTGCATTTTACTTAGACTCTCTTGCTATGATCTCTGTCCATATTCCAAAGTATGGAGTCCTAGATGTAAGTGAAATAATTGAATTAACATAGCATTCAGAACAGAACTTAAATGGTAAAAACGTTGAATCTGTTTCAGGTTAAACCTTTAGGGGTAATATGGGGCAAGTTTCCCCAATTTTCATCAAAGAACACCATCATGTTTGATGATATAAGAAGAAATTTTATAATGAATCCTAAGAATGGTCTAAGAATACGCCCCTTTCGTCAAGCACATTTGAATAGAGCAACTGATCAGGAACTTTTGAAACTATCAAAATATTTGAAGGACTTGGCACAAAACTGTGAAGATTTTTCATTAGTTAATCATAGACATTGGGAAAGATATAACCCTAAACGAAGGCGTTGACTGATATTTAAATTTTTTATATTATGAAATGAAAATGTGTTAACTCCAATCAATTATGCTTTTAGACTTTGCAATGAAATATTTTGAAAAATAGAGCTTTTTCATGAATAGAAGTTTCCTCCATTGATGCATCAACAGCAGTTAAGTCTATTCAATGGAGCAAGTCTGAATTTAATCCCCATCCTTAGAAGCTCTTGTTATATCATTATAGGGTCTTCCTAAAAGATATACTAGTTGTAGGAAAATGAAGTTATCGAAAAGACGCATTTGATATGTATTATTGAATGTAAGGATATGGAAATTACAATCGTGAACCATTGGGCATATTTAGTAATAATATGAAAATTAATTCAGTTTCGATTTTTAACAATGACACCTGTAAATGGTGTAGGTGATTTGAATAACATTTAAAATAATAGAATTAAAAAATGTCCAACACTGAATAGAACCAAAACCATAGTCTCTCTGATCATAACTTGTTCTCTGCTGACATGGATGAGGACCTTTTCGTTTTTACACGATGTATAAAACATGGTGTGCTCATCCGGAAAGTGAGTGATGTCAGCTAGCAGGAAATACTGGGAGTTATTTATTCTGTGCGTTGAATTTGCATGTTAATTAAGAGCACAGAATATATAACTCTTCCTATTTTCTGCTAGCTGACGTCACTCATTTTTCAGATGAGCACACCATGTTTTTTTACACAATGTTTACCATAGAATACAAATATATGTTCATATTATAAAAAGATGTTTACACTACCATTGTTTGACAATAAACAATGACACTACTATGGTTCACACCAGTAGTTCCAATTAGTAGTGCCATAGCATTTGTCTAATATTCGAGAAGACGATATTGTATACAAAATAAAACAGGAATATATCATAAACCTACAATGAAGTGACGCATGGAAAAGAAAAACTGAAAACCCATTTTGAACAGAGTACATAGAAAAAATACGAAGGCCATCAAGATAAAAGAGTATTGTTGCCGGTAAGGCAGTTTGCATTTTCATTATCTGTGACGTCATTTTGTTGCAAATCCCAAATCCTCGTGCGGCATCCGCCATTTACAAGTAAACGCGAAGATTGTGCTAATGAAGTGGTATCGTCAAAATACCATTGCTACCGACAAAATATCCCACGAATCCACAAAACGTTCGCGAAGTTCAAAAAGCCCGCCCGCGAAGCGTGTTATGGCCGGTAAGTTGTGTACCAAATACCGTCGTTTGTTTCTGTTACATCTATGAGCCGTGACCCCAATGAGGGATATGTGAATCTCTTAATTGCTACACTCTGCTACTTCTTACTTTTCTTGACTGTTATTTCGTAAAGATGGAAGGTAAATCATTCTAAGTTAAATGTTCGTTTTCATTGTCCTAGTGAAGTTCTTCATCTCATCAAGAAACCATTTCGCATCATTATCCTTGTATGAAATCAACGCCTAGCTGAAGTCATTGTTTAGATGATACTCTTTCAAGTTCACCTGTACTTTGCATGATCTGTAACACCTGCTAATGGTATTAATTCTTATAATAATTTGATTTGTTTTATCCTCATCTCCATTAGTTGTGTCAGTGTGAATAACACACGTCGGATTGTTTTTTTGAACAGGTGTAAGCAATAAATAAATTTTGAATTCTGACTACCTGCCAGTTTGTCCGTATGAAATACTAGATTCGGCGATATTTTCTTTGAACATGATTTTCTAAATGCTCAATTGTTTATTTATATTTGTTTATTTTTCACGCCCACGCGGATTGTGTTCAGTTGAATATTTGTTCGACTTAAGTGACTAGTTTATTTGAGCGAATATTTTCTTGAAATTTGTTAGGTTCGTTTGAATTATTCATTAATTCTATAATAACAATAATTTATTAACAGGTTGTCATTATTTTGGAGGTTAAAACTCCAAACTGTCATATACACATGATACACAGAATTTAAAGATGGCAGATTGTTATTTCAATGGTTTTTCGTCTTTATAACTAGAAATTGCTGCCCTTTAAGAATATTGTTCGAAAACTATTTACTGGAAATTCTATTGCCCTTTTTGTCTGAGTGTTTTGTTTCTGGTCATTTGCGAATAACTAGCATGTGTAGGTGTTGTTGTGTTCTGAATTTTTTCTACAGCTGATTTTTTGTTTGAATTAAGTTAAATTAATATATACTACAGCATGCAATATTTGCCGTTAAGAAGTGGTCATTAAAACCTTTGATAAGTCAGCATTCTTCATATTGAATTAATAGGCATTTGATCATTTAATTCAATAAAACATTACATTTGTCCATTTTTGGCCAATTTTATATCTAATTTAATTTTGTTGGTTGAATTTCATGGTACCTAAATGTCTGTTAATTTATTCCACTAAAATTCCTTTTAACAGAGCTATACCTTGAAAACAGTAATGGTTTTTCAGGGAATGGAGATGTTCAGTGGTGCTTCTCTCAAGTGAAGGGTACACTTGATGATGACGTAACAGAAGCCGATATTATATCTTGCGTAGAATTTAATCATGATGGAGAACTTCTGGCTACTGGTGACAAAGGTGGTCGTGTTGTTATTTTCCAACGTGATCCCTTGTCCAAAGCCGTTCTTCCTAAAAGGGGGGAATACACAGTTTACTCGACTTTCCAGTCTCATGAACCTGAATTTGATTACTTGAAAAGCTTGGAGATCGAGGAAAAAATTAACAAAATCAGATGGTTGAGAAGAAAGAATCCTGCACATTTTCTCCTGTCAACCAATGATAAAACGATCAAATTGTGGAAGGTTTGTATTCTAATTATCTGTTGGGATGAATGAAATATGTGTATTCATTGTATTTTTGTATAAATAAATGAAATAGATACAATTCAGTTAAACTGTTCCTACTATCCAGATACTTCATATGTTCGTGTGTAATTATTGATGGTTCTCAAAAGGCTTTCAAGTAGGTATGCAATTAAATTGATTTCTAGTTGTGTTCTTCCATCCAAGGGATTCTATTTTTCAAAAATTAAATTGATAAAAATCTTTTATTTGGTGAACTACTTTATGAAGTAGTTTTTTAATAAATCTTGGTCATTAGAGTCATTTCAGAATTGTATTGTTCAGCACTCATTGTTTATTCCCCTGAACACGTAATTGTTATTGATATCCATAAAATTAGGAAAAATTCTTTGTTTTGTCTTAACTGTCACCGCTGAAGACTATTTTTGGTGCATGAACTTCATACATATTTCACGCACATCACCCAATAAAAATTTAATTTGAAAATGGGGTTTATTAAATTTAAACGTTAATATATTTTATTTATAGGTGTCTGAGAGGGATAAAAGAGTGGAAGGTTATAATACGCGATTAGAGAACGGTTCCATGGTCGATCCTACCACTGTTAGTTCATTACGTGTCCCAATAATCAAGCCCATGGAGCTAATGGTGGAAGCATCTCCAAGGAGGATCTTCGCCAACGCACATACCTACCACATTAACTCCATTTCAGTAAATTCGGATCAAGAGACTTACCTATCTGCTGATGACCTTCGGATCAATTTGTGGCATTTGGAAATTACAGATCAAAGTTTTAACATAGTCGATATTAAACCTACGAATATGGAGGAGCTCACGGAGGTTATAACCGCGGCAGAGTTTCACCCTGTCGAGTGTAATTTGTTTGTTTATAGTAGCAGTAAAGGAACAATTAGGTTGTGCGACATGAGGTCCGCGGCTCTCTGTGATAGACATAGCAAATTGTTCGAAGAACCTGAGGATCCTACGAATAGAAGTTTCTTTTCTGAGATTATCGCCAGTATTTCTGATGTTAAATTGTCGAATAGTGGCAGGTACATGATTTCTAGAGACTATTTATCGGTTAAAGTGTGGGATTTGCACATGGAGACTAAACCAATAGAAACCTACCCAGTGAGTATTTTTGATTTAATTCTTGGTACTTTTTTCAAATATTTCATGATATTCAAACAAAAATTAAAGGTTCATTGATTATACAGTGCGCGTCAAAATTATGGAACAAATTCATTTTCTCAGAAGAAAAATATTTGGCAACAAAATCCTGAAACAGGTCAATTTTTGTTTCACTTTTACCTTTTTTTTCCTCCATTTTTTGAATTGGGATGGTGGGTCATGTGGTACTTTTTTGGCAAGGTCTTTGTATCTTCTTTACAGGCGTGGAGAATTTTTCAAGAAAAAATTTTTTTTTAAGAAAAATTAGTTCGAAGAGGTTTTCGGTATGTGCACTTTATCATGGCTCATTTAGTTTGAGATGATGGTACCTGATGAAATTTGTCACCGAAAGAAAGTCGACCATTACAGTTTTGTTCATGCACACCTTTCAACCCCCTCATGTGAAAATTTTTTATTTTTCCATTACGGATTTGTAGGGGTTGAAAGTTGTGCATGAACAAAACTGTTATGCTCAACTTTCATTCGGTGACAAATTTCATCAGGTACCATCGTCTCAAACCTAATGAGCCATGACGAAGTACTCATACTGAAAACCTCTTTGAACTAACTAATTTTTCAAAAAAAAAAATTTTTTTCTTGAAAATTTCTGCACTCCTTTAAAGAAGATACAAAGACCTTGCCAAAAAAGTACCACATGACCCACTTTCCCTATTCAAAAAATTTAGAGGTTTGATGGGGATGGCACAGGGTGCAACAAAAATCCTTCAAAAATGCATAAAAATTTGGTAAAAGTGAAAGTGAAAAATTGACCTGTTGCAGGATTTTGTTGCCAAATATTTTTCTTCTGAGAAAATGAATTTTGTTCCATAATTTTGACCCGCACTGTATATATGTATGGACTACAAACAATTTATTATTTATTTGACTTCTTTTTCATTTGAATTTGGTCTGTTGAAAACTGATTGAAGTTAAAAAATTTCAGTCTGTTGTGAAGATATGGGTCTTAAAGTTCCACTGAACTTAGCATCTTCAGGTCACACTTTCCATCAGTTTTATTGATCACAATCATATTCGAACATTTGCACAATTAACAATTTTAACCTCTGGTTGACATACTGATTCAATCATGATGAGACTTGGTAACTAGTTTGAAAATGCTGATGAACAACTTTGTGCAAAGTTTCGTGAACAATTAGAAAAAGATAAAAACAATTAAAAAAAAAGGTAAACCCGCAAGATTTCCCGTCGCCGAGATATTAAAAAAATATTTACATCATTGTACGCAGTGTGTTTTTCTGAACAAAAAATGTGAAATCGAACATAGGCGGTCTCCCTTAATTTGGTAGATATGGGCCCCCAAAGTTCCAAAATGAGTCTTTTCCAGGTCTCCTTTTCCACCATAAAAACGATCTCTCACTTCATCTGTATAGTTCACAAACCACCTTTGAACCTTCAACCAACAATAAGCAACACTTTTTTGCAAGAATAATCAATATTTAATGAAAAAACAGGGAAATTACTGGACAATCACTTAACCTCTATTCCTTCTGATTTCGACTCAGTCTAAAAGTGAAGTTTGGCAATGGCGCGAATTTCATCGGTCGGAATCGTGCCATCGTGCGTATTCGTGAATAACAGAATATTGCTGGCGAGAGAAATGAAATATGTTTTTAGTTCTTACTGTTTACTGCGATACTCTAAATCTTCCAATAGGAGAATTCGTTTCTAATGAAATCTACAAGGTTGAAACACATAGTAATGGAATGAGAATACACCCTGACATATATTTCAACGTACATTTTTTTCATATGTGATAGGTCGCGCCCTTCCCAGATTTCCAATGAAATCGAGGTTATTATATGAACCATTTTACTCAAATACCCTGAATCTCATCCTAAACTTGGACTATCTCGAAGACACAAACAAACGAAGTGGATAACAACCTCCCTATTTTGAAAGGGTAGAAAGAAAGTTCAAACGAAAATATTGGGAGTGAAACCTTAAACAAATATTCTCAATGATTTGGTTTTGATGTTAGAATAACCACCTCTTCTTCAGTGACAGAAGAATTTTCCTCACAATCATATTCTTTAACTGTCCATAATTTCATATTTCCCGCCAGCAACTACTCTTCGGTCATAATACATTGGCCAGCGATGAAAAGACGCTGTTGCCAAGCTCCGCTTCAACATTGAGAAGTATTTCGTAGAAATATAGGTTAAGTGGTTGTCTAATATTTTGACTTTTCTTCCTTTAAATAATGAATATTCTTGAAAGAAAGTGTCGCTATTTGTTGGTTGAAGGTTCAAAGATGATTTATGAACTAGATTTGAGAAGTGAGAGATCATTTTTATGGCGGAAAAAAGGATCTGAAAATGCAACAATTTGGAACTTTCGGGGTCCATATCTTCCAAACAAGGAGAGGCCGCCTATGTTGACCTTCATATTTTTTGTTCAGGAAATCACACTGCTTACAATGATGTGAATATCTTACTTATAGCTTCGCGACGGGAAATCTTGCGGGTTTACCAAAAAAAATTTCAACTTTGTTCAAATATTTTATGTTGATCATATTATCCTGACGAAATTCTGTATGAACCTTCAAGCTATCATTTTTCAATTAAGTACTGTATTTAAATTGGATCTTATCTGTATTTTCCCAATGAGACCAAAAATACATACACATAAGAACCAACGTGCTTAACAAAGTGTTTTTCAGGTTCACGAATACTTAAGAACAAAATTGTGTTCTCTCTATGAAAATGACTGTATATTCGATAAATTCGAATGCTGTTGGAATGGAAACGATACTGCAATAATGACTGGTTCCTACAACAACTTCTTCAGAATGTTCGAGAGATCAACAAAGAGAGAGGTAACATTAGAAGCATCTAGGGACATTGCGAAACCCAAAACTTTGCTTAAACCAAGAAAAGTGTGCACTGGCGGCAAAAGGAAAAAAGATGATATAAGCGTAGATTGTTTAGATTTCAATAAGAAGATATTACACACTGCTTGGCATCCAACAGAGAACATTATAGCAGTTGCGGCAACTAATAATTTATTTTTGTTTCAAGATAAGTTTTAGCGTAATTAATTCCATGTACTCCAAGGTCACTACATTCGCTTTCCGTGAAGCTCCAGATGATGTAAATAATGATTTGATTTTAACACCATTTGGGATGTGGTGCAGTGTATGTCAAACCTTAAATTTTATACCTTCATTCACAAAGATCTGGTCTGATATAAAAAACTGACGCCTCCCCCATTTATAGTTGAAAAATTTATTGGGACGTAAGTTCCCATTGTTTTCTGTGTAAAAATGAAAGAGCAAATCAAAACAGTTTTTTTTTATAGATTTAAGACTAAAAGTTTTTTTTTGGTTGACATTTTAGCGCAGAAAACCGAGAAGCTGTGAAATTTTTGGGGCTGGTTTTTCCCATGAGCTCAGTTTTTTGAGAGTTTTGATTACGAACATGAACGGGAAATAATATCGTGAATTCTGCAATAATTTTTTTGTGTATCACAAATCTGATTTTATTGTCGAATTTGATTGCGCCAATGTACTGGGATTGTATAAGTGAGTAGGCTTGATTTCTTTCTTTTTGTTATCTGTTGAAAGTTCACTGCAGGGTGTGGTTTTCAAACAACTGCAAATGTATTTTTTGTATTTTAATTTCCATTTTAACTTTTAGAGAATGAATTTTTTGCAATATATACATTATTATTGTTTGACAAATCTTTACTTGTCGAATCTGTTGACTCTGTAAACAGCATCATTTCATATGGGAATTAATTTACATTGTGCCATATCACTTTCTGGAATAGTTTCTTGAAATTAAAACAACGTGAAAATTAACTTGCAGCTCTTTTTCCTTTTCGATCTGTATGTAATTAATAGTCTTAAATCTCCAATTATAAGACTCTTTTTTGCTGCATGTGAAGAATTACCTCAAAGACGAGCCATTTTTTACTGAGATGAATGTATTGAATTGATTGTATTATATATATTAAGTTTTATTGATTCATTTTATTTCTATTCTTGTTTAAAGTCTATTTCAGATGTGAATTTGTGGTACAGATGATTTGCTATGACTGGATGCCATTGTCAAACTGGTAAAATTAAATATATGGGAATACTTGAAGATGCAATAAACATCTAGTACCAATAATGTTCACTCTACCTTTATTTTCTTTATGAAAAAATCAATATAAACAAAAATTCAATATAGTTAGTGGATGAAAACAAATTTTTGCTGTGACATAAAATTAATATAATCAGTTTTTTAAAAAAACATACATACATAAATCTTGATAGTGCCCAGCACAAGACTCAGATTGATCGCAACAATTTCCTGCTTTAGTCGATTAAACTTTAAACATAAAAATATTTCGAACCTCCATAACATTTAGCATTCCATTCAACTCTGATCCTGAAGCTCAATTTGGATGAATTTAATCAACATTGAATCCGTGATTTTTTTTAATAATTCAATATATTGGATTGAATTAGAGTTCATATTGTCAGTAGTGCGGGATGTAGTGAATAATTTTTTGAGGAATCTTCTACATAATGAATTTAACCTGTTAAAACAAAAATATTATTGACCAATTTACAATTATGTAATGTATGTTAGTGTGAAGATCACATCCTTCAAAAAGTGTTCAAGTGGTAGAAAATGAAAGATTTCTTACAATTTCAACAAGCTGAGCATTTTGCGGCAGTTGATGCTCTTTTTGTTGAAAAGTGAACGTTAAACATTTGTTTTATGTGGAATTCACTCAGTAGAAAATACCTTTTAAACATGGTTTGCTACCTCCTGCACTAAAAATAAACCATTTAAAAATGAGTTATGGTTGCATTTTTTGTTAGTAACCATCTACTATCCTATTATTACGAAGGCGTAGAAGGGCCACTCTTTGTCGACAAAAATTTTTCCACCTAATTCCGACTTTAATCTCGGAATTAGACTAATTCCGACTTTGAACTCGGAATTATACATAATTCCGACTTTGAACTCGGAATTATAGACTAATTCCGACTTCAAACTCGGAATTATACATAATTCCGACTTTGAACTCGGAATTATACTAATTCCGACTTTGAACTCGGAATTATAGACTAATTCCGACTTCAAACTCGGAATTATACATAATTCCGACTTTGAACTCGGAATTATAGACTAATTCCGACTTCGAACTCGGAATTATAGACTAATTCCGACTTCAAACTCGGAATTATACATAATTCCGACTTTGAACTCGGAATTATAGACTAATTCCGAGTTTGAAGTCGGAATTAGTCTATAATTCCGAGTTCAAAGTCGGAATTATGTATAATTTTTGTCGACAAAGAGTGGCCCTTCTACGCCTTCGTATATTATCACCATTATAAATGAAATTCATAAGTGTTTTACGAGTTTCTTGATGAAATAAGATAATACAAGGTTTGTGAAATCTTGCCTGAACTAATACTGTATTGTGAGTCAACCGGTGGTGTTTTAAAGCAGGAATTGAACAAGAAGTTACTCATATAAATGATACATAAATAATAATCTATGATTATTATTTTCATTTGAAGTGACCTGTTCAATTGTTTTAAGGCTTATGTTGATCTAATATCAACATAAATGAAAAATCATTCAATTTGAAATATTGAATGGCAGCTTCATCTGAGAATGGCCAAAAATACATTTGATGTGAGAATCTACCTATAAGGCTTTCAGTGTAAATTATACTGGGCTTTGAGGTATTCATAGAGCATACTTTATCCTTAAGTAACATTGTAAATCTTTCGATCTACACATTCCTAAGGTTTTACTGATGTAAGATGAACTTGCATCTCTGAATATTGATAAGAACAAATCGGAGAACTGCTTCCACAAAAAAGTTTGATACCATTCACGATTTTCATTGGTTGTACATTAATTGTGGACAATAAAGTTATTGTTGATGTAAATTCACCAATGTCCCAAAAAAGAAGTGTTTTGATTTTGGTGTTCGAAAATTAATTGAAAGGTGTAACTTTTGGTGTTATAAAGCAGATTATATATTTTTTTAAGCAAGTGTAGATGGCAAATGATTTGCGAAGTACGTATTATACACAATTGTCTTGTTTAATTTGAGCTGAGACTTTTTTTTCATTCCTCCCACGTATGGAAATAAAAATGACTGGTTAAGTCTGTAACGTAACTGTAAATAAATTCAAAAGAATAAAAGCATTTTTAGTATTATTACATAAATGCCTCATAATGAAAGAATTCTCTTATGGAAAATGTTCATTATTACTAACACAGTATGAGAACTTAAGCTATTGAAGAATCTTGTCCATCCAGACAAAATTCTGAGCAACTTTGTTTATAGACATTTTCAAAATAGATATTTCCCAAAATTCTAAACATTTCCAGTGGAATTTGCTTGCAAAATGTAAATGATTGATATTACGAAACAAATTGTCATGGATCCTAATCAACAAGAACCATGGAAGAATATGAAAAAGATTATGTGAGATACTTCAAATTTTAATTATTTTCCTTCATCGACCAGAAAACAACTGGAAAAAAATGATAAATGTCATATATTTCAACTTATCGAAAAAATTCTGGGTATTGAATAGCAGTGATAGAATTTTCAATAATTTATTATATTTCAAATTACATTATCAATAATTGCATTACTTAATTTTCTCAGAGATAAAATATAACATCAATATTTATAAGGTGAGATGAGTTTCTCATCATCTCGATAACACATATGAGCCAGTAGAAACCATAAAACAAACAGTCTCATGCAAAAAAATTATAATCCATCCTTGTATGACTGGAACGTCTAAAATCATCAACATCCATTCTATTCACCATTCTGCATCGCCATTAGCTTTCTGGAAGACATAATCTTGGCCAGATAAATTCATTATTCCATCTTTCAGGTAAAACTTCCACTTATTACGATTCCTAATTATTTTATCATATTGACATACAACAATATTATCTGTGTCAAATAAATCTCCAGGGTCTTCGTCAGATACATCATCCTCAGAATTTAAAGGTTCCTCTTCACCTCCTTCATCTTCCATATCATGATCCTCATCTTTCTCTTCGTCAAAGTCTTCATCTTCATCATCATTGTCATCAGATGGTTCTTCCTCTTCATCTGACGTATCCAAAGGACCATCAAGTTGACCAGGTCGCCTTTTTGAAGATTTGCTAGCTTTTTTAACACCTATAGTACACCTTCTTGATCCTTTCTGTTTAGGCAAAATGAATTCAATCTCTAAGCAGTTACTAGCCTCTGCATCAGACTGACCATCAGCTTGTATGATATTTTGTTTGACAATAGTAACTGCTTGTTGCTGACTGCTGAAAGCTGCATTAACATGCTGCTGCAGTAATGAGGAAGCAATATTCGCAGGCAAGCCCATAGTAGCTGTTATCACAGGGCCAGTCAGAACTTTTTGCAGTTGATTACCCTGAAGTGCTGTGGCTGGAACCTGAATAGTGAGAACTCTCTGTGTATCTGTGCCAGGCTGAGGTGGAAGGGTTATTTGAATAGGTACCATTTTAGTTTCTACTACTTGAGTTACTTGATGTTGTTGATTAACTAAGTTGGGATGATGCATTGGTTGTGCCACCAATTGTTTAGGAAATCCGTTGACGCTATTAACTTCGTTTTGTTGTTTTTGCTTGAGTTTCTCTTCTTGTTCATTTGGTACAGCCTTACTAGCCAATAGTTTAGTTTCCCAAGTTTGCTTCAACTCTTGAAGAATTAATTCGTCCACACCATCTTCTTTGAAAACCTCTCGAACTGAACTTATAACGTCTTCTATTACTTCTTGATATACTCTGGGAACTGAGTTTCTACAGAGTGAATTCGACATTTTGTAAATATTTCAACGATTCACCATTCACAATAGAAACTATTTAGGCTTTGGAAAATTATCACTCATATCAAAGAATATAATGAATAAATACTACTGACAAAACTGATTTCAGAAGAGAATGTTAACATTAAACGTAAATTTATATTTTCGTCACATATGCTAGAGGTTATATTGTAGCAGCGTTGACATTGACAGGTATTCCAGAAAGCATAGAAAACATCTAACAACATCAAAAACAACTTCCTCTGTGACTACTAGGCATATTAAAAAATGTTTACTCCGAAACCAAACATAAGTTCTACACATGATGTAATAGTTTTACATTATGGTTCTACATATAATTATATTTATAATAAAATAATATGAGATTGGGTGCGTTTTTAGTTTCATCGAAATGATTAATCGATTAACCCCTTGAAGGGGTCTTTTGTGCAAGGAAGATTCGGGTATTTGGGGAATCGGGATTAATCCTATTGGCCGCGAGATTCACCCTATTGGTCGACGACGGTCACGTGATCGTCGTCGGCCAATAGGGAAGCATCTCCGATTACCCAAATACCCGAATCTCCCGCGCATAAAAGGTAGCTTAAAGCTATCTTTTGTGCGAGGAGACTCGGGTATTTGGATAATCGGAGATTCTTCCTCATTGGTTGCTGACGGTCACGTGATCGTCGTCGGCAAATAGGGAAGAATCTCCGATTACCCAAATACCTAAATCTCCCTCACACAAAAGCTAGCTTTTGTCTCTATTCTTTGGTTGGTGATTCAACCTTCAACCATGATGTATAAATAAAATAAAAACGCACCCATAAATAACATCATAAATAACCGGAGTTTTTGCCCCCTGAGAATAGCCACAGAATAGAGAAGTACATACATACATGGAATAGCTACGGCCATTTTTTAAGGATATTGTTATTCTATGTTTATTGCTTGTGTTCGGAGCACAGAATACTATTAAACTACGAACTCATCTATGTTATTAATTTGGATCATAGAAAATAGAAAAATAATCTCTAATTAGTTTATCTATGATTTGTATTCGATTTGTGTTCTGTGATTTGGATCTTGGAATAAAATTTCGTAAGGATTAAGAATAATTATTTTTTGATTTCAATGCCCTAATTAGTCCACAAAAAATACAACGTACTGTAACCTACTCAACATGTCTGAAAAGAAAATTAGAGCCTACAAAAACGGGCAATCTGCGGATGGAGAGGTAAGATTGCTGTACTTTATGATGTCCTTATATGCTGATAATTTTGTAGGAATTTATCCTGCCAAGCAGTTGGGACGAATTGAAAAAAGAACTATTTCTCAGGTTGAATATATTGCCTGAAAAAATATTTTTGAATGACGGAACAGAAATAAAGGATTTAACTCATATCAGGCATAATGACGAATTATGCATTTCTGCAGGGGAACCTTTCATAAAGCAAAGGAATAAAAAGCCTTCTGATTGGATAACTTTGAATGTTGGTGGCAAGTATTTCACTACATCTAGGTCAACTTTGACCAGTAAGGAACCTACAAGTATGCTCGCTCGCATGTTTGCTGAAAGTGAGGACAATTATTTGTTTCTCCCGAGTAATGTAGATGCCAAAGGTGCTTACCTTATAGATAGAAGCCCAACTTACTTCGAACCTATCCTTAACTACCTAAGGAGTGGACATTTAATATATGATACCCATGTCAATCCTGATGGAATATTACAGGAGGCGAAATTCTTTGGTATAGATTCAATCATTCCTCAATTAGAAAATCTGAAAACACAGACTAATATTGATACTCCATTGACAAGAAGAGATGTTATTGATGCTCTAATTAAGAGTCCATATACTGCTGAATTGCGATTTCAAGGAGTCAATTTAGCTGGGGCAGATTTGAGTAAACTAGATTTGAGGAATATTAATTTTAAGTATGCCAATATGCAAAAGTGTAAATTGACCGGATCTAACCTCAGCTGGTGCTGTCTGGAAAGGGCAGATTTATCGTATACAAATATAGATGGAGCACAGCTTTTAGGTGAGTTACTGGTTTTTCAATAGCTTTTTCTTTATAAACAATGTATAGGATCATAAGAATTAATGAAAATTAATCAATATAACTATAACAACATATATTGGCCAACAAAAGAAACATAAATTTACAATAAACCAATCAACCACTTAATGATCATAGGCTTCTTTGACCTTGTGGCTGCTTGATTGATTCTAAGATGTGTGCACAGTGACTTAATCATTTTGGCAAATTTTTGGTTTCTTCTCATGAAATGTCAAATCTCTTTTTTTTGAAAAAGACTAAATTTGAATTTTATTGACCTATATTTGGAAAATGCTACGAGAGACTTCTTATTCCACTAAGCAAATTGTTTTGATTATGAACTAAACTATGTTTTGATGCTTTTAGGTGTTAAAGGACTATGTGCAAATTTTGAAGGTGCTTCTATGCGGAATTGCAATTTTAAGGATCCAGGAGGTTCTAGATCCAATATGGAAGGTGTTAATTTGAAATTTGCCAACCTTGAAGAAAGTGATATGTGCGGTGTAAACTTGAGAGTGGCAACTCTGAAAAATGCTAACCTACAGAACTGTAATTTGCGGGCAGCTGTTTTAGCCGGTACTGACTTGGAGGTTGGTATTGTCGGACGCAGTTGAAATATTATCATTCTGACTACTGTATTCTGTTTCAGAAATGTGATTTATCTGGTAGCGACTTACATGAGGCAAACCTTAGGGGTGCTAATTTGAAAGATGCAACATTTGAACTTATGTTAACTCCGCTCCATATGTCTCAGGCAATTCGTTAGACTACTGTTAGTAGCTTAGGTATAAGTGACTGTTTGTTATATACTTGCCAGACATGCTCTTTTTCATTTGAGATGAAATCCTCTTTCTAATTTCCCCTCTATTCTTCAAAGAAAATAAATATGTATGTATGCATTTCAGCATTTTGTTTGATGGAAATCATGAAACAACAATTACATATTCTGTTCTCCGGAGGTAATAGACAAGGAGGATTCATTATGAGAAAATATTTAATTATCTTTTTATTCATAGTTATGGATAGTAAATCGAATTGAAGGCCTTTAAATGTTGAGCAATTGTATTCATTTCGATAATGAAGGTTTTTTTTGATATTTTATAGAGAAAAACACAAATTACCTTCATTACCTATGTGTAATGTTCCAGTTCCAGTAATTTTACTATATTTTTGTTTCATATTGTATTCTGAGGGGTTAATATAACGAAAAAGTACTGATAATGGAAGCAAGGAAAGCATAAATTCGGAAGTCTTTCTTTGAAGAAATCACACACACAGAACTCCTTTTGAAACTTGCTTCAGACAGTGTTTCTGATTTTTGTATTATCAAAACTAAATATACAGTGAAGCTTTTGAAGGTTTGCGAGGTAGCTTCAACCTTTTTGGGACAGTATCACGTTTCGTCCCGGCTTAGTTTGGGGGAACTCGTCAGGGCATGCACCAAACTAAGCCGTTTACATGCCTACGTGAGTGGACACCCCTTGTGAGGAACACCAGGGAGTGTACCAGACCGTTGGGGATGAGCGTATATCCGAGATCTTGAGAGGATCCAACCGGGACAGCGTGCGCGCTAGCGCCCCCTACACGTTGACCGATGACGTGGCCAAGCGTTACGAGCAGGTAACGTAGGGTACTTAAGACGCAAGAGATGATACTGCGCGCGCGACTTAAGAAAGAGCTGAGAGAGGGCGCTCGCTACAGGACTCCCCTTCCAGTGAAAGCGATACCAGAAAGATGCATCTGGAGGGATGTGACCGAGACCGAAAAGGTGTTCTCCTATAAAACGCGGCTGTGAGCGAGCCGTTTTGCCATTGCTGCGCTGTTGAGCACGAGTGTACGGCGTTAGAGCACGGTTGACCAGACCGTTTTGAGTTGAGCCGTGTAAACTGTGTGCTAGAGCGCTCTGCCTCGTCGTTCGAGGAGTGTGACCGATTTAGAGGAGGTCAGCTTTTGACGGAATGTAGTCATGGCCGTATTGGCCAGAAGATTTCCCACAAGTGCGGCCGTGATGCGGAGCAGTTGTGTGCCTTTGAAAATGTGAGAAACCCGGATTGAGAAACGCTGCGCCACTTGTGAGTTCCTATACCACTCGATATCGTGCAGTGAGCTGGGTGCATTAGTGAACACATCTTTGGGCAGCCAGTTGCAGCACGAGAGCGAAGTGGCGATGTGGAACCTCCTCGGGATGGTTGACGAACCATCGCCGAGAGAGGAACGGATAGGATCACAGTGACAAGCGAGGTTCTCACTGGAAGCGAAGATGATCGCGGAGGGACAGAAACTGTGACACCGTCGTTGAAATAGATCACGTCGGGGTCACCACTGAAGCCTTTGAAGGTTTGCGAGGTAGCTTCAACCTCTTTGGGACAGTATCACGTTTCGCCCCGGCTTAGTTTGGAGGAACTCGTCAGGGCATGCACCAAACTAAGCCGTTTACATGCCTACGTGAGTGGACACCCCTTGTGAGGAACACCAGGGAGTTTACCAGACCGTTGGGGATGAGCGTATATCCGAGATCTTGAGAGGATCCAACCGGGACAGCGTGCGCGCTAGCGCCCCTACACGTTGACCGATGACGTGGCCAAGCGTTACGAGTAGGTAACGTAGGGTACTTAAGACGCAAGAGATGATACTGCGCGCGCGACTTAAGAAAGAGCTGAGAGAGGGCGCTCGCTACAACAGTATTCGTCATTTTTTGAATTAATTTAAAAGTCTCTTGTTAACATATACAGATGTTCATTTTGCAGGCTTTGATGGTACTAAAGAAGCTATGACATTTTTTCGACTTTTCTACAAGAATCACATATGTTATAAAATTACAGTAGGATAATGTTGGCTCTTTAATGAAATATCAACATTTTGCTTCAAATAGTGCTCAAGGAAGTTTTCCCAAAATTGTCAATTATCTTTTTGAAATTACCCATCATCTTTTAGTATGTGGAGCTCGAAAATATATTTTTATAATGAGTATTAGAATGTATAACAGAATTAAACATGTCTATGATTTCTTTCATCAATCCAATTGCTTGTATGGAAGTTTTTATTGTCCTTATTTTGTGTTGTATTTGAATGTTCATTTTTATTTTAATAAATTGCAATAGTAGTTTATTAACAAATATACTTTATTGATCTGTTGCTAGTGACGATTTAACATCTATATTAATTTTATTTTGAAAATTCCTTCACTTGAGATTGATCTGAAATTTACATCTAGAATGCTTCATGGACCTACCCATTTACTAGGATATGTTTATGGTATCAGAATTCAACTTGTTCCTCACATATGTGAACTCAAACCAAAGGTTAATAGAAGATAACATCTATTTGAAAATGGTATGCATAAAGAAGTACTTTTCTTGAAAATCAGATCACAAGTCACTTGTAGAAAGAATTCAGAAAACTAATTCACCCTGTTGCAATCTTCATATATTATATGATTATTTATAAATGTAGAATTTGGGATTGTGTATCATGAAATATCTGTAAATAGTTGTATGTTTAAAAATATTTATTTTTATTATCTTATAATGGATATATTATTGTTTTCATTAAAAAAACTTATTCTTTGATTTAACATTAGAGCTTTCATCCCTCCATAGATTAGAGATAAAAGTTTGAAGTTTGTAGCAGTGTTTGTTGGTAATGTTGAACCTTTTCCAAATATTTTGCTCGAATGATAACTTCCATAAATACCAAAAGTAGAAAAATATTTTCTTATGGTAGTTTTTAATTCATCATTTCAAATAAAGACTTTCATTTCGTTCGAATAAATTCAATGAGAATTTTATGAAAATACCAGTACAAATAAATACCCAATATATCGCATATTATCACAAAAACTTTTTTTACGACCAACAGATAAACATTTTAAAAGAGTTGTAGTTGGAAATATAGTAGGACTGAAGAAGGAAACAATGTATATCACTTTATGGAGAGAGGGAGGCCTACACAAAAATCAAAATTATATTTATTCGACTAGAATTTCTTCTATTTGAAAGGAATTGAAGAATCACACAATAACTTTACTGACTCAATGGAATGAAATCTTCAGCAATGCTCAATTTTTTCAGCAACATCTCCATGCTCATCTGAGAATGTGTGTTCAATTGTTTCAACAAATCGTTAAGTGCATCTATACAACCTGTTTTCCATCTTGCTGTCAATTCCTGCAAATCTTTTATACTGTGCATCTTTTTATGTATTTTTGCTCTCTTTAACTCTTCTAGGAGTAGTCTTTTTTCCTCTACTTCCTTCTCTAAAGCATCTAGATTTTTGATTTTGGTTTCTTTAGGTGTACAAGTGAAAGTTTCAAAGTCATCATCGCTATGATCTTGTAGTGTATGACGTAGGTTGTGTTGGTCTGGTGATTCTTTGATTTGTTCCAATTTCACAAAACACTCATTCAGCGAATTCATTGAGGAAAATTTGCTCACAATAGAACTATCTGTTAGTGTTGTTGACCTAGGATCTCCGACAGATAAGGATTTTTTTAGTTTATTTTTAAACGATTTTTTTTCTTTCTTTAGACCATCTGTTTTACATCGTTGAAAGCATTTCTTTGGTTTCTTTTGTGTTGGTCCAATCTCAAAATCATCATCAAACAGTTCACGAGAAAATGTTGGTTTTTTAAGGTTTGAAATTTTGCCTTGTATGGTTGTGTTTTCTTTTTCATTTGAATAGCATACTTTTATGAACCGACTATCATTTGGTGAGATGATATTCAAAATATCAGCATTTCTCGTGTTAATTGCTGGAAAAACTCTGGCAGTAATTCCTTTATTATCAATTTCATTTTTATTACAGTGATCCAATTGATTCGACTCTTCAATATGGTTCTGGGACAGTTTCTTATCGTTTTGCACAGCTTCCTCATCATTATTTGAAATTGTAGAATAATCGATTGAAAGCTTATTATCTTTCATATCAGATTTTAAGACTATTTCATCACAGAAAACTCCTTCTGGATCACTATTAATGTTTTCTTCACTACAGTCAGTATCTTGTGAATTGTTCACTACATTATGCTTTGATTTAGAACTAGAAGGGGAGGAGAATAGTTCAGATAATTTCTTTGAGCAAGCCACTTCATTAGAATTGGAACAATTAGAAATTGCATTATTTTTCACTACATGTTTTTTCTTGACAGAAGACTTGGAATATGATAATTCTGCATGATAGTTATGACTATTCTCTTCAATTTTACACGGTTTATTCTCACTAATCCTGTGGTTTGGAGGGCTTGGAGTACATACATTGTCTGTTTCAAAGTTACTTAATGGAGTTTTTCTTTTTCGAGACAATCCTACTTGTCTACACGGAGTATCATTACTAACTTCGTTTTTAACAATCCTATTTCGAGTTTTTGTTGACGATTGTACGTTGGAAATTTTGGGTGTTACAGCGCCAAGATTTTCTTTTTTATTAAGTAAACCTTCAACGGTTTTCATTGGAGTATTTTTCCTCCTAGATAATCCCACTTTCCTACAAGGAGTTAGTTTACTAGAATTCATAATATCACAATTCACTCATTTAATTTAAAATTATTATTTATTATACAGTTTTCAATGTTTTTGTTTTTATTTCTTATTTGAATTTGGACAAAAAAATAGGTTAACCTGAACATAGAAATACATAAAACTTCTAAAAATGGTCTCCTTATTCCTTATGAAAGCGATTGTACCAAACAATAATGTACTTCCGGTAATTCAAATAATTTTATTACAAAAATATCAGTGTACTGCAATTCTTAGATTCAAATCAGTTCCTTCCCTCAGCAGCCCAACTGCCGAACCATATCCAATATAAAGATAATTAAATTTTCTTACGATTTCGTCAACACTAAGGTTTTCTGGTATACTGTTGACTTCACTAAAACAGGAAAAACTCACGTCATCATTTTTAGAGGAAAGTTCAATGGTGCTGTGATATTTGTCAGTACTGTTGGAGAACAACCACACCAATATGAAGGACTGAGATTTTCTTCTAGACCTGGAACTACTCAGCATGACCCAAAAAGAATCGACTGGTACTTTCTGGCAGAATTTTCTACATGTTTTTATGACACTATGGGTACTCTTGGACCTCAATAAATCGACTTTGTTATTTTCGTAGATTGTGATTATAGCGAGACATAGGCTTTTTCCGTATTCGCTCAGGGATATATCGAAAGGTAACAAGGTATCTTTATGTCGTTCTACTGAATATTTCTTGAGTTCAGGATGTTCATAACGGAAATGACTAGCGAATGACGAAACTGCAATCATTCTGTTGCAGGGGTAATGGGGGCAGACGACCGGCTTATGCGAGGAAAACTGTGATAAATTTGAATTACTATAATTCGTTTTACTGGGAGTCTTGTAATTCCCGAAAATTTTAGATTGAGATTTGACTAATTTTTCTTCAACTGTACAATCGCCTCCATTTTTCCTTTCAAAAAGCTTGTTCAGTTCTGTTTTGCGTAGACCGAACAGATTTTCCACCGTAAGTGGCCTGATAGATGGCTGATTAACTTCACTTTCCATTCTTGAGTTTTTTGAGTTATTAGATATGGGGTTCGAGTCATACCGACACGGTCTTCCAATGCCAGGGTTTGATTTCAGTTTGTTCAGAAATTCAAGATTTATTTTGGTTTCTCTGAAAGACATTGATGCTTCACAAACTTCACAGAAACATTCGTTCTTTTCCAAACCTACAAAATTTTACAGACATTAAACAAATTCCTTCTCTAAGTAACCCCAATATGTGGTCCCGCTCTCCTTTCATTTTGCTAGCTTTTTGTTGTCAATTCGTGATACAGTTTTTGAAAGCGAAGTGGAAAGAAGCAGGTATTTCACAACACTCGTTTCTAAAAACGCCTTCATCTAGCTTCGAGTAATGCAATCATTAAGAAATTTTCATGTGTTCTTTCAAAAATCTAATTAAATTCTAACCACATCCGCAATTCTAATGAAACATTTTCATCCCAAAATTCGCAAAATACAAACATTTGGACAAGGTTATTACGGCCATAAGTGGTGAACCAAAATACAATCTGTCAGAATATGTGTGAATGAATCCACTCCTATTTATTTCAAATGCATTTGTATAAGTATATATAACTCAATAAAAACTACCTACCTAAGTGTTTCTTCTTGAGTTCTAGAAAGCAACTGTTACAATATTGATGCTGATACCGACAATGGAACAGAGGAACGTTCTCCGGTATTTTTCCACAAAGATTACATATACAAACAGTTGCCCAATGGTCAACTGAATCGACCATAGTGATTATAACATAAAAATAACTCTATTCTATTTAGTATACTTATATCACATCATAATACAAAAATTTGGTGAAACACTATTAATCAATGTGACAAATACATCAATCTACATCGAAACACATGTTAAATCATGAAAATAAACTGTTCGGTGTTTGGGTCTCGTAAACTAGATCAATTCCAAAATAACATATAATTTTTTTTATAAATGACCAAAACTATTGAATTTCATTTCCTGATAATAAATCTAAGCCTTTTTGTGGAAATGTGAAACGAATGAAAGATTGTATATTTCACATGAAATTTCAAAATCGAATAAAAATTTATGCACCCGTGTTTTTTGCACGGATGCTGGAGGAACAGCACAGTATCGTTTTGAATTTTCGAGGTTTTACCTCAATATCACAGAAACTACTGATGGAATCGGATTGAAAACTGGTACCTAGTTACTTGCCCAATACCGACGCACAACTTTACGTAAAGTTTTGTCAGGATCATAGCGTTAGGAATTAAAAAGAAATCGAAACTTTTTTTGAAGTTATCCATCCGAGAAACAAACCTTGAGGTCGTTACGATTCAGCGTGCCCGATTTAAGCTCGATACGATATATTCAGTTTCAGCATTATATTCTCAATCTCCAAGTTTTGAAGCCGTCTAAAATCAGACCTCTTGCTACTCTCGAATTTTAAGAAGAGTAGAGAATTATAAACGAAAAATGAGGGAACCGATGAAACTGAAACAGTTTGATTTACCGTTCCTTCGAACCAATTAAATAAATCCTTGAGTCTTTTCTTAAGCTAAGTTTTCAACACGGTGGATTGTAGATTATTTTCAACAGATAACGATCCGATTAAAAATTATCCGCAAGATCATTTGCAATATTTGCATTAAGAATGCAAAGATCCTGAGTCTGTGGCATTGAATAAAGAACTTTATTCTATGACAGCCATAGAGACGTTATTGTATACTTTCTGTGAACAAAACACAGAATATAATATGCAGCTAACCTTCGAATTCAAATCAAACATTCTTCGGATTATCGTTATCTGTGTTCGTGACTTGGTCCGCAAATTCCTGGACGATGAGAATTATTATCGGTGATAACTTCTTTATTGAGTATAATTGATAATTCACGTAAGACGTATGAATTCTTCCTAAAAATGTACTCCAGACAAGTTTTTTTATATTTATTACTTACGATATGCAAAATTAGTTACGTAAAATCAGAATGGAATACGAAGGACTTTATGAAAAGAGAACACTCTCTTATTAAACCATACTATGGTAAGTATTCCGATTCTAAAAACGATATATCATTACTAGGGCATTAATCCTTTAAGGTTCAGGAATCGATATACCTTTTTGGCAGTTTATGGGAAGTACAATGGTTACTCCCAATTATATTAGATTGACCCCTGATCTGCAGAGTAAAACAGGAGCACTTTGGAATATAGTGGTATGTAGTATTGAATGATCAGTTTATTATTAGTCCTTAGACTTAAAAATGTTCAAGCCATAATACATATTTACATATTCAAATATGATCATTGTCTTCAATTTTTCAGCCTGTTACAGTGAGAAATTGGGATGTACAAGTTCATTTCAAAGTTCACGGGAAAGGAAAGAACCTATTTGGAGATGGATTTGCTATTTGGTATGCCAAAGATATTTTACAGGGTGGCCCTGTATTTGGAAACAAAGATTATTATCAAGGGCTAGCAGTGATTTTAGATACATACAGTAATCACAATGGACCTCACAATGTAAGTGTGAATATACTTCTCCTATTTAAATAATTGATTTTTATTTTCAGCATCAACATCCTTACATATCTGCAATGATAAACAATGGTAGTCTTCATTATGATCATGATAAGGATGGTACACACACCCAATTAGCTGGATGTGAGGCTAAATTCAGAAATGTAGATCATGACACTCACATATCTATCAAATATGAAAAAGATGTGCTGACAGGTAAATATTATGATGATACCACTGAAATATAATATTTATTCATTTCAATTTGTTCCATAGTTTCAACTGATATTGAGAACAGAGCTGCTTGGAAAGAATGCTTAAGGGTTGAGGGTGTTATTTTACCAACTGGTTATCATTTGGGATTGTCAGCAACAACTGGTGACCTGTCTGATAATCATGATATTATATCAGTCAGATTATTTGAGCTAGATCTTCCTAACGATGTGAGTACAGCAAGTTTTCTTTGTTCGTTTTTGAATCTATTGTTTGATTTATTCTCCTCCAAGAATCTACTTCACCTTGGAAATAGTTATTTGATGGCCTAGAGCACATTTCAAAGAATTAAATTATGAATAGTAGATGGGTAAATAGTTGAAAAACAAGATGTTATTGTTAAGGTCTTGTAGGACCAATAGGAGCTTTTCTTCTTCTTAAGCAATATTTTTCTGATATAAATGTAGTCCAGCTGCATATTTTTGTCATAAATAATTATACAATCAAACGCCATCTTGAAAAATAATTTAAAGTACAAGATATTGTAGTATTTCAATGCATCCCTCACAAAAATGTGGAAAAAATTTCATCAGAAACAAAAAAGAAGGAATTTTTTTTTACCAATATAATGTATTTTTTTGATTCATACCATGTCAGTGTGAATGGGCAACAATTGCAGGATAACAATGGCGAGAGACATAAAAAAGTTAGAGGATTTATGTTTATAGTATCTCTTGAAAAATTCATTGATACTTGCTGAAACAAATTTTTCTGAACTATGAATGTTTAATTCCATTCAATTCAAGTAATCTTTTGCAGCCAAGCCCTGAAGAGGATCGTAGCCAACTACTACCGTCGGCAACATATTTTGAACCAGCTAGAGAACATGTAGATGATGATAAACCTGCTAGCTGGTCTGGAATTAAGCTATTTCTGGTGATGCTACTAGTAGGACTCATCATAGTGGCAGTTGTTGTGATAGGTATAATGCTTTATCAAAAACAACAAGAGAGAAATCGGAAACATTTCTACTAAGTGTCAAAATGGTTTTAACAATTATTTTCATCACGCAGGTTTAAGTTAAGGTTGATGTACAAGAACTGGTAAATATAAAATATGATTTTTATATTTTGTAATTATATTTATATGTAAATAATTTAGTTCATTTATTCCTTCTATCCTCAGAACATATACTCCAGTCACTCTCGCTTTGTTGGATGCATGATGTAAGTAAAACATGTGTACTCATTTGTGATCATACATAATGACGTATTAAAACTTTATGAAAATTCCTTGATATTTCCTTGAATCTTCAACTTGCTGACCTCAATTTTTGTGCACACGAGCTAACCATGATTTTTACATCATAGTCTGATACGGAAAGAGTTTTGCATAAAATCAGGTGGTGGGTACGTGGACTCATTTTCACTAGCGCCATCTCGGGAGAGCCCTAAGAACCCCAACCTTATGAGATGCAAGAAACTTTGGGTAATGTTTTTCCTTTTGTCCTTTCAGGGAGCTAAATCCGCGCTTTAGCAGATTTAAATTGCATAATGACTCAAAAACGCTCGGTTCATCTGGTTAACCCTACAAGACTGCTCCGTTCGTGGAGATGACAGAGCACAACGATAAGGGCACGTTTATCCACTCAGTCAATCAAATTTTCTTATTTCTAGTGATGACTGGTAAGTCTGCGAATTTTACCGTCGTAAAAATATTGATTAGATATTTGCATCAATGTATGGATTGTATTCTCCTCAACAAAAATCTGCAGTGGAAACAAGACCGCTTAGTAGAAATCCATCCATCAAGGTTCCCTGCTATTCTTGAAATCTGGGAAGTGAAGAAATGGGCGTGTCGACGCTGTTGCCAAGGATACGCGGTGCATTTTTGATTGAACGATAGAGAATGTTCATACCATCGCAGTCAAGAATAGGGACCCAGATATGTTTTACCTTATATCGTCTGATGTCAATTCAGTCCCGACAGACTGTTGCCCTAACGACTGGTGGTAATTACAGTGACTATATTTCCATATATAGTCACTAGTGGTAATTACCAAACCGCGCCACCTTCAGTGAAAAAATAGAATTCTAGTGATTTCCCCAACATTGTCGACACAAAAGCGCACCTTTGAATTCACCGTAGGCTTGATCGCCGATTAACAGTAAATTCTGTGATCGTTTCCAGTTCATGTCATGTAGTTATTCTATGGTTCATTTTTAACCGCACCATCAAATTTTACTGTAATTAACGAGTTGATTTGCCTTCAAAAGTTTTTTCAAACTGACGACTTGGCTCCCACAATCCTGAAAATATTCACGTTCAGAGACCCTATTCTTGAATGTGGTGGAATGAACGTTCTCTATCGTTCCATCAAAAATGCACCGGGTTTCCTTGACAACAGCGTACACGCCTATTTTCTCCCTTCCCCGTTTCATGAATAGGGACTCTGGTCACTCAGTGATGATTCACTAACTGTAATTCAATCTTAACGAAACGATTAGAAACGTTTCCATACAAAAATATTCGATATTTAATGAAAAAATTCAAGCTCTATTTCTAAGGATTACTACTCAATCTTTAAGTGAAATGTGGCAATAACGCATCGTGAACTTGTATGACGCATAAGTAATTCCTGTCAGCTGTCATCGACGAATACACAGAATTCTGACTGATTAAATTGCGGCAAATTTCACCTTCGAAGTGGAAATCCGTAGGAATAGAGGTTAGATGGTATTTTTAAATATTCGTCCTTGACTATTATCTATTCTTGAGGGGAAATTCCCGATAATGGGTGAGTGAAGGTTCAAAGATAAGTTGTGGACTAAATAAAAGAAACGAGTGATCGTTTCATGGTGGATAAAGTGACCAGAACATGCATCAATTTACAGCTTTGATGCTTATATCATCGGAACTATGAGAGACCGACTGAATATTTTTGGCTCAGGAGAATACATTGCGTATATTAATGCAAATATCTATAACATTATCTCCGCGACTGAAACATTTTAGGGTTTACAGTGAAAACATTTAAACTTGAATGAGGCTTTCATTTTTTATATTGAGTAGTCCGTTTTCTTGAGAAAAAAAAATAGATGACTAGTACATTTATTATCATTTTGTACATCTTGTATATTATGCATAAGTACGAAGAACTGAGTATATATGAAACATAAACCTACTTCAATATAGAATATTTTACCAGTTAACATGGATTAAACATTCAAACAAAAACATATTCACGAGTGTAACTTTCCAATTTGAAAAACACTTTTGGTTGGAAATCTGGGACAGAAATATGGACAACATTTTACACAGCCACAAGATATTTGGGTACAATATTTTGTTGATTTATTATTCGCTTAAGGCTGATGGACGCGACAGAGAATTAAACAACAATTATTTTCTTTTTTGATCAGTCCTGATAAAATCGAAAAATTTTTGAAATCTTCCACTTAAACAGAAAACTCGATCGATTAATATCGCGTCCATCAGTATACCCCTCAATAAAAAAAAACACCAGTTTCTTCATATGAGAAAATGTTGTAAACAATTAAAATTTAAGTCTTTTCAGATCAAGGACCAATTGAATTATCAGTATGTAAATAGCTTATTGTAACAACCATAATACAATAATTTCCTACATTAAGAATCAACAGTTTAAGCACATAGATAAGACAACATTTGAATAGAAGGTTCAGATATATTTGTTTTGATAACTATAATTTCTTTTGGAAACTACACATTGAGATGTTAATATAAGGTTTCTTCTACAAAGTTTATAATCAAATAATATGAGTTTGCTCAACAAACCAATCATACTTGGCAAGAATTAAAAATGACAAATTTAGAGGAAATCGCTTGGTTAAATCAAAGATAAGAAAGATTTGGAGCTGGACTATCGTTTTCATGGAATATTTTTTCAATTAAATATGTTGATACTCCTTCAATTTTAACTAAGCTAATATTTTCATTTATTATATAAATATGTTCATATTACTCACCATAGCAATTCTTTGTAGTGTCATTTTTGAAGGCAGTGTTCTTCCTAAAAAAAATTTACAAGGCGAGGAAGCGAAATATGTTTGAAATGGATATTTCAAAAATAACCTCTATCAGGTGTAGGTCATCAAATCTTCTTAATTAGCGTCACTTTTTTCAATATATCAATTGCAATAGCAGTGTAAAAGATATAGTTGCTAAATGGCCTTGAAAACCTATTTACATGGGTTCTGTAAAACCTAATTTCGTGGATTTTCCAAATCCTTGTACAAAAATTAATTTTGTTCACTCTAAATATATTCTTTCGAACTTTTCCAAAGAAAACATTCTTTTATTTTTACCCTTTTTCAAGTCCTGAAAAAATGTAACTCAATAATAAAGGGATTAAAATAATAAATGTATTAAAGAAATGATACTGAATGGTCCAAAACTCTGCAACTCCTTTTTTAATAACTCTTTGTAGTGTCATTTTTGAAGGCAGTGTTCTTTCTAAAAAAAAATGTACAAGGCGAGGAAGCGAAATATGTTTGAAATGGATATTTCAAAAATAACCTATATCAGATGTAGGTCATGAAATCTTCTTAATTAGCGTCACTTTTTTCAATATATCAATTGCAATAGCAGTGTAAAAGATATAGTTGCTAAATGGCCTTTAAAACCTATTTACACGGGTTCTGTAAAACCAAATATCGTGGATTCTCCAAATCCTTGTACAAAAATTAATTTTGTTCACTCTAAATATATTCTTTCGAACTTTTCCAAAGAAAACATTCTTTTATTTTTACCCTTTTTCAAGTCCTGAAAAAATGTAACTCAATAATAAAGGGACTAAAATAATAAATGTATTAAAGAAATGATACTGAATGGTCCAAAACTCTGCAACTCCTTTTTTAATATTTCTTTGTAGTGTCATTTTTGAAGGCAGTGTTCTTTCTAAAAAAAATTTACAATGCGAGGAAGCGAAATATGTTTGAAATGGATATTTCAAAAATAACCTATATCAGATGTAGGTCATGAAATCTTCTTAATTAGCGTCACTTTTTTCAATATATCAATTGCAATAGCAGTGTAAAAGATATAGTTGCTAAATGGCCTTTAAAACCTATTTACACGGGTTCTGTAAAACCTAATATCGTGGATTTTCCAAATCCTTGTACAAAAATTAATTTTGTTCACTCTAAATATATTCTTTCGAACTTTTCCAAAGAAAACATTCTTTCATTTTTACCCTTTTTCAAGTCCTGAAAAAATTTAACTCAATAATAAAGGGACTAAAATAATAAATGTATTAAAGAAATGATACTGAATGGTCTAAAACTCTGCAACTCCTTTTTTAATTGCATAAACGAAGGAACATTAAGGTGAATGGAAGAGTACTTTAGTATCTACCAACTAATCTGACCACATATAGGAGTAACAACATACAACAAGATATAAAATGAGTTCCGGCAAAATATTGAAAACGTAAGTCCTTGTGCTAGAATAGTGAGGTGAATAGCTAGGAGATGTAATTAATATAGGAAATGTTTCCAAGAGCTCTCTGTTCCTTCAAGCCACTCTAAATTATTGAAATATCTTAAGAAATACAAACAATTTCGGTATGGAAACACAAAACAACACACATATAACAGCAAACATCATTATCGTAATGATTCCATCGAATATCATCCAATAAATAACACGAATACAAACTTACACAGTTAATTCTTGACGCCCTTCAAACTGCAGTTTCTCGAAAAACTTTAATCGGTTGCTCAATGTTTTTTATGTAAATATATCTTGTTACGGTATGTAAATTAGCTTCTTTTGACTGAAGGCTCATCTTGTTAACATCTTTGATGATGTTTTTTGTAAATGCTATTTCACCTATACAGAACATCAAGACACTTCATTAGGAAAAACACTTGCATGTACATTAGGAGGCAGATCAAAAAAAATAGTGATTTTTCTAGAGTGTGTTTTTTCACTGTTGTTCAAATGATATGCTTCCAGTTAAATCATTATCACAAAAAAAGCTATTCATACATCACAAAATATAGTTCTCTTAAAAATTTTTTCTGAATCAAGTAAATATTACGTCCAAAATTCCTTTTGATGATTTTCTTCTTAGACTGGGCCTGTGGGACACAAAAAGTCAAAAAGACAGGTATAGAAAATTGTTTAAACTACTCTGGCAGCTGATAATAGGTACAAAAATACGAACCCAATTAGATTGAAGAGGAACATCTGCTGAAGTGAAAATCGAAAAATAAATAACAATTAATCTTAATTTTGAACAGAAAAAAATCGAATTTATCTTCCTCTTAGTATAATCCAATCAGGCTCTTTCATTAAAAAACCTAACTATTAACTACATGAAAACTTAAAAAGATGTTCCAGATTTCTTGAGAGATTTTTATTGTATATTTTCATAATGTATGAATATGAATGAAACACCGAGCTAAGAACTAATTAAAGCAAACAACAACAATCTAGGCTTGAATGCAACACAACACTTTACAACCAAAACAAAATGAAAAAGTAAAAAATCTTCCATGCTTCTGTAGTTGATATGCCTATTGATATTGGTGTTATGCAAATTATCTTTCTTTACTTTTTCCGCATTCTCCAAAATATTTAGAACCATTTCATGAAAACTTTGCCTGCCAAGATTTCCAATCCGCAGGTAGGTAGATTGAATATAATAATTGTTGAATGTTGACAATTTGGTATTATTTTCCTCGTTTATCCTATAATAAATTATTCCTATACTGCAGATAGCGTATAGAGGAAATCAGTGATAATTCAGAATTTTTCCAATCAATCGCCATTGTTTGAATTCAGGAAATAACTTTCTACAGATAAAATTAATTAGAGGAAGTGAAATCATGATAAATATTTTCGAAATCAACGATAACATTTAAATTTGGTTTTCAATCGTTCAATTGTGTAAATGTAAAAATGAGTTTTTGTCAATTTTATTAATTTCACTTATTTTGAAAAAATTTATTTTTGATGCTGTTTATACCGATTCAAAACAATATAAGGTAAACCCACAAGATTTCCCGTCGCGAAGCTATAAGTAAGATATTCACATCATTGTAAGCAGTGTGAGTTCCTGAACAAAAAATATGAAGGCCAACATAGGCGGTCTCTCTTTGTTTGGAAGATATGGGCCCGCAAAGTTCCAAATTGTTGCATTTTTAGATCCTTTTTACCGCCATAAAAATGATCTCTCACTTCTCGAATCTAGTTCATAAATCATCTTTGAACCTTCAACCAACAAATAGAGACACTTTCTTTCAATAATATTCATTATTTAAAGGAAGAAAAGTGAAAATATTAGACAACAACTTAACCTATATTTCCACGAAATACTTCTCAATGTTAAAGCGGAGCTTGGCAACAGCGTCTTTTCATCGCTGGCCAACGTATTATGACCGAAGGGTAGAAAATGCTTCTGTCCCTGAAGAAGAGTTGGTTATTCTAACATCAAAACAAAATCATTGAGAATATTTGTTTAAGGTTTCACTCTCAATATTTTCGTTTGAACTTTCTTTCTATCCCCTTCAAAATAGGGAGGTTGTTAACTACTCCGTTTTTTGTTGTGTCTTCGAGATGGTCCCAGTTTAGAATGAGATTCAGGGTATTCCAATGAAATGGGTTATATAATAACCTCGATTTCATTGGAAATCTGGGAAGGTCGCGACCTATCACATATGAAAAAAATGTACGTTGAAATATATGTCAGGGTGTATTCTCATTCCATTACTATGTGTTTCAACCTTGTAGATTTCATTAGAAACGAATTCTCCTATTGAAAGATTTACAGTTTCGCAGTGAACAGTAAGAACTAGGAACATATTTCATTTTTCTCGCCAGCAATAATCTGTCATTCACGAATACGCACGATGGCACGATTCCGACCGATGAAATTTGCGCCATTGCCAAACTTCACTTTTAGTCTGAGTCGAAATCAGAAGGAATAGAGGTTAAGTGGTTCTCCAGTAATTTAATTATTTTTTCATTAAATTTGATTATTCTTGAAAAAAAGTGTGGCTTATTGTTGGTTGAAGGTTCAAAAGTGGTTTGTGAACTATACAGATGAAGTGAGAGATCGTTTTTATGGTGGAAAAAGGGACCTGAAAACGACTCATTTTGGAACTTTGGGGGCCCATATCTTCCAAATTAAGGGAGACCGCCTATGTTCGATTTCACATTTTTTATTCAGAAAATCACTCTGCGTACAATGATGTAAATATCTTTTTAATATCTCGGCGACGGGAAATCTTGCAGTTACCCAATATAATATATACATTCATAACTTTTCCGCATAGGGTATATACGTTTATACTTTCTGTACCCTTTTACATCTGTGGAATTCCTTATGTTTCTGTTTCTTATTGTTTATTTGGAAAAATTCAGGTAGATGTTCACATGTAAATTTTTGTTTTCTCAGCTTCATCTATTCATTTTGTACAGTTTACTTGGTAGTTTCATCAATATGATTCTATTTTTTACTCATGTAGAAAATATTTTCGGCCAATTTCAGGTAATCGAGCTACTTGACCATCTTTCTTCTTCAAAACCAAGGCTTTCTGTCATTATATTCAGAAACTTCTCTCAAAGTTTAAATGGAATATTAGGAAATCGAACAACATTTTTTTCTTAAACTCCAATTCGAAACCTTTATTCGAGCTTTCTTCCTATTTTGATTAGCATCGATTTCCCCTTCTGTTTCAAATTCTTTATCCACAGATTGTTCTTGGCTAGAACAATTCAATCTATCCTCAGGCTGACACCTTTGTAACGTTGAACTCGCTTCTGGTACTAGAGACATAGGTATCGATTTACTCCTATCTCCAAAGAAATCCCCTATCTGTATATCCTTTTGGTCAATATCTGATTTGGATCGTTCTAATACTTTCGGTTCAGATTTTGTTTCCGACTCTAATATGAATTCCAACTTACTTTTGAGTAGATAAGGCGGTACGGGAGATATCTTGTTACTCTCTACCCTATCCGGCATAGGAGAGTGAGACTCAGTACTTTCGGGAGTGTAAGGTTCATGCAGTAACATGTCTTTGGTAATTGGCTCATGCAGAAGCTTCGAATCTACTTCTCTGAAATACTGATAACTCTCGTAAGACATACGATCACTCATATCGGTTATGTTAATTTTTATTGAAGCTATTGAACACTGACAAGGACCAGGCAAACATTCGTAGTGCACATGATCACAACACGGAACTGTACCTGCATTACCCTTCAATATGGCACTTAGATACACAGGCTGCAAAAAAAAAGGTATTTATTTTAACATATCCGAAGCAAGTAAGACGTTTTGTCCCTTTTGAATTTGTGACGCTTTCTGTTTATACCCAAATTAATCAATTTGCGTTCAATACAAAATATACTCCATATACTTTTATAAAGTCAGTTGGAAGACCTTGGAATAGGTTTATCAAGTGTATACCAGGAGATAGGTAGAGCTTTCTAACCGGAGGGTACTTGAGGTAAGAGGAAGTCTGGAGGGGAATTAAGATTGCTTGGTAAACCCGCAAGATTTCCCGTCGCGATATTCACATCATCGTAAGCAGTGTGAGTTCCTGAACAAAAAATATGAAGACCAACATAGGCGGTCTCTCTTTGTTTGGAAGATATTGGCCCCCAAAGTTCCAAATTGTTGCATTTTCAGATCCTTTTTTCCGCCATAAGAATGATCTCTCACTTCTCAAATCTAGTTCATAAATCATCTTTGAACCTTCAACCAACGAATAGATACACTTTCTTTCAAGAATATTCATTATTTAAAGGAAGAAAAGTGAAAATATTAGACAACATCTTAACCTATATTTCTACGAAATACTTCTCAATGTTGAAGCGGAGCTTGGCAACAGAGTCTTTTCATAGCTGGCCAACGTATTATGACCGAAGAGTAGTTGCTGGCGGGAAATATGAAATGATGGACAGTTGAAGGATATGATTGTAAGGAAAATGCTTCTCTCTCTGAAGAAGAGGTGGTTATTCTGACATCAAAACAAAATCATTGAGAATATTTGTTTAAGGTTTCACTCTCAATATTTTCGTTTATACTTTCTTTCTATCCCCTTGAAAATAGGGAAGTTGTTATCTACATCGTTTTTTGTTATGTCTTCGGGATGGTCCCAGTTTAGAATGAAATTCACGGTATTCCAATAAAATGGGTTATATAATAACCTCGATTTCATTGGAAATCTGGGAAGGGCGCGACCTATTACGTATGAAAAAAATGTACGTTGAAATATATATCAGGGTGTATTTTTATTCCATTACTATGTGTTTCGACCTTGTAGATTCCATAAGAAACGAATTCTCCTATTGGAAGATTTAAAGTATCGCAGTAAACTGTAAGAACTAAGAACATATTTCATTTTTCTCGCCAGCAATAATCTGTCATTCACGAATACGCACGATGGCACGATTCCGACCGATGAAATTCGCGCCATTGCCAAACTTCCCTTTTAGTCTGAGTCGAAATCAGAAGGAATAGAGGTTAAGTGGCTGTCCAGAAATTTCATTGTTTTTTCATTAAATATTGATTATTCTTGAAAAAAAGTGTTGCTTATTGTTGGTTTAAGGTTCAAAGGTGGTTTGTGAACTATACAGATGAAGTGAGAGATCGTTTTTATTGTGAAAAAAGGGACCTGAAAACGACTCATTTTGAAACTTTGGGGGCCTATATCTTCCAAATTAAGGGAGACCGCCTATGTTCGATTTCACATTTTTTATTCAGAAAATACCACTGCGTACAATGATTTAAATATCTTTTTAATATCTTGGCGACGGGAAATCCTGCGGGTTTACCTGTAATTTTCGGAAAGGTGCCAAGACTTCACACACAGAACTTTTTTCTAATGAAACTTACAGGTAAGATTTCATGATATGTAAAAAATTTCACAAATTTTGCTGGCTTTAAGATTCTGCCATTCAGCCCTCAACGTCACGTAGTTATCTGACAGTAACCTAAATTCTTTAATTATACGGAATGGAATGTGTCAAATTTTCATGGCCTGAATAACTTTATAAAATTAGATGGAGTATAGAGGTTTCAGAGAGTTCTCAACCCACCTTATGGTCTCCCATACACATATCCATTCCCATAAGTTTGTACCCAATAGGGTGATCTTCACTAATCAGTTCTTTGGCTGTATGACTAAGTAAGACTCGATCGCACCAAGAGGGGCAACGAGTTGGCATATAAGTAGACGGCTTTTCTATATCTTCCTCGAAAGGATAGGATGGCGGGAAATCTATTGAATATTCGGTTACATAATCCTTAAACTGATCTACTTCCACATCATATGGTTTTAGCTGGAAAAATTTAAACTGATAAAATGATGTTTTTGTGCTAGCTTTGCCTAATATGCAGGGTCCAAACTGAAAACCGTCGACACTTAATTCAGGTATTTTTTTACTTTTAGTTCCATCAGACAAAGGATAATATAATTCAAGAATTATTTTCTCCTTTCTCTGATGAAAGTCAGAAAATAATTCTCAGAATTTTCTCCTTTGTCTGCTGAAAGAGTCAGATTTGTACTCTGAAACTCGCTATTTTCTCCTTTGTCTAATGAAAGAGTCAGATTTGTACTCTGAAACTCGCTATTTTCTCCTTTGTCTAATGAAAGAGTCAGATTTGTACTCTGAAACTCGCTATTTTCTCCTTTGTCTAATGAAAGAGTCAGATTTGTACTCTGAAACTCGCTATTTTCTCCTTTGTCTAATGAAAGAGTCAGATTTGTACTCTGAAACCCGCTATTTTCTCCTTTGTCTAATGAAAGAGTCAGATTTGTACTCTGAAACTCGCTATTTTCTCCTTTGTCTAATGAAAGAGTCAGATTTTCACTCTGAAACTTGCTATTTTCTCCTTTGTCTAATGAAAGAGTCAGATTTGTACTCTGAAACGTCACGGTTCGCTCTGTTTATCTGTTTTCCAAGAAACTGCCCTTGACAAATAGTTTAATCCTGCAATCCGCAACGGTGTTTTTCATGAAAAAACAATTTTTGTAGGGAGTGAAAACCCAGAAAAAACCAAAAAAATGTTGCGAAATCCTCCCAAAATTAGCTTTAATCGATATCCTATTGATGTTTTCAAATTTCATCTCAAATCTCGGTTTGATTAGAATATATCAATATTCTCCAAATTTAGATTTATAGTTAAAATAAGACAAATCAAAACTTAGGTGTAAGATTAATGATACCCTGAAAAATCAATAGCTTTAGTAATGTGTTCACGAACTTTTTTCTCTGAACTGACGCATCCTGTATATAACTAATAAAGAAATCAAAAAACTCACCCACTTAGGATTTAATTCTACACAACTAGGCTTGCAACTGCTGAGATCAGAATGACTAAATTCTTTTTTTCCAATGCTTAAGACGAGTTTATCTTCCTGGTTTGTATAATGGAGTTTGGTGTGATCATTACTTTTATTGTTCTGTACCCTGTTAGTCTGAAGGCCTTCTGTTATTTTCTGAATAAAAAAGAAATGAAAAGAATTGAGTTGTCTACGTTAGCTTGAGTTTCTAATCAAACGATCTTTTCAGAACGGAAGTGAAAGGAAAAATAACTCATCAGAAACTGCAAGGAATCAAAAAGTTCAATAAATGAAAAAACAGTGTTTCAACAGGAGCATTTTGAAACGACAGAAATGCTTGCTTTGAATTATGGAGTATAGGCAATTACTCTATTCACTCTAGTCAGTCAATAGGCCATGAAAGTTTGGCAAATTCCACTCTGTATAATTGAAAAATCTTAGGTTATAGTCATTTTCCAGTCAGATCACTAGGCGGCGATGTCCATTCTACATGAAGTAGTAGTTACCTATGTAACTTAACGAAGCAATAGAGTAATTGATAAAAATATGAGGGAATTGACAACGTCTTGCGGTATTATTTTGACTTTGACAACATTTCACTATCACCAGCCTTGCTCAGTCCTACCAACTGACTATAAAAATGAATAGAGTGTATTCTGGCTCAAATTATTTTACATTTCATTTTAGGAAATTGTGGTTTTATTCTTTTTGTGACTTGACTAAGAAGTTCGAATTTTCCGCAACATTATATGAAAATCTCCTGGAAACACTCAAATGATGAAAAAAACAAATAATTTTCTTGTGATCAATGAATGTTTATGAGTAAATTGTTTTTCAAAGAAAGTCTGTAGAACAATTTGGTCTGAATAGATCGTAAAGGTTTATCATTCAATAGTACCTTAACAACTGAATTAGTATCTGTTCGAAAATTGAAGTCGCCAAATAAAAAATACGGTATTTTACCATCATTAAACCTTTGCAAAGTGTGTTCCAGTGCTCTTTTACGGTTACTGGAGTATATTGATGGTGACGTTTCCATTGCAACAAAATTTGAAGCATCATGAAACAAATGAATGTTGACTAGGTCGAACACTGTCCCATTAAGAGACCATCGGGTACGTAAGTAGCCTTTTCTTGACCATTTACACTGCAATAATTTGAGAGTATTCATTATTGAAGATAAGTAGATATAATTTACTTGCTCACCTCTGGGAAAAAATCTTGGGGGAATTTGGCTTTTTCTTTGGTTGGTACAGATTCGATATTTCCAGAATGTATCTCTTTACCTCTCACTGGCAAGAATGAGTTATTTTTGAAGTCCCAAATTGAAATGTCCTCAACTGAATTATGAATAAAATAGAGATTTCCTAGTGCCTGAAAATAGTGTATTTTTTTATCACTACCAGACCTTGGCAATTGAATTCCCTTCCCAATAATCATGTCTTATTATTATTTCATCGAGAAGCCCTTCATTAACTAATTGGTAATATGAAATTCATATAAACAACAAATATTATCCAAGATATATAACATAATATATAATATATTTAAAGCATCAATAACGCCTTCCTTTTTCCATCTCAAAATGAATGGAGAGTTAACGGATGGATATATTTGTGAAAATATTATTATTATTAACAATTTTTTTTCTGTACGATTCTGAACTAAATAACAAATTTCCTCGTTGATAAAGAAATTTCCCTCTAATATAGGAAAACATAAGGTTATACAATTTTTTTAATACATTATCTGAATAATTCCTCTTCTTGATACAAATAAAATTGATTAGATAGAGAAGCAACTATATTGAAGGTCACTAAACATGATTTTGTGTACATTACATATTTTTCTAGGTAGGAATGATTTTTTACTAAATAAGATTGATATCTTGAGATAATACTTTGTAAGATATCCCGGCATTATGTACAGGAATGAAAAATATTTGAAGGATATATTGCAAAACAATTCCTTATCTTGAAGAAAGAATGAGAAACAGGCTTAATGTGACAAAAGTAATCCAATTTAAATACTCCAAGTTATAAATTAAATTAGCATTCTTACATAATTACAATTTTTCTAGACGAATATTGTTGGGAATGCTCGCCTTCTAATTTTGATGAACCACAAATTAACTTTCAATATAATTTAGCATAAATTTGATAATCACAATATATAGATTTTTAGTGTAAATTCGCCAAACTCAAAATGTTAAAAATGGTAAAACTTACAGTAAAGTGTTCAACAGAGCTATAATCTTCATCCAAGAAGACTCTCACTTTATCAAATAGCCTCAATTCATTACTAGACATGAGGATTTTAACGAAATGTTCCACATGTTTCATACTTTTCTCATAATTCTTTCCGCCAACTTCTTGGCAATGTAAACCAATGAATTTAACATCTAATTTCCGAATGATTGAAAGAAACTCTTCACACCAAATTTTCAACATATCATTTGGCTGTAAATAAGAATTCGTTAAACAAGAAACACACTTAATTAAGGCAAAGAAATTGAATTATGAATAGAGTAATACTTACAGCTTCGAAAATAGAGCCAACATTGGCAGTGACTAGAAGAACTGGAATTTTGTTAGAATCCATGATTCTTGGATTTCAACCTGTTTGTAATGTTCGTTCAAAATAGAAAGTTTCGTCTTCTCAGTATTTTTGAATTAGGTACATCTTCAGTCTGTGAGGTTTGAATTGTATTCATTTTAATCCTTGGACTATGCTTGGGGCTTCTCGAACTTCGAAAATATAACTTTTTATTTTCCTGTTCCTGATATCAATTGATTTTTACCGGAAGGTACTAACCACTTTCGATTAATTTATCAAATTGCGCACGCAACATGCAATAATTTCGATACCAAACCAATCTCAAATCGATTATTTATTCAACGGTTTGTTTAATTCAAGAATTAATTCGGTTGTTTTTGTTTACCCATTTCGCCCGAACCTCTCCTGAAACACAGAAAATCGGTGCGGAATAATTAATTAGTTTTTTCTATGGCGGCGTTAACCACAGAACTGGCCAATTTCATTCTAATTTCACTACACTACGGTCCGGGTTGCCAGAAAAAATTGATTTACAACATTCATGCGCAACCTTCGCGGATTCTTAACGAAGGTAACTTCGCACGTCACTAAATTCTTTAGGATAATGGATTTGGACAAGTGTTCAGGTGTAGACAAGCTTGTATCTTGTTGTTCGCACTCTATTAAAGGGGCAGTGCGTATTTCGGTTTGAATAATGATGTGACTACCTACGTCTGATATTATAATCTCTTTATTTGAGTAAACACATATCTTTAATTCTAGCAGATTTATCACATTGGTTTGTATTTCGATTCTGAGCGCGTCTCATGATAGCATCTTGATGAACTCTGAAAGAAAGAATGTGGGGTTAGATGATTTTCACGTGAAATCTGAATTTACTTCAGATTTACCTTCGTAATTGATTTTTCCGTCTTTATCTCTATCCGCTTTGACGATAAAATCATCTATTTGTTCCTCAGTGGCTACTTCCCCTATCGTTTCCATTGCAGTCTTGAGCTCATCTTTTGTGATGTATCCGTCTTTGTTGAGATCAAAAACTTTGAAAGCTGCCATGAGATCTTCACAACTGTCGGCCTTCAGTATAGGTCTCAAGTTTTGGATTTGCTTGACCCAATTGAGGAAGTCGTTTTCGTCTATAACTTCTGAACCTACCAAAAAACATTTGATCTTTGAAATACCAAAATGTCACCATATAGTCTTGGACAAAGGGGAGATTCACGGAGGTGTCAAAACCCTGCCCACAGAATAATTTCAAATTCTAGAAAATTTGGTAGTTTAAGGGCCTACATGATTGACTCGTATCGAAAAAGATCAAGAAAAACATAAAATATAATCTAACATAACCACCAGGGACCCTATTCTTGAATGTGATGGTATGAACGTTCTCTATCGTTCCATCAAAAATGCACCGCGTTTCCTTGACAACAGCGTCGACACGCCTATTTTCTCCCATCCACGATTCCAGAATAGGGTCCCTGGACGAATGTCTGTCGATTAATTAACGAACATTCCACCTTGATCAGAGCTAATCTTCCAATTAACCGAAATATCTACACCGAAGAAGCGGCATCCAAGGAGAATGGTTTTTACTGATCATCAGCCCAACTTACCTTGGATAATGCGCAGAATAGGAACCTAGATACTAGTCATCTGTCAGATGGAATACTGTAGTATAACTACGTACAGCGTGCAATCTCCCAGGAGCATCTTGTAAATCCTACCTTTGAGTGCAATATACTTTGATCGATGCGCATTACGTTCATCCCTTTGTCGTGTCAGGTCGCTGCATCTGCGATATTGCAGTTTAAAATGTCCGTCACGACTCGGAAACACTGGAAGATGGCGCGCTGTACGTTATATTGCAGTACTCCATTATACAGGTGACAAGTATCTAGATTCCTATCCTGCGGTTTATCCAAGGTAAGATGGTCTGATGATCAGTAAAAATTGTGAAACAGCTGTAACCTTTCTCTTTGGATGCCGCTTCTTCGGTGTAGATGTTTTGGTTGATTGGATGATTAGCTCTGATCAAGGGGGAATATTTGTTGATTGATCGACTGACATTCATCCTTTTGGTTATGTTAATTTATAACTCTCTGAATAAAGAACATAAGGAAGGAGCATAATGCCTCACAACGTGGGTCCGGGATGGATGTGGCATATGGCCGACTTCTCTTTCACTTTGAAGAGAGAACAACTTGTTGTGAGACTTTGTCTCTTTGTCTGAAGAAACTAACTAACATGAGTCATACTTGGAGGTCCAATATGGGCGCCTATGTCCCACTGATATACGAAGTAGAAAAGCGTTATGCTTCTTCCTGTTATTCTTTATTCAAAATTATAACTACTGATGGTCTTTTTTCACCACGAACCAATTCCTATAAAATATAATGTTTCGTGTCACATGTAAGAGCCTTAATAGGTATCTTGCAATAATGAAAATGAGCGGGTACTCTACTTTTAGTAACACATCGTATAACCAATTTTATTCAGATTTTTCACACGGTATGTACCATCGTGGCTGGCATTGTTCATGAGTTCTTTCAGAACGTCATCCTTAACATCTATTCCCAAATTATTCAGCATTAATTTGAGCTCTCCCCTGGTAACTTCTCCATCTTTATTTCTGTCGCACAGTTCAAATGCCGTACGCAAATCTGGAAAATAGGAAATCTATATAAGTACCTTTACACCTTGAAGATGACATCTAAATATCTAAGAATCAGTCAAAAGAGATGACATTGAAGTGGCTGCCCTGCAGACCCGATTTATCCACAATGAACTTTTTCCTTTCACGATATCTTGAAACTAAAGTTAGGATTATCAGCAACCCAGATTCGGTTGGACAATTATTGAAATGTCTAGTTTGATTTATGGACAACATCTTTTAATATTTCAATTTCAAATAAATACAAATTAACTCAACCAAAGCAAAATTGCAGTTATTTTTATCCGTGTTATCTTTTTGGTTTAAAGTCACATAATTCACGCATCAACTGTTTGGCAGCAATTCGAAGTCAGAATTACATGTTTTTCAATGAAACAAACATTTTAATACAGTTTCTCAAATGTTTTCTAATATGGTTCTGTAAAATTTCAACTTCCCATAATTCATTTTTACCGACGGTTCCTCATTCTGAACGGAACATGATTATATATGAATACACCAGAATAACTCATTAAATTGATACAGAACGACAACGAAGAGTTTTCGATACTTTGTGATTGAACATGACACAGTGAAATTTTGTTATTTCCATTTAACATAACACTACACTTAATAAAATCAGAAAATTCTTCGGAATGTTCGGCAATGTACTTATACATAATTTTCTTGACATCACCTATATTCATTGGAATTGCTAATGATTAGGATAATAAAGTGTTAATTGATTTATAGAAAGGTATTTGTTCAACAATATTTTCATGAATCTATTAGACGATTTTGATGGCTCGACTATGTTGAAGTTAGTCTCTATACTCTATCAACAATAAAGTGACGATTATCGTTTTATTACGCACTTCTTCTAGGGAACAGCGCGTTATCATTTCGTCATGATGTCTGTAATTTTGAGCCGAAAATGGTCTTAATCGATTGGGTTGAACTCCCTGAAGAAGAATCCGTGGTCAAATTTAATTCTGTCCGTCCGACCCGCCGTCCGGCCCTAGGTGCTGTAACTCCCGAAAGAAAGGACCTAGAGTCTTGAAATTTCCAGGTTAGGTTTTTATCCTTAATATCTCGGTTAAGTTCGTTAATGGGCCAAATCTGCCGAATAGTTTTTGTGTTACAGCCATTTGAAATTTTGATTTTTCAATAACTCGAAAAATATTCATCTGATCGAAATGAAACTTGGTTGGAAGATGGACACTATCAATAAAAAGAATTATCGATGAGAAAATTTGGGAAAAAAATTCGAAAATTTTCATATTTCATTTAAATTTCCAAGTCGTCATTTCGCAATGTGAACAAGCGCGTTAAAGCTGCTGACTTCACGTCAGCGCTTTTCTAGATTTTTTTACACTGGATGTTTTTCTGCTATATAAATTATGCTAGAATTTGAGGAGGTCCTTCTTCGGTTCATTTCGAAAAATACTTCATATGAACATAGTGTGTTTTAACTTTTTAACTACGCTTGCAGAATGCTAAGAATATAAAGAGTTGCAAAAATATGAATCGTGAAAAAATAATATGCGTATCAGTCTGAATAATAATTTTTCATGTGTAAAATCCATAGACCTAATATAATAATATTTTAAGTCTATGGTAAAACCATAAAATTTAAGTAATCTTATTAATTTTTGGAATGCTAACACACAATTCCAAAGTTACCACAATCACATTTTTCAGCACCGACTACAAGATTTCTCAATCAAAATACATAATGTTATAAAAAATTCTAGAAAGCACTGACGTGGAGTAAACAGCTTTTGGAAGTTTCGTCAAATCCATAGGCAAAAAAATTGATTCTGATGACACGATCATCACGAAATTCTGCACATAATTGTGCATCAGCTTTTGCCGACTAGTAACCAAGTTCCATCATGATTGGATCAGTATTTTCGGAGTTAATAGAACCGAAGAAAAAAACAATAAGTTTGATATTATATCCTGTTTCTAATATATCCAAAAATTTGAATTGGATCTGAAATTTGATACACTATTGGATAATGTTGACCCGAAGGTTTGTGCAAAATTTCATGGAATTTTGAAGGATAGTTTCCGGAAAAAAAATATTTGTGAAATTTTCGATCCCAACAAAATTTTGCAAGCAGTTATTGCGTGTTGGTACTCTCCAACTTTCTACCAAGTTTCAATCTGATCGCATGTGGAATTCCTGAGATATTGAGGAAAAACCTCAAAAATTAAAAGAGTATAACTCCAAAACCGTTCGGCTGATTTAGCCATTAACGAGCTCATTAGACGCGTTCTGATGGGCAACCTAACCTGAAAGTTTCATGTCGTTACGATAGCTCTTTCCTCTTTCCATTTTCAAGTATTTTATTCAAATACAAGGATGAAAATAACTAGGAGTAAAATGGAAAACTGCATTCAAACTTAAAGACGTGATGATCATGAACTGCTAGTTTATTCAAGGCATACACGATTCATTGCAAAAAACCCATATGATTAAGACAGTTAATTCCTAATTTTAATGGTTTTATTTTTAGTTAACACTCAACGATGGCGCGTAAACAAGACCTATAAATAAACACGTAGGCTGATCTTAACTTGAAACGATGATTTTTCTGAATCAATACGAGCTTGTTTAGTGGATATCCGTCAGAACACCTGGCCCCAATCCAATAAATAATTTAGAAACGGAAAATATCATTATTTCGGTTGTGATATCACCTTGATGAAGAACCAGGTTTGAAAATGGGCGTGTAATGTCGTCACAGTTGAAAAAAAACCTGTTTTAGGTGAAAAACTGACGGGCATGCTTACCTTTCAGCTCCTTTTCTGTGAATTGTTCCTTGATCGAACTCTAAAAAAATAACTCATGTAGCTTTCGATAAGGAAGCAATGATTTTGTACTCACGCTTCTCCTGGACTCCTTTAACTTGTCCATTTCTGCTAATTTTCACATAATACGCGTATATCAAACACTAACAGTGATTTACATCATAGCGGATTATGATTTATCTGCATCAAAGACCATAGACTATCTATTGTTTGTCATCAGATTAATGTCGCTCGCGATGCTCTGTTGTTTGGATTTCTCCACTGGCGGACCAGCTACTTGATTACTACACGTAGCCATAGGTACGGATTTTTGGCAGTATGACAGCACAATATCCAACGAAAGTTGTTAAAAACGTGATCTCGCATTTATGAGATTGGCCGAGAGCGATGACGAATGAGATGGCATGACGCGCGACGAGATCGCGAAAATCGAGCAAGGTTTTCCCATATTGAAGGTACCTATACAATAAGCGATCCGAAGAAGGCCGATTCCTTGCATAATTTTGAGAAAAAAGAGTCCCATAAACACCGGACCGCTAACGTTCTGGAAAACAGCATTCTTTCGTTTTGTCCAAACGTCTGTAATTTTCGAATTTTTTCCCGAAAATGGTCTCAAACGACTAGGTTGGACTCAATGACGAATTCGGTGTCAAAATCGATTCTGTCCGGCTGGCCGACGACATGTTAACTGTCGGACGAAACGAGCTAGCCACTGGAAACTTTATGATTTTTCAGCAGTGTACCAAATTTCATTTTGATACAATCATAATTGCTGGAGATATTGGTAGAAAATACGGAAAATTTCGTGTTTTTCTTCTAGATATCGTTGTTTTTTCCGGAATAACTCAAAAAAATACTAATTCAGTCACGATGAAACTTCAAATTAGTTCGAAAATGCCGATGGGCAACTTTGTGTAAAATTTCGTTGTGATCATCGTGTCATTAGAACAAATTGAAAAAAAATCGATTTTTTTTCAAATATTCAATATTCTGTGATCTTTCTGATTATATTATCCTGATAAAATTCTTTATGAACCTTCGAACTGTCATTTTTCGATAAACTACTGTGTTTCAGTTCAATCCAATCCGCATTTTTGGAAATATTGGGAAAATAAAATTTTGCAGGCGGCGTAGTTCAACTGAGTTGCCAGAGGGTGTCACCACTGACCGACGCACGCTAGCTACTTCATCCCAACACAGCATAAGTGCGTCGGTCATGGTAGCTCACTACGCCGGTTATGCGGTTGTCATAAGCAAGTGTCAGAGGATTCAGCCTATCTGATTAATCCACCTCTGGCACTGGGACGAACCAACTTTTCCTGAGTGCGCGTCGTCCTTCACGAATTCGGCCTTCGTAATGAAGGTCCAAACCTACTCTACAAATATCAGGTTTCTAAGTTTCCTTTCGGAAGTTATTGTTATAACCTAAAGGCAGAGCGTAACACAATAACGACTTTAGAAACTCGATATTTGCAGAGTAGTTTTGGGGCTTAATTACGAAAGTCAAATTCGTAAATGGGTGAAATTCGCCCAATGATTCCGTGGATATACCCATTCAAAATTTTAATTTCCCAATATTTCCAAAAATACAGATTAAATCGAATTGAAATCCAGTACTTAATGTGGCGATTTGAAAACTTGCCAGGACAATTAGGTAAGTAGGTCACGACAGGGATGTTTTGAGAGAAAATGCCAGAACAGGTCAATTTTATTCGGAGGGGGCAAATTTTGAGCACAATGGGGGTTTTTCCTGAATTAAGGTTATTACTGCAAATGCAAATTTGAACATAATTATTATGGGTTTGATTCATCATTTTACCTTCAGAAAGAATTCAAAATCAAGTTTCAAAATTGTGGTTTGGGATTTGTCATGCATGCACGAAGTGACAACGTTGTTTTGTAGAACTGCTTTTTCAGCTATAGAATAACGAAATATTTATTCCTATTCTGTGGTACACACGTGTTCTTTGTCAATATAACCAAACAATTTCAGTTTGCGATTTGTCAGTAATATGACAGTATGACAGTCTGTGCTCTTCTTTTTATATTCCTTGGTCGTTGTCTTCTACTCTAACCAGATCGAAGTATAGCTATTTCTGTTTTCCTAAGCAAAGTAACACATTTGACGTCCGTTTATTTCCGAGAAAGCTGAATTCGACGTTGCCATATCGCGCACTCATGACAAATCCCTTTAAATGCAAATCTCCATTTTTATGTTTCATTTTTTGGTGATTTTTATGAAAATAACTGCATTTTTGTTTAAAGGAAAACCCCCCATTGTAAACCAAAATCTTCTCATCCTAGATGTAGTGGTTGTCACCGCTAAATTATTATTAAGGAATAGAGGGTGAGTTATGCCTCAATTGAAAGACAACTTGTCTCTCATAAATTCTCAAATGTCTCACCTTGGAAAAAGTTTGAGGGAAATATTGACCTGTTTCGGCATTTTCTCTAAGAACATCCAGCTCTCGCGACAGAAGTTGCCTGGCAAGTTTTCAAATTGGCACCCTCTTTATATATATATTGTATTATGATAATCAAATCTTATATGAATCATTTCATACAACAGACCTGGGAAATATTCCTTAAAACTTATATTTATATTATTCACCAAAGCTTACTAAATGGATTTTTTGATAATTTGAATTTTTCTGGGGATTTCGAGAGAATCGTTAATTTTTTTTTCTCGAAATTGTTAGCAGTTACGATTAAACTACAAGAGACCACAAACTTTTAGTAGGACAACATAGCTTCTTTCTACAACTTTTCAAACTAACAGTGACTCACCAAAAAACAACTAGGGGAAAACGGGGGACATATTCATGCATGCAAGGAATCTCCACTCTTGGTTTGTACCATCAATTTAAGAAGACTCTGTATACTAGCTTTCCTTGAATTGAATCATTCCAGGAAAGCACTGTCGTGATGACAGGAGCTTTTACATGCTTGTTCGAATTCGGAATCATTCCCTCACGTCAGTAAGGCCGATCGTAAAGACGATAGCTCCCGAGAATAATGATCTAGAGACTCAATATTTTCAGAACAAGTTTGGATGAGCTACGGCCTGAAAATTTTCATTTAAAGAAAAACCATTCAAGAACATTCTTGAAAGAATGTACGGTTAAAGATATGTTAAAGAAGTGGTCGAACGAAAATCTTCATTTCTGTAATGAGCTTCGAAGGTGCTCAACAAAGTTTGGAATATCACACTCCTTCAGAATAATATTACGATAGTAGCTTGAAGAAGATAGGAAATCATCTCGAAACTTTCGATGCGATCATCTTATCTGAAGATTTATATGTCCGATTTTGCAGATAATTTACCAATCTACTTATAAAGATATCGGATATATTGATTTGAAGTGCAAACTGATAGCGACTGAAGAGTACCTTTTTATATTTTGACATCAGATTCTTCAGCAGAGAGTCCAATCAAGTCGTTTAAACCATTAATTCGTCTTAAAGTTCGAAAATTCAGGACATTTCGACAAAACGACAACACGCTTGTTCCCTATAACATGAAAGCAAAAACTAGCAATACCAAACAGAGAATGTTTGCTACGCTGCTGGTTTTGAAATAGTACATGAATTACAGGAAACAAAACTAAAACAACAAATTACACATAGTATCAGGTTCGACAATCTTCTTTAATAAGTACCTCTTAAAAATTCAGTTATTCCGAAAACGAATTCGATAATCATGGTTTGACCCTGAAAAACGACATCATCACTCGGACTAGAGGAGTTTTCCTAATTTATTCGCTTTTAGATCTTGAATATTAAATATAAATTCACGAATTTAACCTGCCGTCTGAAGTCGCCAAAAGGGCGAATTCAAGCATAAAATAATGAGGTATTCGCTATTTTCGGCGTCTTGTTAAATATAAGCATTGAGATTTCAAATATTTGAAAATTCAATGATATTAAGTTATACAGAACCACAATTATTTAATGACACGAATTTTATGATTCGACTAATGTTCATGGGGAAGAAATCCAAAAAATTATTGACGTGATGTCCACAGCTTTTTCTCGCATGTTTGAAATTGATTGAAAAAAAAACTGCCTTCAGGATTTCGCGATCATTTGATTAGAATATCGCAGAATATAAAATATTTGAAAAACTCGGTACATGGTTGTCAAATGCCGATCTTAAGGACTGTGTCAAATTATATTGAAATCTGATGAATTGTTATTTTCTTTATATTTACTGACGTTATACGATCCTAAAAAAAATATTTGTATTTTTCAACTAATTACCAAGTTTCACCTCGATCATCTAAGAAGTTCCCGAAATATTGAGGCAGTAACATCAAAATTTATAACCCGAAAACCGCTTCTACATATCAAGTTCTTTCCGTACTCGAATTTGACATATTATTCATCAGTGAGAGTAACCTAGTCGTTTAAGCCCATTGTCAGCTCAAGATTAAAAAAGGTAAAACTTTCGCACGTGGCCAGTAACCGATTCAAACTGGCACTGTCCTAAATTAAACTAACCTAACCATACTCTATTTAATGGACGGTGTTCGATTTTTGATCGGTTTTCACCCATGGCAGGGGGCGACCGCTAGAATTTTCAGTATATGGAATCCACATCGAAATCGGTTACTGGCCACGTGCGAAAGTGCAGCCCATATGTGTTGGTAATCTGAAATTTCAAGCCTCTATCGTTGAAAACAAACCTGGAATTCTACGATACAATAAAATTTTGTCAATACTGAATATATGAAGACTACTGAAAAATTACATAAAGTTGAAATCTGTAAATGCTTTGAACTTACTCAGATCGGATAATAGGATTAATTAAGATAACTTGAGAATAATATAATTTATTACATGACTAGAAACGGAAGGTTGTCACTATTCTTTGCAGCTACCTGAATAAATAAATAACTTACATTGTAGAAGACTATGATTGCTTGGAACTACAACAAAAAACATTAGGAATGTTGATGAACTGTATGTATACTTTTCAAGATATAACAATACTTGAATTGATTCTTATTATCACAGTAATGAAGAATGTGAGATTTTTGTCTTTATCAGGTATACCTGAATGAATCATTACTTCTCAATAGTAGATCTGAAACACTCTTCTCTTTCTTAGTATGAAGTAAAAATATGGCAACAAAAGCAATGAACAAACCTAATATGGTACCCAACGTATTTGACAAACTCATCTTTTTCCATTCGTCAAATAAAATGGCAGAAAAAAGCAACACTAAAGTAGTGAAAGTTACATAGTAAATGGGAGTAACAACAGTGGTCCCAAAAATATCTAATGCCTTATTGAGATATGTAATTTGTATGCATACACATACAACTAAGACAACAAAACTGCCAAGTATCAATTGATAACCAACAAAGTCTCCTTGGAGTTCACCTCGAATTGATAATGCAAAAACTTTGCTGGCCATGACAGTAAAACTACCCACTTGTGAACATAAAATGACGTAAACCAAAATGAATTTGTTGCCATACCTTGGACCAATAAAGCATATAAGAAAAAAACTTAGGAGTATCACAAACATCGAGTATAGAACGACAGGCCCTTTCTGAAGATTTTCCATTGATAAAATAGATTCTTGGTTAACTTCTTTAGGAGCACTGAAAATTATGATCACCGAACCCACAATACATAGTACACAGCCTACCTGGAAAACAAAATAGCTTCAGTTGATTGTATTGCATTCTTTCCTACCAAATAGGTTACGATATTGTTGAACACTAAATGAAACCAACCTTTCCAAGCGATGTCAAGTATTCTTGTAGATACTTTGATGCCAAAATTGCAGAAATCAGGACACTCAAAGCTCCAAGTGGGGTGACCAAAGAGGCTGGTGCAAAACCATAAGCAATCAAATTCAATAACTCCCCAGTGCCCACTGAAAGCATGCTGTGATAAAGACAATCAACAAAGATCAATGACTAGACTTACTAGACAGAAATCCTGTCCACCATATCCAGTCTTTCAAATAGCCAAAACCACCAGCACCAGCTCTTACAGAGTTGGATCTGCTCAGTTTCAGAAGAGATATTTTTTTCAATATGTAACTGCTACCGATGAACAGTGATGAGCTCACCGCTAGAATAACGCCAATTAAATAATTATGGTCCTTAGTATTTTCTTGAATATATTGTGGTTCATTTACTACAAGATCCATTAGGAGGAAGTTGTATTTTTCTGGATATAAAAATAAAATATCCAAGTGAGTGGCGTTAGTTTATAATGAGGGACTTGAATTTCACACAGGATTGCTCCATTCCTTAAATATATCCTTTATATTATTTTGTGTATCAGAATAAGATACTGATGTTTTCAATTTTCAAATGTTCCCTTCCATTTCCGCCAAATTAACCTATCCACAGAACCATAGAGTTTGGTGCTGTCAACAGAAATCGCATCACCGTCATAGAGTTGTCTTTATACATTTTCATCATCAATCTCTGTAAACTAGTTGTTTCTTCTACTCGAATCAAGATGGCACAATTGTATAAATCATGTAGGTAGGACCTCCTTCGGGATAACTGTTTTGTATCCAATAATGCCATGTTCTTCTTTTTGAATAAGGAAAAATGTTCAGAGGTTCTCTCTAAGAGAATATACATATATATCCGCCTTTTTTCGTCCTAATTTTCAAATACGCGTTGGTGTTATGGATTGTTCAGCATAGATGGCGGGACATGTTCGAATATATGCATCGACTGAGGAAGTGTCTATGATTTCGGGTTTAACGTTTAACTGAAAAAATGCTGTCGATTTACTCAATCGAGCTGATGCTTATTTTCTCATATTCAAATTCATTGTAGAATTTGAAGTGAAATATCGCCGAAAAAAAAATGAAATCAATACAAAAATTTCCACAAAAATGCCGTTGAGACGATTTTGCAAGCTAACAACTTGACCGTCGGATCTTTTACCTTCCCTGAGAGTTTCAAATCGTAATAGCTCGTTCCATTGAAAATTATTGTGGATAGAATTCAAATACACCACGGATTCTTATATGCAATTTATCTCCCATTTCTTGCCCTCGCCAAGAATGAAAGCGAACTAGAACCGAAACTGAAATATGATATGGACTGTTATATTCGTAAATAAGTATTCTGTTGTTACATTTTGATATAATTTCGGGGGAATCGGCAAAAATCTGCTAATTCCTGCTTAAATATGATATACTTCCATGTAGAATTTATCATAACTCATCTTCACCGAATTGGCAACGTTGCCTGGGATGTACATTCATCTAAAATATCGAAAGATCGCGTCCACACCATGCACACTGCACACTCCAATTAAAAACTAACTCCCGAAAAACATGCTTTAATTTAACCGGATCAAACGTGAAATTCGCAAGGGTACGTGAACCGCTGCACTTTGTTGCCGTCTCATTAGTAATTCCATTTGAGAATACGTATTTATGATTCACGTTTCCTTCCGTATTCCGTATGTGCTCTCAGGCGGGCACTCTGCGCCTTCCTGGGGGTACTTCCGGTGTAGCGCGGCAGGCGTTAGTTGTCGAACTCCTCCAAACTACGAATCAGGAATGGCGGAATTGAATTTGTTGCGATAACGTTCGTCGAATTGCGTTTTATAGTTCGACATACCCGGCTGTAAATTTTATGCGACTGCTATTCGAACGTGCTTTCGGGGAATTGTTGGTGGAGGTATTTCGTACTTGTCGGGATGTGACTTTTTAGTAGCATTGTATAAAGACTCTTTATACAATGGTAGTAGCATTATTTGAGGTCTTCCTACAGATGCATAGAATACATGGTGCGTACACTATTTGTCATATTTTGGGTCCAAATGTCAAAATACGGCTTTGTTGTCCTACTTCAGTTTTCGCCGATAGATGCCGGCATCGAGGAATCTGCCATGTGAAATCTGAAATATCGTCGAAAGTTATCGACTTGTCATACGAGGAATTGTCGAATGATAGCTTTTTTTGTATCTTTCTAGTTGGAACATACATTATTTTCAAGAATTTCCGAAAATAAACTCATTTTGGCGAAAAAATAAATTAAGTATCGAGAACGGTAAGGAATTTTTACAGATCGAAGACAATAGGAGCGCAGCGACGACTCCAATTATTGTCTGAGATCGCTAGTCCGTAACTTTCGAGATACTTCTAGTATTTTTTGCAAGATAGACACATTTTTTACTTACAAAACAAAATAATTATCCAAAAAATTTAAATAGTCATTCGTCAATGCTGTGTAGAAATATAAGGGAGGTCGTCTTCGTGATGAAAGTTTATTGATTGTAGATTGTGAAAGTGGCAATAATCAACTGAATTTGCCCATAATATAATTTAAAAATTAACGATATCGAATCTTCTGAAGAAAGCGGTATTCAAAAGGACGGGGAAATCGGCAGTTCCGCAGTTATTCCCGAGAACTTCTTAGAAAATGACTCAGGTTCCAATTGTATTTGAATTATTCCATTATTTCAATGAATATTCTCAGTCATTATCATTTACCGTTTTAGAACGGTAAGTTATTTACTTACCGTTCTGTTTACCTTAGCAACCAGTAAAAATGATCTACCGATCTAGGAACCATGATGGAAAAAACATGGTGTGCTCATCTGAAAAATGAGTGACATCAGCAAGATTAAAATACAAAGAGTTGTATATTCTGTGCTTTGAATTTGCATGTTGAATCAAAGCACAGAATATACAACTCTTTGTATTTTAATCTTGCTGACGTCACTCATTTTTCTGATTAGCACACCATGTTTTTCACATCATGCTAGGAACAAACTCGGTAACTAACCAAAGTGGTTCTATTGGCGTCTGAATTTAAGATTGCAGTGCCACGGTGGCTAGTTTTAGAACCTTAGATACAGACATAGATTTTGTTTAGATAGTCGATTTTGTACTGTTTGTTAGTGTTGGTGTTTAATAATTTTGATTTCACGATTTATTCAAAGATTTTTTAGACTTTCATAGTTGACGAGAGTATTACTGTGAGTACATATTCCATTCTTATAAAGTAGGTATGTATCATTCTTCAATCTTATTGAGTGTAGCAACTCTAAAATTACGGGGATATCTCCAGGGTAAGACAGTATTTTAATATTATTTATTTTCAGATCCAAATGGCAAGATTGACGTCGGTGGATTTCTTAGGCTGTCTTGACGAAAGTTCAAAACCAGATAGTATTGTAAAACATACTTTTTGGAATAATAGACAAATACTCATAACTTTACTATTTTCACTAATGCTACTTGTATTGTAATGATGGATTGACAAATAAATCTTTCAACACTCATATGATTGGACTTGAAAAGCTGTAATAAATCATCGGCAGAAGCACTTTGAGACTCTTTTTTTGCAATAGTCAGTTCCATCACTGAAATATTTACGTTGTTCCTTAATGATCAGTTCAACAGGCAGATTTCTGGAAGGCAGAGCATTCCTCTCTAGTAAATTTCTCTGCTTGGATCAGGGGCCTGGAAAAAGATTGTCTTCGTGAATGTGATCTAATATTTCATGAGCAATTCGTGCTTACCTTCATGAAAATGATCATCATCGGTAAAACGCAGGTAACAGACTCTCATAAATCTTGTTTGTTGGTTTTTTCGATTCTTCAACACTTTCAGGCCCGACTTGTTAAAGGAAGGTCCTTTCACCCTAACTCGAAATTTTTCACCAGGCTGTGAAAATCTATCGGAAGGGACATTTGAGTTTGCTTTTCTTCAGTAGAAGCACTTGTAAAATCACACAAACGTCAAGAAAAATGCATAAACTTTCTCATTTTCTTAACATTCCTTTTAATTTGTCAATGATAATGTCTGTACCTCAGGTTACTGGGATAGCCACCAGAGGGAGTAGCGCTTATCTTCATTCGCTAATCGTCCAAAAATATAGAAGTTTCCTTCGTCTCTGAATAAAACACAATACACGTCTTTCCCATAGGTATTTTTGAATACGAAACTCTTCGGCCGATTTCAGAAAACCATTGTTTAAGGAGGTTTATAAACAATGACAAAACTTTGATTGCCCGATCAAGGGCATGATTGTCAGTCAACAGTAAATTCTGTGCTCGATTTCAGTTCATTTTCAACCCAACCATAGAATGTAAACCTTAATCAAAGAGTTGATTAGACGTCAAAAGTTTTGTGAAACCGACGGTAACCGTCGGTTTGTGGTTTTTGTGTCTTTTTCCTCGGTATCGTTGCTATTTTCAAAATATTTGGAGAAAACCGATTCAATCATGATGAAACTGAGCAGCTAGTTAGAATATTAAATTATTTAAAATGAGTCAATGGTACCCGAAGTGTGTTGCTGCATGCAGTCTGCTCGAAGGCACGGAACCAGAAAATTCTAAAAAAGTGGTAGGTACCGGCAAGGTTGAAAAGAATGCAATCTACCCATCGCGCCAGTTTGGTACCTGTTCTCCTCCAGAATTGAATATTTTAGTACCAAACATGAGTCTGCAACGGTGGATGATCAACCTAGTATCTGTTTTGCGCCCGTTTGCGAGTCGAGGAACCCTTTGTCTGCGTCAAAAGTGAAACGACGTTCTCCCACACGGCGGTACCGTTATGTGACTACGTGATCTTCATTAAAAAATATGTCAATGGTACCCGAAGTGTGTTGCTGCATGCAGTCTGCTCGTAGGCGCAGAACTAGAAGATTCTAAAAGAGTGGTAGGTACCGGCAAGGTTGAAGAGAATGCAATCTATCCATCGCGCCAGTTTGGTACCTGTTCTCCTCCAGAACTGAATATTTTAGTACCAAACATGAGTCTGCAACGCTGGATGATCAACCTTGTATCTGTTTTGCGCCCGTTTGCGAGTCGAGGAACACTTTGTCTGCGTCAAAAGTTAAACGACGTTCGCCCACACGGCGGTACCATTATGTGACTACGTGATCATCATTAAAAATATGTAAATTTTTTCTTGTCTTTTCGAGGAATAACTCGAAAATTACCAATCTAGTCAGAATGAAGCTTGATTACTAGTTCGAAAGTGCTGATGCACATGTTCATGCGAAAAATGTCGTGATGATCGTGTGTTATAAGAGCCATTTTCTTCGAAACTTTCATTGAAATACGTTTTTCTTTCAGTTTCTATTTATCAAATTTCGAATGCATTTTGGACCGACCGTGAACACCATATTTCACAATAGTGTACTTAATTTTGGTTCGACCTCTAGAATCCCATTATCGACTATATTAACCCGACACTCTGTATTAATTTCCAATAATATTCACCATCGCGCAATCTATATCGATATAATCCCCAACACCCCTTCTATTAGCCACAGCCCCCTCCCACCCCTAACACAAGATTTCCAAGATGCCCCGCGGCTTCGCATGATCCTAAATCCTCAGGATAGCACCCCAAATTGCGTTTCCACTTTGAGGCAAATTAAATTGCGGTGCAACTTCGCACAGAAGACCGCCGACGCCGCCCCACGTCCTGCTTTGAGAGACGCGAAAAATCGCTTAGACGTGATGTCTTTTCATCTTTCAATTTAATTATCATGAAGAAAGGCCGCAATGCGAAAAACGCGCTAACGAAATATAGAAACAGATATCGAGGCGGAGGTCGCATCCCCCGAGGACTCGGAAATCGATGTTTGTGTGTGAATTCTGTGTTTGTGGCGGGAATCGGCGCGTTTGCCGACTGCCGTCTACCTGCGTCGTAACTAGTGAGAGATGGATCGGCCGAGTTAGTGGAGATGCCTCGGTAAATACCCTTTGAAATGTATGCCCTTTGAGATTTGGTTGGACGTCTCAGCTTGGAGTAATCAGGTTGCCTGAGGTGAGGTATCACGGATCCACTGGAAATTGTTTTGTATCCGGAAATACTGGATGTAAGGGTTAGAAGTAACACGATTTTAAGGGTGGTTTCTCCGGTTGATTTATAGCAAGAAAATCCATATTTGGCGTTCTTCCTCCCCACCCACAGTTTTTATCATCACGAAGGCATCATTTTCGTACTTGTGGCGGGAGTAGGCGCGTTTGCCGACTGCCGTCTACCTGCGCCGTATCTACTGGGAGATGTATCAGCCCAGTTAGTGGAGATGCCTCTGTAAATTTCCCTTGAAATGTATGCCCTCTGAGAGATGGTTGGACGTCTCAGCTTGAAGTAATTAGAGGTGAGGTATCAAGGATCCACAGGAACTGTTTCTGTATCCGGATATATTGGATGTAAGGGTTAGAAGAAACAAGATTTTAAGGGTGGTTTCTTTGGCTGATTTATTGCGCGAAAATCCATATTTGGGGTTCTTCCTGCCCCCCCCATCGAAGTTAAAGGCTACCGATTTTCCCATTATCGAGTTTAAATACTGAATAAGGAGTCTTTAACATCACGAAGGCATCATTTTAGTACTTGTGGCGGGAATTGGCGCGTTTGCCGACTGCCGTCTACCTGCGCCACTAACCCAGTTAGTGGAGATGTTTCCGTAAATTTCCCTTGAAATGTATGTCCACTGAGAGTTGGTTGAACTTCTCAGCTTGAAGTTATTAGTTTGCCTAGAAGTGAAGTATCAAGGGTCCACAGGAAATTGTTTTGTACCCAGATCTACTGGATGTAAGGATTAGAAGTAAGAAGATTTCAAGGGTGGTTTCTCCGGTTGATTTATTGCTCGAAAATCCATATTTGAGATTCTTCCTCTTCATCCCATTAGAGTTAGAGCTTTCCGATTTGCTCATTATCGATTTTTACAATTGAATTATGAGTTTTCAACATCACGAAGGCATCATTTTCGTGTTTTGCGGGAATCTGCGCGTTTGCCGTAACTAAGGAGAGAAGGATCGGCCAAGTTAGTGGAGATGCCTCGGTAAATCCCATTTGAAATGTATGCCCTTTGAGAGTTGGTTGGACGTTTCAACTTGGAGTAATCAGGTTGCCCGAGGTGAGGTATCAAGGATCCACAGGAAATTGTTCTGTACCCGGATCTACTGGATGTAAGGATTAGAAGTTAGAAGATTTCAAGGGTGGTTTCCCCGGTTGATTTAATGCACGAAAATCCTTATTTGAGATTCTTTCTCTTCATCCCTTTAAAGTTAGAGTTTTTCGATTTGCTCATTCACGAGTTTAACAACTGAATTATGAGTTTTCAACATCACGGAGGCATCATTTTCGTGTTTTGCAGGAATCGGCGCGGTTGCCTTAACTAATGGGAGATGGATCGGCCGAGTTAGTGGAGATGCCTCAGTATATTCCCTTTGAAATGTATGACCTTTGAGAGTAGGTTGGACGTCTCAGCTTGAAGTAATTGGGTTGTCTGAGGTGAGGTATCAAGGATCAAGGGAGAATTGTTTAGTATCCGGATATACCGGTTGTAAGGGTTTGAATTAACAAGATTTCAAGGTTGGTTTCTTGGGTTGATTTAATGCCTGAAAACCCATGTTTGAAGTTCTTCTTCCTGACCCCATAAAAGTTAAAACTTTTTTCGATTTGCTCAGTATCGAGTTAACAACTGAATTATGAGTTTTTCACATCACAAAGGCACCTATTTTGTGTTTGGCGGGAATAAGCGAGTTTGCCAGCTGCCGTCTACCTGCGCCATGACTAGTGGGAGATGGATCGGCAGAGTTAGTGAAGACGCCTCCGTAAATACCCTTTCAAATGTATCCTCTTTGAGAGTTGGTTGGACGTCTTAGCTTGGAGTAATCAGGTTGCCTGTGGTGAGCAATCAAGGACTACAGGGACATTGTTAGTGTCCTGGTATACTGGGTATGCGGGTTATAGAGTTAACAAGACTTCAACGGTGGTTCCTCTAGTCGATTTCAACGATCAAATCCTCACATGGTGTTTTTCCATTACTCCCTCTAAGTTGTGTGGGTCAATGTGCACATGACCTTCAGCGAATTTACCAACTGAATAAAGAGTTTTCAATATAACGAAGGTATCATTTTGGCGGCGGGAATCGGCTTGTTTTTCGTTCACTTGCGCCGTAATGGATCGGCCGATTTAGTGGAGATGACTTGGTAAATCCCTTGTTTGGATGTCTGAGCTTGGACCTATGAGGTTAGCTAAGCTGACCTATTAAAGATCCAGGGAAAACTGTCTTGTACCCAGATATACTGCATGTTCGGGTTATAAGTAACAAGACTTTAAGGGTAGTTTTTCCGGCTGTTTTAATACGGAAAGCATTGTCATAATGGTTTTTCTTTCTCGAACCATACAAGCTACAGCGTTTTAGAATTGCACTTGGCCTTCAGAGGGTTTTGAACTAAGAGTTTTCAGCATCACGAAGGGATTAGTTTAGTGTTTGCGGCGGAAATCAGAGCATTTGCCGTTTACCTACACTGTGACTAGTGAAACATGGATTGGGCGTGACTATTATGGTGGCCTTAAATACTTCCTAAAGTGTCGCTTACTGCTTCATCTGCCCATGAGATTTGTCAAATAAGACTGAATAAATGACAGCCAATTCGACAATTCAACTATCAAAGTTCGGAAGATCCTTTATTACGTATAATGTGTTCCCGGTCTTCACTCAATTCCGAATCTTGAAAGAACGATTTTGGATAAATTATCGTTCCTCTCACCTCTCATTTACAATGAACAGGTGACGCCTGTCGAAAACCCGATAGTTCTTGGAACAAATAATCGCTTGAAAAACCTCACCTTCCCGAACAAATTAGAAAGCCCTCGCGGAGGCGCTCTCCAAGGGCACCTGTCACGTGCAGGTGAAATCTGCGGTCTGGCCTGCCTGAGTTTGTCGCCAGCCCCGGTTATAAATATTTATTTATTCATGGTAAACGAGGCTGCGCTCCTATCTGCGCTTTGTTCATTATCCCATCTTCCTCACCTAGCAGTCTAGTATATGCCGAAACAATTACCGGGACCGTGATTTATTTTATTAGTTCGACCTAGAAACAGCAGACGCGGCCTTTAAAAACTGGATATACTGTATGCTCGTCTTTAGTACGGCTCTTAGTTGAAGATCCGATATGGGAAATTTATACGCCCATCTGTTATCCGAATGTGGCGGTTTTTATGAGAAAAACATCGAAACTAATGAATTGGGTAGGACGCGCCTACTCGATTTTGATGCAATACTTTTGGCTCATGTTTAGGGGGAAATGTGTATGAAAGGGACAGGCTTTGAAAGAGCCGATTTTGGTTTTCATTAGCTACCGATATTATGTCAAAGTTCCATTTTACTCTCTACTTGCGAAGTTAAAAATTTATAACTGTGGAGAAGTTCTCGATTTTTTATTTTTCTCCTAATTCAACTGGTTAGTTATAGTAGAGGCAGATTAAGTTAAGAGCAAATACTACCATGTGCTCTTAAATTACGGCTTCGAGCATTTCGGCAACACAGCCGTTAATATCTCAATTTCAGGCTCCTGCTTACGGTCTGCATGCTTTAACGTTGCCAATAGCCGAGAGAAATAGTAGAATTCGGAGAAATGTCGACATCGATAGGAGAAAACGGGGTGTCGTTCTGCAGACTACAGTGAATATTTTTTGGATTTTTTTGGGATGTACTTAATTCTTTTATGAGAATGCGCAATGTTAGCTATTTTCCCATATTTTCCCCGAAATTCTTGAGTATAAAGGAGAGGCAACATTGAGCATTCTCACAATTTTTTTTTCAACCATTTGCACCTAAAAATTTTTTCGAAAAAAACCAACTCTAGTCTCCAGAAGTCAACCCATTATATTCGACGAATTGTTTGCTCTGAATCTAGAATCATTTGAGGGTACCGAATTATTCCTTTTTGATGGATCTACCGCTGAGCTGAAAAAGGCTTCAAAGCAATAACCATGTTCATCCAGACCATAGAATTCACAAATTTTTTAATTTTATATTGTGTCCATATGCTGCGTTCGTTTATTGAATCCGAGAGGCGACAGATTTTTTGGTCACGTGACCACAGATCTTATGGATTTATCAGATTTTATCTGAAGTAAACGAACAATCTAGACGAAATGAGAATCACAGACCATAAATATTTGATATCCTTTCATCTGTGTATCAATGACTGAAGTCAAATCAAAACTGTTAATCATATATTTTATTTTCTGCAGTGTTTATTTCTCAGCTCGTTGGAAGAATGAATGAGTATAAATGTAACTTCATTAAAGCTGATTAGAGAAGAATATCAAATAATGATCGATGCTGTTGAGGAGGACGACGAACGAACAGTTCTGATATTTGCAAATCAACAGTTTAAAGATTCCTTAAAATGTTTCACAGTTATATGAATTCACCGATAATTGTTTAAATCATTATTTATTCATATACAAAGAGACGAAATTAGATGATAAGTGATATCTACCTTGCCATCAATAAAAATTTGGTTCTCAGAATCAGAATGTATTTTTTTAAAATGAACTAAGAATGGACATACGCCAATAAAGCTAATTATATATATTACCACTCAAAAAATTACTTTTGTCCGAACTGTGCTTACGAAAAAAACGAACACGAAATGAAAATTAAACGGAAATTATTTCTGGATAATTGATATCAACAAGATGTCAAATTTACTCCGATCTTGTCTATGATACCGACGAAAAAGATCGTCATCGACTCGCTCTAATTTTTTTGACGATCGGTTGACATCTGTGGTCTCCTACATCTGGATGTAATTAACGAACGACTCAGGAGCAACCTGAGCAGTCTGATGTAAAAAACGAACGCCGCTATTGTATTCCGATGCTTCATAGACTCCAATTTATATGTTAACCATATTTGAGTGATTTTTATCTAATGCATTGACATCATGAATTAAATGAGAAATAAGCACGAAATCATCTCAAAACAATTTTAATTGAATTTTAAGGTCCAGATAATGCAGCCTGGAAATTCTACAATACAAATTACAGTAAGACTTGTTCTACTCATTTTACTAATTAAAAAAATATCCACTCTATTCGGAAGTTAAAAAAGTAACAGGAATAGAACGATCATCACATTGCTCTGTCAAATTTGATTTCCGACCAACGAAGGTGTGCTTAACCAAAATCTGATATGTTGGTCGAAGAGAACAATGAGACGAATTGGATGAAAATTGGGAAATGTTACTCTTGAAGGCCATCAATTGATCCTAGTGATATGTACACCTTTTTGGAGCAATGAATTTAGTTATGAGAGCACAGAACCTAGTTGTAACGTCGCCACCAAAGCCATTTCATCGAGTTGCAAAATGGCGAATGTTACAGACTGTAAATTTTGGGAAATGTTAAAAAATATTCAGAACTTCCGAAAGATCAAGTTGTTCATAATTGGCAATAATCGAAGAGTGTTGAATTACCAATTATGAGGATTTTGAAGTTGTTTTACATGCAACCGAACGTCCAGACTCAGCCGTTTCGAAGAAATTCTTAACTTCACAGTTGCATGTAATGATTGATCACTTTGGGGAATGATCATTTTATTGATCTTAACATTACATTTATATAAAACCCCCTATAAGAAACTATACGGAAAGTGCCAACTTGCAGGAGAAGGCAATCGGAAGATTTTCCATTTAGTGCATAATTGCATTTTCATGATTCCTACCATCAATTATTCAGGCCATCGTATAAAGTTATTGTTTGGCGACCTGAATATGGTGTGTAGAAATCAACAAAGTTGGCCTTCCATTGCTTCATGAAGTTGACAATTTCCTTTTAATAATTTCTCATAGGAAATCTTAGATAGGACGTTACCTATTTCTACGAATTATAATAATAAATACAGTCTAATTAAATTATAAGAAATTCCTGTTCAGAACTCTGAACACAAGTACTTCAGTTCACTTGTTAGCTCTATCTTGCAACTTCCTCTCAAATAAGTCGAAATGTAACATGCATGTTTCTATTTCGAGTTTAATAATTGAAATAGTAAAGAATAATCATCGAGGCTATCAATGGATTTCTGCGACATATAATTTTTTTGGACCGATCAATTTTAGATTTGCAAAATGGCGAAGGAGCAGGGCATTAACAGTGAATGGAGTATACATATAATATAATTCTTAATCATAGACATCTGTTGTTGTCTCTGCTTCTTGATCCGACTTGTTTTGTTCTGTATGTGTGGTTATTTTTGGACGATATCAATTTCTATCATACCGTTATTCATGATGGATTTTTTTTCGTGACGACTTCAGAAAAACGTTACTACAAATCAACATCACATCGAAATGGTAGCGAAAATAAAAGAAGCATAGAATTCTGTCATCTGTCATATATCATTTATTTGTATTCTGTGGGAATGAAAGAACAGATTGAACTCAAATAAGTACGCTCATTCTGTTATCTGTGACTACAGTCAACTACACTCAGAATAGACCACTTCGGCCCAAGTTGCCAACCCACAATTTTCTTCACAAATTTACTACCACTGGGGAACGAGAATTTTAGGACAAATTCGACATCATAAGGTTCGCGTTATTTATAAATATCCGTAAAATATGCCTCGGCTCCTCAAACAAGATAATTCCTCACAAATATAGGGTTTTGTTTAGATCATCTCCGATGGGCTAAAATTTGAGTTGGGATTCCGGATTTCATGTCAATAGTGTCAAGTTGGTATAGGATATGTTCCGCATATCAACTTGGTTATTTCGGTTGCCGGTTTTCCATTCCGTAAATATGAAATATTCGGTTGGTTTCTGAAAAAGGGTTAGTCACGGAATTCGATTGATGAAAAAGCCATCTTTCTGTCACCAGAACGCAGTCAATGCTCTATGGTAACATATCCATAGCATAGAACAATCTTTATTTACTTTATGATCCATAGAACATAGAAATGATAACAATCAACAATGAAAAATTACAAGGTATGGTCTATGGATCATAAGTTAAATAAAGATTGTTCTATGCTATGGATATGTTACCATAAAACATTGATTGTCGTTCTGATAGACTTAATATGCCTATGTTCTGGGGACAGAAAGGTTGCTTTTTCATCAATCAAATTCCGTAATTAATCTTTTCTTCAGGAACCAACCGAATATTTCATATTTATAGAACAGAAAACCGGCAACCGAAATAACCAAGTTGATTTGCGGAACATATCCTTCATAAACTTGACACTATTAACATGAAATCAGGAATCCCAACTTAAATTTCAGCCTAACAAAAACCTATATTTGGAAGGATTTATCTTGTTTGAGGAGCCGGGGCATCTTTTACGGATATTTATAAATAACGCGAACCATATCATGTCGAATTTGTCCTGAAATTCTTGTTTCTCAGTGATTGTAAATTTGTGGGTTGGCAACTTGGGCCGAAGTCGTCTATTGGAAGTCAGTGTAGTTATAGAGTATGTTAATGCAGGTACAACGAACAAACCTGATATGTATAATTGAAAAATTTTAAAAACTTAACTTTTCATGTGGCAAATTTTGCTTATGCCTGTAAGGAATAAACGTCATGCATGCATGACTTCAGCAATGAATCTAATCTTTTCCGGATGAGGTCGCTGATGTTACGAACCTGATTGCTCTGTTTTCCTCCTCAGCGTTGAGAGATCTGACGTGTTCATTATGTCCTCCGTTTGTATTTCCTTGTTTGTAGTCGGCTCTTTGCGAAACACTAAGGGAGTCTGCAACTGATGCATCTGGTAGGGACAGAGAGTGGATTATGTCTAGTTCAACTTCCACATCGATTGAATCATATCTTTGACTATCAGGAATTCAATTACTGAAGACAAGTATGAACACTGTTATGGCCTATTGTATCATATTTTGTTTGATGGGCAGATATCTCCAGGGTCAATGCTTTCTTGTAAGAGGAATATAATTGGTATAGTTAACCAGAAAGAACTGAATATATAATCCATTCACTTTTGTAAACTATCCCGGTTGGCCATGATTTAGGTCTATCAAGTTTTTTTACTCAAAACTGACGCAGGTTGGCACTAGTGAAATATCGGCAATGTCAAAATAATTCTCAGAGACGTTGCCAAATGCCAATGCCATTTTCTACTGTCAATATCAATATTATCATCACGCTTTGAAACTAAAAATGCCGAAGGTAGTTTTGAAGAAGCAGAGACGAAATATTAGTAAGTGCCATATAGAATTGAAATCTGCTTTTTCTGATAGTAAAGATAATTTGAAATCAATATTTTACCACAAGCTATCCAAAATTTTAGACGTATGTGAGTGAAAACCCAGTGTATCGTTCTCATAGATTCCCAAGAACTTTGTGAATTGAGTTGGTTGTTTTAAGGTGACACAGGTTTTGTAGTACTACTACATTTTCATACTGGAGCCTTTCAAGTTGTGCAACAAGGTGTTTAAATGTTTTCTCTAGACTTATTTTTTGAGAATTTCGAAAACGATTGTTTGTTCTGTAATGTATGTCAGACTAAACAGTCTGTATAATTATTATTTGAAGACGAGCAAGGTCCATAGAACCTCACATCATCCATAAAACGTGCTCAGATAGATTACCTACTGATATTGAATTCCCACGTCTGTTATCATAATATGCTTGTAAACAACTTGCCAAAACATATATAATATTTTGTTATTGTGTTATGAAGACAGACAAACAGTGAGTAAGAACATGAAGCGGAGAATTCATTGATGTGTCGCCGTAATAATGACCCATAGTAATTTAACCCTCTAACGAGTTCTTCGACTGTTATTTCCAACCCTCTCCTGTACAAACCAACTGGACGAACCAACCCCTTACCAGGGTACACCACAGTTCGTTTAGAAGTTTTACTGCAGGGTTATTCGATTACCTCTATTATTTTTTCGAATGAACTCTCACCAAGTAACGGACTACTCTATCCATTATTTTTCAGTGAAATTTCAACACTGGATTCTTGATTTCCAGACAAGAAAATAGCATAACTGAATCTTCCAACCATGTGTATGTATATCCGTGAAATATTTTTAGTATTAACAGAGAAAAAAGTAAAAGTAAAAGTGTTCGAAATTTTGAGGTTATTTCCTCAATATCTCAAGAAGTACAGATGCGATCACATCGGAACTTCGTAATTAACTGAAGTGAAGTGAAGTTTCGTGCGAATCCAATCTGAAGAACATTCTGAAAAATTGTTTTTCTAAAATTATTCACGTGCTTATCGAAAAAAAATATTTTTTTCTGAATTTATCAAACAGATTTGGCCTATTAACGAACTCAACCGCGGCATTCTGCTGCGCAACCTATCCTGAAAGTTTAAAGTTGCTAGCTCGCTTCTGTCGAGAGCTACCGTGTCTACGGCCGGCCGGCCGGCCGGACAGAATCAATTTTGACACCGGATTCGTCATCAGTGAGTCCAACTTAGTCGATTGAGACCATTTTCGGCTCAATCATCCAAAATTACAGACATTTGGACAAAACGATAGCACGCTGTTCCCCTAGAACATGCGCGCAAAAATAGTGATCCGATCATAATGAAACTAGTTAGAAACTAGTTTGGCACAGTTTCGGTGCCAAATTTCTTGATGATCGTACCATTTGAAAAATTAACCAAAAATTCAAAATAACCAGCCTCTTGAAGTATTCCTCTCTTCAAATAGCTCGCAATTTTAAATTCCCTTTGACGTATTATCGGATTTATCGTTATGTTCTGTTCCCGACCAACTGCGTTAATCTATACTTGCTGACGAAATTATTATATTTGTTCTGTTGATTGGAATATGTTTCGCCGCTTCCAATTATTTCACATTCGGGCAGAATTATGCAATTTTACCAACGAGTTTAATATTCGGACAGAAGTCCCGCGTTTGTGGGATGTTCTTTGTGGGATTATTATGACGGGAAAAGCCAGGATGTAGTTTTTTCGAAATCATTGGCGGGAATCAGTATCGAGGAGAATTTATTATATGATTTTTTTATCGCGTTGTTTCGGGTCTGCTATTGGCGTCTGAATTTAAGATTGCAGCGCCACGGTGGCCAGTTTTACAACCTTACGTACAGACATAGATTTTGTTTTGATAGTCGATTTTATACTGTTTGTTAGTGTTTGGTTTGATAATTTTTGATTTCACGATTTATTCAAAGACTCTTTAGACATTTATAGTTGACGAGAGTATTACTGGGAGTATATAATCCATTCTTATGAAGTAGGTATGTATAATTCTTCAATTTTATTGAGTGTAGCAACTCTAAAATTACAGGGATATCTCCAAGGTTAGACAGCATTTTAATATTATTTATTTTCAGATCCAAATGGCAATATTGACTTTGGTGGATTCCTTAGGCTATCTTGAAAGTTGAAAAACAGATAGTATTGTAGAACATACTTTTTGGAATAATAGACAAATACTTATAACTATACTATTTTTTATAGCGAAGGACTAAATCTCAATATATTGTGAATAAAATGAACACATTCACATAAAACTAATGCTACTTGTATCGTAAGTCTTGTTCATTATGGATTGACAAATAAATTTTCCAACCTCCATATGGTTGGTCTCGAAAAAGCTGTAATAATTAAGCCTTGTACAACTTTGCTTTCATCGGCAGAAGCACTTTGAGCGAACAGTATTCATCACCAGATATTTCCTTCTTCAGACTCTTTTTTTTTCAATAGCCAGTTCTATCACTAAAACATTCACGTTGTTCTTCAATGATCAGTTCAACAGGCAGATTTCTGGAAGGCAGAGCATTCCTCTTAAGTAAATTTCTCTGCTTGGATTAGGGGCCTGGAAAAAAATTGTCTTCATGAATGTGATCTGATATTTCATGAGGAATTCGTGCTTACCTCTATAAAAATGATCATCATCGGTAGAAGGCAGGTAACAGACTCTCATAAATCTTGTTTGTTGGTTTTTATCGATTCTTCAATACTTTCAGGCCTGACTTGTTAAAGGAAGTTTCTTCTACCCTAACTCGAAATTTTTCACCGGGCTGTGGAAATCTATCGAAAGGGACATTTGAGTTTGCTTTTCCTTAGAGGAAGCACTTATAAAATCACACAAACGCCAAGAAAAATGCATTAACTTTCTCATTTTCTCAACATTTCTTTTAACTTGTCAATGATAATGTCTGTACCTCGAGTTACTCGGATAGCCACTAGAGGGAGTAGCGCTTATCTTCATTCGCCAATTGCAGGGATTATCTCTTATAAGCTGTATGTCTCCCCTTTTTAATTTGAATCCGGAAGAATTTAATGAAAATTTGGAAACTACTGATGTGACGTCAGCGGCTATTACGCGCTTGTAACACGAAATATCATATTTTATAGGTTTTTCTCAATCTTTCTCCATACAAAGTCAAGATTTATGCTAGAACACACTTTCACAATTCACGAATTTTGAATGAGTGGTTATTAAAAATGGTGGAATTGAGACGCAAGTTTGAACTGGGTGAAACGCGTGATATCGCCAGATGCTGTCCATTGGCTTGGAAGAGTGAAAGGTCCACGAGGAAGAGAGTGTGTGAGAGAGATAGAGTGGATATGCCACGTATTGTTACGGAAGGTGCGACGTTTCGACTGTTTAAACAGATAATCAGGTCGATTCTGTATGCGTATTGCTATGAACCTTGCTATTCTAGGCATATTGCTATCTTTCTAATTTATAGCAATATGGCCATGATGTTACGTATTCTGTTTCGAGTGTTATAGCAATGTTTGTTATGAATTTTGTCATAACAATATTGCTATCATAGACTTCCATAATTGGTGAATTTAGAGCTGACAACACTATATTTTGTGACTTTAGAACTACAAGGAAGAAGAAAATAACCCTAATTCGTGAGTTTTCTTTATGGTTTCGCATACATAACCTCTATCTACGGCTTTCTTTATTCATGTAAACATCGACATAAAAAATGTTAGGAAACGAAACGAGTCAAATTGACGAATAACCAATTTCCTGGATACCAATAAAATATTGGTTATCAGAAATCGAATGCAGCAATTTTATTCAGGCGTTAATAATTCGGAATTCTATACACTTTTTCGTTGGCACCTCAAAGGGATTACTGTTGTTGAGATGATTAGAATAATCATCTCAGCTGTTGCCTATGCCTCTATCTTAGTCTAAGAATTTTCCTTCAAATTAAATAATATTCTAGAGAACCTTGAACACATTTCCATTAGCATATACTTTTTTTTATTCATGTAAACATCGACTTATTCGAAAATGTTATAAAACAGAAAAACCAATTGAAGTCAAATTGACCTATATCCTGGATACCGATAGAATTTTGGTTTCTAGAAATCAAATGCAATTTTATGCTGGCGATAATAATTCGAAATTCGATGAACTTTTCTGTTGGGAATTCAAAGGGATGGCTGTTGTTGAGATCATTAGAATGATCAGGTCAGCTGTTGCTTACTATGCCGGTGTTTTAGTCTAAGAATCCTTAAAACTAAATATTCTAGAGAACCTTGAACACATTTCTATTAGCATATTCTTCCCTATCTTCAATATTTTCGAATTCTTGGAAGAAATAATACTGAAACAAATGGATCTCTGAGTGATTACTTTTCTAAACTTTCTTGTTATGAAGCATAGCAATTACTATTTTGAGGTTGCTAAGATAGCAATGTTGATAGCAAGATTCTTGTTAAAGTGACAGATCATATTGCTCAAAATGGTTGATCAGAATACCAATAATTCCAATCTTGTTATGATCGCCATATCTTTTTCATAGCAATATTGCTATTTGCAAACAGAATCGACCTGAATGTGTGGAACAAATTCGAAAGATCATCTTATTGTTGAAAATTGAGATTGAATTCTTTTAGTATTCTTATGGATGGAATGATCGCTTTGAATGAAAAATATATGCAGAGGAAGATGGTAACGCATGTAAACGTGCGTCTAAGGATCCTTATCTATAATTTTTATTCCTTTAGAGATTTTCTCTCGAGAAAACATATGTTTATGTTATATAGTTGCTTGGGGAGTCAATTCTTTCTTACTGCACCACAGTATGGGGAGGAGCCTTCAATACAACTTCGAATATTCCGCATTTCACACTGTTTGAAAAGAACCCATTCACACCTTTCAGATTTCCAGCAACAGAGAACCCAAATTACTAGGCTAGCGGCCGATATCAACCTAACTTCTCTATTTTTGAGAAGGCATAAATACAGAGATCCTTCCCCTTTTTTGGACCGAAATTTTTCAACATCCTTCCCACCACCCTCAAAATATTGCCGGTGTGAATAGGTTCAAATCTGAAGTAAAGACATATGGGTATTGTAAGATTTCCGTGTAGGTTCTATGATGTATTACTGCGAACTATGTGAATAGTAAAGTTAAAAAAAAATCAATCAATAATGACTGTAGTTAGACATATAAATATTCTGATCGTCGATTCTGCATAATATGATCTGTCACTTTAACAAGAATCTTTTTATCAATATTGCTATCTTAGCAACCTCGAAATAGTATTCGCTTACTTGATAACAAGATTAGTTACGAAAGGAATATCGCGGAGATCCATTTGTTCCCGTATTATTTCTTCCAAGAATTCGAAAATATTGATCATTGGGAAGTATGTGCTAGTATGAATGTGTTCAAGGTTCTCTAAAATATTTGAATCCAAGGAAAATTCTCAGACTAAAATACCAGCATAGTAGACAACAGCTGAGATGATTATTCTGATCAGCTCAACAACATCAATCCCTTTCGAGTTGCCAACAGAAAAGTTCATCGAAATCGAATTTCGAATCATTAACGCCTGCATAAAATTGCTGCATTTGATTTCTGGCAGCCAATATTCTATTGGTGTCCAGTAAATTGGCTACTGATCAATTTGACTTTCATTAGTTTTCTGTTTCGTAACATTTTTGAATATAAGTCGATGTTCACATGAATATCGAAAACTTTAGATGACTACTTCGGTAGTGTAGTTGGTTGAGACGTCGACTATGGTGCTGATGGTACCGGGTTCGAATTCCGGCTAGATCATGGATTTTTTAAAGCGTCTGGGTGGTGGTTTTTAAAAAGAGTCTTATACTCCATTCACTTTTATAATGTAGCCCGGTTGGCCATGATTTAGGTTTATCAAGTTTTTTCCCTTAAAACTGACGCAGGTTGGCACTCATGAAATATCGGCAATGTCAAAAGACGTTGCCAAATTTAAATTTCTACTATTATCAATCTCAATCGATTCTAGATTTCTAAATCTCAGCATAATAACGCTTGCAAACTAATAAAAATGCCGAAGGTAGTTTTGAAGAAGCAGAGGCAAAGTATCAGGAAGTGCTATGTAGAATTGAAATCGGCTTTTTGATAGTAACCCTGATAATTCGGAATCAATAATTCAACACAAGCTATCCAACATTTTATACGTATGTGAGTGAAAACCAAGGAATTATATTTTATATGAATAGATATTTATTTTTTAGCTGCACATCAACACAATAAGGAAGATTTTAAGTGAAAGAGACGACAAAGAATATCCTTCTATTGGAGCACCCAAAATGACACTGATTACAGACTATTTTGAAAAACTCGATTCTTGATTTCCGTACGAGAAAAAAGCATAACTGAATCTTCCAACCATGTTTATATACGTAAAATATTTCCAGTATTAACAGAGACAAAAGTTTTTCAACATTCGCCAGGTCTTTGGAATTATCGAATTCAAATAAAATTTTCTCAAATTCATTACTTTATCAATGTAGATTGACATTTGAAAAATAAGTAATTACTACGACCTCTATGTAGAGAGGACAACGTTGCATAGTTATCTGACAGGAAAATGACTATAACCTAACATTTTCAAAATATACACGGTGAAATCTGTCACGATGTCATGGCCAACCGGGCTACATTATAAAAGTGAATGGAGTATATAACAAAATGAAATTTCTGATGTGTCGATGGTCCTAGTAGCCAAGCAGAGTTAGGGCCGGTATTATAAAACTTAACTGAAAGTTATCTTTAACTTTAACTGAATATTAAGCAGTAATTTCCAGTTAAAGTTAGATTTGTAGGGTTATCTTTATCTGGTGGTTTGGGTATCAATTATAGTTAGAGTTAAATCGTTTTTTTTCACAGATTCTCTGTCTTTTCTGCTAACATAAGGGGAATATAACCTCGATTTGTTTGTTGTTAACATGTTGGTTTCTATTTTCGGAAACATGTTAGCAAGATATATTCACTTCATTTTTTAAGAACTTTTAAGTGAATATGACGATGATGCAATGAATATTGTTGAATATCCTTGTTGAGAAAGGATATTTAGAAATCGGCTGAACCATTTGAACTTTTGGGAAGAAACGGAATTCAAAAACCGATTTCGCTTATCTGGACACTCTGTACGCCTGTAATGGAATACATATTCTTAGAAATCGTGCTTTGACGCTAGTGATGCAAATGTGTTGATTACACGCAGAGTTTATGCATCTTGTTCTTTCTTGATAGTTGCTGGAGATTTTAGGGGTTTTCACAAATCAACTATACTGACTGTATTATCAGAAATGTCCCATGGAAAATTGCATACTTATTATCTATTTACATCAAAATGCCTGCTATAAACCTTACTCGAGTAAGAATCCAATCTTGAGAGTTCATCATGGCATATTATTGTAATGAAAACATCAGTTACTTTTTCTGTTCAACTATTATAAGATGTAAATGAAAAAAAAATCATTGGCATTTATTCTTTTTGGTGCCTTATATGACAGATAAAAGATTTGAAGGCGTAATGAAACATAATAATTTATACACATTATTTAACTTTTAAGATGAAAGGAAAACATCACAATTAAAATGGATACTTTTCTTATAATAATGGCCAAACTGTAGCTGATAGCCGTGTACAAATTCTAGATAGCAAGGCCTGATAACCTGGAGCCACAAAAAACATTACCATATTTTTTAATTGAATGATCATTTTTGCAAATTTAGTGTTGAGATTATTACCACTCCCAGTGTCAGTTGAAAGTACTTGCCCGTTGGTGAAGAGTGAAGTATTTGTAAAGAAAATTCAGTACCTAATTGGATTTGGACGAATTTTATTGTAATTGTTCAATAATTCCTGAATTTGTATCTCATCATTGTCAAAGTTTTTCCTTTTAAGCTTTCATTTCAAATATATTCATCAGTGGAAGTAGTTGTTTTAGTTAGGTTACCGATTAAATACCCAAACATCCCTTCCATATTGCAAAAACTATAAGAATTCAGAATTGATCATTGCAACTCTCCCTCAAATCAGTAATTCACTTTCTATTTTTATGGAAACCACAATCCATTAAGCTCCCTGATTCATAGTGCGAATAGGTATTTGTCAGTAAAGGATTTGTTTATTCCTACCATGTTTTGAAAGGGAGTATTTTTCCTAAGTCCAGCTTTTCCAACCCAGAAATTGGTGGTTAGATTTATCACAGAATGTATAATTATTTCCTTATCCCTCTCATAGAAATCATCATAGTATATCTTGTCTATGGTAGGAATGATACTTTTATAATTCCGACATTTTTGAGCACAAGTTTAACTGTCAGTTAAAGTTAAAGATAACTTCCAGTTAAGTTTTATAATACCGGCCCTTAAAGATAGAAAAAAAGTCACAAAAGGCAGTGTTGTCAGCTCTAAAATCACCGATTATAGCAATATGGCTATAGCAAAATTCACAACTAACATTGCTATAACACTCGTAATATCATGGCTATAAAGCTGAAAATTAGAAAGATAGCAATGACTTGAATAGCAAGGTATATGGTATAAAGCAATACTAAAACAGAGTCGATCTGAATACCAGGAGAAAACGCTGCAAATTTTACACAAGGGTTTATTATTTTCTCATTTAAATAACCCAATATGCCATTGATATCTCAAAAAACTTATGTATTATGCATAACTCATTGGTTTCTCACAACACAGAAACCAATTCCATGAAATAATTCATGTGAACATTGAAATCTCAATAAATACACTTGTATAATTGAATAAAATTTCGAGATGCAGAACGCTAACTGAGTAGCAAAATTTAAAATATTTTGAATGAGAAGAGACGTTCCACAGTGGTTTCACCTCTTCGAAAATCTAACTATTTTACACAATTATTAAATTTAGTGTCGGAACTACAAATCAGATAGGGTTTGTCCTTTTTGAGATATAAGGGAAATAACCTCAATATTCAAAACGGTCACGAAATTTTTTGCCAATATCTGCACAAATAAATATCGGTCAAAACTGAAATTTGAAACACTGTTTCTAAATGTTGACTCTGAACCTGTACCAAATTTCATTGAACTTTGATGAATATGTACCCGAAAAAAAAATGTTTAAAAAAAAAATTTGCATTAAATCGAGTGTCTATATTTCACCATTAGTCATGATGTTTCAATCCGAACGCGTTCGTATTTCTAGACACTGAGGAAATAAACTCAATCTTTCAAACTAACACCAATACGTAAAACAAAATTCAAGACTTTCCGCTAATATCAAATGTGTAGATGTGATTTCTACTGGGATTCAATTTTGTTCTGAAAAATATTAATGAAATATGAAAAAAAACTCAATCTTCCTGTGCAATTGATCTGAAAAAAATTTTTTCCATAGCAGATATCCGATTCACTTGATTTACAAAGTATCCAATAACATTTCTGTAACAATTAAATATATCGTGAACCTCACCAGGTTGAATTCGAAAGAATAATTCTAGATTATTGTTATCGTCGTCAGATACACTCAACCAAGAGGGTGTCAAATCCGAAAGTCTGTTTGATGTAAAGACGTGAAATTCAAACAAGTAGTTTGCCGACAACCAGATGATGATACATGCGGAATATTTTTGTCTACGCTATATCCCTTGTCTAAGGTCACAGACCCCATTCAGAACAGGTAGATAGATTAACGGCTCCTAACTTTAGTCTAAGGCTCCAACCCTCAGTATTAGATTCTCGACAATCGACAATTGATGAGATTTGAGGTTTGCTATTGATTTTTTTGCATATTATATCCTCCAATTTGATTTATCATATAAATGCTCATTATTTTTTATATTCACGCTTATTTCAAACTGTCAGTACGAAAGATTTTGGATTTCGATTGAAACCAGTAACGGATATCCACAGGTTGACGATAATCGTATTACGCAAACCGAAATTAATGGAAACCTCCGATCAACCGAATTTTTTAGAAATCTGCATTATTTTAAATTGCGCTACTTAATTCGCGTTCGGCATGTAAAAGTGTTATTCAGTTATAAAAGAGTATTTATTGAGATTTCAATTTTTCAAATGAATTTTTTCATGGAATTGGTTTTTGTGTTCTGAAAAACCAATGATTTATGAATAAAATAAAAGTTTTATTCAAGATATGAATGAGCTTCATAAAGAAATTTAATCTTAAATCCCGTAATCCGCAGGGTGATTTCTATAAATAATAATTTGATCGGATTTTCAGTAGTTATGTTTAAGATATTGGGAGAGAAAACCCAAAAATATTTAATCTGAACTACTTACGATTATGAAATTGTCAAGAACATCGATAGGGCATTTGCAAATTGTGATTATAAAATAATAACGCATCCATTAAAAATTTTTCGATATGTGTTGAAAATTTGGTAATCAATATTTTCATCTCCATTTAGATGTATGACTCTGGATGAAAAGTAAACCGATTATTCCAGAGAATTGCAATCTTAGAACTGAATGCGATGATGTCATTTTCTACATTATTGGAAATTTGCAGCGTTTTTCCTTATAACTCAGGAACCAGTGGTCGGAAATCATCCGGGTAAAATTTTTTTGGTTTAGTTTTGCAACAGTAATCAACGTTCTGAGTTGCATGAAAATTCGGTGGTAAGTTTTCGAGAAATAATTTTGTTTTCCCCCCATCCCCCATTTTGAGCCCTTAGGGTACACCGATTCTGCCGAAAAGCTTGGAGGATCAATCCCGAGCGACACACGATTTTTCTACAAAGTTTCACTGATTTCGGTTCAGTACTTTCTGAGAAAAGCCCCGGACAACGGACGGCGGACGGCGTACGGCGGACGGCGGACGGACGGATTTTTTTTATTAGTTTATTCAAATCTACATACTCCAAAACGAAAACTGTGAAATTTTCAGGGGGGGTTAAAATTCTTTTTTTGTTGGTCGATCACTAAGGTTTATTATTTGATTTTAGCAAACAATAAACTAAAATCGAAAAACTCAGGGATGAAGAGACACACGTGTACAACTGTAGCCTTGAACGATGCGATGATTATGGAATACCTGAGTCGCTTCTAAATTGAATTTTCACGTTTCCGTCCGCCATTTCAGGAAAAACATGGTCGAAAATTACCCAATTAAGCATACTCCGCCTCAGGTAATTCGTTTCTTTTACGCGAGATGCGATAAATTTTTACGTGTTATAAAATTCCGGGTTGGTTTCCTGCTACCCAAGGGTAATGAGTGACGTCGATTATTATCAAATTTGGCTGTAACCTAATCGGGGTGGTTGTTCATCAAGGGGTCGCAGTGGTTGTAAACACTAGGGGGAAATTAAAAGTGATGACATATAGATATAAATGAAGGGGGAATGTTAATTAAGGTTGAAATGATTATGTGCAGGATAAGTCTTTAATTAACTTGTATGTGGGGTGTTTTTGGATTGTTTTATTGTTGGTGTTGACAGAAATGGGGAATGTTGTTCACGTCTTGTTGGCTGTTGCAGTTTATATGTAATTCTTATATTTATGAGGATACTTATTGCGTCCATTTTGATTTTTTTCTGTTGTGAAAAATCATCTTTTCGAATTTTTCTTTAATCAATTTTATAGGGTGGTCCAATTAGTGACGTCAATGATTTTTTTTCAGATTCCTTCTACCTGCGTATCCAAAAATATATAATAACTCATGTAAATTATGCGATTTTTTGTGGTTATCGAGTTATAATTTTTTTAGCTTCAATTCATTATGCCAGCGAGGTTTCAAAAGGTATTTTGCAGATATTTTTTGTGACATGATCGCCCTGATTGTTGTTTCAATAACAAAAATAACTCAGCTTCCTGGGACTATTACTCAAAAAAGGCTTGAAAGTAAGAAATGTTTTCAGTAGGATTGATGCAATAATTCAACTTCAATTTAAAAATACAAAATGGAGTTTTCAAAGATTCTGACTGAGTTCGAAAATTTCGCACGGTCCTGAACTCAAGTTCTTAATTTCAAGCCTATTTTGAGAAACTTTGAATGATTTCAGGAAGCTGAGTTATTTTATTGAAACACCATTCAGGGCGATCATGTCACGAAAAAATCTGCAAAATAACTACTACATAGAAATATATGAATTTTTGAACACTCGCTGAAAAAATAAATTGAAAAAACACAAAAAAAATCATAACTCGAACAAAATATCGAATAACATACATGGGGTATTTTTGGATACCCCCAGGAGAGAGAAATCTAAAAAAATGTATTGCCGTCACTACTTGGACTACCCTGTATTACAAAATGAACCAACCATCTGAAAGTTAAACAAAAAAAAATGATCGATTCATATGATAATGAATTCACTGATGAACATATCTCAAATATGAGCCATTTGGAGAAAAAATTCATTAGAAACATTATTATTTAATAGAGAGAGGAGATTCATTTAATAAGTAGGTATACGTCCTTCAGATTATTATAGAAGGTCGTAGCGAAGGAATTATCCCCAATAAAAAAGTTTAAATTCAGCAGCTTACTGTTTCCTTATACAACAATCAATAACCAAATCAACACACGACGCCGAATGACTTTGGTTAACCATTTAAATCGTAGACAGCCACTCTAAACTCCATTCACTTGTATAAACTATCCCGGTTGGCTATGACATTCTGACACATTCCACCGTGTATATTTTGAAAATGTTAGGTTATAGTCATTTTCCTGTCAGTTAACTACACAACGTTGTCCTCTCTACCTAGAGGTCGTAGTAATTACGTATTATCCAAATGTGAATTTACTTTGGGAAAATAATGAATTTGAGAGAATATTATGTGAATTCAATAATTCCGAAGACCTGGCGAAGAAACTTCATTCTCTGTTAATACTGGAAATATGCCACTTATGTGAACATGGTTGGAAGATTCAGTTATGTTATCTATTTTCTAGTACGGAAATAAAGAATCGAGTGTTGAAATTTTACTGAAAAATAATGGATAGTTACTTTGTGATAGTTCAATCGGTAAAAAATAAAAGTACTCGAATAACCCTGCATCAAAATTTCTAAACGAACAGACGCACCTATGGAATTCCCCACTTTTTGAAATTCTCGAGAAATAAGCCCACAGAAGACATGAACATGTTGGATAGCTTGTGATAAATTCTTGATTCCAAATCATCAGGGTTACTATCAGAAAAAGCAGATACTTTGTCTCTGCTTCTCCAAAACTACCTTCGGCATTTTTAGTTTCCAAGCGTACTGATTATGTTTTGATTGGGACTAGAAATTGGCATTGGCATTTGGCAACGGCTCTGAGAATTATTTTGACATTGACGATATTTTACGAGTGTCAACCTGCGTCAGTTTTAAGTAAAAAACTTGATAGACCTACATCTTGGCCATCCGGGATAGTTTATGAAAGTGAATGTGGTATACGGTACCCGATGCTGAAGCAGTTCACTTTGTACTATCCCACCCTTTTAGACCCCGTCTACCTACTCGAAAACCCACCCATGGCCAATACGCTGTGATCGTCTAGTAAAATGAATAGGACTCTACGTTGTGTTCGCAACCCAAAATACTTTTATACTCAGATAATGAGAGAGAAGATTGATGGGAAGTTCAGGTTAGAATGAATAAAACAACAATTTGGCTATTTGGTGCGGTTCTCTTGCAGGAGGAAAAAGAATGCCTTAGAAAACCCCCAACCGATATTTATTACAATGTAACATCAGGAACAATTAGCTCAGGCAATCAGTGATAGCAAAACTCTAATGAATGAAGCAAAGAACCACGAAGGTTGTCCAACAGATAAGTTCCTCTCACAAGCCTCATTCATAGCAATACCTCCGCCATTTAGGCGCCAATAAATGACAAAGGTAGATGTATAACAGGTTCATGAGAAGACACTCAGCTGTCAGTACTTCTAGATTCTTATGTATGATACATATAGTCAAATATACCTTTGTATAAATAACCTCGATGAATAGGATATCTTAAACAGATACATAGTGGAAACAGTTACATTTCGGAATACCACCATCAGTGGAATAACAATATGCAGATTGACGGAGCTCAAAGCTAGGAGCTTCTAGAGCTAAGGATCATCGGTCACCATTCCACATTCGGTTCATCACAATGTAAATACTCTACTTGTTAGTTAGGGGTGAGTTCTATTTTTTTGTGGAGCCGAGCCCTACGGCTAATGGTCTCTCGCCCTCAGCCCTTTAGAATTTAGCTACAAGAGTCTCGAACCCGCCATACGGCGCAAACCCAAGACAGGAGAGTAGTTGGTGTCGAGCCAAAGCCTACACATTGTAGTAATTGATTATTTGAATATTTAGCAAAGAAACACAATGAAAAGGGAATGAATAACAGCTAAGTCGTAAATAATATTAGGGTAAATAAATGGTAGTCGATAGGTGAAAACGGAGCAACTCAAATATTGCCCGCTCCTGAAGTCTAACCAGACCTTGGATTGACACCGGGATGTTCAGTATTCCAGACAAAAAGCACTGACCATTCACACATAATGAAAACCGATGAATCCTTAATGATCGTAGAAACACCTTGAACAGGATGATCGATATCAATTTAGATTATAACTTCGAAATGTACAGGTACCACTACATAATAGTTGAGTTTTAATAATGGCAATCAGAATGAACAAGCTTCTAGCAATTGTAATAATGTAACAAAGACTTACGTGGCTAAAAACGAATATTGAACAAGTACACTATGCCAAGATGGCTGTGTTTAATTCCATCCTTTGTTCGTCGTAATTTCAAAGAGGGACTCTGTCGACATACTTCGTCCGTTGTGAATTTTATAAGGACCTCTTAGCGTTTCTGGTTCTCTCTAGGTTAGTTTCTCGAACCATTGAAAAATCAACGTTCCCTTCTATGATTGGGGAATGAAAGAACCGTGAATCGAATGAATGAATGAATGAATCACGGCTTAGCACATAGGCGTAGTATTTAAATATAGGGAAATATTATGATTTAAAACCGGGTACAGTACAACCTTTTCATAGTTCTAGAACTGTACGATCCTGCAAATATCCAAAACAGAATAACTCAAATCCTGAACAGGTTCTGAAATGAACCAAAATACAAAATAGCAATCGCGCAAAAGCTAATAAATAATCTTCTATTTCGAGTTCGGAGCTTTCTTCTGTTTCAAACAAATATTTATATCGTGAATTATTCAAAATTTGTATTATTCCGTGTTCTAAGCTCAATTATGATTCGAAAGGAAACGTGCTTCAAAAATGAAACAAAGCATTATAAACAATAATTTCTTTATTTACATCATTGTTAAAATTGCATGCAATTATAATATATTTTCCAACAAGTTATATGTACATAAATATATACTTATAATTATCATAAAATAGGCTTCAGTATGCTCGTTTTTTTCACACCTACATGTGGAACATCTGCATGTGCAAAATTGGTAACCAAAATATATCTCAGCCAAAAAACTATCCAAAATGTAGTTGAAAAAACTTCTTAAACATAAAATAATCTGAATTTCTTGAATAAATACTGATTACATTTTTCATATATTTCAAAGATTCTGTCGTAGAATGAATAAGAAAATATTTGTCTCACACTTTATCAAATGTGACTATAATTTAGGTGGCAGTTTTCTGAAACAAATAAGTAAAAGTTGCTTCTAGAGAAACCAAAAACCATGACACACAACTAACAAAATTTTTGACCAACCACAGGTCTTACATTTTTGGAATTTGGTTTCAACTATTTCAAGTTCTTTGGGGTGTATCTACCAAATTCCAGAACAATTATTCAATAAAATGAGAATTACACTTTGATGTTCATTAGTTATGGATAAAAGGATATTTATGGGGTCAACACTTATTCACGACAGTCTTTCAGTTATTATTACGATCAGAATTGTCACGTCACTGAAACACAATAACACTGTTTTGTCTAGGTAGGGGAAAAAGCATCCAGTCACAATAGGTAGACATAATCAAGTGGATTCCATCGATATATATATAGATGATTACCGTCTGAAAAATGAAAAAAGTATCAATTTCACATATGAAATGATAGAAGATGAATATTGAAATATATTTCAAATATAAATAATGCTGATCAATCTTGCTGGGATAGACCTTGATAGGTTGATATACTGTGTGTATATCCCTTGTCGTTCCTAAAAAAAATACTCAGTAAAATATTCACGTGCTATAATCCATATCACAGTCAACAAACTATAGTAATAAAAATAAAATATCACAACACTCAATACAATCTTAGTGTTATCAGTCGGTGTATGTATCAGGTACAAATGTCTGGGTCTTTAGGGAAGCGAAAAAATCTTTTGTTATTACCAACAAGTGAATTGCTGATATAGGAATTTTTGCAAGAAGGATATTTGCAAGAAAACTTAACATCTTTGTACAATGAAGCAGATGAAAGTAAAGCCATTTTCTTAATTTAATATAACGTTAGAGACAATAAGATTTATAGAATTGAACTTTGTAAAAACATAAACATCAGATCTCACCTAGCGCCCTAATCTTCAACATCATGTAATACCTGAAAAAAACTCATTCAATCACCAACTAATCACCTGCAAAAATATCATATCATTAGCATAATCTGAATTCTGGAAAAAAAAGTTTCATTATATCACGAAGAGAGCACCTGAAAAGAGTTGAAATATTTTATCCCCGGCATCAGCTGAATCCTGAAAAGGAAATTTGGACCGGAAAGTTTTTTATTAAATTACCAAAAAAAACTTATCTTCACATGGAGATCATATTAATACTAATTAATATCACAACAATTATTGCAACAGTCTAGAAAATATCACATATAACTTTTCAACAAACACATTTATGAAATTATGCTTAGTTATGCCAATTTCATTTATCAATGTCATTCGTCATTCCATAAATGTTCTGTCATTCATGTCATTCATCCATTTGAACATATCTACGACATACCTTTCCTACATCTCCTTTTCTAATCAAAGGACAGAACGAACTTAGTTGGGGACGTATGTCCTTGTTTCCACTTTTCCTACTGTCGCTTCACCCCCCTGGTTGGACCCCGCAGTCGGCGAATTCAGTCCACACTGTAGAAACGTTAGAACCTTAACGCGTTCTCAGATCGACCATTTCTGCCAAGTCTTGTAGGTCTGGAGATTACGAACCACTTCCTTTACTTCCATCGTAATCCTCTGGTCGATTGTGGCGAGGCTACATCGTCATTAGTTGGCAGTTAGGTCAAACTTATCTCAGTCAAATTGCGACAGATAAGCGTCCACCCTCATGCTCCATACGGCGTCTCATCCGGCGGGACATCAATTCAGAGGGTTGTGCATTGTTGCCAAGCTCATAAGGGGGGTTCTTACAACCTGAGAATGGTCTTTATTCAATATTTTGCAGTAATATGGTGAACTCGATATTTTGCTGCCTAGGCAGATCAAAAATGTGATATATATATTCTTTTGAGATGAGCAGTACATTTTTTTCTATATCAAACAATTTGTGTCATAATAGTATTAGCAGAGGAAATGTAAACGGGGTACCATACATTTTTACGTATGATGCAAGAGCACAGATAAAAACCTCAGGAAAAACTCTGTCTCCCCGTATAAGTGTAATGAAATTGTTGTTTTTTATTAAAGGGCTTCTTTTTCATCGACAAAATTTCTTCTTTCCTATGCGATGCAGGTTGAAATCTTGGAATCATACATGAAAACAAAAAATAAGACGGCAAAAACTAATATGAACTAGAAAATGATTTAGTACTCATTAAATTAATTTGAAGTTCACGATCCATCTCAAAAAAGAATCAGACACCGAATGAATCGCCTCGAAACCATCGTCAAATTTATATATTGGACAAGTATTAACTAAATGTTCTATTGTTTCCTCTTCTTCTCCGCACTCGCACCTTGGACTTTCGACCGAATTCCATTTGAAGAGGAAACTATTACAGCGACCATGACCGGTTCTAAGTCGATTCAAAAGGCACCAAATTTTCCTAGGAAGATTGAAACCATGAACTTTTTCTGAAGGATCGCTGATCAAACCTTTGTTGAAAACATTACACAAATTCCATTCCGAACGCCAAATTTATTTGTCACTTTTATTGGTGTAAAGAAAATCGTTGATCCATAAAGGTTTACGAGATTTCAATCTAGCAATTTTAGGATCCGGAATATAAGACATGATTGGGAATAAATTCGGAAAGGAACGATATTTATCCCAAGACTTCATCACTGCAACCTGTCTTCGAATATGGGGCGGTACAATATTTGAGAGAACTGGTAACCACTGTAAAGGTGTAGATCTTATGGTCCCACTAATGATTCTCATATCAACATTAAGCTGTACATCTATTTTACTAACATGAGCGCTATTGAACCAAACCGAACAACAATATTCAGCAGCAGAAAAAACCAAAGCCAAAGCTGCGGTACGAAGAGTTGTAGGGTCAGCCCCCCATGAAGAACCAGCTAGTTTTTGAAGAATATTATTCCTAGATTTCAACTTCATACGTAAGTTTTCCAAATGGGCCTTGAAATTTAAAGAAGTATCTAATTTCACTCCAAGATATTTAGGAGTGAAATTATGTTTCAGAACGGCAGTATTAAAAGTAACATTCAAAGTTTTAAACTTCCGTTGATTATTCAAATGAAAACAAGAGACTTCTGTTTTATTAGAATTTGGACATAAACGCCACTCAACAAAATAATTCTTCAAAATTTCTAAATCAGTATTTAGAGTGTTTTCAATGACTTTGAAATCAGAGTGAGGAAAAGCCAGAGCAATATCATCTGCATAGATGAATTTCTCTGAAGAAGTTGCTGGAATATCACATAACTATAAATTAAATAGAAGGGGAGCTAAAACTGATCCTTGTGGGAGTCCCTTATTCAAGGTTTTGAACCTACTACTAACATAATCAACAAAAACACGGAGTCTTCTGTCAGATAACATATTTTCGATCAATCGAATTACTTTTCCACATTTCAGAAATTCATGAAGTTTGAATATTAAACCATCTTTCCACACCGTATCGTAAGCTGCTGAGAGATCAACAAATACAGCCCCCGTTTTCAACTTTTTATTGAATCCTGATTCAATGAAAGTAGTGAGACTAACAACTTGATCAAAACAATTTCTATTTTTCCTAAAACCATCTTGACAATTTTGCAGAATATCTTCAACAAATGTGATAATAAGGGAAGAAATGATACATAGTGACATTTGAAGGGCTTCACCTAGGAGGTATAACTTTCCACATTGATGCGTAGCACGGCTTAGGTGGAAGCTTTTGACATATATGGGTAAGATGAATGGAAAGATAGAGTAATAAATATACAGGGTGAGTACATTAATTTCAACCATAAATTTCTCTCATCAAATAAAACACTTTTTTCATTTGCCATTTTTCTAGATTCGGCCCAGGTAAAAAGTTATAAGCATTCAAACATTTTTCAATGTGCTAATACACTCCTGCGCTTTGTTTGCAAGTTCACAGATATCTCTTACGGTGATCTATTCTGGAGAATAACCAATCCAAGGTTTGAAATTTAAACAAACAAGATTGAGAAAACTCATTTACTACCTTAATTCTTTTGATTTGGTGCTTTATGTGATATTATCGCAAGGAAAACATTCCACTTCACTGGACTTAAAACACTGATCTTCAACTTGATATTCATGCAATATCCAATTTCATTCCACTATATGATTATACACAATTCCATCCTCACCCATTCTTATATTGAAAACTCCATAATTATACTTTTTTCACAAAATTTATGAATGAATTATATGAAATCAATTAATTAACCTAAAAATATTCTCTGGACTTATAATAACATGTTTATGAATGATATTATCTATGAATGTTATGGTTCGGTCTGTGGTATGATCACGAAAAAGCATATACCTTAATTAGTTCTATGCGACATGGATCAATATTTATGTATATTCTATGGTTCGGATAGACGTGAACCCAGCTGAATATAAGGTAATTTTTCGAATTTTTATCCGATTTTATAATATTCAACGTTGAATATCTGCAAAACAGTCTTAGGAGAAATTGGAATAATTAAGAATATTAGAGTGATTGAAGATTCTCATAATGGCATGAGATGAACTTTATCTGCATTTCCATGCTAATTTCGTATAGTTTTATGAATCGGCGAGTCTATAACTCGGAAACTGTTTGAAGTAGGATGAAAGTGATTACTGAAGAATATGTGTAATAGTTATAGAAAACTTCACACCAAAGTTCATCTCATTCGGAGTTACCATATCAAAGCTACAAAAGAAAAACTGTTTTTTTTGGAAATTTGAACAGCCTGTATCTTTCAGCTAGAACCGAATCTAAAAAAATGATAAATGAAGAAAGTATTTTTTTTGATGAGAGGAATCTATGGTTGAAATTAATGTACAACTTGAAGACTCACCCTGTACACCTGATTTCATGAAAATAAATTTATTGTTTATCCAGAGTCCCTGTGATACAACCCAGATTTTCATATGATTCATTTTGTACAGTAGTAGATTCAACATTTGTCTGTTGATGAAAACGAAACAGTGTCTAACTCCTCTCTAATCCACTGACACTTTCTGAGTCTAACGCACAATTCGAAAACCAAGTTTCCTTTGTCAAAGAGATATCGTTACTAACTACAGTTACAAGTGTCATGTTGAACGAGTGAGGGGATGGTATACAAGACGAATGGGAAAGGGTTGTTAAGGGCCATTAGGGTAGTGCTGGGCTATCGAGGGTGAGTCAGGTAAATATTTGGAATAATGGGTTACTAAAGGGGGCAAGATCATTGTTTAGCAATCTGTCTTTTCTCCTGAACATATGTAAACCTTCGAGTGTATTTAAGTTAATTTTGCCCCAGCTTTTTAATAGCATTACGGATTTTTCTAAAATTAAATGACTAATGCTAAACAATGATCTCACCCCCATGAGTAAATCATTACTCCAAATATTTACTTGACTCACCCTTAATGGCCCAGCACTACTCTAATGGCCTTCAACAACCCTTTCCCATTCGTCCTGTACACCATCCTCCCATTCGTTCGACATGTACACTTATAACTGTAGTAAGTAACGATATGTTTTTGACAAAGGAAACTTGGTTTCTGAAACATGCGTTAGACGCAGCAAGTGGATTAGAGAGTAGTTACACACTGTTTTGTTATCAGTATTCTATCCTCAGTGAACTCAAATAGTTGTGTCTGTTGATGAAAGTGATACATACATACAAAAATAAATATACCAACCGTAGTATACGGAAAAAATGTAATAGCTCTAGCTCTGGAATCAGTTTCATGATCTAATTTTCCAAGAACTGCTTTACACTACCTCAATTCTACTTGTGAACAACAATTCCAAAGCAATGTTCATGATTGAGTCCTATTTTGGGAATATATTAGCAGGTTTCCTACCTATTCTAATTAGAATAGGTATTTTTTCGGAATATTTGAAGAGAATCTTTAATATGGGTATAGCTCCGAAATTATTGAGCGGATTTTGCTAGTTTACTTATGTAACCATCGCATGCCGATGTGAAAGCTGCTTCGATAGTTGAACGTCCTTTCTTTAGAAGTTAGAGTGTTCACTGCCGGCTGGACGAACAGAAGTAATAGAATTGAAAAACGAATATTACATCAAGTTTAAAACTTTTCTTGAAATCACAAGAAATATTCTTCAGAGTGGCAACCCCGTATTCGTGCTCTGTAGGGTTGCACTTTGCGGCTGATGATTGCTTATAGAGGGTTGTATCTTTTATGAGGTAGTTAAGTGGAGCTAACCCCGTTCAAGTTTAAATGACTATTGGTCATCAAAAGGAATATCGTTTTTGCGTGTTTATGTGGACTTCCATAATAGAGTGACATTTGTTCGTATCTGGTCGAAATAATGTCCATAATTGAGTCGGGCTGGTTGATAGTGGGATCGAAGTAGCCCACCGCAAACGATTAAAGTGAAAGCTAAAATAATAGATCGAGGGGATCGTTTGTATACAGGACAAGTAAGTTTTAGCTCATAATGGGTATTATCAGTCCAGGTTGCCAACGCAAAATTTTTAAAAATTTACCACCACTGGTGAAGGGAAATTCCAGATCGAACCCGTCATGTTGAGGATTATTTGCGGTATTTATAAACATCCTTGAACTGCTCTTCGGCAGTTCAAACCAGTTAATTGAATACAAATATGGATATTTTTAAAGATCATGCCTGATTGGCTGAAAGTTGTGTTGGGGCCCCTGATATTACGTCAGTAATAATGGGTTTTCCAATAAGAGGTGTTTTTTTGAATACCCCGCTATTTCGGTAGATGTCACTTTTGAAGCTGTCATTTTTTGACATTTGACAAGTAGAAACTAAGCCATTTATAAAAATGGAACGATACACGCTTCAACAACGCATTGAAATTATTAAAATTCACTATAAAAATGGTTAAAATTTGGCAGAGACGGTTCGTAAAACTCGAACATTTTTGGGTCGTCGTGAAGCACCTTGTCGGACCGCAATAAAGAAATTGGTGGAAAAATTCGAGCTGTTGGAACAAGTTAGTAATGTGAAGAATAAAACCCGTGCACGTCGCTCAAGAACAGCCGAGAATATTGCTGCTGTAGTCGAAAGTGTTGAAGAAAACCCAGGTTTGTCTATTCCTCGCCGTTTTTTGGAATAAGGCATTCCACAAACGTCATTACACCGTATTTTGCATAAAGATTTGGGTCTTGAGGCTTATAAAGTTCAGTTAACACAAGAACTCAAGCCGGCCGATCACCAACAACGTCTTTGCTGATTGGGTCGTTGAATTGCATGAAAATGATCCGGAATTCCATCGAAAAACCATCTTGAGTGATGAGGGCCATTTCCACCCCGGTAGCGTCGTCAACAAGCAAAATTGTCGCATCTGGGGCTCGGAAAACCCGAGAGTTATTGTTGAAAAGCCTCTCTATCCTCATGTGACTGCTTGGTGCGGTTTATGGTCCGGCGGAGTCATTGGATCTTATTTTTTCGAAGATGAGGCTGGAGCAACAGTTACGGTGAATGGATTGCGCTATCGAGAGATGATTAATGATTTTTCATGGCCGGAATTGGATGGTATTGATCTGGACAACGTTTACTTTCAACGAGACGACGCTACATGCCACACAAGCAACGAAACCATTGATATTTTGCGGGAAAAGTTTCCGGACTATGTTATCTCTCGAAGAGGTGATCACAATTGGCCACCGAGATCTTGTGATTTAACACCTTGCGACTTATTTCTTTGGGGCCACGTGAAAGAGAAGGTATACACCAATAGCACAGCGTCGATTCAAGACCTCAAAGATGGACTTCGTGAGGCTATCGAGGACATAGGGCAGCCACTTTGCGATTTGGTTATGGAAAATTTCATTAAAAGGGTATGGTTCTGTAAGCGTGGTCGTGGTGGTCATTTGCCTGATGTTATTTTCCACTATTAACGGCATAGCTTCTTCTTTATAATGAAATGAACATCCGATCATTCATATTGAAAAATGGTATTTTTCTTTGAATATCAAAATAACACCTCTTATTGGAAAACCCTTTATTACTGTGGTTTGCATAAGAATCAAATTGGTTATTTCAGTTGCTTGTTTTTCGTTCTGTATATACAGTCCAAGTAGTGACGGCAAATTATTTTTTTTTAGATTCCTTACACCTGGGCGTATCCAAAAATACCCAATGTAACGCGATTTTTTGTAGTTTATCAGTTATAATTTTTTTTGTGTTTTTTCAATTCATTATGTAAGTCAGGTTTCACAATTTCATATCTTCTCATGTTGAAGGTATTTTTTTTTCTGTAACATTCAGGGAGAATGTTGTTCAAATAGCAGAAATGACTCAGCTTTCCGGAATGACTAAAAGTTACTCGAAAAAAGTATGAAGGTTAGAACTTTATTTTTCAGTAGGATTCGCTCAAACATTCAACTTCAATTTCAAAATACAAAAACTGGTTTTCATAGCATCTGGCTGAGTATAAAACTTCGCACGGTCCAAAACTACCAAAATCAATTACTTTATCAGCTCTTTTTTTGCTGTAATTGGTCTTCGAAAGCGGACAGACTAAAAATCACGATAAAAGTTATTTTCTACTTTTCACCATTCTTATGGTGAATTCAACTTCAAAATGTGACTGAAATGACTGTAAAATAACTTTAGCTCGTGTTATTTTTATATTAAGATGGATTGGCAGTGCAGGGCCAATCGAATGGCCTGCGCGCAGGGCTGGGCAAAAAACATGCTTGGCTTAATTGAAATACAAATTACAAAATACTTTCTCGCAGGTATTTGAAATACAAAATACTTTCAAGTCGGGTATTTGAAATATAAAATACAAAATACAGTATTTTGACTTTTTGTATTTAAAATACAAAATACAAATTACAAAACACATTTAGGTGTTACGTAAAATGTGAAAAGAGGACAACTAATTCAGCTCAGCCATTTTATCGCTGAATAGAGATTTTCCTTTCAGAAACACAAGATTTTTGAATGCAGTATCAGACAAACAGCCTCTTGTTGGGGAATGAATAAAACCTGCTAAAGAAAAAAATCTTTCTACAGGTCCTGATGAGCACAAACTTGTGTTATATTGTATGAACATATTTTTGCATTAGGATAATGTTCAAGGATGGTAAGCTGCTCTTATCGTTTTTGGAAATTGAATAACTCTAACTCCATATTGAAATTACCATTGCCCAGGACCTTTTTGCGCGCATGTTCTAGGGGAACAGCGTGCTATCGTTTTGTCCAAATGTCTGTAATTTTGGATGATTGAGCCGAAAATGGTCTCAATCGACTAGGTTGGACTCACTGATGACGAATCCGATGTCAAAATCGATTCTGTCCGGCCGCACGGCTGTAGACACAATAACTGTCGACAGAAGCAAGCTAACTTGAAACTTTCAGAATAGGTTGCGCATCAGAATGCCACGGTTAAGTTCGTTAATGGGCCAAATCGGTAGAATAGCTTCGGAGTTATAGGCATTTGAAGTTTTGAAGTTGAAGTTGAAAGTTGAAGAATATTTGTAGAGTAGGTTTGGGGCTTAATTACGAAGGTCGAATTCGTGAATGGGTAAAAGCCGCCCAATGATTCCGTAGATATACCCATTCAAAATTTTATTTTTCCAATATTTCCAAAAATACAGATCAGATCGAATTGAAATCCAGTTATTTATCAGTAAAAATTTCAAAAAGCACTGCCGTGAAGGCAGCAGCTTTTGCGTGCATGTTCAAATTCGTTGCTGAAGCGGTCATCTACATTGAACATGCGCGCAAAATTTGCTGCCTTCACGGCAGTGCTTTTCGAAATTTTTGAAGATATCAACCATAAAGGAGGTGCAAATGGAGGATCACCTTGCAACAAGAGGGTTTTTTGGGAACAGGGTTTCGAAGATTGAAGAGCATAAGTCTTTTGAAACAATTTGCTTGGTTACTATGTTTGCTCTCGACCTCCAACCTAAACTAAATTGTGTAGTCTGGAGTTCCCTAATGCAGGTATACGTGTGACAATGTTTGTGCATAACTCACATGCATGTAGGCATGTACCAACATCAACATATTTCAATTCAAACTTTGTTCTCGAGTAATCAAACTTATTTTTAAAACCAACCTCTTCTTCTTGACTTTCGAAACTCTGTTCCCGAAAAACTCTCTTGATGTTGATAAAATATTGCCTTGCATTTAGCCATAAAAATTTGATCACCCTATATACCAGTGAACGATTGTTTCTCATTCCAAGACCTCTACTTCAGAACTTCACATATTCATGCATCGTCACATCCTAAAACTCTAGTAATAACATTTGTAATGATCAGAAACCAATCCCACACCTGATTGATAAATCTAGATAACTCCCCACTCAACAGTGTGCAACATTATTCGCCTAAATCAATCCAATCAATGCATGTCACCTGTAAAAAATCACCTGATTTGCGTGGCTTAGGATTTCCTTATGGAAAACAATTAATAATCTTATGAACTTAACCAATTACATGGCCGCACTTCATTTCATTTGAATTTATGCCAATCAGCACGTCGTACGTTAGTTCAAGTGGTCAGAGGATTTCTTTCGCAGTCGATTTGACGTGTAGAAAACAAGATGTTGTTTCAATTATTGTCAACAAAACCAAACAGCTGACGCAATTTAACCTGGTGTCTCTTATTTCATGGGAATTTCGATTATGGAGAGTGTTTGGTGAGTAATTGTTCTTAATTCGTTACTCTAGCTAGATGATGGATCTCAATTGACTATTTTCAACCATTTTATTTTTTGATATCAAACTCGTAGATATATGTTATTGGTAGTGCAAGAATTAACAGCAATTTCTTTTCTTTCCATTTGCCGAAAACATGATTGCTAGCAAAAAAACTAGATGAGGCAGATGAACGTTGCGCCATCTGAAGGGAGATTCAGGGACTATTTTCTGTAGAGCGCTCAGCGCTAAATGTATCTGTTCGAAAGTATTTTCGAAGACGAAAGTATCGAAATACAAAATACTTCAGCGTCAGGTATTTGAAATACCAATTACAAAATACATTTTCAAGAGGTAATTGAAATACTGCCCAGCCCTGCCTGCGCGTTAAATAAAAAAAAAATAGTTTTCAACATTTTAATATTTGGAAACACTGTATTATATTTGAGAAAAATTCTGTTTGTGTCTTGAGCTCCATATTCCGCAGTGTACGTAATTTCAGTATGATACGCATTATATTTTCGGATATATTCGGAAGAAATATGTTTTATTTCGTGGATTTTTCTCGGTATCATTGTTTTTTCCGGGAGAACTCGAAAATTACTAATTCAATCAGGGTTAAACTTAGAAACAAGTTTGAAAATGCTGATGAACAATTTTATGATGATGTTATTAGATCAACATGAAAAATAAATTCAAATCTTTTCTTCTCCATATATTCACTATTATGCGATCTTCAGATCAAATTATCTTCACGAAATTCAGTGAAAACTGAAAACCTTCAAGCTGTCATTTTACAATCAAATACTGGATTCAATCCGATGATATCTATATTTGCTGCAAATATTGGGAAACTGAAATCTTGAATGGGTATATGTAACGACCGATAGAACACACAATAGACAGAAACAACTTAGGAAATCGATATTTGTAGAGTAGGTTTGGGGCTTAATTACGAATGTTGAATTTGTGAATCGGTTAAATACGCCCAATGATTCCGTAGATATACCCATTCAAAATTTTATAAATATGGTTGAGATCGTATTGACAACAAGTTTGAATTTGCGCGCAAAAGCACCTGCTTCACTTCCAGTCCAGATTTCTTGTTCAACGGTTTGGTCGAATATTCGTTCGTTCATTTATGCTGTTTCTTATAGTTTTTATCAAAGTTTCAATATAACATCGATGTTTCACAACCGCTGTTTCCGCAACATCGATTTTTGCATTCGATGTTAATATCGATGGTCAACATCGATATTTTGTGTCGATATCCCAGCCCAGCACTTGTGTCTCTGAATTTGACAACGACACCACGAGGCTACGTTAGACGATAGCCGACACTGATCAAACAATAACGCCGAATGCTTTGCTCGGTGCTAGCCATCGATGCGGTCTCTTTGTGAGGCCATAAAGCGTACAGATCAAAGGCGGCGAGGCATTACTTGTATAATTTTAACGCACAATTTCAGAGACTGTCGAGTATTGCGATGAAGGATCGTTAGAGGTCCTAACGAGGGAAAAATATACAGAGTGAGGCTTCAAGTTGTACATTAGTTTTAACCATAGATTCCTCTAATCAAATAAAAACTTTTTCCTTTGCCATTTTTGCGCGCATGTTCTAGGGAAACAGCGTGCTATCGTTTCGTTCAAATGTCTGTAAATTTGGATGATTGAGCCGAAAATGGGCCAAATCGGTCGAATAGTTTCCGAGTTATAGGCACTTGAAATTTTGAAGTCATTCATTTTTATTTTAGAAACTACTTGAGCGATTGGATTCAAACTTGGCAGTTAGGTGGAGTATAACAACGCGCAACTTTGAGCCAAATTTTGTCAGGATCATATTGTCGGTAAATTTAAAAAAAAAATTTTTTTCGAAATTTTTTTCCAAAAAATTTTTTTTTCGGAATCAATTTATCATATCCAAAAAAAGATTCCACTCACACTTTGAGCTTCATATTTTGCAGCAGTGTACCAAATTTCAGTTCGATACGATCATAAGTTTTGGAGATATCGGGAAAAAATATGTCAAATTTCCAGGTTTTCTTCTCGATATCGTTGATTTTTTCGGTATAACTCGAGAAATACTGATTCAGTCCTGATAAAACTTCACAGCTAGTTTTGAGATGCTGAAAGACAACTTTATGCGAAATTTCGTGATAATCGTGTCATTAGAACAATTTGAAAAAAAAATTTTTTATGATTTTCTTATCATATCATCCTCATTAAATTATGTATGAAATTTCGAACTGTTATTTTCCGATGAAGTACTGGATTTCAATTCGATCTGATCTGTATTTGTGGAAATATTGGAAAAATAAAATTTTGATTGGGTATATCTACGGAATCATTGGGTGGATTTTACCCATTCACGAATTCGGCCTTCGTAATTAAGGTCCAAATCTTCTCTACAAATATCGAGTTTCTAAGTTGTTTCTTTCGGAAGTTATTGTGTTTACGCAGTCGGCCGTTAGGCTGACCGTAAACACGATAACTTCCGGAAGAAACGACTTAGAAACTCGATATTTGTAGAGTAGGTTTGGGGCTTAATTACGAAGGTCGAATTCGTGAATGGGTAGAATCCGCCCAATGATTCCGTAGATAAATCCATTCAAAATTTTATTTTTCCAATATTTCCAAAAATACAGATTTGATCGAATTGAAACCCAGTGATTTATCAGTAAAAATTCCAAAAAGCACTGCCGTGAAGGCAGCAACATTTGCGTGCATGTTCAAATTCGTTGCTGAAGCAGTCATCTACATTGAACATGCGCGAAAAAGCTGCTGCCTTCACGGCAGTGCTTTTTGAATTTTTTTCAGATTCGGCTCAGGTAAAAAGTTATGAGCATTTAAATATTTCTCAATGTACTAATACACTCCTGCACTTTCTTTGCAAGTTCACCACATATATCTCTTACGGTGATCTCTTTTGCAGAATAACCAATCTAATGTTTGAAATTCAAAGAAACATGATTGAAAAACTCATATACTCACTTAATTCTTATGGTTTGGTGCCTTTTGCGGTATTATCGCAAGGTAAACATTTCACTACACTGGACTATTGAAACTGTGATTTCCACTTGATATTCTTCAGGTATTCAGTTTCATTCCACTGTAAAATTATACACAATTCCATCCTCGCCCACTCTCATAGTTAATATTTTATAATTATTCTTATTTTCATTAAATTTTTTCATGAATCATATGGAATCAATTAACTAACCTAAAAACATTAATTGAACTCTATGGAAAGTCAGGTTCATAGGCATGAACACCTAGCCTCCATATCTGTGGTCTGATCACGAAATAGCATAGACCTAATATAAGAACATTAGTTCTATGCGAAATAGATAAATATGTATTTCTGTGTATTCAATGGTTCGGATAAGCGTAGACGGAACTTAATATACCGCCTTTACTAGCTCAGGGACGGATCCATAAAAATGAGGTAATTTCTCGAATGTTATCAGATTTCATAATATTCAACGTTGAATATCTACAAGACGGTGCGTTTAAGGAGAAAATATGAGGAATAATTAAGTATTCTAAAATGATTGAAGTTTCTTTTTATGACATAAGATGAACTTCATTTGCAATCCTCAGGCTTACTTCATATAGTTTTATGAATCGTTGAGTCTATAACTCGGAAAATGTTTGAAGTAGGATGAAAGTGATTACTGAAAAATATGTGTCATATATATAGAAAACTTCACACCAACATTCATCTCATTCGGAGTTACCATATCAAAGCTAAAAAAAAAAAACTGATTGTTTTTGGAAATTCAAACACAATAACTTCCGAAAAAAACAACTCAGAAACTCAATATTTGTAGAGTAGCTTTGGACCTTAATTACGAAAGCCAAATTCGTGAATGGGTGAAATCCGTCCAATGATTCCGTAGATGTACCCATTAAAAATTTTATTTTCTCAATATTTCCAAAAAAAAACAGATTAGGTCGAATTTAAATCCAGTAGTTTCTAGAAAAAAACCTAGAAAAGCACTGACGTGAAGTCATCAGTTTTTGCGCGGATGTACAAAGGATATCACCAAGAGTGAACATGTGCGCAAAAGCTGCTGAGTTCACGTCAGTGCTTTTCTAGGATTTCAATAACTTTTTACGCGCTTGTTCTGGGGAACAGCGCGTTATCATTTCGTCACGATGTCCGTAATTTTCGAATTTTGAGCCGAAATTGGTCTCAAACGACTAGGTTGGACTCACTGATGACTCACCCGTGGTCAAAATTGATTGCGTCCGTCCGGTCGGCCGTGTGCGCTGTAACTTTCGAAAAGAAGGACCTAAAGTTTTGAAATTTTCAGGTTAGGTTAAGATCCTGAATATCTCGGTTAAGTTCGTTAATGGGCCAAATCTGCAGAATGGTTTTTGTGCTACAGCCATTTGAAATTTTTCTTTTTCAATAACTCGAAAAATATTTATCTGATCGAAATGAAACTTGGTTGGAAGATGAGCAGTTTCAATAAGAAGAATTATCCACGGAGAAATTTGAAAAAAAAAATTTTTCTTGAAAATTTTTATATTCCATTAAAATTTCACTGAAATTTCCAATTCACCATTTCGCAATGTGAACAAGCGCGTAAAAGCTGCTGACTTCACGTCAGTGCTTTGTGGCGTTTTAGTTAACTGGCAGGATCGCCATGTGGTGTACCCCGGTTGGGGGGTTGGTTCGTCCAGTTGGTTTGTACAGGAGAGGGTTGGAAATAACACTCGAAGAACTCGTTAGAGGGTTTAATTACTACGGCGACACATCAATGAACTCTCCGCTTCATGTTCTTACTCACTCACTGTTTTCATAATACAATAACAAAATATTATATATGTTTTGGCAAGTTGTTTACAAGCATATTATGATAACAGACGTGGGAATTCAATATCAGTAGGTAATCCATCTGAGCACGTTTTATGGATGATGCGAGGTTCTATGGACCTTGATCGTCTTCAATTAATAATTATACAGAGTGTTTACTCTGACATACGTTACAGCTTCTCTAGATTTTTTCTCATACAATTCGATCTCGGATTAACAACTGACTACATCTGGAGTAGGAAATATCAGTTTTCATGTGGAATATGCCTCGTTTTCAGTAAAAAACGCTTTCCCGCATTTCCAAATCGCAATATTCTTCTCGAAAGACTCAACAGAGCGAAAGAACAGAGCAGTCACACTCGTCTAATTCACTTCATAAACGAAAAAACACGTTTATCTGGCGTGCGGACCCTTCACTCAACGATAAGTTTTGACGAGATGTTTTAATTTTCTGGGTCACCGATTTTTCTGCTAATTTCATTTGATTTCCATTCCGAAGTTGGCGCAAAGTTCCGCCTGTTATGATCGTTGAAAAAGCAGCAGAAATTTCTGTAGGTATGAAATTGAATTGTGCCCGGCCTGCCTTGCTTTTTCATCAACGTTTTTTGGAGTATTTAGGGTCCTGAGAGGGCTGGGATGCCTAACAACGAATTTCTCGCATTATTTTTTTATGAATTTCTATATAATTTTTTCGGGAAAAAATGTGAAGAGTCGTGGAAATGGAGAAATATCGAAGAGAGTTTTTTCTTGACAATCAACAGTTATATTTTAATTTATAATTTTATGGAAATCATAACTTTCGACATATGAGAATTATTTGAAGATAAAAACTTCAGTCTTTCGTTCATAATTTTGACATGATTACTCCGAAAAAAATGACAGGTTTCCTAGTTATTTACTCGCCAATTCATAAAACTATAAGAAATTAGATGAAATTTAGGTATATCTTGAGTCACTAAGAAACTTCAATCATTTTGGAATACTTAATCATTCTTTTATTCAAAGATGTATGTTGAAAATCTGAGAAAAATTCGAGAAATTATCTTCTTTTTTGCGCGCATGTTCTAGGGGAACAGCGTGCTATCGTTTTGTCTAAATGTCTGTAATTTTGGATGATTGAGCCGAAAATGGTCTCAATCGACTAGGTTGGACTCACTGATGACGAATCCGGTGTCGAAATCGATTCTGTCCGGCCGGCCGGCCGTCCGTCCGGCCGTAGACACGGTAACTGTCGACAGAAGCAAGCTAGCAATTTGAAACTTTCAGGATAGGTTGCGCATCAGAATGCCGTGGTTGAGTTCGTTAATGGGCCAAATCGGTCGAATAGTATCGGAGTTATAGGGACTTGAAGTTTTGAAGTTATTTATTTTTTATTTCAAAAACTATCTGAGCGATTGGATTCAAATTTGGCAGTAGGTGGAGTATGACAACGCGCAACTTTGAGCCAAATTTCGTCAGGATCATATCGCCAGTAAATAAAAAAAAAAATTTTTTTCGAAATTTTTTTACAAAAAATTTTTTTTTCTGGAAACCATCCATCACATCCAAAAAAAATTCCACTCACACTTTGAGCTTCATAATTCACAGCAGTGTACCAAATTTCAGTTCGATACGATTATAAGTTTTGGAGATATCGGGAAAAAACATGTCAAATTTCGAGGTTTTCTTCTCGATATCGTTGATTTTTTCAGTTTAACTCGAGAAATAGTAATTCAGTCCTGATAAATCTTCACAGCTAGTTTTGAGATGCTGAGAGACAACTTTATGCGAAATTTCGTGATAATCGTGTCATTAGAACAATTTGAAAAAAAAATTTCTATGATTTTCTTATCAAATCATCCTCATTAAATTCTGTATGAAACTTCGAACTGTTATTTCTCGATGAAGTACTGGATTTCAATTCGATCGAATCTGTATTCTTGGAAATATTGGAAAAATAAAATTTTGATTGGGTATATCTACGGAATCATTGGGTGGATTTTACCCATTCACGAATTCGGCCTTCGTAATTAAGGTCCAAACCTTCTCTACAAATATCGAGTTTCTAAGTTGTTTCTTTCGGAAGTTATTGTGTTTACGCAGTCGACCGTTAGGCTGACCGTAAACACAATAACGGACGGACGGAATAAACTTTGACCACGGATTCTTCATCAGTGAGTCCAACCTAGTCGTTTGAGACCAATTTCGGCTCAAAATTCGAAAATTACTGACATCGTGACGAAATGATAACGCGCTGTTCTATTTTATCCCAATATCCACCGTATAAAACTGAAATTTGAAAACCTTCTGTGAAATATGAAATTTGAAATCGGAGCAAATATGATGAATATCAAAAAATTTTTTCACAAATTTTCTGACGGTACGATCTCAACAAAATTTCGTGAAAACTTGCGCGTCATTATGCTCCAACTGAATGGCAAGTTTCAATACAATCGCTCCAGTAGTTTCTGAAACGCGATCGTTCTGGGGAACAGCGTGTTATCGTTTCGTCGCAATGTCTGCTATTTTCGAATTTTGAGCCGGAAATGGTCTTAAAAGACTAGGTTGGAGTCTTGAAATTTTCAGGGTTGGTTTGTAGTCTGAATATCTCGGTTGAGTTCGTTAGTGGGCCAAATCAGCCAGAAGGTTCAGGAGTTCAACGAAATTTTGAGGTTAGTTTCCCGATATCATAAGTCGTACTGATGTGAGCAAATTGAAATTTTGTTGTTAGCTGAAGGATAACAATTCGTAACTTGATACAAAATTGCGTGTATATCTAGTCATTAGAAATGTTTTGTCTTTGAGATCATTGAATATATTTCGAAGAAATTTCGCACATACTTTCGAATCGATATCTTTCAACTGCGTTCAAAATTTGTTTGTTATTCGAAATTTTGAGGTTATTTTCCTAATATCTCACAATAAAGTGTAAAATTTCAGTTAGAAAATCAAAAAAAAAGATTGTTCGGAAATGTTTGTTGAGAATATTCTTGATATTTGTGATTAAACACCACATTTTGATGAAATTCCGCACAAACCGTGAAGTTGATATAAAACATCAGCGTTTCAAATTTCAATTCGATCCGTGAATTTTTTTGGAAGATATAGGGGAAAAATAAGTCAAATTTCGTTATAAATTTGAAATTTTAAGGTTATGTCTCCAACACCTCAGAAAGTATTGAGGCGATCAGATTGAAACTTCGTCATTGGATAATTCAGAAAAAAATCTGAAATTTTTATTGAATTTTTTTTTTCCTCGAAGACAATCTATTATTAGAATTCGATGTAATTTGGCACAGACCTTGAAGTCAATAATTAATATTCACTTCTATGGAAATAGGGAAAAAATATTGAACTTTTGAGATTATTTACAGAAATACCGATAGGATCAGAAATATTGGGAAAATGAAATTTTGAATGGGAATGTATATCTGCGGAATGATTGGGCGGATTTCACCCATTCACGAATTTTCCGGAAGTAATTCTGTTCGCCAGTGGTTAGACCGACCGTAACCACAATAACTTCGGAAAGAAACGACTAAGACATCTGATATTTGTAGAGTAGGTTTAAGGTTTAATGTCCAAGGTCAATTTGTGAATGGGTATATTCGCGTTATGATTTTAACATTCAAAATATTTTTGCTGATTTTTTATGGGTTTTCACTCCCAATATCTGAAACAGAACTATTAAAAATTAAAGAAAAATTGTTTTTTCCATGAGAAACGTCCTTGCCGATTGCAGTATCAAAATATTTGTCAAGGGCAGTTTCTTGGAAAACAGATTGCCAATGAACAATACAGAAACAAGAATTATTTTCTTTCGATTTTTCGTTTCGATTTGAGACTTTTGTCAAATTGAATTTTATATTACATATAAGTATTCATGTCAATTTGACAAAATTCTCGAATCGATATGAAGAATCGAAAGAAAATAATTCTGCTTTGTCTGATGAAAAAGTCAGATTTGTACTCTGAAACGTCACAGTTGACTTTGTTTATCGTTTGTATTGTTCCTGTTTTGTTCATCAGGCAATCTATTCTGCAAGAACCTTGCCCTTGAACAATACAAAGGATAAAGAGAGTGAACTGTGACGTTACAGAGTATAAATCTGATTCTTTCATCAGACAAAGCAGAAAATTTCAAGAATTATTTTCTTTCGTTTTTTCGTATCGATTTGAGACTTTTGTCAAATTGAATTTTATATTAGGCTCCTCTTTACTATATTCTTTACTCATTATATTATTTATGTCAATTTGACAAAAGTCTTAAATCGATACGAAAAGACGAAAGAAAATAATTCTGCTTTGTCTGATGAAAAAGTCAGATTTGTACTCTGAAACGTCACAGTTGACTTTGTTTATCGTTTGTATTGTTCCTGTTTTGTTCATCAGGCAATCTATTCTGCAAGAACCTTGGCCTTGAACAATACAAAGGATAAAAAGAGCGAACTGTGACGTTACAGAGTATAAATCTGATTCTTTCATCAGACAAAGCAGAAAATTTCAAGAATTATTTTCTTTCGTTTTTTCGTATCGATATGAGACTTTTGTCAAATTGAATTTTATATTAGGCTCCTCTTTACTATATTCTTTACTCATTATATTATTTATGTCAATTTGACAAAAGTCTTAAATCGATACGAAAAAACGAAAGAAAATAATTCTGCTTTGTCTGATAAAAAAGTCA